>OU342741.1:197705672-198305672 GCA_910589775.1 Avena eriantha | reverse complement strand
ATACTTTCAGCATTTGGAAGCCTTTCAAACTATTCAAAACCTTTTTCATTTCCTTGTTGAGTCACCACCTATTCTATGAGCACTTTCTTGAGAGCATAGTTGTCATTCTTAGTATAATGTGCTTGTCTCGATACTGGATTAATTGTGTTATGACTTTGATGCTTGTATCTTTGATGTCTTTACTTCTAGTCATTACCTGAACTTCAGAGGTGCCTTGGCATTCACAATCAAAGGCAAGAAATATACCAGTCTATCATACCTTGTTATGAGTATTGTAATGTTGCTCATATTTATGTTTCATACTACTTATTATTTTTAAGTTGGAATCTCTCCATAGCTTGCAATGCCTATTAAGTAAACTTAGCTGCATACTCCTTATTATGAATTGTCTAAGTAGTTGATCACATGCTGAGAATATATACATCATATGAAGCAAATGTGTTTGTGAAAGTTTCTTTTATCGCACTCAATTTTCAACTGAATTGCTTGAGGACAAGCAATAAGCTAAGCTTGGGGGAGTTGATACGTCCAAAACGTATCTACTTTCCTGAACACTTTTGCTATTGTTTCTCCTCTAAACTTGTGTGAATTGGATGCAACTAACACGGACTGACGATGTTTTCAGCAGAATTGCCTTGGTGTCTAGTTTTTGTGAAGAAAATCAACTATCAGGAAAAATCCCGGAGAATATGCCAAAAATCCTATTTCACCAGAAGACTCACGGAGCCAGAATACAAGACGGAGTGGGGCTAGGGCCCAGCCACACCACCTGGCCACGCGGGCTAGGCCTGGCCGCACCAGGGGTGGTCTAGCCGCCCAGACACCCCCTCGGCCTCCTTCTTCACCTATAAGTTGCCTTCTGACCTAAAAACTTAGGGGGGTCGACGTTTTTATAGAAAGAGTTCCGCTGCGCCACCACGACCAGATTCCGCGATTCGGAACCAGAAACTCCGTTCTGGCACCCTACCGGGACGGGGAATTGGAGGAGATCATCACCATCATCATCATCACCATCACTTCTCCATCGACAATCCATGTTTCTCCCATCTATGAGTGAGTAATCCCCTGTTGTAGGCTATGGGGATGGTAGGGATTGGATGAGATCGTTCATGTAATGGCATAGGATTGTTAGGGCATGGTGCCTAGTATCTTCTATTAGTGCTTTTTGACTTTGTTGCGACTTGTTATGCTTAATACTTGTCACTGGGGCCCGAGTGCCATGATTTCATATCTGAGCATGTTATTGATTCATTATGATAGTATTGTTTATGGTCTTTCCTACAAGTTGTATACACACGTTATTGTCCGGAACCATTGGCCCCGAAGTGACAGAAATCGGGATAACCGGAGGGAATGGCTTTGACGTGAGGATCACATGTGTTCACGGAGTGTTAATGCTTTTCTCCGGTGCTCTATTAAAAGGAGCACCTTAATTGCCAGTAGTTCCCTTGAGGCCCTGCTGCAAACGGGCTGGCAGGACAAAAAATGTTGTGCAAGTTCTCACTGTAAGCACGTATGACTATATATGCAACACATGCCTATGATTACTTAGTACTTGGATGCTTTATCTTATTTATCTGCAATTGCCCTATGTTCTGATGGCCATGTGAATTGTCTTGTCCATGCAACGCCCGTCCTTCCATCCATGTGCCTACCGCTCTTTAATCCTATTGTTTACTTCGATTGTTACTACTGCCTTTACTTTTACTACTACTATTACTTTACTATTGCTACTACAAAACTGTTGCTACTGATAAACTGCTGTGAGCAAGATTGTTTCTAGGTGCAGCTGAATTGACAACTAAGTTGTTAAGGCTTATAAATATTCTTTGGCTCCCCTTGTGTCGAATCATGAAATTGGATTTCACTTCCCTCTAAAATGCTATGATACACCCCTATACTTGTGGGTCATCAACTCCATGTGTGGAAAACAACAATGGTGGTCAGAAAGGCCAAAGAGCCCCTGGAATCTGCAACTGCCACATGGGGATAGTGAACTGGTGTGATACAAGTTGCATCACCCACACCCACTAGAGTGTGTGTCTGGTCATGTGGATCATCAAGTTGTGGTTTTGAGAATAACACATGCATTGATATCTATGGACTCCATGTGTGTCAAACAACCATGGTTGTCAGAAAGCCGAAAGAGCCCCTGGAATATGCAACTGCCACATGGGCATGGTGAACTAGTGTGATAGAAGTTGCATCACCACACCCATTGGAGTGTGTGTATGGTCATGTGGATCATCAAGGTGTGGTTTTGCGAATAACACATGCATTGATATCTAGAGACTCCATGTGTGTCAAACAAGCATGGTGGTCAGAAAGCCCAAAGAGTCCCTGGAATATGGAACTGCCACATGGGGATGGTGAACCGGTGTGATAGAAGTTGCATCACCCACACCCACTAGAGTGTGTGTCTTGTCATGTGGATCATCAAGTTGTGGTTTTGAGAATAACACATGCATTGATATCTATAGACTCCATGTGTTTCAAACAACCATGGTTGTCATAAAGCCGAAAGAGCGCCTGGGATATGCAACTGCCACATGGGCATGGTGAACTAGTGTGATAGAAACTGCATCACCACACCCATTGGAGTGTGTGTGTGTGGTCATGTGGATCATCAAGGTGTGGTATTGAGAATAACACATGCATTGATATCTAGAGAATCCATGTGTGTCCAACAACCATGGTGGTCGGAAAGCCCAAAGAGTTCATGGAATATGCAACTGCCACATGGGGATGGTGAACAAGTGTGACAAAATTTGCATCACCCACACCCACTTGAGTGTGTGTGTGGTCATGTGGATCATAAATTTGTGGTTTTGAGAATAACACATGCATTGATCTCTAGAGACTCCATGTGTGTCAAAACACATGGTGGTCAGAAAGCCCAAAGAGCCCCTGGAATATGCAACTGCCACATGGGGATGGTGAACGAGTGTGACAGAATTTGCATCACCTACACCCACTGGAGTGTGTTTGTGGTCATGTGGGTCATCAAGTTGTGGTTTTGAGAATAACACATGCATTGATATCTAGAGAATCCATGTGTGTCAAACAATCATGGTGGTCAGAATGCCCAAAGAGCCCATGGAATATGCAACTTCCACATGGGGATGGTGAACAAGTGTGATAGAAGTTGCATCACCCACACCCACTTGAGTGTGTGTGTGGTCATGTGGATCATCAAGTTGGGGTTTTGAGAATAACACATGCATTGATATCTATAGACTCAAACAACCATGGTTGTCAGAAAGACGAAAGAGCCCCTAGAATATGCAACTACCACATGGGCATTGTGAACTAGTGTGACAGAAGTGGCATCACCACAACCATTGGAGTGTGTGTGTGGTCATGTGGATCATCAAGTTGTGGTTTTCAGAATAGCACATGCATTGATATCTAGATGCTCCATGTGTGTCAAACAACCATGGTGGTCACAAAGCCCAAAGAGTCCCTAGAATATGGAACTGCCACATGGGGATGGTGAACCCGTGTGATAGAAGTTGCATCACCCACACCCACTTGACTATGTGTCTGGTCATGTGGATCATCAAGTTGTGGTTTTGAGAATACCACATGCATTGATATGTACAAACTCCACGTGTGTGAAACAACCATGGTTGTCAGAAAGCCGAAAGAGCCCCTGGAATATGCAACTGCCACATGGGCATGGTGAACTAGTGTGACAGAAGTTGTATCACCACACCCATTGGAGTGTGTGTGTAGTCATGTGGATCATCAAGGTGTGGTTTTTAGAATAACACATGCATTGATATCTAGAGACTCCATGTGTGTCAAACAACCATGGTGGTCAGAAATCCTAAAGAGTCCTTGGAATATGCAATTGCCACATGGGGATGGTGAACCGGTGTGACAGAATTTGCATCACCCACACCGACTGTAGTGTGCGTGTGATCATGTGGATTATCAAGTTGTGGTTTTGAGACTAAAACATGCATTGATCTCTAGAGACTCGATGTGTGTCAAACCAACGTGGCCAGAAAGCCCAAAGAGCCCCTGGAATAAGCAACTACCACATGGGGACGGTGAACCAGTGTGACATAAGTTGCATCACCACACCCACTTGAGTATGTGTGGTTATGTGTATCATCCATTGATCTCTTGAGACTCCATGTGTGTGAAACAACCATGGTGGTCATAAAGCCCAAAGAACCCCTGGAATATGCAACTACCACATGGGGATGGTGAACTAGTGTGACAGAAGTTGCATCACCCACACCCACTGGAGTGTGTGTGGGGTCATGTGGATCATCAAGGTGTGGTTTTGAGAAGAACACATGCATTTATCTCTAGAGACTCCACGTGTGTCAAACAACCATGGTGGTTAGAAGGCCGAAAGAGTCCCCGGAATATGCAACTGCCACATGGGGATGGTGAACCAGTGTGACAGAATTTGCATCACCCACCCACTGTAGTGTGTGTGTAGTCATGTAGATCATCAAGGTGTGGTTTTGATAATAACACATGCATTGGTCTCTAAAGATTCCATGTGTGTCAAACAACCATTGTGGTCATAAAGCCCAAAGAGCCCCTAGAATATGCAAGTGCCACATGCGGATGGTGAACCAGTGTGACAGAAGTTGCATCACCCACACCCACTAGAGTGTGTGAGTGGTCATGTGGACCATCAAGGTGTGGTTTTGAGAATAACACATGCATTGATATCTATAGACTCCATGTGTTTCAAACAACCATGGTTGTCATAAAGCCGAAAGAGCGCCTGGGATATGCAACTGCCACATGGGCATGGTGAACTAGTGTGATAGAAACTGCATCACCACACCCATTGGAGTGTGTGTGTGTGGTCATGTGGATCATCAAGGTGTGGTATTGAGAATAACACATGCACTGTTATCTAGAGAATCCATGTGTGTCAAACAACCATGGTGGTCAGAAAGCCCAAAGAGTTCATGGAATATGCAACTGCCACATGGGGATGGTGAACAAGTGTGACAAAATTTGCATCACCCACACCCACTGGAGTGTGTGTGTGGTCATTTGGATCATAAATGTGTGGTTTTGAGAATAACACATGCATTGATATCTAGAGACTCCATGTGTGTCAAAACACATGGTGGTCAGAAAGCCCAAAGAGCCCTTGGAATATGCAACTGCCACATGGGGATGGTGAACGAGTGTGACAGAATTTGCATCACCTACACCCACTGGAGTGTGTTTGTGGTCATGTGGGTCATCAAGTTGTGGTTTTGATAATAACACATGCATTGATATCTAAAGAATCCATGTGTGTCAAACAATCATGGTGGTCAGAAAGCCCAAAGAGCCCATGGAATATGCAACTGCCACATGGGGATTGTGAACCAGTGTGATAGAAGTTGCATCACCCACACCCACTTGAGTGTGTGTGTGGTCATGTGGATCATCAAGTTGGGGTTTTGAGAATAACACATACATTGATATCTATAGACTCAAACAACCATGGTTGTCAGAAAGACGAAAGAGCCCCTAGAATATGCAACTACCACATGGGCATGGTGAACTAGTGTGACAGAAGTAGCATCACCACAACCATTGGAGTGTGTGTGTGGTCATGTGGATCATCAAGTTGTGGTTTTCAGAATAGCACATGCATTGATATATAGATACTCCATGTGTGTCAAACAACCATGGTGGTCACAAATCCCAAAGAGTCCCTAGAATATGGAACTGCCACATGGGGATGGTGAACCGGTGTGATAGAAGTTGCATCACCCACACCCACTTGACTGTGTGTCTGGTCATGTGGATCATCAAGTTGTGGTTTTGAGAATACCACATGAATTGATATGTACAAACTCCATGTGTGTGAAACAACCATGGTTGTCAGAAAGCCGAAAGAGCCCCTGGAATATGCAACTGCCACATGGGCATGGTGAACTAGTGTGACAGAAGTTGTATCACCACACCCATTGGAGTGCGTGTAGTCATGTGGATCATCAAGGTGTGGTTTTTAGAATAACACATGCATTGATATCTAGAGACTCCATGTGTGTCAAACAACCATGGTGGTCAGAAATCCTAAAGAGTCCTTGGAATATGCAATTGCCACATGGGGATGGTGAACCGGTGTGACAGAATTTGCATCACCTACACCCACTGTAGTGTGCGTGTGATCATGTGGATTATCAAGTTGTGGTTTTGAGACTAAAACATGCATTGATCTCTAGAGACTCCATGTGTGTCAAACCAACGTGGCCAAAAAGCCCAAAGAGCCCCTGGAATATGCAACTACCACATGGGGACGGTGAACCAGTGTGACATAAGTTGCATCACCACACCCACTTGAGTATGTGTGGTTATGTGTATCATACATTGATCTCTTGAGACTCCATGTGTGTGAAACAACCATGGTGGTCAGAAATCCCAAAGAACCCCTGGAATATGCAACTACCACATGGGGATGGTGAACTAGTGTGACAGAATTTGCATCGCCCACACCCACTGGAGTGTGCTTGTGGTCATATGGATCATCAAGGTGTGCTTTTGAGAATAACACATACATTTATCTCTAGAGACTCCACGTGTGTCAAACAACCATGGTGGTCAGAAGGCCGAAAGAGTCCCCGGAATATGCAACTGCCACATGGGGATGGTGAACCTGTGTGACAGAAGTTGCATCACCCACGCCCACTTGAGTGTGTGTGTGTGGTCATGTAGATCATCAAGGTGTGGTTTTGATAATAACACATGCATTGGTCTCTAAAGATTCCATGTGTGTCAAACAAGCATTGTGGTCAGAAAACCCAAAGAGCCCTAGAATATGCAAGTGCCACATGCGGATGGTGAACCATTGTGACAGAAGTTGCATCACCCACACCCACTCGAGTGTGTGAGTGGTCATGTGAACCATCAAGGTGTGGTTTTGAGAATAACACATGCATTGATATCTAGACACTCCATGTGTGTCAAACAACCATGGTGGTCAGAAGGCCCAAAGAGTCCCTAGAATATGCAAATGCCACATGGGGATGGTGAACCAGTGTGACAGAATTTGCATCACCCACACCCACTGGAGTGTGTGTGTGGTCATGTGGATCATAAAGTTGTGGTTTTGAGAATAACATATGCATTGATCTTTATAGACTCCATGTGTGTCAAACAACCATGGTGGTTAGAAAGCCCAAAGAGCCCCTAGAATATGCAACTGCCACATGGGGATGGTGAATTAGTGTAACAGAAGTTGCATCACCCACACCAACTAGAGTGTGTGTGTGTGCATGTGGAGCATCAAGTTGTGGTTTTCAGAATAACACATGCCATGATCTCTATAAAATCCATGTGTGTCAAACAACCATAGTGGTTAGAAAGCCCAAAGAGCCCATGGAATATGCATCTGCCTCATGGGGATGGTGAACCAGTGTGACCGAATTTGCATCACCCACACCCACTGGAATGTGTGTGTGGTCATGTGGATAATCAAGGTGTGGTTTTGAGAATAACACATGAATTGATCTGTAGAGATTCCATGTGTGCCAAACAACCATGGTGGTCAGAAATCCCAAAGAGCCCCTAGAATATGCAACTGCAACATGGGGATGGTGAACCAGTGTGATAGAAGTTACATTACCCACACCCACTGAAGTGTGTGTGTGTTCATCTGGATCATAAAGTTGTGGTTTTGAGAATAACACATGCATTGATCTCTAGAGACTCCATGTGTGTCAAACAACCATGGTGGTCAGAAAGCCTGAAGATCCCCTGGAATATGCAACTACCACATGGGCATGGTGAACCAGTGTGATAGAAGTTGCATCACGACACCCATTAGAGTGTGTGTGTGTGTGGTCATGTTGATCATAAAGGTGTGGTTTTGAGAATAACACATGCATTGAACTCTAGAGACTCCATGTGTGTCAAACAACCATGGTGGTCAGAAATCCGAAAGAGACCCTGGAATATGCAACTGCCACATGAGGATGGGGAACCAGTGTGACAGAAGTTGCATCACCCACACCCACTGGAGTTTGTGTGTGTGGTCATGTGGATCATCAAGTTGTTTTTTTTGAGAATAACACATGCATTGATCTCTAGATACTCCATGTGTGTGAAACCATGGTGGCTAGAAAGCCCAAAGATCCCCTGGAATATGCAACTCTCACATGGGGTTCGTGAACCAGTGTGACAAAAGTTGCATCACCCACACCCACTAGAGTGTGTGTGTGGTCATGTGGATCATCAAGATGTGGTTTTGACAATAACACATGCATTGGTATCTAGAGACTCCATGTGTGTCAAACAACCATGGTGGTCAGAAAGCCCAAAGAGTCCCTGGAATATGCAACTGCCACATGGGAATGGTGAACCATTGTGACAGAATTTGCATCACCCACACCCACTGGAGTGTCTGAGTGGTCATATCCATCATGAAGGTGTGCTTTTGAGAATAACACATGCATTTATCTCTAGAGACTCCATGTGTGTCAAACCACATGGTGGTCAGAAAGCCCAAAGAGCCCCTGAAATATGCAACTGCCACATGGGGATGGTTAACCGGTGTGCCAGAATTTGCATCACCCACACCCACTGGAGTGTGTATGTGGTCATGTCGATCATCAAGGTGTGGTTTTGAGAATAACACATGCATTGATCTCTAGAGACTCCATGTGTGTCAAACAACCATGGTGGTCAGAAAGCCCGAAGAGCCCCTGGAATATGCAACTACCACATGGGCATGGTGAACCAGTGTGACAAAAGTTGCGACACCACACCCATTAGAGTGTGTGTGTGTGGTCATGTGGATCATCAACGTGTGGTTTTGAGAATAACACATGCATTGATCTCTAGAGACTCCATGTGTGTCAAGCAACCATGGTGTTTATAAAGCCGAAAGAGACCCGTGAATATGCAACTGCCACATGGGGATGGGGAACCAGTGTGTCCGAAGTTGCATCACCCACACCCACTAGAGTGTGGGTGTCTGGTCATGTGGATCATCAAGTTGTTGTTTTGAGAATAACACATGCATTGATCTCTAGAGACTCCATGTGTGTCAAACCATGGTGACCAGAAAGCCCAAAGAGCCCCTGGAATATGCAACTGTCACATGGGGATGGTGAACCAGTGTGACAAAAGTTGCATCACCCACACCCACTAGAGTGTGTGTGTGGTCATGTGGATCATCAAGATGTGGTTTTGACAATAACACATGCATTGGTATCTAGAGACTCCATGTGTGTCAAACAACATGGTGATCAGAAAGCCCAAAGAGTCCCTGGAATATGCAACTGCCACATGGGAATGGTGAACCATTGTGACAGAATTGGCATCACCCACACCCACTGGAGTCTGTGAGTGGTCATATGCATCATGAAGGTGTGCTTTTGAGAATAACACATGCATTTATCTCTAGAGACTCCATGTGTGTCAAACCACATGGTGGTCAGAAAGCCCAAAGAGCCCCTGAAATATGCAACTGCCACATGGGGATGGTGAACCGGTGTGCAAGAATTTGCATCACCCACACCCATTAGATTGTGTGTGTGGTCATGTGGATCATCAAGGTGTGGTTCTGAGAATAACACATGCATTGATATCTAGAGACTCTATGTGTGTCAAACAACCATGGTGGTGAGAAAGCCGAAAGAGACCCTGGAATATGCAACTACCACATGGGGATGGGGAACGAGTGTGACAGAAGTTGCATCACCTACACCCACTGGAGTGTGTGTGTGTGTGGTCATGTGGATCATCAAGTTGTTTTTTCAGAATAACACATGCATTGATCTCTAGAGACTCCATGTGTGTTAAACCATGGTGGCCAGAAAGCCCAAAGAGCCCATGGAATATGCAACTGTCACATGGGGATGGTGAACCAGTGTGACAAAAGTTGGATCACCCACACCCACTAGAGTGTGTGTGTGGTCATGTGGATCATCAAGTTGTGGTTTTGACAATAACACATGCATTGATCTCTAGATACTGCATGTGTGTCAAACAACCATGGTGGTCAGAAAGCCTAAAGAGCCCCTAGAATATGCAACTGCCACATGGAGATGGTGAACCAGTGTGACAGAAGCTGCATCACCACACCCACTTGAGTGTGTGTGGTCATGTCTATCATCAAGTTGTGGTTTTGAGAATAACACTCTTGAGACTCCATGTGTGTCAAACAACCATTGTTGTCAGAAAGACCAAAGATCCCCTGGAATATGCAACTGCCACATGGGGATGGTGAACCAGTGTGATAGAAGTTGCATCACCCACACCCACTAGTGTGTGTGTGTGGTGATGTGGATCATCAAGTTGTAGTTTTGAGAAAAACACATGCAATGATCTCTATAGAATCCATGTGTGTCAAACAACCATAGTTGTTAGAAAGCCCAAAGAGCCCCTGCAATATGCAACTGCCACATGGGGATGGTGAACCGGTGTGACATAATTTGCATCACCCACACCCACTGGAGTGTGTGTGTGGTCATGTGGGATTTATCACAAACTACATCCTTATAACTAAAGAACATTGTAAATGAAGATGATTTAACCTTTCCTGAATAATATAGTAACAAAATCTGACACCGTGTGGGACCCACTCATCATGCTGCTTCTCGCTTAACCCTCCCTAGTGCCCACAACTACGCACACATTCGCTCTGCCCGTCGTCCCAAATCCCCTGCCCTCTCTGGAAACCATCAAATCCCCTCCCCTCCTCGGCAACGGCGGCAGCGGTAGCTGCAAACTCACGGGTAAGGCTCCTCGAACTATGTCCACGCATGTCTACTACTATGCGTATGTGTTTGATCACCGGCAACGTGTGTCGGAAATGTTGTGCTCGATCTATGTCACCGTGTCTGTTCTCTAGGTCACCGGCGACGGTTCTAGGCCCCATGAAAACACTCAATCTAGGTCTAGGCCCTAGGTAAGCACTCGGTCTAGGTCTAGGCCCCAGGTAAACACACGATCTAGTTCTAGGCCCCAGGTCAACACTCGATCTAGGCCCTTACACTTGTTTTAGTCACTTGATGCTTATGCCTCTAATTTCATTTTTGTATTTACTCTCTAGGGCAGGTAGGATGAACTGTGACGATTGTAGGTTCTGCGGCATTAAGGCAAGGGATATACATTCGCATGTTCTAAAATTGTTCCTACTAGCACTAACTATACATATTGCATCCTCGTTCTATCGTAGTAATAATCTTCCTTAGACTTCTTAATGATCTTCAGATGGACCACACGGCGTTGAACCCTGAAAATTTGGAAGTTATTGTGCAAAACATCATGGCGACATCACCGAGAAATTGCAAGCTCCAGCACAATGTTCCATCTTATGGTGAGGTGAAGCAACCTGTAGCCAAGAAATCTAAGAAACTAAGGGACCTTACTAGAGGTTAGAGTCATTGACATTGGCTTAAAGTTATAGTCATTCTTATGCCACTACAGATTACTTTCTAATATATTATTTCTACGTCTGTCGATGAAGGGCGGGGAGGACTTCGACGATTACTGCCTGTTTGGAAGAATTGACTTCAAACCAAGCAGTGTACCTCAGAGCAATTTCAGGACACAAGCCACCTATACCGCACTATGTGTGCAAGATGAAAAGGTCAAATGTCATCCCTGGGAAGGCCAAGATGGTAAACTTCTTAGATTTGACTCTTTAAGGGCGTGTTTGTTTCAAAGGAATAAATCCAACAAAATTCCTATGCATAACTTTCCTACACTACAATCCTATAGGATTTCTAACAAGAGGTGAGACCTCTTGGAAAGATTCCTACATGTTTATGACAACTATGACATATACCTAAACCCTATAAAATTTCCTGTGTTTTTCCTATGGTGCAATCAAACAACTTATCTTCCCGATTTCGGCATTTTTCATTCCTATAGGATGCTTAGTGTCATGCCATTCTATTCCTGCACTTTTCCTATCCCTGTGTTTTACAAATCCTTTGAACCAAACGAACCCTAAATATACTTATTCACATTAAACTATACTTCAACAACTAACTTTATTCTTCACATCCAATACTTTTTAGCTAGGTATAGCAATGCCCACCTCAACAGGTATCTACCGTTGGAGATTACTGTCATAGTCGCTTGAAATGATCAAAGGTTGTCGACATTGCTCGAATCAAAAAAGGGGATTTGTTCGTCTTCACCTTCTTTGAGGAGCTCATACCTGGCTTCACGTGTCATATAGGTCACCTGAAATGAGGGCACAAAGTACATGGTTATGCGGGTTGGCTTCAGGTGAACTCGTAGTCGGTTTGGAACTGAATGTGAACCTGTAGGTTGTGTACTTGGTTTGGAACTCTTTGTGAATCTGGCTGTCTAGTTGGTTTGGAACTATATGTCAACCATGTTCTCTATATATTTGTAGGATTATGTGCTTATGTTGATATGTGTTGTGTTGATTGTTGCTATAATTTCCTATACTTTCACATTTTGCTTCTTCGTGTGATTGAGAACATGTGTATAAGAAATATGAAGTAGTTCTATATTTAAAACATAGTTGCCTTGTCCAGGTGTTGCGGCTGTTAGTCAAAACATCAGTGTATTTATTGAAGGACGACTGATTTAGGACATGCTTATAAGAATGGCAAAGTAGTAGATCTGTCGGAACAGAGTCTGCTGGTCTAGTGGTTTTGAACCTTCGACCAACGAGTGTGCCCGCGAGTTCGAACCCTAGTCAGGGTACTCTGTTTTTATGCCATCTAATTTATACCAAATGGACTGACAGCCGGGCCCGGCTAAAACTCTGAGAATAACCCGTTAGACCCTATCATTCAAACTGAGCTGATAGGTGGGGTGCAGCAATGGATGGCCCGGTCATCGAAAAAACACAGTCAACCAATGGCCCTTGACAAATTCTGTGACGATTTTATGCGGGACGAAATGCCGAACTGGGCTTCGGGGCCTCAGATGAAATCCACGATGATTTTTTGTCGACAAAAACCTAGAACGTCTTGGATACCCGAGCTGGAGGCCCTTCGATTGCGTCTCGATGAAATGGCCTAGAACGTCACACATTTATGATGTTTTTACGGCGTGTCATGAATAAAACATCATGAATCGTCCAGATTCTTGTAGTGACGTGACCTCCTGTGTGAAGGCTTTACAAAGACCTCATGTTGACGTGGGAAAGATGGTGATGCCAAAGCCATCCCACATCACCTTTAGCTATTAGGCAAGCCGCAGTAGGTGTGGGTTTCTTATTGAAATCTACCACATACAAACCGTTGTCGGCATACCCAACAAAGGCTATAGAGAGTCTTGATCCACGTGAGAACCACAACCTTAGGGGTAAAGTAGGCTACAAAGCCCATAAGCATGAGTTGATGAACAGAAAGTAAATTGCATGAAAGGATTTTGACAAGCATAATGTCCACAATGGATATATCCGGTGTCACCACTACCTTACCCAAACCGAATACCTTAGAGGCTGATCCATCTCCATAAGTGACACACATGTTGGAAATATAGGTCTTGTCTCATCAAGCATTTCTTTGCTTTCGGTCATATGACTTGTGGCACCACTATCAACCACCCATTTTCTTCCACCGGAAGCATAACCCTACAAGAAATCAATGCTTGTTTTGAGGTGTAACATCCCAAAACTTAATCCAAGGTTAAGCAATATCAAATCTACCCAATTTAGGGTTAACATAAACTTTTCCATTTAAAATCATTAAGCATTCATATGTGTGTGCATTTAAATTAGGAGTTTTTTTGAATTGCCATGTTTGAGTGATCCATTGGTTGTAAAATTATTCTAAGGTGAATTAAACATCATCTAGATCATCCCCAAGCAAATCCCAAAGAAAAAACAAATCCAAAAGATTAAAATAAGCAAATGGTCATTTGGGCCATTTTAACTAACTAGTCTACTTTGGCTATTCCTAGAACTCAAATCTTAACAGAAACAATTGTGGATCTTTCCACCCCTTGCTAGCACAAGTAGTGATGTACCAAGGACCACTTTGTTTCATCCCAAAAACTTTCAAACACTAAATTTAAATGACATTTGAAAATTGAATCTAGTGTAGGTATCAAGATCACACTTATTCAAAAACCACACAAATGAACTCCATTTTCAAAGCCCAAGCAAACCTAGATGCTTAAGCATAAGTTACATCACTCCACCAAAAATTAGCCCAAAATTCAAAACTTTTTCTCTTGTGGCCATTTGATCGAACACCTTGTTAGCAGAATCATTATGGCCTAACTATTATTATTTTGGGGTTAATCTGGTCGAGCCATTTGGTGTGCATTGATCATCCTTGTCCCCCTGAGTCCAACCAAGTCCCCAACCAGCTTCCCCCTTAGCCGTTGCAGTAGTGGCGCGTCGCCCGTTTGAGGTCATCGCCGGCCAGAAGCAAACAACACACCAGGGACCGCACCGCGCCAAACCAGCGTGCCCGCTAGCTCCGCCCAACCCTACCGCCGCCCACGGTCCACCCCTCGATCAACCCCAGCCCCTGGACCACTCCCTAGTAGCGCCGCCCTTTCTCTCTGCGAGCAAGCCAGAGCGTGCCAGAGCGCGATAGCCACCAGCACGCAGCGGCCACCCCTTGACCCCATCCCGCACACGCCACTCCGCCTCGACCCCATCAACCCACCAGACACATCCGTGCATCGCTACGCGACCCACAGTCGCCGTGATCGCCGTCGAGCACCGCCCTTGTCTCCCAGAGCGCACGACGCTCCCGACCAAATGCCACCGCCCCTAATCGCGCCATTGCACTGTAGCTGACCGTCAGGGAACCGCCCACCGTCCGCCTACCTCACCCACGCCGATAGCCCCCTGTGGCATCGTCACCGATGAGCTCCGCCCACACCTCTCGGTCTCACTGTCGAGCCTATATAAGGAGGCCACCCCAGCACCATCTCTTCACACCATTCCACTCCCCTCTCTCCACTGACCATTTCCCCTCTCTCGCCGGAGCTGCTCGAGCCGCCGTTCGCCGGAATTGCACCAGAGGTAGTCGCTGCAGAGGAGGAGAAGTTGCCGTCGATTTCGTCCACCTCAGCCCCTGTCGCTACCTCGCATGAGTCCACCGTCGCCGTCCAGTTCGACCGCCCGCCTCGCTGCACTAGCTGGAGCCCTGGTACGTCCCAAGTAGACCCCCACCATTCGTTTAGGGTTCGGTCTCGCCGGTGACGAGTCCGTCGTCGACGACGACTGTGAGCCGTTGATCCACGTTATAATCGTGTGGCCCAGATCGCTAGATACCGTTTTGGGTTTTAAGTCTCGCTGACAAGCGAGACCAACCTGTTAGCCGCCCTCTGCGCCACTGAGCGGCACTGGGCCGGCCCAATTACATTCCCGCGCTGACCCAGTAATTCAAATTAGGTTTTTTCTATTTAGACTTAAAATCAATTAAGTCCCTTAGTTCAAAAATCAATTCAGGGAGTTTTATTAATCCAAATTGAGTGATTCCAATTTTGTTGGAATGGTAATGAAAATATCTATTCAAGCCCGTTGGATTTAATTCATTTTGAGTTAGAGATCTCTCCTAGTAGAAATAACAAGACAGAAGCATTTGCACATTCAAACATTTTTATAAAATCAACCATATTAGCTTTTGATTTGATTCCAAATCTCAAAAATCACATTTAACCATACATATATGAAAATGTAATAATATTAAGGTTTGCATGTAGTGACTTTGGAATAGTACCAAAATAATGCTATATAGGCATTTCTAGTCACTTTAAATCATTAAATATTAAACTTAAACTTATTAAAATGTGATCCAACATTTAAATCACATTCCCATATGTTAGAATATGTGGTGATGACATGTGTCTACATGATCCCATATTTTAATTGGAGAATATTAAATCTTAGTTAATTTCAATCAGTAGAAATTACTTTTCTCAAATAAAAAGATTGAAGCTAGTTAATTAAACCTTGTGATGCTTGTGATGATAATATATCATCAAATGGGTGCCTTAGTATGCTAAGTAGACTAATTAAGCATTGTTTGGTGATTGTGTATCCCGTATGTATTTATAGAAGATAGTACCGACCAAGCTTTCGAGGAGGAGGAGTTTAACCAAGAGGAAGAGGAAGAAAACTTCAACCACTGCACCAACCAAGGCAAGCCATCATTAACAATGCAAGATAACCCTTGCAAGTTAGATAACCTAAGCAAGATGCATTAGGCATGCTTTGGTTATACCCTTTGACTTATACGTACTCCAAATGTTATTTACAAGTTTTACTTTCCTTACTTTACCAAAGTCCCTTACTTGTTTGAAGGTAGCATAAAAAGTATAAAACTTGACCTATCTAGATAACCTTAGATGTCATTCTATGGCATGAGATTGAGATTAGCATCCCACCTTAGTGAACACTCTTAACTTAGTAGCTTATAGCTAAATCAAAACTTGAGTCACTTTAGATGGGAATACTTGGTGAAAATGAATTGTGAAAACCTTGGAATGATGAGTCATTCTATTGAGATATTTTGACATGTGTTGAGAAACACAAATGGTTTATGATGATGAAAATGTTGAGGCATGCGCCTTAGCCCTTTTACAAAACTGATGGTTGGATACGGATGCGATACCATTCCAATTTGCCCGTACAACCACAATACCTGAATTCGGTAAGGCTTAGCCGGAAGTTTATATGCATTAGTATTAGTTCCCTCGCGGGAGAGGTTTGAGCTGAGGCTACCTCTCGATGTTGTCCACCTATGTAGTGCCCAAGATGTCAGATGGTCATGGTTGGGAGGCCATGCTCATAGGAGAGGTACTTATACTAGGGTGTGTAAAGGAAAGGTTATGTTTGATTATCTGCATACTAAGTATGATGATTAAGGGTGATCCCTGACAGATGTATTGAATCTTGTGGTGAAAGTGTACCACCTCTGTAGAGTGTCAAACTATTCGAATAGCCGGGTCCGCGGTTATGGGCAGTTGGAGTGTGATACATTGCAACCGTATCTATAATTTTTGATGTTCCATGCTTGGTTTTATCCACTTTCTTGTGTTTTGTCCACACTTTGGAGTACTTTTCATATGATTTCTTGGACTAACCTATTAACAAGAGCCATAGTGCCAGCTGCCTGTTTTCTGCTGTTTTTGGTTTTAGGAAAGTCAGAAAATGAATATTCTCGGAATTGGACGGGACAAAAGCCAAAGTGCCTATTTTTCGGAAGTCATCAGATGCCATAATACGAGATGAAGAGGGGCCAGAGGCCGGACACACCACCTCGCCACGTGGCCAGGCTTGGCTCGCGCCAGGGGGTAGTGTGGCCAGCCGAGGCACCCCCTCGGCCTCCCCTTCCGCCTATAAGATGCCCTCGAGACAAAAACCCTAAGTGCCCGATCAAAAAATCCACAAAAGAGTCTATAGCCGCCGTCATCTCCATCCCTAGATCGGGAGGGATCTGAAGCTCTTCCCGGCACCCTGCCGGAGAGGGGAATTCACCCTGGAGGCCTTCTTCATCACCATGCAAGCCTCCGATGTGATGCGTGAGTAGTTCATCCATGGATTACGGATCCATGTAGTAGCTAGATGGCTGGTTCTCCTCCTTTGTGCTTTCATGTTTAGATCTTGTGAGCTCCGTTCACGATCAAGATCATCTATTTGTAATTCTACATGTTGTGTTTGTGGGGATCTGGTGGATATTGAGATGCTATTTTAGATTGATTATTGATTCTATCATGTATTTGTTATTTTTGATCTCGCATGCTTTTCATTTTTAGTAGCTATCTTGGCCAAGTGGATGCTAGCAACTCCAAGAGTTAGTATTTATGCTCGATAGTGGGTTCATGCCTCTAGTAATCTGGGGAAGTGACAGAAATCTCTAAGGTACTAGATGTGCTGTTGCTACTAGGGAGAAAACAACAATCCTTTGTTCATAGAACAATCATATTGTTTACTTTACACGCAGTTCGTAAAGCAATAATCTATTGCTTGTAACTTAATACTGGAGGGGGTTCGGATGATAACCTGAAGGTGGATTATTAGTCATAGATGCAGTTGGATGGCGGTCTATGTATAATGTTGTAATCCCCAATCGAATCTCAAAGGAGTCAAGATGATTAGTATATGCATGTATTTCTTTCTCGATGTTTGTCAATTGCCCCGCTGTAATTTGTTCACCCAGCATGTTATCTATCTTAAGGAGAGCCACCTCTAGTGAACTATGGATCCCGGTCCTTGTCTTTTACATACAATCTACAATCTTTCACTTCTTTGTGTTTACTTTCTGCAACCTTTTACTTCTTTCCATTCGATACGTTTAATCCTTTGTTTTCCGCAAAACACGGTGAGATTGACAACCTCATCGCAAGTTGGGGACAAAGTTCTGTGGTTGTGTTGTGCAGGTCTCCACGTTGCTACTAGCACCGGTAGTGCGCCCTGCCAAGGCTCAGCTAGCAACACCTTTGGGGTGTTTCCTTGCTCCTACTGGTTCGATTAAACCTTTGTTTCAGAACTGAGGGAAACTTGCTGCTATGCTCATCATACCTTCCTCTTGGGGTTCCCAATGAGCTCTACATCAACACCGCACCAGCACTTTTCTGGCGCCGTACACTGAGCCATCAAGCATTTTTCTGGCGCCGTTGCCGGGGATCGAATGAAGAACAAGAAAAAACTCCCACGTCAACACCGCACCAGAAAAGCCATTTTTCTGGCGTCGTTGCCAGGGGGTCAAGGACATCTTCACAAGGGGAGTCCCTCATAACCAATCTCTTTACTTTGTTATTTTTGTTTTGCTTAGTTTCTTTTTGCTTTGTTTGCTTGTTTCTTTATCAAAAACACACAAAAAAATTAGTTTTACTAGTTTGCTTTCTTATTTGAAAACACAAAAAATGACTACCCTTGAAAACACTAAGTTGTGTGACTTCACTAGCACCAACAACAATGATTTTATGAGCACACCTATTGCTCCACCTGTGCCTGAAGATACTTTCTTTGAGATAAAACCTGCTTTGCTCAATCTTGTTATGAGAGAACAATTTTCTGGTATTGGTAACGAAGATGCTGCTTCCCATCTAAATAACTTTGTTGAACTTTGTGAGATGCAAAAGCATAGGGATATAGATGGTGATATTATTAAGCTAAAATTGTTTCATTTCTCTTTGAGAGGAAAAGATAAAGAATGGTTGAATTCCTTAACTAGGTATAGTATTGATTCTTGGACTAAGTGCAAAGATGCTTTCATTGGAAAATACTATCCTCATGCTAAGATTATATCTATGAGAAGTGAAATAATGAAGTTTAAACAATCTGATAATGAGCATGGTGCTCAAGCTTGGGAAAGAATGAAATCTTTGGTTAAGAATTGCCCCACTCATGGACTGACTGCTTGGATGATCATCCAAACTTTTTATGCAGGATTGAACTATTCTTCAAGGAACCTATTGGATTCTGCTGCTGGAGGTACCTTTATGACCATCACTTTGGGTGCTGCAACAAAACTTCTGGACAATATGATGGTTAATTATTATGAATGGCATACTGAGAGAGCTCCACAAGGTAGGAAGGGAAATTCTGTTGAGGAAACCTCCTCCTTGAGTGATGAGATTGATATTATTATGTCTATGCTTGTTAATGGGAAAGCCCATATTGATCCAAATAATGTTCCTTTAGCCTCTTTGGTTGCACCAGAAGAGCAAGTTGATGTGAACTTCATAAGAAATAACAACTTTGGCAATAATGCTTATAGGAGTAATTTTGGTAACAACAATTATAAGCCATATCCTCCCAACAATGGTAATGCTTATGGACATTCTTACAACAATAATAGAAGTCCTCCCTCTGAACTTGAAGTTATGCTTAAAGAGTTTATTAGTAAACAAACTGCTTTCAATAAAACTATTGAGGAAAAACTCTCTAATGCTGAAAGAAATATAGCATCTTTGGCTGAAGATCAATCTACTTTGAATAAAATGGCTGCTAAACCTGAAACTAATGAGAATCCCTTTACAGCTACTAATGCTATACAAGTAAGAATTGATGAAAATGTTAGACTATTAGCTGAATTACATGCTAAGTGGGAAAGAGAAGATGAAATTGCTAGAAACATTAGTGTTTCTACTATTACCACCACTAGTGTTGAGGCTAGTAATAGTTCTACTACTTTAGATGATAAATTTGATTTTGATCTTGATGGTTGCAACATCTCTGAAGTTATTAAGTTCCTACAAAAGCTTGCTAAAAGTCCTAATGCTAGTGCTATGAACATGGCTTTTACAAAACACATTACTGATGCTCTCATAAAGATTAAAGAAGAAAAGATGAAACATAAAGCTTCTATTCCTATAAAACAAGAGGATGGTTGGGAACCCATCATTAATATGAAAGTGAATGACTTTGATTTCAAAGCTTTATGTGATCTTGATAGTAGTGTTTCTATTATGCCTAGAAGGATTTATGATATGCTTGATTTGCCGCCTCTTGAAGATTTGTATTTGAATGTCCCACTTGATGATAATGCTAAAAAGAAACTCATGGGGAATCTTAATGATGTTCTTATTATGGTTAACAATGCCTATGTCCTAGTTTATTTCTATGTTTTGGATGTTGAATGCAATGCTTCTTCTCCTATTACTTTGGAAAGACCTTTTCTTAGAACTGTTGGTGCCATTATTGATATGAAAGAAGGCACCATTAAATATCAACTCCCACTCAAGAAAGGTATAGAACACTTCTCTAAGGAGAGAGAGAGAAGATTTCTTTTGCTTCTCTTATGAAAACAAAATTTGGTCTTAATGCTTCTTCATTTGAGAACACTTGATTCTTTTTCTTGCTTCTTATGCCTAACTTAAAGGCGTTAAAGAAAAGTACTTATTGGAAGATAACCCAAAAGTTTTAGATCAGTTTTGGAAGTTATTACGTCTATAATAACCTCTCCTTATCCTTTTTATTTGATTTTTGTGCAAAGAGTAACCTCTAATGAGAGAGAAGTAATGATTGTGAAAGTTGTTGTCCCGAAACAGATTTCTATTCTTCACCGTAAAAATTCGTGTAAAATCGCTGAACGTCTTTTTGAGGCGTGTATTTTTGTGCTTCTGCCCCACGTTGTTATCTAACTTTCGTTAGTTTAACACTTTTTTATTTGAGCAACAGAAGGGCTTCGAACAAATTCATCTTTACCTGCTGGTCTGTTTTGACAGTTTTCTGCCATTTTCTGCATTTGCTTCTTGTTGGTTCCTTTTTGAGTTCTTTTGGGGAATTGAGATTTTTGAGAGAAGTGCTACAGTAGCTAGTGTTCTAATGGAAGTTTATTTGGTGTTAGAACTGAACCTTAAGACTTATTTATCTTGAGTGCACTAATGTTGCTAATAAAGATTGTGTGAAGTTTTGTATGAAGGAAAAATTTCAGGTGTGTGGAAGAAATGAGTAATGAGATGAAGGATGGACTAAAGCTCAAGCTTGAGGATACCACGCGTGACACCCCAAGAAATATCCAAGAAGTACAAGCGTCAAAGTTTGGGGATGCCCAAGGCATCCCCTTCTTCATCAATAAAAAATCCTAGGTTTCTTCCAAACGCTTCATTTTTATTGTTTCATGCACAGTTGTGTTTTTCTTGGAGCGTCTTCTTTTTCGTTTTTGTTTTGGTTTTTAGTTTGCTTGCTTTTCTTAGTTTTCTGAATAAATTGGTTGGATCCCCTCTTTCATACATTAGTTTGCAAATAGTTTGGTTTGGAAAACAGTAGGAAACTTCCTACTTATGTGGTAAAAAGAGCTCGTTTTAGACTGTGGCCTATGCTCTGTCATGCCATGGTTGATATTGTTTTGTCTTTATGCTTAGTATTATTTATTGTAGCATGACTTATGATAAACAATTGAGATTGCTTAATGTGCCTTGGATGAATCATGCGTTGTTTTAGCATATTAAAGCATAGTATAGTGGTATTCTCCTTTGATGCTTTATTTGGGTTGACTTGGCGCATGCTCACACCATGTTATGACTATCTCAAGTCACCATAGCCTTTATGATCCTTTGGTTTTCAACTTTTAGTATCACTTTATGCTTTGATCAATGATGTTTTGTCGCTCTGCATGATTATGGCCATTATTGCTCTCTTAGTTTGTCGCTCCCAGTCTTTTGCTAGCCTCCACCACCAAGTATGAGTTCCACTCATGCATCCAACTCCCTAAACCAAGTTATTCCAAAGAGTCCAACATACCTACCTACTAGCTTATGCTATTCCAAGTATATTCATGCTTTTGTTTACCTTCCAAATTAAACTTGTTATGAGAAAACTAGTGATTAAAGCTCTCACGAACTTGATGGCACACTTTACTTTTCTTGCCCTTAATAAACTTGAACCATTGTGTCGTTTATGTTGTATATGCTTGCACTTATTTGTTGGGAATTAGCAAAACCATGCTTTCATGGGGAACGCTTTCAACATTGCACTTGGTACTTGTACCTAGTTAATATCATGCTCTTTTGTATATGGATGTCGTCGGTGTGAAATGAAAGGGGAGCTTGTAAGTCCATGGAGTTATGTATATGTGTTAGAGAAACGCCTGGGCCGCTGGTCTAATCCATGCTGACATGGTGGAAACCTGCAGCGTAACCATAATGAGCTTTCTATGAAGCATTCTTCTTATAAAAAAGAGTCCTATATTGAGAAAAAAGAGAAAAGAGATTATGAAAAGAGGAAAGAGAGAAAAAAGCACCATATCCCCATGATAAATAAGAAGATTGCTGAGATGCTCGTTGTCTTCTTGCCTTGTCATTTTGATGTGGGGATTCTTCCATATCATCGGGCAAGGGGTACCCCGTTGGCGGTTCTCTATGATACACATGTACTTACGATGACAAGAACTTACCGGTGACTAAACTTGAGTAGCATGAGGAGCTGCCCTCATATACAAGGGACATGAGATTTCTAACTTATACTTCGTCAAGCATGTACACCATAGTTTGTTCACTTTAACCTTAATCACTTCAAGATGCTTATGATAGGGGCAATGAGAGTTGAAAGCTATAATTACCATAATTTTTGGAAGCTCTTTATGAGACTTGAATCCCTACTTCCTTTTATAAAAAGGCCTTTCTTCCACCATTATATTGAGTCCCACCTTCTATCTTTATGCACCTACTTTGAGAGCATAGTGGCCATTCTTAGCTCTATGTGCATTGTCCTAAGACTAGTTGACTGATGCATAACTTGATATTGCTTGTTTTAAACTATTTGTATCTAGTCACTCTTATGAACTTTGAAGGTGTCCTATGCATTTATATTTGCTACTCTATGGAGGGACAAGATGAATACTATTATGCTATGTTTTATTTATGTGAAACAAACAAACATCCTACAAAGCATGTTATTCATGCATATTTTGTTTGTACCTTTTCATGTTGCATCATTGTCTCTTTGCTTATTGCTAGAACTTTATCTTTCATGTTATGATTGAAGTACTATGATCCCAGCTTTGAGTATTTTGCAAATTATTTGATCAAGTCTTTGATGGTGCATGTCACCTCAAAAATTATTTTTTTGTTTTTATCACTTACCTACTCGAGGACGAGCAGGAGTTAAGCTTGGGGATGCTGATACATTGCAAATGTATCTATAATTTTTGATGTTCCATGCTTGGTTTTATCCACTTTCTTGTGTTTTGTCCACACTTTGGAGTACTTTTCATATGATTTCTTGGACTAACCTATTAACAAGGGCCACAGTGCCATCTGCCTATTTTCTGCTATTTTTGGTTCTGGGAAAGTCAGAAAATGAATATTCTCGGAATTGGACGGGACAAAAGCCAAAGTGCCTATTTTTCCGGAAGTTATCAGATGCCAGAATACGAGACGGAGAGGGGCCAGAGGCCGGCCACACCACCTGGTCGCGCGGCCAGTCTTGGCACGCGCCAGGGGGTGGTGTAGCCAGCCCAGGCACCCCCTCGGCCTCCCCTACCGCCTATAAGATGCACTCGGGACGAAAACCCTAAGTTCCCGATCAAAAAATCCATGAAAGAGTCTATAGCCGCCGTCATCTCCATCTCTAGATTGAGAGGGATCTAGAGTTCTTCTCGGCACCCTGCCGGAGAGGGGAATTCACCCTGGAGGCCTTCTTCATCACCATGCAAGCCTCCGGTGTGATGCGTGAGTAGTTCATCCTTGGACTACGGATGCATGTAGTAGCTAGATGGCTGGTTCTCCTCCTTTGTGCTTTCATGTTTAGATATTGTGAGCTTCGTTCATGATCAAGATCATCTATTTGTAATTCTACATGTTGTGTTTGTGGGGATCCGATGGATATTGAGATGCTATTTCAGATTGATTATTGATTATATCATGTCTTTGTTATTTGTGATCTTGCATGCTTTCCGTTGTTAGTAGCTATCTTGGCCAAGTAGATGCTAGCAACTCCAAGAGTTAGTATTTATGCTCGATAGTGGGTTCATGCCTCTGGTAATCTGGGGAAGTGACAGAAATCTCTAAGGTACTAGATGTGCTGTTGCTACTAGGGAGAAAACAACAATCCTTTGTTCATAGAACAATCGTATTGTTTACTCTACACGCAGTTCGTAAAGCAATAATATGTTGCTTGCAACTTAATACTGGAGGGGGTTCCGATGATAACCTGAAGGTGGATTATTAGTCATAGATGAAGTTGGATGGCGATCTATGTATAATGTGGTAATGCCCAATCGAATCTCAAAGGAGTCAAGATGATTAGCATATGCATGTATTGCTTTCTCGATGTTTGTCAATTGCCCCGCTGTAATTTGTTCACCCAGCATGTTGTCTATCTTAAGGAGAGCCACCTCTAGTGAACTATGGATCCCGGTCCTTCTCTTTTACATACAATCTACAATCTTTTACTGCTTTGTGTTTACTTTCTGCAAACTTTTACTTCTTTCCATTCGATACGTTTAATCCTTTGTTTTCCGCAAAACACGGTGAGATTGACAACCTCATCGCAAGGTTGGGACAAAGTTATGTGGTTGTGTTGTGCAGTTCTCCACGTTGCTACTAGCACTGGTAGTGCGCCCTGCCAAGGCTCAGCTAGCAACACCTTTGGGGTGTTTCCTTGCTCCTACTGGTTCGATTAAACCTTGGTTTCATAACTGAGGGAAACTTGCTACTGTGCTCATCATACCTTCCTCTTGGGGTTCCCAACGAGCTCTACATCAACACCGCACCAGCACTTTTCTAGCACCGTACACTGAGCCATTAGAGTGGCCATACTGTTTCGTTGTCAGATGTTTTCAAAATGACTTATGAAATGAATGATGAATCTTGACTTGACCACAACAGGGTTGTGACTATGACACTAGCTTCCCAAATTAAGTGATTCTAGAACTTTATTTTATCTTTCTTTGTTTCTGAACTTAGCTTAGGTTTCAAACTTAACTTTACAAGTAAACTTAGAGTTAGCAATCCAACTAGAACTACCTTACTTATTAGTGATAGTTTGCGAGTACTTAAAGAGTACTCATGGCTTTTGTCCCTGGCTATTCCTATGGCCAGACTATGAAGGCGACTACCAAGATGAAGGACATCAGGACGGCTATGATAACTAGGACTATCTTCCATTGTCAGCATTGCCTGTGCCACTAAAGATGGACCCCACCGCTACGCTTATTTATTCCGCTGCTTGTTGCATTAAGACTTGTGTAAGACCTTATTATGGTTTGTAATGGATGATGTACTGTGATATCCAATCTGTTATGTCTCGCAAAAATGGAAATCCTGGGATTGCGATGTATGACATAACATGCATCTGGGATTAAAAATCCGGGTGTTGACAAGTTGGTATCAGAGCTATCCTAACCATAGGAGACCCTAGTTAGAATGGACGTCCGAACAAAAACTTAATTTCAAAACCAAAGTGAGTATTTATGAAAAACTATTTCCTCTCTTACCCTTGGGAATTCATTCTTTCTCAAAAATTCATGTTCCTCCAATTCTTACCATTACTACATAAAATTTCACACACTTGATCACTTCACTAACTTCCTCATCCTAAAATCTTGTAGATGGAGACTCAGTTCAGCAAGTTCTACCAGTTGGGCAACAGAGGCCAGTTGATCTTCGAGAGGGGTCTAGATTCACTTTCTGAGCTCTTGGGACGCCCGCATCCGGAGTTTCTTGGAGCTCAACTTCCTGGACCCCCACGGTGAGATTTACAATGGCTAGTCACCGCTGATCTTCAAGGAAGTATAGAAGCACCAACGTCCGGGAGAATCCAATTCTCCATAAGAGAGAACAACTGGCTAGATGGATTAGCCAGGGCAATGCATGAAGCTCTCGCACGTCTATTTGCCCTCAGTGTCAACCAAATCCAAGGAACTCGCTTTGTTCACTATGCAAGGCGTGACTTCATGGGAATGCCAATGGAGATGCCAAGTCACCTAGAGTTGAAGCGTCAAGTGGAGAACCTTGACTTCCTGATATACGACCGCCGGAAGGAATTCGACAATGCTAAGGAGTTCGCTAACCACAACCTTGCCATTACCGCCCAGAAGGCCCAGACTTTCTCACTGCTTGTCAGGGACCGTCAGTCTCTTCATCGCCAGTGCGAAAAGAAGGATCGCACCATCGACCGTCTTCGCAAGAAGGTGGCTGACCTCGAGAAGACCATCAAGGAGCACGAAGCTCAACTTGCAGCAAAGGAAGAAGAAGAGGAAGGTAAAGACATCCAGGGAGATATGGATTCTTACCTCAGCAATGATGAGAACTTTTTGGAAGAGGATGCCGTGGACTTCCACACCGACGATGATGACTCCGACTTCATCGACGATGAGTAGATGCACTAGAGCACTGTCGTAGCATGAGATGTATCAGTCCCAATGTATCGTAGCTTGCAGAATGGTTCTTAAAACCATATGTTTCCCCTTGTTGTTGTGGTGTGTTTGTGTTTGTATCATGTGCTTTGCTTGAATGAATGAAAATGAAGTTAGTTGCAAAACCTGAGTCAAACTCAAAGTTTTATTCTTGAAACCAAAACCATGAACCTTAGAACTTTCCCTCTTACCCTTCATCTATCTCAATCTCTAGATGACTCGTGGAAACCCTGGAGGGAGATGCTCATCGCAAGACCCAACGCTGCAGATCATGCAGATGTTAGTTGCAGACCGTGAAGCAAGCAGGGCATAGCGCAAGTCCAACTTAGCAACACTACAGCAGATCGCCCAGATGGCCCAAAACAACCAAGGGCATGGAAATCAGGATCATCAAGGATCCAAGCTAAAAAAATTCCAGAATACCAATCCCCCAATCTTTAGCACTTCGGTGAACCCATTAGCTGCTGATGACTGGTTACAGACAATGGAGAACAATTTGGAAGTAGCCAGAGTTGATGACAAAGAGAAAGTTCTCTTTGCCACCCACTACTTGGCAGGAGATGCAAGAGCCTAGTGGAACAGCATCCGCCTGATGAACCATGGTCAAGTGATGACATGGGAAGCCTTCAAAATCAAGTTCAGCCGCACCCACGTGCCGCAGGGACTAGTCACCAAAATGAGGGATGAATTTAGAGAACTGAAGCAAGGCAGAATGACTGTGGTGGAGTACCGTGACAAATTCATGTCCCTTGCCAGGTATGCGCCTGATGAGATCAACACGGAGGCCAAGAAGAAGGAGAGATTCCTGAATGGATTGCATGATGAGATGCAGACTGTCCTCGTCAACATCCGCTTCGAAGATCTCGAAGAGCTAGTCGACTCTGCCATTCAGATGGAAGGGAAGATTAACCAGGCAAACGACAACCGCAAACGTCGTATGATCCACCAAGATGGATCCAACAGTCACCAGAAGTACCGTCCCAACCAGTCTGCAGGGTATGCACCAAGAAACAACCAACCCCCAATATCTCGCCCAAGCTGCCCCAACCGTAGCGGAGGCAATGTGAAGTCCGGAGGAAACAACAATCACCCTGGCAACACCAGCAATTTCAACCATGCACCTCCCAAGAGCAACAACAACAACACTGCACCTAGAACTGGAAACAATGTTGTGCCTATCGCAGCCCCAAGATAACATGTTTCGAGTGTGGAGTGAAGGGTCACTATTCCAATGAGTGCCCCAAGAAGACTGCCGCCACTGCCAATGTGAATGCCCCAGCTCAACAGCAGCATCGTGTTCAACCAGGAAGAAGGTTTGCCCCAGGGAACCCTCACAACCACAACGGCCGTCTCTTCCACATGAACGCCAAAGAAGCCCAAGAAGTGCCAGACGTAGTGCTAGGTATGTTTTTTGTCAACTCAGTTTTAGCAAGGGTATTGTTTGATTCAGGAGCATCACACTCATTTGTCACCGAAGAATTTGCATGCACTAGTAAGATCCACCCAACTAATTTGAAGCATGTCATGATAGTTCAAATTCCCGGTTCAACTACAAAAGCTAGAAAAATTTGCAAATTGTGCCTATCAGAATACGTGGGATAGATTTTTATGCTCATCTAATAGTACTTGGAACCAAAGGATTAGAAGTAGTACTAGGTATGGATTGGATGTCAAAGCATAAAGGACTGATAGACTGTGCTAAGAAAGCCATCACCATGACCAGTAGCTCTGGAGTAACAGTAGAGCATGTATCTGAAACCTTACCCCGTCAATTCAAATGCAACAAGAGTCTAGCCCTACCCACCATAGACAAAGTCAGAGTAGTATGTGAATACCCTGATGTATTCCCAGATGAATTGCCCAGTATGCCCCCGGATAGGGATATTGAGTTCATTATTGAACTAATCCCCGGAACTAGACCCATAGCCCAGAGACCCTATAGCATGAACCCCTCAGAGTTAGTAGAGTTGAAGAAGCAGTTGGATGCTATGTTAGCAATAGGCTTGATTCAACCAAGCGCATCGCCATGGACATCACCAGTGTTATTTGTCGAAAAGAAAGATGCAGGCAACCGATTGTGCACCGATTACCGAAAGCTGAATGACGTCACCATCAAAAACAAGTACCCTTTGCCAAAGATAGAGGATCTATTTGATTAGTTGACTGGTGCCCAGGTATTCTCAAAGATTGATCTTAGGACTAGTTATCACCAACTTAAGATTCGTGCAACGGATATTCCGAAGACCGCCTTTACTACTCGTTATGGTTTATACGAGTATACGGTTATGTCTTTTGGATTAACCAATGCCCCTGCTTATTTCATGCATCTCATGAATAAGATCTTTATGAATTTTCTAGATAAGTTTGTCGTTGTGTTTATCGATGATATCCTTATCTACTCCAAGTCAGAAGAAGAGCATGAGCAACATCTAAGAATCATCCTAGAAACCCTGAGAGAGCATCGGTTATATGCCAAGTTCAACAAGTGTGAGTTTTGGCTGAAAGAAGTAGGATTCCTAGGACATATTGTGTCTGACGAAGGAGTCTCTATTGATCCTTCCAAAATTAAAGATGTCGAAGAATGGGAAGCCCCAGCCACTCAAACCCAAGCCCGTGCATTTCTCGGATTAGCGGGATATTACCGCAAGTTCGTAGAAGGATTCTCGAGCATCGCCAGACCCATGACCCAATTGTTGAAGAAGGACAAGAAGTGTGAATGGACTGACAAATGTGAAGCCAGTTTCCAAGAACTGAAGAAGAGATTGATTTCAGCCCCAATATTGATCATGTCAGATATCAAGAAGCCGTTTGATGTGTATTGTGATGCTTCCAAGATTGGTCTCGGATGTGTATTGATGCAAGAAGGAAAAGTCATCCCGTATCTGTCTCGGCAACTGAAGCAGCCTGAGCAGAACTATCTGACCCATGATCTTGAGTTAGCAGCCGTAGTGTTGGCCTTGAAGCCATGGCGTCATTATCTTATGGGTAATCGCTGTGAGATTTACTCAGATCACAAGAGCTTGAAGTATATTTTCACCCAGAAGGAGATGAATATGAGGCAAAGGAGATGGATAGAGTTAATCAAGGATTATGACCTTGACATTCACTATCACCCAGGCAAAGCCAATGTGGTAGCGGATGCTCTTAGCAGATTGCCTTGTAGGCTAAACACCATGATCAAGGAGAAGCAACCAAGTTTGTATGAGGAGTTGGAGCAGTTTAGGACTGAGCTAGTTAGCCAAGGATTCCTAGCAAGCATTGAACTTCAACCCACTTTGATTAGCCAAATCAAGGAACCTCAGAAGGGAAATGAAAGTATCAACGGGATTAAACGTCGTATTGGTACGGGAAAGGTACCTAGATTTACCGAAGACGAAGAAGGATTTTTGTGGTACAAAGGACGTATATCTGTGCCAGCAGATTCAGAGCTGAAGCAAGTTATCATGCAGGAAGCTCATGATACTCTTTATTCTGTCCACCCCGGAGGAACAAAGATGTATCAAGATTTGAAAGAGCAATTTTGGTGGCACAAGATGAAGAGAGAAATTGGAAGATACATCGCCAAGTGTGACATCCGTCAAAGAGTTAAAGCAGAGCATCAGAGACCCGCAGGACTGTTGTGACCATTGCAGATTCTGGAATGGAAATGGTATTCTGTCGGAATGGACTTTATCACCGGTTTGCCTACTTCTAGTAGGGGAAATGACTCAATCTAGGTCATCGTTGATAGACTGTCTAAGGTAGCCCACTTTATACCTATCAATACTACCTATCAGAGTTCGAAGCTAGTAGAGTTGTACATTGCTAGAATTTTTAGTCTGCATGGGACCCCCAAGACCATAGTATCAGATCGAGGAACCCAATTCACCTCGAGATTTTGGTAGAAAGTCCAAGAGGGATTAGGAACCAAGTTGAATTTCAGCACCGCTTATCACCCGCAAACTGATGGACAGACTGAAAGAGTCAACCAAATCCTAGAGGATATGTTGAGAACTTGTGTGTTAGAGTATGGATCAAAATAGGAAGATTGCGTGCCTTTCGCAGAATTCTCATATAACAACAGCTATCAAGCCAGTTTGCAGATGGCACCATTTGAGTTCCTATACGGCAGAAAGTGTCGTTCCCCTTTGAATTGGTCGCAAGTAGGAGAGAGTCAGATTTTTGGACCTGACATTCTCCGAGACGCTAAAGAGAAGGTTCACAAAGTCCGTGAGCACCTCAAGACCGCCCAGTCCAGATAGAAGAGTTATGCTGACAAGAGAAGGAGAGACCTGACTTTCAATGTCGGAGATTTTGTGTATCTCAAGGTTTCGCCATTGAAGGGAACCCAACGTTTTAGTCTGAAAGGAAAGTTAACCCCCAGATATATTGGACCCTTCAATATTCTGAATCATCGAGGAGAAGTATCATATCAACTGGAACTGCCACAAGAGATGTCAGCCATCCACAATGTGTTCCATGTCTCGTTACTTCGCAAATTCTTAGAAGTGCCGGAGAAGATCGAAGTTTTCAAGAACATCGATCACCGAGCTGTTGATATCAACAAGGATCTGACATATCGTGAAGTGCCCATCCATATCCTGGAGGAAGCTTACAGAACCACCAGGACCAGGAGTATGAAATTTCTCAAGATTCAATGGAGTAACCATACCGAAGAAGAAGCCACTTGGGAGCGAGAAGATTACATTAGGACAGAGTTCACAGATCTCTTTAGTTCCTAGTTTTCTTTGGCAAATCTCGGGACGAGATTTTGTTGAACGGGGAAGGTTTGTAACATCCCAAAACTTAATCCAGGGTTAAGCAAGATCAAATCTACCCAATTTAGGGTTAACAAAAACTTTTCCATTTAAAATCCTTAAGCATTCATATGTGTGTGCATTTAAATTAGGAGTTGTTTTGAATTGCCATGTTTGAGTGATCCATTGGTTGTAAAATGATTCTAAGGTGAATTGAACATTATCTAGATCATCCCCAAGCAAATCCCAAAGAAAAAACAAATCCCAAAGATTAAAATAAGCAAATGGTCATTTAGGGCATTTTAACTAACTAGTCTACTTTGGCTATTCCTATAACTCAAATCTTAATAGAAACAATTGTGGATCTTTGCACCCCTTGCTAGTACAAGTAGTGATGTACCAAGGCTCACTCTGTTTCATCCCAAAAACATTCAAACACTAAATTTAAATGACATTTGAAAATTGAATCTAGTGTAGGTATCAAGATCACACTTATTCAAAAACCACTCAAATGAACTCCATTTTCAAACCCCAAGCAAACCTAGATGCTTAAGCATAAGTTACATCACTCCACCAAAAAATTAGCCCAAAATTCAAAACTTTTTCTCTTCCAGCCATTTGATCGAACACCTTGTTAGCAGAATCATTATGGCCTAACTATTACTGTTTTGGGGTTAATCTGGTCGAGCCATTTGGTGTGCATTGATCATCCTTGTCCCCCTGAGTCCAACCAAGTCCCCAACCAGCTTCCCCCTTAGCCATTGCAGTAGTGGCGCGCCGCCCGTTTGAGGTCATCGCCGGCCAGAAGCGGACAGCACGCCAGGGACCGCGCCGCGCCAAACCAGCGTGCCCGCTAGCTCCGCCCAACCCTACCGCCGCCCACGGTCCACCCCTCGATCAACCCCAGCCCCTGGACCACTCCCCAGCAGCGCCACCCTTTTTCTCTGCGAGCAAGCCAGAGCACGCCAGAGCGCGATAGCCACCAGCACGCAGCAGACCGCCCCTTGACCCCATACCGCACACGCCGCTCCGCCTCAACCCCAGCAACCCACCAGACACGGCCGTGCATCGCCGTGCAACCCACAGTCGTTGTGATTGCTGTCGAGCACCGCCCCTGTCTGACCGCCAGGGAACCACCCACCATCCGCCTACCTCACCCACGCCGATAGCCCCCTGTGTCGTCGTCACCGACGAGCTTCGCCCACACCTCTCGGTCTCACCGTCGAGCCTATATAAGGAGGCCACCCCAGCACCATCTCTTCACACCATTCCACTACCCTCTCTCCACTGACTATTTCCCCTCTCTCGCCGGAGCCGCTCGAGCCGCCGTTAGCCGGAATTGCACCGGAGGTAGCCGCTGCAGAGGAGGAGAAGTTGTCGTCGATTTCGTCCACCTCAGCCCCTGCCACTACCTCGCCTGAGTCCGCCGTCGCCATCCAGTTCGATCGCCCGCCTCGCCGCACTAGCTGGATCCCTGGTACGTCCCCAGTAGACCCCCACCGTCCGTTTAGGGTCTGGTCCCGCCGGCGACAAGTCTGTCGTCGACGACGACTGTGAGCCGTTGATCCACGTTATAATCGTGTGGCCCAGATTGCTAGATACCATTTCGTGTTTTAAGTTTCGCTGACAAGCGGGACCAACCTGTCAGCCACCCTCTGTGCCACTGAGCGCCACTGGGCGGGCCCAATTACTTTCCCGCGCTGACCCAGTAATTCAAATTAGGTTTTTTCTATTTAGACTTAAAATCAATTCTGTCCCTTAGTTCAAAAATCAATTCAGGGAGTTTTAGAAATCCAAATTGAGTGATTCCAAGTTTTTTGGAATGGTAATGAAAATCTCTATCCAAGCCCGTTGGATTTAATTCATTTAGATTTAGAGATCTCTCCTAGTAAAAATAACAAGGCAGAAGCATTTGCACATTCAAACATTTTTATAAAATCAACCATATTAGCTTTTGAGTTGATCCCAACTCTCAAAACTCACATTTAACCAAACCTATTTGAATATGTAATAATATTAAGGTTTGCATGCAGTGACTTTGGACTAGTACCTAAATAATGCTATATAGGAATTTCTAGTCACTTTAAATCATTAAATATTAAACTTAAACTTAGTAAAATGTGATCCAACATTTAAATCACATTCCCATATGTTAGAATTTGTGGTGATGAAATGTGTCCACATGATCCCATATTTTAATTGGAGAATATTAAATCTTAGTTAATTTCAATGAGTAGAAATTACTTTTCTCAGATAAAAAGATTGAAGCTAGTTAATTAAACCTTGTGATGCTTGTGATGATAATAGATCATCAAATGTGTGCATTAGTATGCTAAGTAGACTAGTTAAGAATTATTTGGTGATTGTGTATCCCGTATGTATTTATAGAAGATAGTATCGACCAAGCTTTCGAGGAGGAGTTCTACCAAGAGGAAGAGGAAGAAAACTTCAACCACTGCACCAACCAAGGCAAGCAATCATTAACAATGCAAGCTAACCCTTGCAAGTTAGATAACCTAAGAAAGATGCATTAGGCATGCTTTGGTTATACCCTTTGACTTATACCTACTCCAAATGTTATTTACAAGTTTCACTTTCCTTACTTTACCAAAGTCCCTTACTTGTTTGGAGGTAGCATAAAAAGTATAAAACTTGACCTATCTAGATAACCTTAGATGTCATTCTATGGCATGAGATTGAGATTAGCATCCCACCTTAGTGAACACTCTTAACTTAGTAGCTTATAGCTAAATCAAAACTTGAGTCACTTTAGATGGGAATACTTGGTGAAAATGAATTGTGAAAACCTTCGAATGATGAGTCATTCTATTGAGATATTTTGACATGTGTTGAGAAACACAAATGGTTTGTGATGATGAAAATGTTGAGGCATGCGCCTTAGCCCTTTTACAAAACTGATGGTTGGATTCGGATGCGATACCATTCCAATTTTACCGTACAACCACAATACCTGAATTGGGTAAGGCTTAGCCAGAAGTTTATATGCGTTAGTATTAGTTCGCTCAGGGGAGAGGTTTGAGCTGAGGCTACATCTCGATGTTGTCCACCTATGTAGTTTCCAAGATGATAGATGGTCATGGTTGGGAGGCCATGCTCATATGAGAGGTACTTATACTAGGGTGTGTAAAGGGAAGGTTATGTTTGATTATTTGCATACTAAGTATGATGATTCATGGTGATTCCTGACAGATGTATCGAATCTTGTGGTGAAAGTGTACCACCTAGGCATAGTGTCAAACTATTCGAATAACCGCGTCCGTGATTATGGACAGTTGGAGTGGCCATACTGTTTCATTGTCAGATGTTTTCAAAATGACTTATGAAATGAATGATGAATCTTGACTTGACCACAACAGGGTTGTGACTATGACACTAGCTTCCCAACTTAAGTGATTCTAGAACTTTATTTTATCTTTCTTTGTTTCTGAACTCAGCTTAGGTTTCAAACTTAACTTTACAAGTAAACTTAGAGTTAGCAATCCCACTAGAACTACCTTACTTATTAGTGATAGTTTGTGAGTACTTAAAGAGTACTCATGGCTTTTGTCCCTGGCTATTCCTATGGCTAGACTATGAAGGAGACTACCAAGATGAAGGATAGCATGACGGCTATGATAACTAGGACTATCTTCCATCATCAGCATTGCCTGTGCCACTGAAGATGGACCCCACTTCTACGCTTATTTATTCTGCTGCTTGTTGTATTAAGACTGGATCATGAGATCCTTTATTCGTGTAAGGCCTTATTATGGTTTGTAATGGATGATGTACTGTGATATCCAATCTATTATGTCTCGCAAAAATGGTAATCCTGGGATTGCGATGTATGACATAATAGGCATCTGGGATTAAAAATCCGGGTGTTGACATTAGGTACCCATTGTTGAATGGGTCCTCTTTTGTTAGTCACAAGTACCTTAGGAATCCAAATGGCCCAATGGTAACCATCACCATAAGAGGTTCCTATATATTTAGCATAGACATGACTATCATAAGATTTCATAAGAACATAGGATGGGTTATAGTTTCCCGCGAAATCATTATGACAAGGTTCATCACCACTCTTAAGGACACTTGGTTCCTTCTCTTTTGCCACCTAACCTCCTTTACAGTAATCATTTTGCAAGGGGGAGTGGGCAAGATCTTCTTCTTCTTGCCCTTGTTCTTCTTCTTCGACTTGGATGCAAATCCAAGTCCTTCTTTAGCCACATTATCCCTTTGATTACTCAAAAGGTCATTTAGGATTTTCTCACCTTGAATGCATTAGACATGGCCTTTCTCAATTGTAGCTTTATACTTCTTGTTCTCCTCGAGAAGATCTCCATGCTCACAACAAGGTAGTAGAACATTAAGAAATACTAGTTGACAAGGTTGAAACATCTTTTGTTACTTGAGTTTGAAGTTGTTCATGTGACTTTGAAAGAGTAGAGAATTCTCTCAACAAGGCCTCATGTTCCTTCTCGAGTTTCTCAAACCCTTCATTTAGTCTATCATGACCAACCCCAAACTCGAGCTTTTCCTTTTTAAGAACATTAGTTAATGCAAGAGCATGGTCACGTTCTTTAACAAGTTTAGAGATATTCAATTTAAAATATTCTTCATGAGCAATTTAGGTCTCTTCAAGAGTAACTCTTTTACTTTACTCTTCCTGACGAGCATCGGTTAAGGCGGCAATCTCCATGGTAGCCTCCTGAGCATGACCAAACATCTCCGAGATGGAATCATCCCTCTCGTCAATGATATGCGTGCTTCACTTAGTTGACTCATTAGAGCCTCAACACACAACTTGGCTTCACCTTCTAGGTTATTCAAGCAAATAGTGGATTCCACTATCTCCTTCTTAATCTTGAGACTCAATTCATCATCATATGAAGATGCATCAATAGAAGGGGGAGTAGTGGGTGGAGGAGTTACCATGGAGGCTTTATTCATGAGACATGTGGGGTTGGTGAGGAGCTTCCTCATTGGGAGAGTCAAAGAGGAATGTCGATGAGGAGGTTGAGGTAGTAGTAGCCCTTAGACATGTAGACTTGGTGATGCGCTTGTTCTCATTGGGAGAGTCAAAGAGGGATGTTGGTGAAGAGGTTATGGTAGTAGTAGCAGAAGTGGTGGCAATTGTGGCAATGGTGGCCACACCCACAATCTCTCCATCATATTCATCATCACTATCATTCTCATTGTTCTCTTCATATTCTTCACGGGCCACCAACACATATTTGTGTGGCTCCTTCTTGTTGGGGTAGTTCTTGTTTCTAAAGTTCTTGTTTTGGACTTTCTTGATGAAATTCTTTTTTGGAGTGGGCTTGAACTTGGATTTCAAGATCAGCCTTCCTCCATGGTATTTTCTCTTCTCATATGGGCACTCAGCAATGAAGTGGTTGGTTTCTACACAATTTTAACATGATCTCAACTTGGGTCTTGCGCTAGTTGTGGTAGTCCTTGATGGATTACCCTTCCCTTGGTTCTTCCAAAACCTTCTTGAGACTAATGCCAATTTATCATGAAGAGAACACTTGATGTCTTCATCATCTCCTTCTATCATCCCCAACGAATCAACTTCTTCTTCATAAACATGAGCCGTGGCCTTTGATACGTCCATTTTGCATCACTATTCTATGTCATAATTCACTGTTATTCATTGATATATTTTGTATTGAGAGGTGATACTTATGTTATTTCATCTGTTTTTGCATGGTTGATGACTTTTGGAGCATGGACCGCTGTAGTCAGGATTTTGATGGAAAAGGTGTTGTTTGAAGGCAAAATTCGCGAAGATCAGAAAATCCAGGAAAATACATGGAAAATCCTATTTTTCCAGAAGACGAAGGAAGCCGGAAGGGGGCTGGAGATGGGCCACAGGGGGCCCACACCACCCCTGGCGCGGGCCAGCCCAGGCCGCGCCACCAGGTGGTGTGGCCGCCCTGGTCCACCCCTAGCACTCCCCTCTAGCGTATATTATCCTCCCGAAACCCTAAGACTCGGAGAGCGACCATAGAAAGATTCCACCGCCTCTGCGGGGCGGAAAACACCGAGAGAGAAAGATCTCTCCGGCAGACAGATTTCTGCCGGGGGAATTCCTTCTCGGAGAGGGGAGATCGCCGCCATCAACACCACCATCAAGCTGGACTTCATCGGGATCATCATCACCACCATCATCGTCATCAGCACCCTCATCACCATCTCCATATTGCTGTAACAATTGCGTTGAATCTGGCATAGTTCATAGGGGAAAGTTTCCCGGTGTTGATTACTCTTTGCAGTTGATGCTATTGAGTGAACCGTTGAATTATTGTTTCTGTTCAGATTGTTATACATCATTATTCCATCTCTGATCATGATCCATATGATGTCTTGTGAGTAGTTTGTTTTGTTCTTGAGGACATGGGAGAAGTCATGTTGTTAGTAGTGGAGTTGTGTTGAGAAAGATTCAATAGTTTGATATTTAAGTTGTGGTGTACTTCTTCTAGTGGTGTCATGTGAATGTCGACTACATGACACTTCACCTATATGGGCCTAGGGGAATGCATTGTGTATTTGGCTACTAATCGTAGGGGTTGCCAGAGTGACAGAAACCTGAACCCCCGTTAGGAAACCATTGCACAAGGGACGTAAGGGTCTTAGAGTTTAAAGGTGTGGTTAGGTTTCTACCTTAATTACTTTCTTATACTTACGGATGTTTGCAATGGGTATAATCACAAGTATGTATTAGTCCTAGGAAGGTCGGTACATTAGCACAGGTTCACCCACACAACACTTAGCAAGCTAAAGAAGATTAATCAACTATATGAAGCGAAAGCACTTGACAGTCTTCCCATGTGTCCTCGAGAACGTTTGGTCATCTTAAGTAATACAACCGGCTTGTCCTTTGCTGAATAAAGGATTGGGCCACTTGATGCATTTATTCCTACTTTCTTTTATTTACTCGTACTTTGTTTACTTGCTTTATTAGAAACCCCTAAAAATCCGTTTGCTAAGTATTTGCAGAGAATTCCTGATCCATACCACTAGCCAGCACCTTCTGCTCCTCGTTGGGTTCGACACTCTTACTTATCAAAAATACTGCGATACACCCCCTATACTTGTGGATCATCAGCCTTCAAAGCAAGATTTGGAGAATCCATTCTCTGAGCACAAGCAAGAGAATCATCGGCGGTCTTGTTCATGATTCCAAGAGCCACAGACTCATTTAACACTTCATTGGAGGACATGGCATAGAAGTCCACCCTTGAGAGAATACTGTTGGTCATCTCTCTTCAGAAGGGTAAGGTGGCTTGCATGAACTTGCTCTTGATCCACTTATCATCCACATCCCTACTACCATGGTCAATTATCATAATAAAACGAGTTGTGACTCTTCGATAGAGGTCTTCAGGAGTCTCGTCTTCCTTTCCAACAAAGGCATCGGCTTCATAATGCATTTCTTCAAACTTGGAGTTTTGAATGCTTTCATTGCCAAGATATACTCTTTGAAGAGCATTCCAAGCTTCCTTGGCGGTGTCATAAGAGCGAATGTGAGTCATTTGCTCATGAGACTATGCATCTTAGAGAATGGCCATGGCGGTGGCATTGAGTTGATTATTGATTTCCTCGGTGGGTTTCATGTTGTAGGGATCACGCAGATAAAAGCCAAACTCCAGAACCTTCCAAAGCTGGACACTAGAACTTTTAAAGTGGGAGGGCATTAGATATTTACAATTGGCAAAATTAGATTCATCAAGCTTAGGTGGTGGACCACGATGGTTTATATGAAGTGTGGGGATAGGAGCGGCATTGTAGCTAGGATATGGTGAAACGTTTCCCATAGGCTGAGCGTTATCCTTGTTGTTACCTTCACCGGTGGAGGGCGAAGGAATATGCCCGAGAGGCAATAATAAAGTGGTTATTATCTTATTCCATGTTTATGATAAATGTTTATTTTGCATGCTATAATTGTATTAATTCGAAACGTTAATACATGTGTGTTTAATAAACAAAATAAAAAGTTCCTAGTAATGCCTCTCATATAAACTAGCTCGTTGATTAACAAGATGGTCAAGGTTTCCTGATCATGGACATTGGATGTTGTTAATAACGAGGTCACAACATTGGTGGAATGATGTGATGAACATTCATCTGAAGTATAGCACTACGATCAAAGTCATTATGTTTATATTGCTATAACATCATACGAAGTAATCTTAGTGCTTAGACCATGAGATCATGTTAATTGCTAACACCGGATGAGTATCTTGATAACATCAAACGTCAGACTGTAACAAGGTGACTATAAAGGTGGGTTCAGTGCTACGAAGGTGTTATGTTGAGGCTCATGGATCAAGAATGGAATTTGTCAATCCCAATAATGGATAGATATACTCTCGGCCCTCTCGGTGTTATCACATTAAGATAGCTTGCAAGAAACTGATGTGATCACTAGAATTTTATATCACGGGAACGAGAAAAGAGTACATGTCGGTAACGAGATCAAACTAGGTACAGAGATACCGATGATCGAATCTCGGACATGTAATATATCGCGAGACAAAGGGATATCGTTACTAGCGTTAAAGGTTCTCACGATCAAAGAAGTCGACGTTGAATGTGTAGGAGTCAGTATGGATCTCCAGGCCCCGCTTCTGATTATTGATCTGAGAGGAGTCTCGATCATGTCTGCATTATTCACGAACCGTAGGGTGACACACTTAAGGGATACCGACACCATTTGGAGAAAATATGTTTCAGATAAAGATTTAAGAAAGCGCTGGAATTATTTCAATAGACACCGAAACTGTTTTGGGTGAAATTGTTGAAATTGGTTCTGCATGTAATATGAAATGTTGCAAGGGGTTTTATGTGCATGTTTGTTAATTAAAGTAATTAACAAAATTCTGAATAAAACTAATAAAATAGTTTAATTAAATGAGAGAGCATTAAATTTGGAGATATTTAAAGCATTTAAAGTGGAGACTTTAATGGAGAATGTGAAGAGGCCAATTTATGTGGAGAGAGTTACCACCACATGAATGGGGGAGGTGAAGGGTCAACTCCATGGGGCGCCGGCCATGGGAGGGGTACCCTCCCCTCCTCCTATAAAAGGCCCCCCTCTCCTCACTTCTCACTCACACCTCCTCGTGAAGGATCTCTCTCCGCCTCTAGTATTATTCCCCCATGGTCTCGGATTAGCGAGATACATGTTCCCGGTGGCTTTATCTGGAAAGGAGTTGCTGCTTCCGCTGCTTTGCTGGAGCGAGGGACGGAGGTTGTCGGTGTATCGGATGTGTGTGCGATCACGGATGCACCACTGCTTTACGGTGCTGGACTTGGTGGTGCTGGACTTGCTAGAGCTAGATCTAAAGGACGTGCTGGAGCCGGACCTGCTGGACTTCATCACGATCTTGAGATTGGCGAGTGTACGACTACATCATCCACGAGTTCCAACTCGTTAACAAAGCTTTGTTTTCTTCAAGGGTAAGTTCTCCATGGATGTATATCCACCTGTTGCTTGTATCTAGTAGATAGATCTTGGCGTATAGTTCCCATCGTAGGAAAATTTTGTTTTCTATGTTGTGAACCCAACAGTGGTATCAGAGCCAGATCTATGCGTAGGTGCTTTGCACGGGTAGTACACATATGTTTATATGTGGGCGATGATGATCATGTTATTGCTTCTTTCATGTATTTTGGATATTGGTGGCATAGTGGGATGAAGCGGCCCGGACCAACCTTACATGTCATCGTACATGAGACCGGTTCCACGACTGACATGCAACTTGTTTTGCATAAGTGCCTAGCGGGTGTTTGTCTCTCCTACTATAGTCAATATCTGATTTACAACAAGTTGCTAATAACTTGGTTATCCTCGTTGTGGTTCATGTTCGTAGGTAAGACCGGTTCTATCTCCAAAAGCCCTAAGCCACGTAAAACTTGCAATTGATAAATTAGAGGCGTCTAGTTTAGATCGTTGTTGGGCTAGTGTCATGATATGGTAATGTTGTAAGTTGATGTATAGTTGATACTCTTACAACACACCTAACGTGTAAGTTCCATAGACCTTGGCCTTACACACAAAGGAATGATAGAGATCATACCACGATGCATATGATGGTGATCAAATGCATGGACCATATCATTCCACTTTACACATATGATGTTCGCATCTTATATTGCTAGTTGGGCGTTTTAGTAGCATTTTAAGATGATCCCTCATTTAGATATCAAGATAAAATGTGTTCTTCCTTAAGTATGCACGTTTTGTGGATCGTGTTTCGAGACATCACGTGATGATCGGGTGTACTCGACTGTATGCTTTCATATAACGGGTGTAAGATAGTTTTACACACGCGAATACTAAGATTCTTACTTGGCGAGTCTAGCAGGTACAGACATGGCCTTAGAACACGGACCGAAAGGTTAAGCATGAGTCATATAGTTGATGTGATGCCCATATTGATGATCGCCTTTGAAGCTACACCGACTCACGTGATGATTGGACTTGGTGTAGTGGATTTGGTTCATGTGATCACCAAAAAGGCACGAGGGATGTTGTTTTTGAGTGGGAGTTCATTTCTAATTTGGATTAGTCGAACTCAATTTGTCATAAAATAAATCAAAGTGAATTTGCATAATTTTTTGTAGTCATTAGCGTCTGTTCACTACCTTATGCTTAGTTTTAATTGAGATAATAGAACTATAGAATTCTGGATATTTACTTTACGAACTGGTATCGTATTGTTTTGAATGTCAATTTGAAGTTTAGAAGTCCTATTGCAAACTTTCAGCAAACTCTATTTAGTCCATGCCATTTAATTAGTAGTATTAAATCAAGAGTAAGAATTCCAAAGTTAGTATCTAAAGTATCATGTTTGCCTCCATGATTTTTGATATTCAAAAGTTGTTTTAATATCAATATTATCTAGGAGCTGAAATATTGCTTCAGAAACCATCATGTGTGGAAGATATTGTGATATCCGAAACAATGTTTTTGGTTGCATTATGATGGAGTATAATTTAGCAAAATACATGTTCTCATATTATGAGAATTTGTGAAGGATGGAGATGCTAGGCATCCGGATCTCCCAAAAAGGTTTTTGGGAACTAACATTATACTCATGATTCTTCCTTACAGGCTATAGTAGCTTGATCATGAAAGTTGTCATGATAAGGATGAATAAGATGTAAGTAAAATGTTTACTACACTAATAGATTACTAAAGAATGGATTTTTGAAAGAATACCAAAACATTTGATGATGATGATCCACTTCAAAGTGCAAGTCCAAAGGTATTAGTATTTGACTATATACGCTTTGTACTATGTGTCATGTGAATGACACCACTATTGATGTTGATAGATTCTTTTAAAAGGAAAAGGAATTGCTGAAATATAATCTATAAAATATTTGGCAGAAAAGAAAAAGTTGGAAATGTCCAACTTAGGTATATAGAAGATACACATGTTATGGTTGTATTCCTTGCTTGTTAAACGATGTGGTTCTTAGGTATTGGATACCGAATTGGTTGGTATGAAGTGTCATACAGGACAACGCAATTCATGAACTGCAATGTCCTAAGTATCTAGCAAGAGTATAAGTGATGATGTTCATCGAAAACAAATGAAGTGTTATTGTGTTTTTTCGTTGTCGTCAAACCTAGCTTTCAAGATTTGTTTTAATAATTGTTATTTTGTTCCGGTATTATGAGAACAATGGTTGTTCAAATAATTACCATATTCCATAAAGGATGGATGAACTTTTACAAGTCTGGTGGGAGAAATCATACACTATTGCTAAAATGTCGCAAGACAAATGATTGAAAGATCACTTATGAAGTGACATCGCTGTTCAAATTATATTGGAAAGAAAACATGAAGAAACTCCATGTTAATGGATTTTTTTGGAGTCTTGGATTTTGATCAATTTATGTTTGTGAGACTTTCCTCGAGATAATTGAAACTCCGTCCATAGGCCAAAGAGGAACGGATGACTAACTTATTGGATATTATGCATGTTGATGTATATAGTCCATTATGTGTAGCCATATGCGATGGATGTTTTTTGCTTCATATGCTTTCTCCAGAAATTTAAGTGAATATATCTATATATTTACTTAATAAGGAAGAAGTATGAAACATTTGAAAATTGTTCAAAGACTTTGAGGATGAAGTGGAAAATCATTGTAACAAGAAAATAAAGAGTTTATGATTTGATCATAAAGGAAGATATTTGAGTTACATGTTTAGAAAAAACACCTAAGATTTGAGGAATTGTTCCATGATTTGTGTTTCCCGATAAACCATAGGAGTATGGCATATTCGAGAGATGAAATCAAACCATGTTTGACATGGTAAGATCAAAGATGTCATTTATAAAACTGCCATTATGTTTTAAGGATTGAAGCTTTAGAGACTACTGCTTTTACACTGAAAAGAGCACCATCGTGATCCGTTGAAATGACACCATATAAGTTATGGTTTAGGATAAAACCTGAATTGTCTTTTCTTAAATCTTGGTATGCTATGCATAAGTAAAAAATTTACAACCAAAGTCGGATAAGCACGTCTTTGTAGGTTATCCCAAATAATTTGTTGGGAATTTCTCCATAACACCAAGGACAAAAGAGTTTGTTACTTGGAACGTCAAGTTTCTTGAGAAGGAATTTTTCATGAAAAGTTAAGTGGGAGGACAATAGAACTTTAATAAGGTTGTTGAACCTTAGCTATATGTGCTAAGTAGCAGCGCCGGAAAGTGTCCCGGTGGTGGCCACAATGCTCATGGCTCCCGTGATTACAAAGGGTGTGATCTCGGAGATTATAGTTCCTATTGAACCGTGTGGGTCGGTAAGAATCAAATAGTGTGATTTGATAAGCAAGTCGTTATTGTTTTAACAATTATGAACCGACTACATGCAAAGAAGCGATGATGGGCCTGACTCCATAAAATGACTAGAAGTCATAGAATCCGTGATAGTATCCATACATGAGAAATCAAGTTTTTGAACTTGGAAGACCCTCTGAAAATGTGTAAAGCCTATCGGTCGTGTTTGGATCTATAAAGAAATAGACATGGATGTTTAACATCTATGACATGTCGGAAAGAAGTTTACGGCAATGTTCAGGGAGTTGACTATGACAAGATTTGATCTTTCATAGCGATATATAGTCTTGACGGATTAATGTAGCAACCACTACATATAATTTGGTATATGGTAGTTGAATAAACAAAACAAGGTTCTTCTAACAGAACGCTTACCTAGGACGTGTACATGACATGGTCCGAAGGGTTTTGTTAATTCAAAGGGTGCTAAAAGGGCATGCAAACTTCAGTAGTTGAAGTAAGCATAGCGGAGTTGGAATCTTCACCATGATGAAACTGTTAAAAGAGTTTAAATTCATCGAAGATGATGAAGATGCTTGCATATGCAAGAAATTAAGTGGGAGCGCTGAGACATATTTCTAATACATTATGTAGAGGACATATTGTTGATTGGAAATGATGTATCTTGTATTGATACAAGTTAAGAATTTCATTAAAATAGGATTTCGATGAAAGACTTGGGCAAAATCGGAATATTTGGCATCAATGTCTATATGGATAGATTGAGGCGCTAATATGGTTATGCCAGACGTACATATATGAGATATTGAAAGGGTTCAATATGGAAACAACAAGAAAGGTTCTTGCTGCATGGAAAGGATTGTATCAAGATTCAAGTGTTTCAACACTTGGTGAGTAAAATCACATGAATATTTTGATCGATTATACCGTGATATGTATATATCCATATATGTCCTATGCTCTAAATGTTATGAGCACATACCAGAATGGTTCGTAAGATGATCATTGGACGATAGTAAAGATATTCTTATGAGCTTTGGAAGAACTAAGAATATATCATGTATAAGTGACAAATAGTTAAAGGTAGTTCATTGTAAAGTGTTACATTGATACTAGTTTTGTCACAAGATACAAATTAAATTTATCTCAATTTACACTATGGGTGGCACAATGTAATGAAAAGGATGTTCCATGATGGATTTGGATGAGTTCCAAAGTTGAGACATTGTGACGGATACTACAACAATGGGCTAAGTATATAACTGCTATAGTAGCAGCAAAGGAGGGCATTTGTGTTAAGTAGTTTGTTATCAAACTAGGTGTGGTTCAATGTGGGCTAATACTATGAAGATATATTGTATGACAATAATATCAACATATTTTAACCCGAACGAACTAAAGGTCTCACCAAAGGACCAAATTTACACAATGCCATCTCATTTGAGAATGAGTGATGCGTAGAGATGCAAAGACATGCAAATACACACGGACCTAAAACTACCAGGTCTAGAGATTATGTTAACCACTAGCAATCGCATATATGCAACACCAGAAAGCCATAGGTGTTCAATACGTAAAGTTTTTCAAACTAGATTATTGACTCTAGTGCAAGTGGGAGACTGAACGGAATATGCCCGAGAGGCAATAATAAAGTGGTTATTATCTTATTCCATGTTTATGATAAATGTTTATTTTGCATGCTATAATTGTATTAATTGGAAATGTTAATACATGTGTGTTTAATAAACAAAATACAAAGTTCCTAGTAATGCCTCTCATATAAACTAGCTCGTTGATTAACAAGATGATCAAGGTTTCCTGATCATGGACATTGGATGTTGTTAATAACGAGGTCACAACACTGGTGGAATGATGTGATGAACATTCATCTGAAGTATAGCACTACGATCAAAGTCATTATGTTTATATTGCTATAACATCATACGAAGTAATCTTAGTGCTTAGACCATGAGATCATGTTAATTGCTAACACCGGAAGAGTATCTTGATAACATCAAACGTCAGACCGTAACAAGGTGACTATAAAGGTGGGTTCAGTGCTACGAAGGTGTTATGTTGAGGCTCATGGATCAAGACTGGAATTTGTCAATCCCAATAATGGATAGATATACTCTCGGCCCTCTCGGTGTTATCACATTAAGATAGCTTGCAAGAAAGTGATGTGATCACTAGAATTTTATATCACGGGAACGAGAAAAGAGTACATGTCGGTAACGAGATCAAACTAGGTACGGAGATACCGATGATCGAATCTCGGACATGTAATATATCGCGATACAAAGGGATTTAGTTACTAGCGTTAAAGGTTCTCACGATCACACAAGTCATCGTTGAATGTGTAGGAGTCAATATGGATCTCCAGGCCCCGCTTCTGATTATTGATCTGAGAGGGGTCTCGATCATGTCTGCATTATTCGTGAATCGTAGGGTGACACACTTAAGGGATACCGACACCATTTGGAGAAAATATGTTTCAGATAAAGATTTAAGAAAGCGCTGGAATTATTTCAATAGACACCGAAACTGTTTTGGGTGAAATTGCTGAAATTGGTTCTGCATGTAATATGAAATGTTGCAAGGGGTTTTATGTGAATGTTTGTTAATTAAAGTAATTAACAAAATTCTGAATAAAACTAATAAAAGAGTTTAATTAAATGAGAGAGCATTAAATTTGGAGAAATTTAAAGCATTTAAAGTGGAGATTTTAATGGAGAATGTGAAGAGGCAAATTTATGTGGAGGGAGTTACCACCACATAAATGGGGGAGGTGAAGGGTCACCTCCATGGGGCGCCGTCCATGGGAGGGGTACCCTCCCCTCCTCTTATAAAAGGCCCCCTCTCCTCACTTCTCACTCACACCTCCTCGTGAAGGATCTCTCTCCCTCTCTAGTATTATTCTCCCATGGTCTCGGATCAGCGAGATACATGTTCCCGGTGGCTTTATCTGGAAAGGAGTTGCTGCTTCCGCTGCTTTGCTGGAGCGAGGGGCGGAGGTTGTCGGGGTACCGGACGTGTGTGCGATCACGGATGGGCCACTGCTTTGCGGTGCTGGACTTGGTGGTGTCGGACTTGCTGGAGCTGGATCTGAAGGACGTGCTAGAGCCGGACCTGCTGGACTTCATCACGATCTTGAGATCGGCAAGTGTACGACTACATCATCCACGAGTTCCAACTTGTTAACAAAGCTTTGTTGTCTTCGAGGGTAAGTTCTCCATGGATGTATATCCACCCGTTGCTTGTATCTAGTAGATAGATCTTGGCGTATAGTTCTCATCGTAGGAAAATTTTGTTTTCTATGCTGCAAACCCAACAGAGGGATCCTTAATGGGATCTTCCATCAGTTTGGGACAACATGATTGATTATCAATGGCATCGGCAGCAACAATTTCCTTCTTACCAAGATATAGCTCAAACATGGCTCTCATATCTTGACAGACCGAATCTATCGATTCGTCAAGCTCTCTCTATTAGTGATGGGTGTTACTTCAGGAGTGGTTTCAATCCCCTTTGAGTCACTCATACTTCTCTTATGCGGTTAAGCCAAAGAAGAGCACCTTGCTTTGATACCAATTGAAAGATCGGTATAAACGACTAGAGGGGGTGAATAGGCGCTACTCAATTTTTAGCTTCTTTACAAATTAAGGCTTAACACAAAGTAGGTTCTCTAGATATGCAACTAGGTGAGAGAACCTATATGACAAGGAAACATGCAACAACAAGTAAAGCGTAAAGGATAGAAATAACCGAGAGTAGACGTGGAGTTGTTTTCCCGAAGTTCCTTCCTTTTAAGGGGAAGTAGGTCTCCGTTGGAGGGGTGTGTGGTACTAAGACCACTAGCGCCACACAAGGCCTCACCCTATCCTCCCAAGTACCACCTCACGACAAGAACCTGATCCACTATGCGGTGACCTTAAAGGCGGCAACCGAAACCTTTACAAACTTGTTGAGTAGATCACCACACTTGGAGTCTCCCAACACGATCCCGCAGCTTTACAACCAATCTCCGAGACAGACCTCTTCCATCTAGGGTTCAAAGAACTCAAGAGTAACTAGATCCACAAAGGAAAATAAGGGGGAATCAACTTTTCTTTGGTGAAACACCCGGATTTTTAATCCAAGATGCCTGTTATGTCATTCATCGCGATCCCAGGATTACCATTTTTGCGAGCCATAACAGATTGGATATCACAGTACATCATCCATTACAAACCATACATAAGGTCTTACACAAATAAGGATCTCATGATCCAGTCTTAATACAACAAGCAACGGAAATAAAAGATAAGCATAGCGGTGGGGTCCATCTTCAGGGGCACAGGCAATGCTGACAAAGGCATATAGTCCTACTTATCATAGCCGTCCTGCTGGCAATCATCTTGATAGTCTCCTTCATAGTCTGGCCATGAGAATAGCCAGGGACAAAAGCCATGAGTACTCTTTAAGTACTCGCAAACTACCACTAACAAGTAGTATAATTCTAAGTTAAAGTGCTAAATCTAAGTTTAACTATAAAGTTAAGTTTGAAACCTAAGTTGAGTTCAGAAGCAAAGAAAGATAAAATAATGTTCTAGAATCACTTAAGTTGGGAAGCTAATGTCATAGTCACAACCCTGTTGTGGTCAAGTCAAGATTCATCATTCATTTCATAAGTTATTTTGAAAACATCTGACAACGAAACAGTATGGCCATTCCAACTGTCCATAACCGCGGACGCAGCTATTCGAATAGTTTGACACTCTGTAGAGGTGGTACACTTTCACCACAAGATTCGATACATCTGTCAGGGATAACCCTGAATCATCATACTTAGTATGCAGATAATCAAACATAACCTTTCCTTTACACACCCTAGTATAAGCACCTCTCCTATGAGCATGGCCTCCCACCCATGACCATCTGTCATCTTGGGCACTGCATAGGTCGACAACATTGAGAGGTAGCCTCAGCTCAAACCTCTCCCACGAGGGAACTAATACTAATGCATATAAACTTCCGGCTAAGCCTTACCCAATTCAGGTAATGTGGTTGTACGGTAAATTTAGAATGGTATCGCATCCAAATCCAACCATCAGTTTTGTAAAAGGGTTAAGGCTCATGCCTCAACATTTTCACCATCATACACCATTTGTTTTTCTCAACACATGTCAAAACATCTCAATAGAATGACTCATCATTCCAAGGTTTTCACAATTCATTTTCACCAAGTGTTCCCATCTAGAGTGACTCAAGTTTTTATCTACTCTAAACTACTAAGTCAAGAGTGTTCACTAAGGTGGGATGATGGGATCAATCTCATGCCATAGAATGACATCTAAGGTTTATCTAAATAGGCCAAGTTTTATACTCTTTATGCTACCTTCAAACAAGTAAAGAATTTGGTGTAAAGTAAAGGAAGTAAGGCTTGAAAATAAGACTTGGGGTAAATGCTAGTCAAAGTAGGGTGACCAAAGCATGCCTAAAGCATCTTTGCTAAACCATCTAGTTTAGTGCTAGCTTGCTAAGCATTATACTTGCAAGTGTTAGCTTGCATTGTTAATGGTGGCTTGCCTTGGTTGGTGCAGTGGTTGAAGTTTTCTTCTTCTTCTTCTTGGTAGAACTCCTCCTCCTCGAAAGCTTGGTCGGTACTATCATCTATAAATACATACGGAGTACACAATCACCAAACAATACTTAACTCATCTAATTAGCAGTCTAAGGCATATAGTTGATGATCTATTATCATCACAAACATCACAAGTTTTACTAACTAGTTTCCTTCTTTTTATTTTATAAAAGTAATTTCTACTCATTGAAAATTAACTAAGATTTAATATTCACCACTTAAAATATGGGATCATGTGGACACATGTCATCACCACAAATTCTAACATGTGGGAATGGGATTTAAGGGTTGGATCATAATTACTTTGGTTTAAGTTCATTATTTAATGATTTAAAGTGACTAGAAATGCCTATATAGCATTATTTTGGTACTAGTCCAAAGTCACTGCATGTAAACCCTAATATTATTACATTTTCAGATAGATATTGTGAAATGTTATTTTTGAGAGTTGGAATCGACTCAAAGGCTATCATGGTTGATTTTATAAAAATGTTGCAAGGTGCAAATGCTTCTGTCTTATTATTTTTACTAGGAGAGATCTCTAACTCTAATTGAATTAAATCCAACGGGCTTGGGTATATCTTTTCATTAGCTTTCCAAAAAATTGGAATCACTCTGTTTGGATTTGTAAATCTCTCTGAATTGAATTTCAAACTAGGGGACATAACTAAGTTTAAACTAAATAGAAAAATCCCAATTCAAACTAAATGGGTCGCGCGGGAAAACTAACGGGCCGGCCTAGTGACACTACGCAGCACGAGGCACAGCTGACAGGGGGTCCACTAGTCAGTGGCTCATAACGCGCGAAGCGGTACGGGGCGATATGGGTCGTTGGATTAGAACGGGGATCAACGGCTGTGGATCGTCATCGATGACGAACTGGTCGCCGGTGAACTCTAACCCTAGCAGCTCGGTGGGGGTACTCAGGGGGCGTACCAGGGCTCCAACAACAATGGCGAGGCGGGCAAACGGACTGGTGGTCGATGCCGAGCTCAGGGACGGTCGAGGCAGCTCCGGGGGTGGTTGCAATCAGCAGCGCCCTTCTCCTCCAGAGGCGACCTGCTCCGGTGCAATTCCGGCGAACGGCTGCTCGCCTTGCTCCGGCTAGAGGTGGGGAACGGTCAGTGAGGTGAGGGGAGGTGAGTGGTGTGCCGAATGGGGCTGGGGTGGCCTCTATTTATAGGACGACGACGCCACCGAGAGGCATGCGCGAGTGCTAGCTCGTGGTTGATGTAGAGCCCGTTGGGAACCCCAAGAGGAAGGTATGATGAGAACAACAGCGAGTTTTCCCTCTGTTATGAGACTAAGGTTTACTCGAACGAGTAGGATAAAGGAAACACCCCAAAGGTGTTACTAGCTGAGCTTTCGCAGGGCGCACTACCGGTACTAGTAGCAACGTGGAGACCTGCACAACACAACCACATAACTTTGTCCCCAACTTGCGATGAGGTTGTCAATCTCACCGTGTTTTGCGGAAAACAAAGGATTAAACGTATCGAATGGAAAGAAGTAAAAGTTTGCAGAAAGTAAACACAAAGCAGTAAAAGATTGTAGATTGTATGTAAAGTAAAAGGACCGGGATCCATAGTTCACTAGAGGTGGCTCTCCTTAGATAGATCACATGCTGGGTGAAAAAATTACGGCGGGGCAATTGACAAACACTGAGAAAGCAATATATGCATATACTAATCATCTTAACTCCTCTGAGACTTGATTTTTTTATTCGGCATTACAACATAATACATAGACCGCCATCCAACTGCATCTATGACTAATAATCCACCTTTAGGTTATCATCTGAACCCCCTCCAGTATTAAGTTACAAGCAACAGATTATTGTTTTACGAACTGCGTGTAAAGTAAACAATACAATTGTTCTATGAACAAAGGATTGTTGTTTTCTCCCTAGTAGCAACAACACATCTAATGCCTTAGAGATTTCTGTCACTTCCCCAGATTACCAGAGGCATGAACCCACTATCGAGCATAAATACTAACTCTTGGAGTTGCTAGCATCTACTTGGTCACGATAGCTACTAACAATGGAAAGCATGCAAGATCTCAAATAACAAAGACATGATAGAATCAATAATCAATCTGAAATAGCATCTCAATATCCATCGGATCTCCGCAAACACAACATGTATGAATTACAAATAGATGATCTTGATCATGAACGGATCTCACAAGATCTAAACATGAAAGCACAAAGGAGGAGAAACCAGCCATCTAGCTACCACATGGATCCGTAGTCCAAGGATGAACTACTCACGCATCACACCAGAGGCTTGAATGGTGATGAAGAAGGCCTCTAGGGTGAATTCCCCTCTCCGGCAGGGTGCCGGGAAGAGCTTCAGATCCCTCCCAGTCTAGGGATGGAGATGACGGCGCCTACAGACTCTTTCGTGGATTTTTTGATCGGGTACTTAGGGTTTTCGTCCGGAGAGCAACTTATAGGCGGAAGGTGAGGCCGAGGGGGTGCCGGGAGCGGCCACACCACCCCCTGGCACGGGCCAGGCCTGGCCGTGCGGCCAGGTGGTGTGGTGGCTCCCTTGCCCTTCTCCGTCTCGTATTCTGGCACTTGATCCCTTCCGGAAAAATAGGCACTTTGGCTTTTGTCCCGTCCTATTCCGAGAATATTCATTTTCTGACTTTCTTGGAACCAAAAACAGCAGAAAATAGGCAGCTGGCACTGTGGCTCTTGTTAATAGGTTAGTCCAAGAAATCATATGAAAAGTACTCCAAAGTTGGAACAAAGCACAAGAAAGTGGATAAAAACAAGCATGGAACATCAAAAATTATAGATACATTTGCAATGTATCAGCGGGCGGCTCCGGCGAGGGCTGCACTGCGTGCTAGCAGCATGGCTCGAGGTAGGGGCAGTTGCTGGTCTCCTGGCGGTGCTCTATGTGATCAATGCGGGACTAGGAGCGGTGGTATGCGGTCGGGCGGTCCGCGCGCTCTAAGTGGCATAGGCGGCGGTCTCGACGGCGAGCGGTGGCTGTGGTGCGTTGGGCGGGGAATGGGCATGTCTGGCGTGCTCCTGGGGTTGTGGCGGAGCGGTGGACGCGGGCTGCGGTCGAGCGGCGGCTTGTGCACGCGTGTCGGGCGCGGCGCTCTGGCGCGTGCTCCGCATGGCGTAGTCGCACTGGGCATGGTGGTTCCTCGGTGGTCCACGCTCTATCTTGGCTCGGGGAGGGGATAGAGGTTGGCGGTGAGGTGAGGACTAGCTAGTAGACATGGCGAGAGAGAGGGATGTGGTATGCTGGGGCGGTTGCAAGGTTTGGCCGGCGGCATGGGCTCGGGTTGGCATGGCAATGCCACTAGGGTGTAGGGGATGGGGTGATAATGGCATGGTTTGATCAATTAGTGACAATGGGAGTGTTTTGAGGACATATGGGGGACAAGTTTGGCCAAAACACTATTCAAATAGTGGATATGGTTTTTGTTTGAAATCTGTCCACAAGGTGTTTGTGAAAATGGCCGAAAGAACTTTATTTTTGAATTTTGAAAAGCTTTTTGGTGGGTGTGCTAGTACTAAGCTTGAGACTCTGTGGGTGCTTGGGTGTTGAATTATGAACTTGTTTGAGTGGTTTTTGAAATAGTGGGATCTTCCCATATGATATAGATTCAATTTTCAAATGCCAATTAAATGTAGTGTTTGAATGTTTCTGGCAGATCACAAAGTGGGTATTGGTACATCATTATGTGTACTGGAAAGGGGTGCAAAGATCCACAATTGTTTGTGTTAGGTTTTGAGTTCTAGGAATAGCCAAAGTAGACATGTTGATTAAAATGGCACAAATGACCATTCACTTCATTTATTTATTTATTTTGAGTTGCTTTTCTTTGGGAAAAGTTTGGGAATGATCTAGATGATGTTTATTTCACCTAAGAATCATTTTACAAGCAATGGATCACTTAATCATGGCAATTCAAATCAACTCCTATTTTAAATGCACACACACATGAATGCTTTCATAATTTTAATTGGAAAAGTTTTTTGTTAACCCTAATTTTGGTGATTTGGATCTTAATAACCTTGGATTAAAGTTTTGGGATGTTACAAACCTTCCCCCTTAAACAAAATCTCGTCGCGAGATTTACAAAGAAAACTAGGAACTAAAGATATCTAGGAACTCTGTCCTAATGTAATATTCTCGCTCCCAAGTGGCTTCCTGCTCGGTATGGTTGCTCCACTAAATCTTGAGAAACTTGATACTCCTAGTTATGGTGGTTCTGTAAGCTTCCTCTAATATAGGGATGGGCACTTCACGATATGTCAGGTCATTATTGATCTCAACAGCTCTATGATCGATGTTCTTGAAAACTTCAGTCTTCTCTAGCACTTCTAGGCATTTGCGAAGTAACGAGATATGGAACACATTGTGGATGGCTGACATCTCTTCAGGCAGGTCCAATTGATACGATACTTCTCCTTGACGGTTCAGAATTTTGAAGGGCCCGATATATCTGGGGGCTAACTTTCCTTTCAGACTAAAGCGTTGGGTTCCCTTCAATGGTGACACGTTGAGATATACAAAATCTCCGACATTGAAAGTCAGGTCTCTCCTTCTTTTGTCAGCATAACTCTTCTGTCTGGATTGGGCGGTCTTGAGGTGCTCACGGACTTTGTGAACCTTCTCTTCTGCTTCTCGGAGAATGTCGGGTCCAAAGATCTGACTCTCTCCTACTTGTGACCAATTCAAAGGGGTACGACACTTTCTTCCGTATAGGAATTCAAACGGTGTCATCTGCAAACTAGCTTGATAACTGTTGTTATATGAGAATTCTGCGAAAGGCAGGTAGTCTTCCCATTTTGATCCATATTGCAACACACAAGCTCTTAACATATCCTCTAGGATATGGTTGACTCTCTCAGTATGTCCATCAGTTTGCGGGTGATAAGCGGTGCTGAAATTCAACTTGGTTCCTAATCCTTCCTGGACTTTCTGCCAAAATCTCGAGGTAAACTGGGTTCCTCGATCTGATACTATGGTCTTGGGGGTTCCATGCAGACTAACAATCCTAGCAATGTATAGCTCTGCTAGCTTCGCACTCTGATAGGTTGTCTTGACATGTATAAAGTGAGCTACCTTGGACAGTCTATCAACTATGACCCAGATTGAGTCATTTCCCCTACTAGAAGTAGGCAAACCGGTGATAAAGTCCATTCCAACGGAATCCCATTTCCATTCTGGAATCTACAATGGTTGCAACAGTCCCGTGGGTCTCTGATGCTCTGCCTTCACTCTTTCACAGATGTCACACTTGGCGATGTAGCTTCCGATTTCTCTCTTCATCTTGTGCCACCAAAATTGCTCTTTCAAATCCTGATACATCTTCGTTCCTCCAGGGTGGATAGAATAAAGAGTATCATGAGCTTCCTGCATGATAACTTGCTTCAGCTCCGAATCTACTGGCACACAGATATGTCATTTGTACCACAGAACTCCTTCTTCATCTTCAGTGAATCCAGGTACCTTTCATGTACCAATACGATGTTTGATGCCGTCGATACTTTCATTTCCCTTCTGGGCTTCCTTGATTTGGCTGATCAACGTGGGTTGAAGTTCAATGCTAGCTAAGAATCCTTTGCTAACTAATTCAGTTCTGAACTACTCCAACTCTTCATACAAACTTGGCTTCTTCTCCTTGATCATGGTGTTTAGCCTACACGGCAATTTGCTAAGAGCATCCGCTACCACATTGGCTTTGCCGGGGTGATAGTGAATGTCAAGGTCATAATCCTTGATCAACTCTATCCATCTCCTTTGCCTCATATTTAGCTCCTTCTAAGTGAAAATATATTTCAAGCTCTTGTGATCTGAGTAAATCTCACAGCGATTACCCATCATATAATGACGCCATGTCTTCAATGCCAAAACTACGGCTGCTAATTCAAGATCATGGGTCGGATAGTTCTGCTCATGCTGCTTCAGTTGTCGAGACAGATACGCAATGACCTTGCCTTCTTGCATCAATACACATCCGAGACCAATCTTGGATGCATCACAATATACATCAAATGGCTTCTTGATATCTGGCATGATCAATATTGGGGCTGATATCAATCTCTTCTTCAGCTCTTGAAAAGTGGCTTCACATTTGTCTATCCATTCAAACTTCTTGTCCTTCTTCAATAATTGGGTCATGGGTCTGGCGATGCTCGAGAATCGTTCTACGAACTTGCGGTAATATCCCGCTAATCCGAGAAATGCACGGACTTGGGTTTGAGTGGTTGGGGCTTCCCATTCTTCGACATCTTTGATCTTGGCGGGATCAACAGAGACTCCTCCGACAGACACAATATGTCCTAGGAATCCTACTTCTTTCAGCCAAAACTCGCACTTGCTGAACTTGGCATATAACCGATGCTCTGTCAGGGTTTCTAGAATGATTCTCAGGTGTTGCTCATGCTCTTCCTCCGACTTGGAGTAGATAGGGATGTCGTCGATAAACACAACTACAAACTTATCTAGGAAATTCATAAAGATCTTATTCATGAGATTCACGAAATAAGCAGGGGCATTGGTTAATCCAAAAAACATAATAGTATACTCATATAAACCATAGCGAGTAGTAAATACGGTCTTCGGAATATCCGTTGCACGAATCTTAAGTTGGTGATAACCAGTCCTAAGATTAATCTTTGAGAATACCCGGGCTCCAGTCAACTGATCAAATAGATCCTCTATCTTTGGCAAGGGGTACTTGTTCTTGATGGTGACATCATTCAACTTTCTGTAATCTGTGCACAAACGATTGCCTCCATCTTTCTTGACGACGAATAACACGGGTGATCTCCATGGCGATGCGCTTGGTTGAATCAAGACTTTTTCTAACATGGCATCCAACTGCTTCTTCAGTTCCACTAACTCTGAGGGGTTCATGCTATAGGGTCTCTGGGCTATGGGTCCGGTTCCGGGGATTAGTTCGATAATGAACTCAATATCCCTATTCGGGGGCATACCTGGCAATTCATCTAGGAATATGTCGGGGTATTCACAGACTACTCTTACTTGGTCTATGGTAGGTAGGGCTAGACTCTTGTTGCACTTGAATTGATGAGGTAAGGTTTCAGAGATATGCCCTACTGTGACTCCAGAAGTACTGGTCATCGTGATGGCTTTCTTAGCACAGTTTATCAGTCTTTATGCCTTGACATCCAGTCCATACCTAGTACCTTTGGTTCCAAGTACAATTAGGTTGGCATAAAAATCTATCCCATGTATTCTGATAGGCACATCTTTGCAAATTTTTCTAGCTTTGGTTGTTGAACCGGGGATTTGAACTATCATGACATGCTTCAGGTTGGTTGGGTGAATCTTACTAGTGCATGCAAATTATTTGGTGACAAATGAATGCGATGCTCCCAAATCAAACAATACTCTTGCTAAAACTGAGTTGACAAAAAACATACCCAACACTACATCTGGCGCTTCTTGGGCTTCTTCTGCGTTCATGTGGAAGAGACGACCGTTGCGGTTGTGAGGGTTCCCTAGGGCAAATCTTCTCCCTGGTTGAACACGACGCTGCTATTGAGCTAGGGCATTCACATTGGCATTGGCTGCCATCTTCTTGGGACACTCATTGGAATAGTGACCCTTTACTCCACACTCGAAACAAGTGATCTGGGACTTGTCTTTTGCTATGACAGGAACAACATTGCTGCCAGTTATGGGTGTAGTGTTGTTGTTGTTGTTGTTGCTCTTGGGAGCTGCACGGCTAAAGTTGTTGGCATTGCCGGAGTTATGATTGTTGCCTCCGGACTTCACATTGCCTCCGCTATGGTTGGGGTAGCTTGGGCGAGACATTAGGGGTCGATTGTTCATTGGTGCATATCCCGATGAGGGGTTGGGATGGTACTTCTGGTGACTGCTGGATCCAGGTTGCTGCATCATACGACGCTTGCGGTTGTCATTTGCCTGGTTAATCTTCCCTTCCATCTGAATGGCAGAGTCGACTAGCTCTTCGAGATCCTCGAAGCGGATGTTGACGAGGACAGTCTGCATCTCATCATGCAGTCCGTTCAAGAATCTCTCCTTCTTCTTGGCCTCCGTGATGATCTCATTAGGTGCATATCTGGCAAGTGATAGGAATCTATCACGGTATTCCACCACCGTCATTCTGCCTTGCTTCAAGTCATGGAATTCATCCCTCATTCTGTTGACTAGACCCTGCGGCACGTGGGTGTGGCTAAACTTGATTTTGAATGCTTCCCATGTCATCACTTGACCATGGTTCATATTACGGATACTAGTCCACCAAGCTCTTCCATCTCCCGCCAGATAGTGGGTGGCAAAGAGAACTTTCTCGTTGTCATCAACTCCTGCAACTTCTAAGTTGTTTTCCATGGTATGTAACCATTCATCAACATCTAGTGGGTTTTCAGCTTGGTTAAAGATTGGGGGATTGGTGTTCTGAAAGTTTTTGAGTTTGGATCCATGGTGATCCTGGTTTCCATGTCCTTGGTTGTTTTGGGCCATCTGGGCTATCTGCTGCAATGTTGCTAAATTGGCTTGGCGCTCTGCCCTGCTTGCTTCACGGTCTGCAACTAACATCTGCATAATCTGTAGCATTGTGTCTTGTGACGAGATGCTCCCTCCTTGGTTTCCACGAGTCATCTGAAGATTGAGATAGATACAGGGGTAAGAGGGAAAGTTCTATGGTTCATGGTTTTTGTTTCAAAGCTAAAACTTTGAGTTTGACTCAGGTTTTGCAACTAACTTAATTTCATTCATGCAAGCAAACACACACCACAACAATCAAAAGAAAACAGATGGTTTGAAGAACCATTTTGTAAGCTACGATACAGTGGGACCGATACATCTCATGCTACGACAGTGCTCTAGTGCATCTACTCATCGTCGATGAAGTCGGAGTCCTCATCATCAGTGTACAAGTCCACAGCATCCTCCTCCAGAAAGTCATCATCATTGCTGAGGTAAGAATCCATGTCTCCCTGGATGTCTTCACCCTCCTCTTCTTCCTCCTTTGCTGCAAGCTAAGCTTCCTACTCCTTGACGGTCTTCTCGAGATCGGCCACCTTCTTGCGAAGAGGGGCGATGGTGCGATCCTTCTTTGCACGCTGGCGGCGAAGAGACTGGCGATCCTGGACGAGCAATGCGAAAGTCTGGGCCTTCTGGTCGGCAATGGCACGGTTCTGGTTGGCTAACTCTCTAGCATTGTGCAGTTCTTGCTGTCTGTCGTGCAGCAAGAAGTCAAGATTCTCCACTTGATGCCTCAACTCTAGGTGACCTGGCATCTCCATCGGCATTCCCATGAAGTCATGTCTTGCGTAGTGAGCAAAACGGGTTCCTTGGATTTGGTTGACGCTGAGGGCACATAGACGTGCGAGAGCTTCATGCATTGCCCTGGCTAATCCATCTAGCCAGTTGTTCTCTCTCACGGAGAAATGGATTTTCCTGGACGTTGGTGCTTTGATGCTTCCTCTAAGATCAACGGTGACTAGCCACTGTAAATCTCCTCCTGGGGGTCCTGGAAGTTGAGCTCCAAGAAACTCCAGATGTGGGCGTCCCAGTAACTCCGACAATGAATCCAGATCCCTCTCGAAGATCAGCTGACCTCCGTTTCCCAACTGGTAGAGCTTGCTGAACTGAGTCTCCATCTATAAGAATTAAGGATGAGGAAATTAGTGAAGTGATCAAGTGTGTCAAATTTTAAGTAGTAATTGTAAGAATTGTTAGGACAAGAATTTTTTGAGAAAGAATAAATTTACAAGGATAAGAGAGGAGATAGTTTTTCATAAATACTCACTTTGGTTTTGAAACTAAGTTTTTGTTCGGATGTCCATTCTAACTAGGGTCTCCTATGGTTAGGATGGCTCTGATACCAACTTGTCAACACCCGGATTTTAAATCCTGGATGCCTGTTATGTCATTCATCGCAATCCCAAGATTACCATTTTTGCGAGACATAACAGATTGGATATCACAGTACATCATCCATTACAAACCATACATAAGGTCTTACACAAATAAGGATCTCATGATCCAGTCTTAATACAACAAGCAGCGGAAATAAAAGATAAGTGTAGCGGTGGGGTCCATCTTTAGGGGCATAGGCAATGCTGACGAAGGAAGATAGTCCTAGTTATCATAGGCGTCCTGCTGGCCATCATCTTGATAGTCTCCTTCATAGTCTGGCCATGAGAATAGCCAGCGACAAAAGCCATGAGTACTCTTTAAGTACTCGCAAACTACCACTAACAAGTAGTATAATTCTAAGTTAAAGTGCTAAATCTAAGTTTAACTATAAAGTTAAGTTTGAAACCTAAGTTGAGTTCAGAAGCAAAGAAAGATAAAATAAAGTTCTAGAATCACTTAAGTTGGGAAGCTAGTGTCATAGTCACAACCTGTTGTGGTCAAGTCAAGATTCATCATTCATTTCATAAGTTATTTTGAAAACATCTGACAACGAAACATTATGGCCATTCCAACTGTCCATAACCGCGGACGTGGCTATTCGAATAGTTTGACACTCTACAGAGGTGGTACACTCTCACCACAAGATTCGATAGATCTGTCAGGGATAACCCTGAATCATCATACTTAGTATGCAGATAATCAAACATAACCTTTCCTTTACACACCGTAGTATAAGCACCTCTCCTATGAGCATGGCCTCCCAACCATGACCATCTGTCATCTTGGGCACTGCATAGGTCGACAACATTGAGAGGTAGCCTCAGCTCAAACCTCTCCCACGAGGGAACTAATACTAATGCATATAAACTTCCGGCTAAGCCTTACCCAATTCAGGTAATGTGGTTGTACGGTAAATTTGGAATGGTATCGCATCCGAATCCAACCATCAGTTTTCTAAAAGGGTTAAGGCTCATGGGGCAACATTTTCACCATCATAAACCATTTGTGTTTCTCAACACATGTCAAAACATCTCAATAGAATGACTCATCATTCGAAGGTTTTCACAATTCATTTTTACCAAGTGTTCCCATCTAGAGTGACTCAAGTTTTTATCTACTCTAAACCACTAAGTTAAGAGTGTTCACTAAGGTGGGATGATGGGATCAATCTCATGCCATAGAATGACATCTAAGGTTTATCTAAATAGGCCAAGTTTTATACTCTTTATGCTACCTTCAAACAAGTAAAGAACTTGGTGTAAAGTAAAGGAAGTAAGGATTGAAAATAAGACTTGGGGTAAATGCTAGTCAAAGTAGGGTGACCAAAGCATGCCTAAAGCATCTTTGCTAAACCATCTAGTTTAGTCCTAGCTTGCTAAGAATTATACTTGCAAGTGTTAGCTTGCATTGTGAATGGTGGCTTTCCTTGGTTGGTGCAGTGGTTGAAGTTTTCTTCTTCTTCTTCTTGGTAGAACTCCTCCTCCTCGAAAGCTTGGTCGGTACTATCGTCTATAAATACATACAGAGTACACAATCACCAAACAATACTTAACTCGTCTAATTAGCACTCTAAGGCATATAGTTGATGATCTATTATCATCACAAACATCACAAGTTTTACTAACTAGTTTCCTTCTTTTTATTTTAGAAAAGTAATTTCTACTCATTGAAAATTAACTAAGATTTAATATTCACCACTTAAAATATGGGATCATGTGGACACATGTCATCACCACAAATTCTAACATGTGGGAATGGGATTTAAGGGTTGGATCATAATTACTTTGGTTTAAGTTCATTATTTAATGATTTAAAGTGACTAGAAATGCCTATATAGCATTATTTTGGTACTAGTCCAAAGTCACTGCATGTAAACCCTAATATTATTACATATTCGGATAGATATGGTGAAATGTGATTTTTGAGAGTTGGAATCAACTCAAAAGCTATCATGGTTAATTTTATAAAAATGTTGCAAGGTGCAAATGCTTCTGTCTTATTATTTTTATTAGGAGAGATCTCTAACTCTAATTGAATTAAATCCAACGGGCTTGGGTAGATCGTTTCAGTAGCTTTCCAACAAAATTGGAATCACTCCATTTGGATTTGTAAATCTCTCTGAATTGAATTTCAAACTAGGGGACAGAACTAAGTTTAAACTAAATAGAAAAATCCTAATTCAAACTAAATGGGTCACGCGGGAAAACTAACGGGCCGGCCTAGTGACACTACGCGGCGTGGGGCACAGCTGATAGGGGTTCCACCGGTCAGCGGCTCATAACGCGCGAAGCGGTACAGGGCGATATGGGTCGTTGGATTAGAACGGCGATCAACGGCTGGGGATCGTCGTCGACGACGAACTGGTTGCCGGCGAACTCTAACCCTAGCGGCTCGGTGGGGGTGCTCAGGGGGCATACCAGGGCTCCAGAAATGACGGCGAGGCGAGCAAACGGACTGGTGGTCGACAGCGAGCTCAGGGACGGTCCAAGCAGCTCCGGGGTGGTCGCAATCAGCGGCACCCTTCTCCTCCAGAGGCGGCCTGCTCCGGTGCAATTCTGGCAAACGGCTGCTCGCCTTGCTCCGGCTAGAGGTGGGCAACGGTCAGTGAGGTGAGGGGAGGTGAGTGGTGTGCCGAATGGGGCTGGGGGTGGCCTCTATTTATAGGACGACGACGCGACCGAGAGGCATGGGCGGGCGGCTCCGGCGAGGGCTGCACAGCATGCTAGTGGTGTGGCTCGAGGTAGGGGCGGTCGCTGGTCTCCTGGTGGTGCTCTACGTGATCAATGCGGGACTAGGGCCGGTGGTATGCGGTCGGGCGGTGCGCGCGCTCTGAGCGGCAGAGGCGGCGGTCTCGACGGCGAGCGGTGGTTGTGATGCATTGGGCGGCGAATGGGCGTGTCTGACATGCTCCTAGGGTCGTGGCGGAGCGGTGGACGCGGGCTGCGGTCGAGCGGCGGCTTGTGCACGCGTGTCGAGCACGTGCTCGGCATGGCGCAGTCGCACTAGGCACGGTGGTTCCTCGGTGGTCCATGCTCTGGCTTTGCTCGGGGAGGGGACGGAGAGTGGCGGTGAGGTGAGGGCTAGCTAGTAGACATGGCGAGAGAGAGGGAGGTGGTCTGCTGGGGCGGTTGCAAGGTTTGGCCGGCGACATGGGCTCGGGTTGGCATGGCAATGCCACTAGGGTGTAGGGGATGGGGTGATAATGGCATGGTTTGATCAATTAGGGACAATGGGAGTGTTTTGAGGACAAATGGGGGACAAGTTTGGCCAGAACACTATTCAAATAGTGGGTTTGGTTTTTGTTTGAAATCTGTCCACAATGTGTTTGTGAAAATGGCTGAAAGAACTTTAGTTTTGAATTTTGAAAAGATTTTTGGTGGGTGTGCTAGTACTAAGCTTGAGACTCTGTGGGTGCGTGGGTTTTGAATTTTGAACTTGTTTCAGTGGTTTTTGAAATAGTGGGATCTTCCCATATGATATAGATTCAATTTTCAAATGCCAATTAAATGTAGTGTTTGAATGTTTTTGGCAGATCACAAAGTGGGCCTTGGTACATCATTATGTGTACTAGCAAGGGGTGCAAAGATCCACAATTGTTTCTGTTAGGTTTTGAGTTCTAGGAATAGCCAAAGTAGACATGTTGATTAAAATGGCACAAATGACCATTCACTTCATTTATTTATTTTGAGTTGTTTTTCTTTCGGAAAAGTTTGGGAATGATCTAGATGATGTTTATTTCCCCTAAGAATCATTTTACAAGCAAAGGATCACTTAATCATTGCAATTCAAATCAACTCCTATTTTAAATGCACACACACACATGAATGCTTTAATAATTTTAATTGGAAAAGTTTTTGTTAACCCTAATTTTGGTTATTTGGATCTTAATAACCTTGGATTAAAGTTTTGGGATGTTACAATCTAGACCTCCTCCACCAAATCCGAAAGAATCAAGTAGATTGGAGCACTAGGGGAGGAGATCTAGGGAAATTACAGCTCAAGAACAATGGAGGAAAGAGATGAAAGAGGCAAGCTTCTCGTTGGAGAAGAAAGACCCTTTCATACCCAAATGAGAGAATCGGCCTGTTGCTTCCAGCCCCAAGTGGTACTACCGGTACCAGAAGCGGTAGTACCGGAAACACCCGGTACTATCGGACTGGTACCGAACGTGGTACCGGATGCGTCCAATAGGCGATGAAGAGCGCTTTGTAACCCCTGGTAGAACCATCTTGAAACAAGGGGTACAACCATGGAGAGGTAGTACCGGAAGCACCAGTGGTACCGGATGGGGCGGTAGCACCGGCCCGGAGGTACCAGGTGAGTCTAAAGAGGATATGAGGCTCGCGAAAGCTCTCTGACTCGCCCAGTACCGCCAAGCGGTACTATCTGTGTAAAGTAGTAGTACCAAAAATAAATCCTGGTACTACCGGATGACACAAACTGAGCTGGCCATAGCAACAGGGATAAAAATCCTCCAAAGTCTCAACTATTGAGGAAATCTAGAAGGGAAGCACGTAGAGTTGATTCCACCCGAAATTACCGACGTGGACCCCCTCTTAATAGTACGGTTTTCCTACGACTCAAACAAGAGAACTAAGAAAAACTATGTCATGCTATTGACCCTTTTGAGGGAAATTGAATGCTTTACAAACATAGTTGGCCTGAAAGAAACTTAGCAAATGATTAGTATCACACGTGGGTTATCATGAAACATCAAAACCACTTAGGGAAGAAAATGCTCTTTCACCCCCTCTCCCCTATAAAAGGCCCTCCACTCCTCCTCTCATCCCACACCTCCTCGTGAAGGATCTCTCTCTCCCTCTAGTTTATTCCCCATGGTCTCGGATTAGTGAGATACATATTCCCAGTGGCTTTGTATGGAAAGAGTTGCTTCTTCTGCTATGTCGTTAGAGCGAGGACGCGATGGTTGTCAGGGTACTGGACGTGTGTGCGATCACGAATGCGCCGCTGCTTTGCGGTGCTGGACTTGTTGGTGCTGGACCTACTGTACTTGCTGGACTTCATCACGATCTTGATATCGGCAAGTGAATGACTACATCATCAACAAAATCAGATTTCATTAGCAAACTTTGTCACCCTTCAAGGGTATGTTCTCTATGGATGTATATCCACCCGTTGATTGTATCTAGGTAGATAGATCTTGGTGCTTGGTAGTTCACATCGTAGGAATTTTTTGTTTTCTATGTTGTGAACCCAACAGTAGTACTAGAGCCTAATCTATGCGTAGATGCTTTGCACGGGTAGAACACATATGAGTATGTGGGCGTTGATGATTATGTTATTGCATCTTCTATGTATTTTGGATATTGGTGGCATAGTGGGATGAAGCGGCCCAGACTAACTTTACATGTCCCTCGCACATGAGACCTATTCCACGCTTGACATGCAACTAGTTTTTTATAAGTGGCTAGTGGGCATCTTTCTCTCCTACTATAGTCAATATCTGATTTACAACGAGTTGCTAATAATTTGATTATCATCTTTGTGGTTCCATGTTCGTAGGTATGAATGGTTCTATCTTAAAAAGCCCTAAGCCACGTAAAACTTGCAATTGATAAATTAGAGGCGTTTAGTTTAGTTGTTGTCGGGCAAGTGTCATGATATGGTGATGTTATAATCTTTAGTATGGATTGATACTCTTGGAAATTATAAGATACCAAAGTGTAAGTTCCATAGACCATAGCCTTACACATATAGGAATGATGAAGATCATACCACAATGCACAAGATAGTGATCAAGTGCAATAACCATATCATATCACTTTTTGCATATGATGTTTGTTTGCATCTTAAATTTCTTGTATGTAGCATTATGATCCCTCTTTTAAAATATCAAGATAAAAAAAGTGTTCTTCCTTAGTATACACTGTTAAGAAAGTTCGTCGTTTCGAGACACCACGTGATGATCAGGTGTGATAGACTCTACGTTCGCATCCAACGGATGTAAGACAGTTTTACACACGCGAGTACTAAGGTTCTTACTTGGCGAGCCTAGCATATACAGACATGGCCTCAGAACACGAACCGAAATGTAAAGCATGAGTCATATGGTTGATACGATGACCATGATTGCCTTTGAAGCTACACCAACTCACGTGATGATCGGTATTGGTATAGTGGATTTGGTTCATGTAATCACCAAAAAGACATGAGGGATGTTGTTTTTGAGTGGGAGTTCATGTAGTAATATGATTATAGTTGAACTCAATTTATCATAAATTAAATCAAAGTGAATTTGCATAGTTTGTTATGGTCATTGGCATCCGTTTACTACCTTATGATTAGTTATAATTGAGATAATACAACTATAGTATTCTGGATATTTTCTTTATGAACTGGTATCGTATTATTTTGAGTGTCAATTTAAAGTTTAGAAGTCCTATTGCAAACTTTCAACAAACTCCATTAACTCCATGAAGTTTAATAAGTAGTATTAAATCAAGAGTAACAATTCCAGTGTTAGTATCTAAAGTATCAATTTTTCCTCCATGATTCTTGATATTCAAAAGTTGTTTTAACATCGAGGTTATCTAGGAGCTGAAAGAATTGTTTCAGAAACCGTCATGTGAAGAATATATTGTGATATCTGAAACAATGTTTGTGGGGCCCCCGGATTAATCCTCCGAGAATCCATGTTATGCATACACCACGATCCCATGATCAGTTCGTCGTGGCACATAATCTACAAGTATCAAAGTAAACATCCAATACTTAAGCGGATACAGGTCATACCTCAATGCCATTATGGCTACATCAATTCATCATTAGTGGAACTTCTATTAGCCTAGATCTTGAGCCATGCCTTAACCTACAGGCAACTGACTGGGAAAAACGTCCTAGCTCGCATATTCGTCATCATCACCTTCTTCTTGATATCTGACCAAGTTAATAGCCAGGGACAATGCCAGTGAGTACTTCGAATGTACTCGCAAACCACCTTAAGATAATAACAATACAAGAGGAAATGCAATATGGATGTGGTAGTAGGAGGGCATCCAAGAGAGGTTCTTTTCTCAAATAGTTTCTCTTGTAGATATATCATCTACATATCCGTGTTGAAAACCTTTGTAAAACATTTTGGAAACCCTTTTGAAAGTTTTTGAAAGCACTAGGATTCGGTCACCTATTCGTTTCTTCCTTCTGGTCATCACATGACCAAACTCCTTTCCTTCCTTTCCGACCATCCCATGGTCAAATCATTTCCAAAGCCTTTGCTTTTCTGAAGTCATTTTTGAAATCAAAACCAGCACTACTCAACAGTAGTTTATCCAACCCTTCCATAACCATGCACATGGCTATTCGAAAAGATTTACACTCTATAGAGGTTGTACACTTTACCCACACCATCCGGGTACCCTGCCCTGATCACCTATGGATCTTGGGTCGAGTAACCGGTCAAGACCTTCAGAATGCCCACCCCAGTTCAAGCACCTACTAATGGCTCCAATTTTTGTTATCTTCCACTACGTTTAAACTTTGTTTTGGGTCAAGCAATTGCTAAAGAAACTCTCAAGTTTTGCCACTAATGACTAATAATTGCAAAGATATGCAAATCCCTTCTTTGATTTATGTTGTGCAGGGAATCGCTGCTTTTAAAGCGAAATAAGGAGTCATATTGAAGGATTTTGAGGAAGTGCACATGACCAAGTAACTAGAGAGGTGTTCCAGGGCGCCTGAAGGCTTAACGACCACTGGTACGGGTGTGGTCTGCCCGTACCACCCGCCCGTACCATGTGGCGACAGCTTCGTCTCATCAAAACCTACAAGTTTCATGAAGACGCCTATATATTTCGAGGCTCCAACCGCCAGCTAGAGAGTCACCATTCTCAGATTGCATCACAACACCACCAAATGATATCCACACCATGGTTCATCCATTGTTCATCACTTCCACCATCCATCCATCCAGTAGCCATATCCATTGCTTTGTACTTTAGATCTCCTTGTGATTTGGCGACCACTGTTAGAATATTCGATTTCAATCTAAGTATTCGCATGATGTTTTCTATCTCCAATCTATTTGTTATGAGTTAGTAGTCCTCACGGGTTGTGGGTTGGGGAGAAACCTCGCAGCGATTATGTGCATCTAGATCATGGGAGAATCGTATTTTGTTTGAATTCATGATTTGTATCTTTTATTTCTTCGTCTCTTGTCTCGATCTGTGGACTTGTAGGTACCCAAGAACCCATAGATGGATAAAGGCTCAAGGTGAGATACTTAGCTAGCAGCGATCTCATAGGAACCTTAGTGGAACAAAGGGTAATACGGTCTTTGCTTAGCGCCCCATTCAGGATCAATAACAACATCACCACTTAAAGCTTTGATATGTGTTTACACTTAATAATCGTTTGCAACCCATGGCTTCGGTGTACTCTCGGTTGGACTAAAAGCCTATTGCTATGCCCGCTGCATCACGGGGGCTCTAGAATATTAGGATATGTTGCCCACAAGATATTATCTCAAAACAAACATTATACATGACTATGCTTATTATTATCTTTTATTCCATTTGATGTGCAGCTGCAGGTGGATCTTCAACCCTGGCCTATCTCCATCCATTGATTCAAACCTGTTATAAAGTAAACTCGATTGGTCTGGTTAACTAAGGTAAAATGAACAAAAAAAGTCTTGTAGATGTGTCCTTTTTTATTACCTTTTAGCAGTGCTTTCCGTGGTTCAATTAAACCTAGGTATTCTAGGGAAAAAGCTACTATACTACATCCGTGAATCCGGATCGAAGGTATCAACCTTTTTTCTGGCATCGTTGTCGGGGAAGAAATTTCGCTATCCTAGTGAGGTCATTAGAGACCTTGTTTTTAGTTTTATTATTAGTTGTAGTTTAATTCTTGTTATTCGTTTAGTTTCTTGTTATCTATTTGAAAACCCAAAAAAAAGTTACTTGTTATTCGTTTTCATTACTAAAAATTACCAAAACGATAAGAGCCATGGCTCAAAAGTGATTAGGGGAGTATGCTACTCCCACTGATGATTTTATCCGTGCACCCATCACTCAACCCGAAGTTGATGCAGAAACATATGAGATAAAACCTAACCTCTTAAGTTTGGTTCAACAAAACCAATTTGAGGGTTCATCTTCTGAGGATTCGGGATTGCTCTTAAATACTTTTACTGAAATTTGTGACATGATGCGTATTAAGGATGTAGATCCAAATGTTGTTAAGCTAAGATTATCCCCTTTCTCTCTTAGAGCAAAGGCTAACAATTGGTTGCTTGCTCTACCAAAGGGCACTATTAAATCTTGGGAGGAATTCACTAATTTTTTTATGACTAAAATTTCTCCCCAGCTAAGACTATGCAGCTAAGTTCCAACATTATAAGCTTTAGACAAGAAGACCATGAGCCACTAGCGCTTGTGTGGGAAAGAACGAAAGAAGCCGTAATGAACTGTCCTAATCATGGGATAGAAGAGTGGCTTATATTACATTTATTTTTTAATGGTCTTAACCCAATGTCTAAGTCTATGCTAGATACTGCAGCATGAGGAATGATCATGGGAAAGCAGGTGAGTGTTGAAAAGAAGTTAATTGATGATATGCAAAATAACCATGCCCAATGGCATGTGGAATGAACCTTGAAGAGAGTAAGTTCAATTACCGAGGTAAACAATGAGGAGCTTACATCTAAGGTAGATGAGTTGCTTAGCTTAGTAAAGGGTAAGGAAGATACCCAAGTTAATGCTATCACTACTGATGTTAATGATGTTAATTTTATAGCTCGCACTCCTTTTAATACTGCATGGAAACAATAATTATGCTTCTAATGTTCAAAAATATCATACTAATCCTGCAGGAGCTCCTTACAATAATTATGATAATACTAATGGAGAAAATCATGGCAATCTCCCGTTTGAGCAAACTGTTAGAACATTTATGCAATCTCAAACCGAACAAAACAATATGCTTATTAAGATTACGGAGAACCATGAAAGTAGTATAGGAAGATTATCTAATCAGTCTATTGCAATTAGAAATGATGTCCATGCTCTAGAGGAAAGAACAAAGAACGTGGAGGCTCAGCTGGGTAATGTAGCCGAGAGCCAAGCTCTCATACTAGCAAAGTTTGCTGGAAAACCCGAGCCAAATCCGGTAGAAGACCTCAAGATGATGAGGGTGGTAACCAATGATGAAAAACCTTAAGAGCTAGATTATAGCAATGCGCCAATACCAGAATATACCGTGGAAGATCTATTGAAGATGATTACCTTTAAGGTATAGAACAAGGTAATGATGCTATGTACCAACAATTTATACAACAAGTAGCATCTAAGGTTCGTGATTTAGAGATGGAGTACAAAAGACTAGCTGATAAGCTTCCAGCTAAGTTGGATGATATATTTGAGCCCACTATTAAACTTAAGTTGGGAGTTAATGAGATATACGCACTTTGTGATCTTGGTGCAAGCGTCTCAACAATTTCCAAAAGCCTATTCGATAAGTTAAACTTGTGGCCATTTGTTACAACTGAATTAACACTCCATCTAGCTGATTCGACTTATAAACAAGTTGTTGGGATCAAAAAAAGTATAGTTGTTGAAATTAAAGGTAGTCCCGCTCTTATTAATCTTGTTATTGTGGACATGTCTGAAGATCCCATAGCACCTGTAATTCTAGGTAGGCCATTTCTATGAACTATTAAAGCTTTGATTAATTTACATGAAGGGAATGTAACAATAGGGCTACCATCTAAGATCCGTTTGTAGTCCACTTCCCTAGAAAAATAAGGCCAAGCCTAATGATGATGATGGTGTAATCTATTATATATTAAAAGTACATGACGGGCTCACCAGAAATTAGAGAATTAGCTAGAAATTCCCACAATACACAGAAACTTCAGACCGTCAATTAAATTTACTAGGCAATCACAATCGTTGGATCTCTTTAATAATCTATTGACATAGAAATTGAAAAGAATTACCCACCAATGCCCTACATTAAGTTTTCACCGTACCCCTTCAATGTCATGTTTGTCTAATAAAAAAGTTACCCTACTCCAAGGACACTACCCTAGCAAGTCCGCACGCACAACGTCACCGCCGCCATTGGGTTCAAAGAGAGAAAAAGCAAGGTCGCATACTCTTGCTTGTCCTGGCGTGCCCTCAGGTGGCCACGTGCATATGCAGATGCAGAGCGGCGCCTTACGTTTCGACTTTCAAATAGTATCATGCATGTATCCATATACCAAGGAGATAGGGATCTAGGAGTTGAGTTTGCAGAAAAGGAAAGCTATTGTATGAAAAATCTAGGATACTAACTCCCTTGCATGTCCTCACGGACGCAGTTGACGCCGCAGTTGAGTTTGCATCGATGTCCTCGGCCGGCCGGTCAGCCGACTATGATGAATCTGTTCATCGGCAGACTTAAGGTTTCAAACTTGTATCACTCATGCAATCGGCCGACTATGATGAATCTACAGCATGCATATGCAGATCGGTGGCCTCAGGATTCCAATAGTACCATGCATGCATCTCTATACAAAGGAGTTAGGTACAAGATCGGAGTTGAATTCTTAGAAAAGAAAACATAGGATACAGAGAGTCCCCTGCATCCTCACAGACATCATTGCCGCTGCCGTTGAGTTTGCAACGGTGCCTCTACTACGTCTATGTACATCGGCAGAATTCAGGATTCAGACTTGTATCATTCTCATTCATGAATCCCTATAGCAAGGAGCTAGCTACAATTTAGGTTGAAGACTCCCTGCATACAATAGCTACTAAGATCTCGCTGTCGTCACTAGTTTCAGCCGGCCGGCCGACTGTGACGAGTCTACCCCGTATATACAGATGGGCGGCCTAAGGTTTCTTGCATCATACATGGGCGGCCTAAGGAGCTAGGTACAAGATCAGTAGAAGACTGGTTAGAAATCTGTTTTGTTCAGAAACACATAAAAAGTACTCCCTCCGTCTTAAAATAGATGTCTTAGGTTTTTCAAAATTTTGATGAATCTATATACTAAATAGTTTCTAGATTGGTCCAAATTTTGACAAATTTGGGACATTTATTTTGAGAGGGAGGGAGTACAATTTACTATTATATAGTATAGAACGTCAAAACTACATTACAGAACAGTTTTGTTCTCACAGTCCACAAATTCCTGCATCATATCTTTCTTGCATATTTTCGTAAACACGTAGCCATTCCAAAGAAAAGTAGCCATGATAGATACACATACGATGTCTTCATATTGTTGATTTCCTGCTTAACAAAATTCTGAATATCGTATGCTGTATTATACAAGATTAGATTGAGCACTAAAAGTATATACATATCACGTGCATGTACCTAGCTACTGGCTGTGAGCATTAGGACAGTCTCTGATTAATATTGTAGCTACTCTAGGTTAGAGAAATCAGTTTAAATTATGGACATCACCCTACATTTGGTTATCATTCTAAGATAGTAGATATATGGGTAATCATTAGACGTAGTGTATAACGTTTATAAAAATAGTATAATCCTTAATACCACATCTGTACTATCTTAGACGTTAAACACTATTTGTTGTAATTGTGGATAATCATTAAACTTCAAGAACCGAAGGTCCATTAGGAAGATCAATTGTCTGTCATTAAATGATATATCCAATGAGACATTCGCTTTTTTTGGTGAGATTTACTATTTCTCAAATAGGAAAAATCGCCCAAATGCACTTATCTACCTGGAGAGAAGTAGTTCTCAATTGTTTTTTAGTTAGGTTCACTCACATGATTTCTCTCCTTGATGCAGGACACAGACCACCTTCAAGCTTTTGGTGTCTCCTCCAAAAATATCATAGTCTATAGATGTAACATGTTTAATTCCACAATTTATAGCTTGCATCTCTACGAATGCCAAATGAACGATATTGAGAACATCCACATTATTCTCCGTCCATAAAATTTGGATTGATAGATGAACTAATGTCAACCATAATACCACCTTTTTAGCATCTCAAGCCAAAGACCAAAATTTTCAAGGTAATGTTGTGAAATGACTATCTCCGCATACATTCTTTAGTATGAGCTATAAATATTGAATGGAATAGCATCGATGGGAGTTTATGAAAATTTATTGGCAACCCACTGTATTTATTTTAAAAAAGATGGTTCATTTATGATTTCTATTAATAAAAACCAACAAATCTTCTACAAGAGCCATAATGCAAAAGTTCAAGAAAGTTAATATAATATGGAAAAAAGTAGCCATCTTTATCCATCCCATGGCCACAAGTGGAAGACGACTTCATCAGCACCAGAACAGCAACCCATCAGAATGTAGAGAGGAACCTATAAGCTTCGAAAGATAAACTACATAAGTGGTGGATGAAGAGAATTTAGTTTAAATAATAGTTACATGTTTATATTGTAACTGTAGTGCTATGTTTTCAGTTCTACGACCAACGACACTCTTGAGGTGAGAACATGAGATATATCACACTTTGTTTAAACCTAGCTAAGACATTTCGAAAGTGTCATAATACTTAGTGACGCTTTGTTCGGCACAGAATAACTGGTCAAAGATACATTTTACTAAGAAATACTCCTTCTATCCCGATGTATAAGTCCTAAGCCTGTAGATCATTAATTTGACCAATATAAAAATTATTGATCATTAATTTGACCAATACTTATGATACCCGCAAAAAAAATACTTATGTGATAGAAAAATTATATCATTAGAAAATGATAGCATCTAAAGTTTCTAAAGATGTTTAAAAAAAATATCTCATATTAAGTTGACCAAATGAAAAACTAGGGATATGCATAGGACTTATAAGAGAGTAATAATCAGTTTATGGAAGATAAAGACACATATAGCAAATGAATAATTATGTTTCAGTACTTTCCTGTAAACATTAATTACCATGTACAAGCCTTGAACATTATATGTTTCATAATTAAAGGGTTGCGCGATAGTATAATTAAATCATAAGCACACCATAATTATATGATTTATTTTATTTTAGTCATGAATCAAATTTATAAATGGTTCAAACGGTAGTTCAAAAGTATGTCATGAATTAGTTCAGACGAATGCATTCCTTTTTGTTTTATATGCACATATTCTGCGTCCAAACTTTTTTGTTCGCATAGAAATTAATTTATTGAACAACTTACTTAGCACATACACATGATGTTTAAAGTAATATAGACTATTTTTTGTTACATAATCATTGAAATTTGTTTCGATGACAAACAAAATTTTCAATAAAATAATAAATAAAGATGTTTCTCGTTAACATTAATACTTAATCTATGTTTTTAAAAATAATGAAAGTTGTAAAGCCTAATAATATAAAAAAAACAAGAATATCATTCATGCAAACGCTAACACACTTTTAATAGTACATTATGTAGGCTTTACATGATAAAATTTATGTGCCCAAACTTTAAGAAATGCTCTTATATGGCTAGAATTTTTTTATCATAGGAATAAAAATAATATAAGTAGCAGTAATGATGATAAAAATTATGATGTAAGAATGGTGGGTGTACACCAATGTTAAGAACTTTAAGCATAACATAATACACGTTTAGGACACTACCTACGCATGTGCGCGGGCCACTGTGCTAGTTACTTTAAAAGCAAACTACTTTGAGTGCGTGTTCCGCTCCACAAACCTAAGTGATTTCTATCAAGGTCAAGCTAATTGACCTTAACGAGAAGTGCTTCATGAGAGGCCACCCAGTTTTTCTATTATATTTTATTTTGTGTTGGTTTGTTTTGTTTTTGTTTTTAATAAAGATTGTTCAAGACCTATGGAAAGAGGAGAAGAAACAAGGTAATCCTTTATATTTTATTTTACTAACACATGGCCTAAAAAGTATTGCTCGATCATTACTTAGTGTTTTTACTACTATTTAACCTTTTGATAAGATGTGCAAAGGCACATGGAGCTACTAATTAAATTCCTTGAGTTTTTGTAGTTCATAGTGTTGATAACGAACACTTGTACGGCCAGAGTGGACCATTCCATGCACCCATACCACCTCTAGGCAAAGGAAAATAAAAACTTTCGATGTTTCCTAAAGGAAAAGTGTTGATAACGACCACAGGTACGGTCGGACGCGCCTATACCGTGCGCCCGTACCGTACCCCCGAGCAAACATCAGGTTTTAAGCAAAAGTCACCCAGCGTTAACGACCAGCAGTACGGGCGCGCGCGCCCATACCGTGCGGACGTACCGAGTGCACCGCCTGGGAGCAGCCATCGCCCCCAAGGTAAGTCACCCGGTACGAGCGGGCTCCAGCCGTACCGCTCGCCTGTACCAAGTATGCGGACGCCATAAGCACCCCGAGGAGGTAACCAAAAATCCCCAAATCAATTTTTCTCTTTCTTCTTCCTCCAAACTTCAAACCACCTCCATTGGATCTTCAAATTTAATCAATCTTTCTTTGATTCTTCGCTCGATCTAAGGTATGATTCTCATCCGATCCCCAACTTATTTGTGCAAAAGCTTCGATTAATCATTCATCATTGTCAATCTAGACATAGGTCTTGTTATTGATTCAATCTTAATATTAAGTATGCTTAGCATTGATTTTAGATGAGTTTCTTTTGTATTTAGTGTAGAGAATCACTTATGCTATGTTTCTATTGGACTAAAAAAATTATTAGCAATCGTTATTTACTTTGTCATGTTTTTATTTATTAGATGAACACGAGGAGTCGTACCCGTGAGATGGCTATGGAATCCTCTGCGCCACTCGTTGATATGTTAACCCCCGAGTCGCTTGGCATCGAGTTCACCGATGAGTTCCATCTGACCCGTTTCGATCGTCTCAAGATTCAAGAGATCAAGTCCACTAAGTGGGCATGTCCTTATATCCTGAACCAACTTGGCATTCGTGCTGATTTCGATTTGCGTTGCAACAATGTTGGTTTGTACAATTTTGTCTTTTAGGATGTTGCGACGTATTGCCGCTTGACGCTTGAGTTCTTCAGCACCTTGACACACACGGTGGATCCTTATGGTTGTTCCGAGGAACAAAGGCCAGGAGTTGATCGAATTAAATTCTGTCTTATGAACTATGAGTATACTTTGACACTCAATCAATGGGCTCAATGTTTTGGGTTAACCAACAACACCACTGATGTGCGGATAACTACCTTTGTTTTAGATCCTTCCTCTTCACAATATTTTAACTTGATGAGAATTCGTGGAAACACACCTAAGGGGAACCAAATTGATCATCCTACTATTCAATATTTGTTCTATGTTATTGCTAACACACTGCAGGCACGTGGTGAGTTTACTAGAGTTAATGAGGAGGACATGTTAATCCTCGCAAAAGCTGCACTTGTCAATTGTATCTTAACGCCAAATTTGGGTGCTCTTCTTGTGTTTTACCTTAAGTATCAGGCTCTTCAATCTCGAGGACCCATATATGGAGGAGGAGTTGTGACCGCTCTTGCACGCGAACTTCCCATCAACCTAGGTAACATCCAACCGTTGACTGGAGGTAACCGTCTCGGTCTGTCTACTCTAAGAGCATGTCGTATGATTTCTAAAAATCATGGTATATATTTCTTCAATATACCTAGAGCGGATCACTTGATCCCGGCTCCTTTGCCTAACAGTTTATTCTCTATCGAGGATGGAAGTTTGCGTTATGACGTGCAGGTCGAAGCTAATCTACCCCCAACAAGAAATACACGTGGGAGGAGGAGAAGATGAAGAAGTAGAACAAGAAGGACCCGAACAAGATGTGCAGCCACCAAACTACTACACCACCTTTGAATATATCTATGCACTCAAAGGAAATATTCAAAACATGAACAACCTCTCCATCAACCTTTGAGATGCCACTGCAAGCCTCGCCACCTAGTTCTATGATTGGAGCAGCCAATGGAATGTGGGAGATTATTCACCACCACCACAATGAGCAACAAAAGGGCTTGCAAAAGCCTGAGCTTGGGGATGTGTTCCCCTAGAAAATTTAGTTTTGTAATAATGAGGTTATACTCCAGCTCCTTGAGAGCTTTGAAACACTCGTGTTGGCCTATTCCAACACTTTGTTTTTCCTTTGCTTTTTAATTTGTTTTCGTTTTAGTTATTTGTTATCCTTTGTTTTTCTTTTCTTAAACCCTTGCTCGTCGCAAGTTCTTTTCTATTCTTTAATCCCTATCCTCAAAAATACAAAATATTTTTCCATTTATCCTTTTTTCGTAAACGTGGATTCATACTTTGCCTCTTTGCTTTAATATCATTTCAAGAGTAATCATGTTTGAGTTTTGAAGGAACACATCCCTATAAGGAAGAGGATCATGAAGTTACTTATGAGAGGTATGTCCTATGTTTCCCACTTGTGAAGTTTGAGTTGTTTATCTTAGTTGATTGATTTTCTAAGATGCCATGCTAGTGGGAAGTAATTTAATATGGTTAGAGTAAGGCTTTTTATTGGTGTGTGCTGGCTCGTGCTTGATGTAGAGCTTGTTGGGAACCCCAAGCGGAAGGTATGATGAGCACAGCAGCAAGTTTTCCTTCAGTTATGAGACCAAGGTTCAATCGAACCAGTAGGAGCAAGGATACACCCCAAAGGTGTAACTAGCTGAGCTTTGGGAGGGCGCACTACCGGTGCTAGTAGCAACGTGGAGACCTGCACAACACAACGACATAACTTTGTCCCCAACTTGCGATGAGGTTGTCAATCTCACCGTGTTTTGCGGAAAACAAAGGATTAAACGTATCGAATGGAAAGAAGTAAAAGTTTGCAGAAAGTAAACACAAAGCAGTAAAAGATTGTAGATTCTATGTAAAGTAAAAGGACTGGGATCCACAGTTCACTAGAGGTGGCTCTCCTTAGATAGATAACATGCTGGGTGAACAAATTACAGCGGGGCAATTGACAAACACCGAGAAAGCAATACATGCATATACTAATCATCTTGACTCCTCTGAGACTTGATTGGGCATTACAACATAATACATAGACCGCCATCTAACTGCATCTATGACTAATAATCCACCTTCAGGTTATCATCCGAACCCCCTCCAGTATTAAGTTGCAAGCAATAGATTATTGCTTTACGAACTACGTGTAAAGTAAACAATACGATTGTTCTATGAACAAAGGATTGTTGTTTTATCCCTAGTAGCAACAACACATCTAGTACCTTAGATATTTCTGTCACTTCCCTAGATTACCAGAGGCATGAACCCACTATCGAGCATAAATACTAACTCTTGGAGTTGCTAGCATCTACTTGGCCACGATAGCTACTAACAATGGAAAGCATGCAAGATCTCAAATAACAAAGACATGATAGAATCAATAATCAATCTGAAATAGCATCTCAATATCCATTGGATCCCCGCAAACACAACATGTATGAATTACAAATAGATGATCTTGATCATGAACAGAGCTCACAAGATCTAAACATGAAAGCACAAAGGAGGAGAAACTAGCCATCTAGCTACTATATTGATCCGTAGTCCAAGGATGAACTACTCACGCATCACACCGGAGGCTTGCATGGTGATGAAGAAGGCCTCCAGGGTGAATTCCCCTCTCCGGTAGGGTGCCGGGAAGAGCTTCAGATCCCTCCCAATCTAGGGATGGAGATGACGGCGGCTACAGACTGTTTCGTGGATTTTTGATCGGGTCCTTAGGGTTTTCGTCCCGAGGGTAACTTATAGGCGGAAGGAGAGGCCGACGGGGTGCCGGGAACCACCACACCACCCCCTTGCGCGGGCCTAGCCTGGCCACGCGGCAAGGTGGTGTGGCCGGCCCCTGGCCCTTCTCCGTCTCGTATTCTGGCACTTGATCCCTTCCGGAAAAATAGGCACTTTGGCTTTTGTCCCGTCCAATTCCAAGAATATTCATTTTCTGACTTTCGTGGAACCAGAAACAGTAGAAAACAGGCAGCTGGCACTATGGCTCTTGTTAATAGGTTAGTCCAAGAAATCATATGAAAAGTACTCCAAAGTTGGAACAAAACACAAGAAGGTGGATAAAACAAAGCATGGAACATCAAAAATTATAGATACATTTGCAATGTATCAACATCCCCAAGCTTAACTCCTGCTCGTCCTCGAGTAGGTAAGTGAGAAAAAGAAATACTTTTTGAGGTGACATGCACCATCAAAGACTTGATCAAAGTATTTGCAAAACATTCAAAGCTGGGATCATAGTACTTCAATCATAACATGAAATACAAAGTTCTAGCAATAGGCAAAGAAACTATGATGCAACATGAAAAGGTATAAACAAAAGATTCATGAATAACATGCATTGCAAGACGTTTGTTTGTTTCACATAAAGAAAACATAGCATAATAGTATTCAGCTTGTCCCTCAATAGAGTAGCAAATATAAATACATAGGACACCTTCAAAGTTCATAAGAGTGACTAGATACAATAGTTTAAAACAAGAAATAACAAGTTATGCATCAATCAACTAGTCTTGGGACAATGCACATAGAACTAAGAATGGCCACTATGCTCTAAAAGTAGGTGCATAAAGATAGAAGGTGGAGACTCAATATAATGGTGGAAGAAAGGCCTTTGTAAAAGGAAATAGGGATTCAAGTCTCTTAAAGAGCTTCCAAAAATTATGGTACCTGTAGCTTTCGGCTCTCATTGCCCCTATCATAAGCATCTTGAAAGTGATTAAGGTTAAAGTGACACAACTAAGAGGATATGCTTGACAAGTTATAAACCGAAATCTCATGCCCCTTACTTACGAAGACCGATCCTCATGCTACTCAACTTCAGTCACGAGTAAGCTCTTGTCATTGTAAGTATATGTGTATCATTAAGAACCGCCAACGGGGTACCCCTTGCACATGATACGGGAGCTTTCCCATAACCAAAATGACAAGGCAAGTAGATAATGAGCATCTCAGCGATCTTTTTATTTGCTATTTGCATAGGTTTTTATTGAGGATGCTTCATAGAGTGCTCATTATGGTGATGTTGCAAGTTTCCACCATGATAAAGCATGGCTTAGGCTAGCGGCCCAGGAGTTTCTCTAACACACATACAAACTCCATGATCTTACAAGTTCCACATTTATTTCACACCTTCGGGATCCGTAAGCAAAAGAACATGATATCAACGGAGTACAAAGTACAAGTGCAATGTTGAAAGCGTTCCCCATGAAACATGGTTCTGCTAATTTCAACTTATAAAGCGCAAGCATATACACAACAAAGAAGGACCCAATGGTTCAAGTTTATTAGAGGCAATAAAGTAAAGTGTGCCATCAAGTTTGTGAGAGCTTTAATCACTAGATTCTCATAACAAGTGAAAGGTAAAAAAAAGCATGAATATACTTGGAATAGCATAAGCTAGTAGGTAGGTATGGTGGAATCTTTGGAATAACTTGGTTTAGGGAGTTGGGTGCATGAGTGGAGCTCATACTTTGTTGTGGAGGCTAGCAAAAGACTGGGAGCGACAAACTAAGAGAGCAATAATGGCCATAATCATGCAGAGCGACAAAACATCATTGATCAAAGCATAAAGTGATACTACAAGTTGAAAACTAAAGGATCATAAAGGCTATGGTGACTTGAGATAGTCATAACATGGTGTGAGCATGTGCCAAGGCAACCCAAATAAAGCATCAAAGGAGAATACCACTATACTATGCTTTAATATGCTAAAACAACGCATGATTCATCCAAGGCACATTAAGCAATCTCAATTGTTTATAACAAGTCATGCTACAGCAAAGAATAGTAAGCATAAAGCCAAAACAATATCAAGCATGGCATGACAAAGCATAGGCCATAGTAAAAAACGAGCTCTTTTTACCACATAAGCATGAACTTTCCTACTCTTTTCCAAACCAAAGCAAACTATTTGCAAACCAAAGTATGAAAGAGGGGGTCCAACCAATTTATTCAGAACACTAAGCAAACCAAGAAAACTAAAAACCAAAACAAAATGAAAAAGAAGACGCTCCAAGGAAAACACAACTGTGCATGAAACAATAAAAAATGAAGCGTTTGGAAGAAACCTGGGATTTTAATTAATGAAGAAGGGGATGCCTTGGGCATCCCCAAGATTTGACGCTTGTACTTATTGGATATTTCTTGGGGTGACACGCGTGGCATCCCCAAGCTGGAGCTTTAGTCCATCCTTCATCTCATTACTCATTCCTTCCACACACCTGAAATTTTTCCTTCATACAAAACTTCACACAATCTCATTAGCAACATTAGTGCACTCAAGATAAATAAGTCTCAAGGTTCAGTTCTAACACCAAATAAACTTCCATTAGAACACTTGCTACTGTAGCACTTCCCTCAAAAAGCACAATTCCCCAAAGGAACTCAGGAAGGAACTAACAAGAAGCAAATGCAGAAAAATGGCAGAAATCTGTCAAAACAGACCAGCAGGTAAAGACGATTTTTTTTGAAGACTTTCTCTTGCTCAAATCAAAAAGTGTTGAACTAACTGAAGTTAGATAACAACTGGGGGAAGATCACAAAAAATTACAGCTCAATCCGACGTACAGAACTCTCTCAGGAATTTTTATGGTGAAGCACAGAAATCTGTTTCGGGATAGCAACTTTCCCAATCATTACTTCTCTCTCATTAGAGGTTACTCTTGGCACAAAAAGCAAATAAAAAGGATAAGGAGAGGTTATTACAGAGGTAATAACTTCCAAGACTCAGCTAAAACTCTTGGGTTATCTCCCAACAAGTACTTTTCTTTAACGCCTTTAAGTTAGGCATAAGAAGCAAAGAAAGAATCAAGTGTTCGCAAATGAAGAAGCATTAAGACCAAATTTTGTTTTCATAGGAGAAGCAAAATAAATCTTTTCTATCTTTTTGGGGAAGTGTTCTATACCTTTCTTAAGTGGGAGTTGATATTTAATGGTGCCTTCTTTCATATCAATGATGGCACCAATAGTTCTAAGAAAAGGTCTTCCCAAAGTAATAGGACAAGAAGCATTATATTCAACATCCAAAACATAGAAATCAACGGGGACATAGGAATCGTTAACCATAATAAGAACATCATTGAGACTCCCCATGAGTTTCTTTTTAGCATTATCATCAAGTGGGACATTCAAATAATAATCTTCAAGAGGAGGCAAATCAAGCATATCATAAATCCTTCTAGGCATAATAGAAACACTACTATCAAGATCACACAAAGCTTTGAAATCAAAGTCATTCACTTTCATATTTATGATGGGTTCCCAACCATCCTCTTGTTTTATAGGAATAGAAGCTTTATGTTTCATCTTTTCTTATTTGATCTTTATGAGAGCATCAGTAATGTGTTTTGTAAAAGCCATGTTCATAGCACTAGCATTAGGACTTTTAGCAAGCTTTTGTAGGAACTTAATAACTTCAGAGATGTTGCAACCATCAAGATCAAAATCAAATTTATCATCTAAAGTAGTAGAACTATTACTAGCCTCAACACTAGTGGTGGTAATAGTAGAAACACTAATGTTTCTAGCAATTTCATCTTCTCTTTCCCACTTAGCATGTAATTCAGCTAATAGTCTAACATTTTCATCAATTCTTACTTGTATAGCATTAGTAGCTGTAAAGGGATTCTCATTACTTTCAGGTTTAGCAGCCATTTTATTCAAAGTAGATTGATCTTCAGCCAAAGATGCTATATTTCTTTCAGCATTAGAGAGTTTCAATTGTAAACTAGGAATTTCCCTATTTAGACTCTCAAGTTGATGGCTAATGTTCTTCAAAATGATAGATTGTTCCTCCATAGTTTTAGTAAATAGCTTATTTTGCTCGTATTGCATTTGCATGAAGTTTTTAGTGGCTCTTTCAACTTCTAAGATTCTTCCTTCACTAGGTAATTCAGATTTACCATTGTTGGGAGGGTATGGCTTATAATTGTTGTTGCCAAAATTGTTCCTATAAGAATTATTACCATAATCATTGTTGCCAAAGTTGTTATTTCTTATGAAGTTCACATCAACTTGCTCTTCTTGAGCAACCAAAGAGGCTAAAGGAACATTATTTGGATCAATATGGGCTTTCCCATTAACAAGCATAGACATAATAATATCAATCTTATCACTCAAGGAGGAAGTTTCCTCAACATAATTTACCTTCTTACCTTGTGGAGCTCTCTCAGTATACCATTCAGAATAATTAACCATCATATTGTCCAATAGTTTTGTTGCAGCACCCAAAGTGATGGTCATAAAGGTACCTCCATCAGATGAATCGAATAGGTTCCTTGAAGAATAGTTCAATCCTGCATAAAAAGTTTGGATGATCATCCAAGCAGTCAGTCCATGAGTGGGTCAATTCTTTACCAAAGATTTCATTCTTTCCCAAGCTTGAGCAACATGCTCAGTATCAAGTTGTTTAAACTTCATTATTTCACTTCTCATGGATATAATCTTAGCAGGAGGATAGTATTTTCCAATAAAAGCATCTTTGCACTTTGTCCAAGAATCAATACTATTCTTGGTTAAGGAATTCAACCACTCTTTAGATTTTCCTCTCAAAGAGAAAGTAAATAATTTCAGTTTAATAATATCACCATCTATATCCCTATGCTTTTGCATCTCACAAAGTTCAACAAAGTTATTTAGATGGGAAGCAGCATCTTCATTACCAATACCAGAAAATTGTTCTCTCATAACAAGATTGAGCAAAGCAGGTTTTATCTCAAAGAAAGTATTTTCAGCCACAGGTGGAGCAATAGGTGTGCTCATAAAATCATTGTTGTTGGTGCTAGTGAAGTCACACAACTTAGTGTTTTCGAGAGTAGTCATTTTTTTAGGTTTTCAAATAAGAAGCAAGCAAGTCAAACCATTTTTTTTGTGTTTTTGAAGAACAAAACAAGCAAACAAAGCAAAAAGAAAACTAAGAAAAACAAAAACAACAAAGTAAAGAGATTGGTTATGAGGGACTCCCCTTGTGAAGATGTCCTTGACTCCCCGGCAACGGCGCCAGAAAAATCTTTGCTGGCTCGTGATTGATGTAGAGCTCGTTGGGAACCCCAAGAGGAAGGTATGATGAGCACAGCAGCAAGCTTTCCCTCAGTTATGAGACCAAGGTTTAATCGAACCAGTAGGAGCAAGGAAACACCCCAATGGTGTTACTAGCTGAGCTTTGGCAGGGCCCACTACAGGTGCTAGTAGCAACGTGGAGACCTGCACAACACAACCATAGAACTTTGTCCCCAACTTGCGATGAGGTTGTCAATCTCACCGTGTTTTGCAGAAAACAAAGGATTAAACATATCGAATGGAAAGAAGTAAAAGTTTGCAGAAAGTAAACACAAAGCAGTAAAAGATTGTAGATTGTATGTAAAGTAAAAGGACCGGGATCCATAGTTCACTAGAGATAACATGCTAGTATTAAAGTAAAAGGACCGCCATCCAACTGCATCTATGACTAATAATCCACCTTCAGGTTATCATCCGAACCCCCTCTAGTATTAAGTTGCAAGCAATAGATTATTGCTTTACGAACTGCGTGTAAAGTAAACAATACGATTGTTCTATGAACAAAGGATTGTTGTTTTCTCCCTAGTAGCAACAACACATCTAGTACCTTAGAGATTTCTGTCACTTCCCCAGATTACCAGAGGCATGAACCCACTATCGAGCATAAATACTAACTCTTGGAGTTGCTAGCATCTACTTGGCCAAGATAGCTACTAACAATGGAAAGCATGCAACATCTCAAATAACAAAGACATGATATAATCAATAATGAATCTGAAATAGCATCTAAATATCCATCGGATCCCCACAAACACAACATGTATGAATTACAAATAGATGATCTTGATCATGAACGGAGCTCACAAGATCTAAACATGAAAGCACAAAGGAGGAGAAACCATCCATCTAGCTACTACATGGATCCGTAGTCCAAGCATGAACTACTCACGCATCACACCGGAGGCTTGCATGGTGATGAAGAAGGCCTCCAGGGTGAATTCCCCTCTCTGGCAGGGTGCCGGGAAGAGCTTCAGATCCCTCCTAATCTAGGGATGGAGATGACGGCGACTACAGACTCTTTCGTGGATTTTTGATCGGGTCCTTAGGGTTTTCGTCCCGAGGGTAACTTATAGTCTGAAGGGGAGGCCGAGGGGGTGCCGGGAGCCACCACACCACCCCCTGGCGCGGGCCCAGCCTGGCCGCGTGGCCAGGTTGTGTGGCCGGCCCCTGGCCCTTCTCCGTCTCGTATTCTGGCCTTGATCACTTCCAGAAAAATATGCACTTTGGCTTTTGTCCCGTCCAATTCCGAGAATATTCATTTTCAGACTTTCCTGGAACCAAAAATAGGAGAAAACAGGTAGCTAGCACTATGGCTCTTGTTAATAGGTTAGTCCAAGAAATCATATGAAAAGTACTCCAAAGTTGGAACAAAACACAAGAAAGTGGATAAAACCAAGCATGGAACATCAAAAATTATAGATACATTTGCAATGTATCAGTGTCATGATTAGTTGTTGAAGCTATTTCTCTAGTTCTTTTAGTTAACCGAGTCTTGCCTTGGAAATAATAATTCCAAACAAGTACAATAAGCAAAAAGTCTGAAATTTACGGCTTGTTTGATGAATGATTGTCTTGAGAGTATACCCTTGATTATACTTAACCCCATAGATATTTTGATAGTCTCGACGACACTCATGAAAAGAGTTGTTTTATTGAAATAAAGTCTAGTGGTAATTGTGATGCATGCCAAAGCTAACCTTGTGGATCAAACCGCGGTAATAGCTCCAAAAAAAGAGAAATAAGTGAGACAACTGTGTTCTATGTCTCTAATGCACAGCTTTGGAATGCCAACAACTCCGCTAGCTTTTGAACAATCTATGGTATAACCCCGGATTTCGGCTATGAGTTGATGACATGATTGGCATCCATGTCAATGTATGGGCAAAAACATTGGTACTCTCAAAGGTTGTACAATCATTAGCAAAAAGAAACAAACAACGATCCCGAAAAAATGAAAAAGAAAGAAAATATCTATGAGGATCCACATAACAAGTCCTTGGCATGGTATCATTACTACTTTACAAAAAAATCTTGAAAGACAATGATTGGACTAGAAGTGTTTTAGATTGACTTGATTTATTGATGTGGGTGTAAGTAAGACACTTCATTGTTATACTACTTGGGACATGAAACTCTCTTACTCAATTATGCTATTTAAGCATCCTATTGTTCCTTAGCAAGCTGAGAGTTAATTAGAGGAATTGGATTGATTGTTGCACTTCTAGTTATTTATACTTATATTAAACTTTACTTTGATTATCTAGACTTACTGAAGCTTGTATAGTATTAATGTCATCTCTCTAACTTTGATAAGCTTCACAAATGAATGAAGTGTCAAGCACATATAACTATCAACTGTAAGTGAACTCTTATTCTCGTTGTTTCAAGTTTAAACGCTGAATTCCTTATAGTTATTTTGGTTCTTCTTGCTCGAGGATGAGTAAGGTTTGAGCTTTGGGGAAGTTGAAGGCTCTAATTTTTGCCATCTTCCACTGCATTTAAACGTTGTTTTGGTCAAGCAATTGCCAAAGAAACTCTCAACTTTTGCCACTAATGACTAATAATTGCAAAGATTTGCAAATCCCTTATTTGATTTATGTTGTGTAGGAAATCACTTATTTTAAAATGAAATAAGGAGTCATAATGAAGGATTTTGAGGAAGTACACATGGCCAAGTAATTTGAGAGGCATTCCAGGGCGCCTGAAGGCTTAACGACCATTGGTATGGGCGTGGTCTGCTTGTACCGCCCGCCCATACCATGTGGTGACGGCTTCGTCTCGTCAAACCCTACAACTTTCATGAAGATGCCTATATATTTCGAGGCTCCAGCCGCCAGCTAGAGAGCCGCCATTCTCAGATTGCATCACAACACCACCAAATGAGATCCACACCATTGTTCATCACTTCCACCATCCATCCATCCACTAGCCATAGCCAATGCTTTGTACTTTAGATCTCCTTGTGATTTGGCGACCATTGTAAGAATATTTGATTTCAATCTAAGTATTTGCATGATGTTTTCTATCTCCGATCTATTTGTTATGAGTGAGTAGTACTCACGGGCTGCGGGTTGGGGGTAAACCTCACAGCAATTATGTGCATCTAGATCATGGGAGAATTGTATTTTGTTTGAATTTATGGTTTGTCTCTTTTGTTTATTTGTCTCTTGTCTCGATCTGTGGACTTGTAGGTACCCAAGATCCCATAGATTGATAAAGGCTCGAGGTGCGATACTTGGCTAGCGGCGATCTCATAGGAATCTCAGTGACAGAAAGGGTAGTACGGTCTTCGCTTACACTTAAAGATTTGATCTGTGTTTACACTTAATAATCGTTTGTAACCCGTGGCTTCGGTGAACTATCGGTTGGATTAAAAGTCTATTGTTATACCCGCTGCGTCATGGGGGCTCTAGAATATTAGGATGTGTTGCCCACAAGAGATTATCTCAAAACAAACATTATACATGACTATGCTTATTATTATCTTCTACCCCATTTGATGTGCAGCTGCAGGTCGATCTTCAACCCTGGACTATCTACATCCATTGATTAAATCCCGTTATAAAGTAGACTAGATTGGTCCGGTCAACTAAGGTAAAATGAACAAACAGTAGATGTGTCCTTTTTTATTATCTTTTAGCAGTGCTTTCTGAGGTTCGATTAAACCTAGGTCTACTAGGGAAAAAGCTATTATACTACATCCGAGAATCCAGATCGAAGGTATCACCTACCCTATGAGTCGTTCCCCTCAACACCAGGACGTCAGGCACCATGGACCAACTAGAGCGCCTTTGTACGCTTTCAATGAGAGGCTCAAATTATCGCATGGAGGCCCGTAGACCCTTTGTTCCTTTTCCTAGGTGCTGAGGTACATTACATGGATCTAGGGAAGGCCCAACCTCCAGAGATCGAAATCTCCTGTAGGAGTTGTTAGACAACTTATACTAGAGCACACAAACTTCCAGCCTAGCCCCTTCCCATATAGGAGTAATGTGGTTGCATGGGTTAAGTTGTTATAGCTAAAGCTACAAAGAACCATGTGCGTTTTTTTAAATATTTTTCCTCCTCTTTCCTTTGTAAAAAACAAAAACTCTTTTCTTTTCTCAAACTCTCTTGGTAGGTCAAACCTCACCAAGGTTTTTCCATAAAATATTTTGTAAAACATTTTCGGGGGACTTCCCATCCTATAGTTTTGCTTCGGCTAAAACAGGGTCTCCAAAGGGGTATGGTGTTATACACCAACTATCATACTAGGTACAAGTAGGTGTCATCAAGGGGGTTGTATTTAATAGTACAAAAGTGTAATGGTTTGGAGGATCCAAGCCACTAATAGGTATAGATCATCATATAATAAAACAATGCAGTTTTCATAAACAGTAGGTAAAACATGCATAAGTAAAACAGTAGGACAAGGCTGATGACCCACAAGTATAGGGGATGTATCACAGTATTTTTGAGGGAAGTGAAACCCAATTTATTGATTCGACACAAGGGGAGCCAAAGAATATTTATAAGCCTTAACAACTGAGTTGTCAATTCAGCTGCACCTGGAAACAATCTTGCTCACAGCAGTTTATCAGTAGCAACATTTTTGTAGTAGGAATAGGAAAGTAACAATAGCAGTAAAGTAAAGACCGCAGTAACAATAGCAGTAAACAGTAGGATTCGAGTGCGATAGGCATAGAGATGGATGGACGGGCGTTGCATGGACAAGACAATTCATATAGCAATCAGAACACAGGGCAATTGCAGATAAATAAGATAAAGCATCCAAGTACTAGATAATCCTAGGCATGTGTTCCATATATAGTCATACGTGCTCGCAATGAGAACTTGCACAACATCTTTTGTCCTGCCAGCCCGTTTGCAGCGGGGCCTCAAGGGAACTACTGGCAGTTAAGGTGCTCCTTTTAATAGAGCACCGGAGCAAAGCATTCTCAGATCAAAGCCATTCCCTCCGGTTATCCCGATTTTTGTCACTTCGGGGCCATTGGTTCTGGACAACAACGTGTGTATACAACTTGTAGATAAGACCATAAACAATACTATCACAATGAATCAATAACATGTTCAGATCTGAAATCATGGCACTCGGGCCCTAGTGACAAGCATTAAGCATAACAAGTCGCAACAAAGTCATAAAGCACTAATAGAAGATACTAGGCACCCTGCCCTAACAATCTGATGCCATTACATGCACGATCTCATACAATCCCTACTATCCCCATAGCCTACAGCGGGGGATTACTCACTCATAGATGGGGAAACATGGATGGTCGAAGGAGAAGCGATGGTGATGATGATGGCGATGATCTCCTCCAATTCCTCGTCCCGGCAGGGTGCCATGACGGAGTTTTTGGTGTTGTTTCGTGGAATCTGGTGGTGGCGGCGGAGCGGAACTCCTTCTGGAAAAACGCCGAACCCCCCCTGAGTTTTTAGGTCAGAAGGCAACTTATAGGCGAAGAGGGAGACTGAGGGGCAGTTTGGGGCGGCTAGACCACCTCCTGGCGTGGCCTGGGCTTACCCACGTGGCCAGGTGGTGTGGCCTGGGCCCAGCCCCCCTCCGTCTCGTATTCTGGCTCCTGGAGTCTTCTGGTGAAATAGGATTTTCGGCATATTTTCCGGGATTTTTCCTGATAGTTGATTTTCTGCACAAAATGTAGACACCAGGACAATTCTACTGAAAAACAACGTCAGTTTGTGTTACTTGCATCCAAATCACACAAGTTTAGAGGAGAAACAATAGCAAAAGTGTTCGGGAAAGGAGATACGTTTTGGACGTATCAACTGAAGGAAATATGCCCTGAGAGGCAATAATAAAGTTGTTATTATATATTCCTTGTATATGATAGATGTTTATTTTGCATGCTATAATTGTATTGATAGGGAACATCAATACATGTGTGTTTAATAAAAAAAAGGGTTCCTAGTTATGCCTCTCTTATATACTAGCTTGGTGATTAACAAGATGATCAAAGTTTCCTGATCATGAACATTGGATGTTGTTAATAACAAGGTCACAGCATTTGTGAAATAATGTGATGAACATTCATCCGAAGTATAGCATTACGATCAAGTCATTATGTTTATATTGCTATAACATCATACAAAGTAGTCTTAGTCCTTAGACCATGAGATCATGTTAATTGCTAACACCGGAAGAGTATCTTGATAACATCAAACGTCACACCGTAACAGGGTGACCATAAAGGTCGGTTCAGTGCTATGAAGGTGTTATGTTGAGGCTCATGGATCAAGAGTGGAATTTGTCAATCCCGATGACGGATAGATATACTCTGGGCCCTCTCGGTGATATCACATTAAGATAGCTTGCAAGCAAGTGATGTGATCACTAGAATGTTATATCATGGGAACGAGAAAAGAGTGCATGTCGGTAACGAGATCAAACTAGGTATTTGGATACTGATGATCGAATCTTGGACATGTATTATATCACGAGACAAAGGGTGTATGTATGTAGGATCGAAAAGAGTGCATGTATGATAGATACTCTTACAACTCACTTAACGTGTAAGTTCCATAGACCTTGGCCTTACACACAAAGGAATGATAGAGATCATACCACGATGCAAATGATAGAGATCAAATGCATGGACCATATCACCTCACTTCACACATTAGATGTTAGCATCTTATATTGCTAGTTTGGCGCTTTTGGTAGCATTATAAGATGATCCCTCATTTAGGTATCAAGATAAAATGTGTTCTTCCTTAAGTATGCTACGTTCTATGGATCGTGTTTTGAGGCATCACGTGATGATCGGGTGTTCTCGACTCTACGCTTTCATACAACGGGTGTAAGACAGTTTTACATACGCGAATACTAAGGTTCTTACTTGACGAGCCTAGCATGTACAGACATGGCCTCGGAACACGGACCAAAAGGTTAAGCATGAGTCATATAGTTGATATGATGCCTATATAGATACTCGCCTTTGAAGCTACACCGACTCACGTGATGATCGGACTTGGTGTAGTGGATTTGGTTCATGTAATCACCAAAAGGACACGAGGGATGTCGTTTTTGAGTGGGAGTTCATTAGTAATTTGGATTAGTTGAACTCAATCTATCATAAACTTAGTCTAAATATATTTTACAAATTTTGTTGTAGATGGCACCACCTGCTTTTAATTTCAATGTGTTCATGGAGAAAGAGAAGCTTGCTGCGAATGGTAGCAACTTCACCAATTGGGCTATGAATTTGAGGATTCTCCTCACTGCTGCACAAAAGCAATATGTGCTAGAGGCACCGCTAGGCCCCCCACCAGCTCCTGATGCCCCTGACGAGGAAAACAACGTCTATATAACTCGTCAGGAGGACCACAACTTAGTTCATTGTGGCATACTGTATGGGCTAGAGCTAGAACTTCGAAAACGTTTCGAAAATGGCAATGCCTTTGATACCATGGGAGAATTGAAAATGATTTTCGATACCCATGCTGCCGTAGAGAGTTATAATGCTTCTGAAAAGTTCTTTAGCTGCATGATGGAAGAGAACAGCTCCGTTAGTGAGCACGTACTCAAAATGTCTGGGTACGCCGATAAGCTTGTGTCCCTGGGAATAACGATTCCCATTGACTTAGGCATACATCGTGTTCTCCAATCCCTGCCACCTAGCTACAAGAGCTTCGTGATGAACTATAATATGCAGGGCATGAAGAAGTCTCTTCCCGAGCTTCTATCAATGCTTAAGACTGCAGAAGTGGAGATTAGGAAAGAACATCAAGTGTTGATGATCAATAAGACCACCGGTTTCAAGAAGGGCAAGAAAGGCAAGCAGAAGGGAAAGAAGGGCGGCAAATCTGTTGCCGCGCCTGAAAAGAAACCCTGAGCTGGCCCTAAGTCTGACACCGAGTGCTACTATTGCAAGGGGACTGGCCATTGGAAGCGCAACTGCCCCAAGTATTGGGCGGACAAGAAGGCCGGCAAGGAAAACAAAGGTATATATGATATACATGTTATTGATGTGTACTTGACTAGTACTCGCAGTAGCACCTGGGTATTTGATACGGGATTGGTTGCTAATATATGTAACTCGGTTCAGGGGCTGCGGAACAAGCGACAACTAGCAAGGGATGAGGTCACGATGCAGGTCGGCAATGGATCAAGAGTTGATGTGATCGCCGTCGGAACGCTGCCTCTCCATATGCTGTCGGGATTAGTTATAAACCTGAATAATTGTTTTTTAGTGCCTGCACTGAGCATGAACATTGTATCCGGATCATGTTTGATGCAAAGTGGTTATTCGTTTAAGTCTGAAAACAATGGTTGTTTGATTTATATGAATAATATCTTTTATGGTCATGCACCTGTGTTGAATGGTTTATTTCTATTGGATCTCGATAGTAGTATTACGCATATTCATAATGTTGATGCTAAAAGGATTAAACTTGATAATGATATATCTACATATATGTGGCACTGCCGTCTAGGTCATATTGGCGTTAAACGCATGAAGAAACTCCATTCTGATGGACTTTTGGAATCACTTGATTTTGAATCATTTGATACATGTGAGCCATGCCTTATGGGCAAGATGACTAGAACGCCGTTTTCCGGTTCAATGGAACGGGCGACAGATTTATTGGAAATCATACATACTGATGTGTGTGGACCAATGAGTGTGTCGGCGCGGGGTGGATATCGTTATTTTGTTACTTTCACGGATGATTTGAGTAGATACGGGTATATCTATTTGATGAAACATAAGTCTGAAACCTTTGAAAAGTTCAAAGAATTTCAGAATGAAGTGGAAAATCATCGTAATAGAAAGATCAAATTTATGCGGTCCGACCGTGGAGGAGAGTATCTAAGTTACGAGTTTAGCACACACATGAAAGATTGTGGAATAGTTTCACAACTCACGCCTGCTGGAACACCACAACGTAATGGTGTGTCAGAACGGCGTAATCGTACTTTATTGGATATGGTTCGATCTATGATGTCTCTGACTGACTTGCCACTGTCATTTTGGGGTTATGCACTAGAAACTGCTACATTCACTTTAAATAGGGCACCATCTAAATCCATTGAAAAGACACCGTATGAATTATGGTTTGGTAACAAACCTAAGCTGTCATTTCTTAAAGTTTGGGCATGTGATGTTTATGTGAAGAAACTTCAACCGGATAAACTCGAACCCAAAGCGGAAAAATGCGTCTTCATAGGATACCTTAAGGAAACGATTGGGTATACCTTCTATCACAGATCCGAGGGCAAGGTCTTTGTTGCCAAGAATGGATCCTTTCTTGAGAAGGAGTTTCTCGCGAAAGGTGTGAGTAGTCGGAAGGTAGAACTCGAAGAGGTTATTGAACCTTCTCTTCATGAAATGGTGAGTAGCGCAGCACCGGAAGTTGTTTCGGAGTTGACTTCACCTAATGAAGAGAGAGCTAATGATATTGATCATGAAACTCCGAAAGAGGACACTACCGAACCTCGCAGGTCAAGCAGGACACGTGCAGCTCCTGAACTGTACGGCAATCCTATTATGAATTTCATGATTGATGAAATAGATGACCCTGCGACGTATGAAGAAGCGATGATGAGCCCTGATTCCAACAAATGGTTAGAAGCCATGAAATCTGAGATGGAATCCATGTACGAAAACCAGGTTTGGACCTTGGTGGACTTACCTCACGATCGAAAGGCCGTTGAGAATAAATGGATTTTCAAAAGAAAAACTGATGCTGATGGTAATGTAACCATCTATAAGGCTCGACTTGTCGCAAAGGGGTTTCGACAAATTCAAGGAGTTGACTACGATGAGACATTCTCTCCCGTAGCGATGCCTAAGTCGGTTAGGATTATGATAGCAATTGCTGCATATTTCGATTATGAAATATGGCAGATGGATGTCAAAATTGCGTTCCTCAATGGTAATATTGAAGAAGAGTTGTATATGATACAACCAAATGGTTTTGTCGATCCTAAGGATGCTGACAAGGTGTGCAAACTTCAGCGATCCATCTATGGACTGAAGCAAGCATCCTGGAGTTGGAATCTCCGCTTTGATGAGGTGATGAAAGAGTTTGGATTTGTCCAAACTTATGGAGAGGCTTGTATTTACCAGAAAGTGAGTGGGAGCAATGTGGCATTTCTGATATTATATGTGGATGACATATTATTGATTGGAAATGATATAGATCTTTTAAACAGTGTTAAAAGTTATCTAAACAGCAAATTTTCGATGAAGGACCTTGGTGAAGCTTCATATATATTAGGCATTAAAATCTATAGAGATAGATCAAGACGCCTAATTGGGCTATCGCAGAGTACATACCTTGATAAGATATTAAAGAATTTTAATATGGACGAAAGTAAGAAGGGGTTCTTACCTATGTTGCAAGGCAAGACATTGAGTAAGACTCAAAGTCTGGCTACGACGGAAGAAAGAGAGATGATGGATAAGATCCCCTATGCCTCGGCCATAGGCTCTATAATGTATGCCATGCTATGTACAAGACCGGATGTGGCACATGCTATTAGTGTGACTAGTAGGTACCAATCTGATCTAGGTTCGGAACACTGGATAGCGGTAAAGAACATCCTCAAGTACTTGAGAAGAACTAAGGATATGCTTCTTATATACGGAGGTGAAGAAGAGCTAGTCGCTAAGTGTTATGTCGATGCTAGCTTTGACACCGATCCGGATGACTCTAAGTCTCAATCTGGATACGTATTTCTCTTGAACGGAGCAGCAGTTAGTTGGAGGAGTTCCAAACAACCTGTGGTGGCTGGATCAACAACGGAGGCGGAATATGTTGCTGCTTCAGAAGTGGCACAGGAGGCAGTTTGGATGAAAGAGTTCATTACAGAATTGGGTGTGGTTCCCAGTGCGTTGGACCCGATGGTGATCTATTGTGACAACAATGGAGCCATAGCCAACGCCAAGGAACCAAGGTCTCACAAGAATTCCAAGCATATTAAGCGCCGGTTTCACTCCATCCGCGAGCATGTCAAGGATGGAGATATAAAGATTTGTAAAGTGCACACGGACCTAAATGTAGCAGATCCGTTGACTAAAGTACTCCCTAGGGAAAAACATGATCAACACCAGAACTCCATGGGTGTTAGATTTATCACTATGTGAACTAGATTATTGTCTCTAGTGCAAGTGGGAGACTGAAGGAAATATGCCCTGAGAGCCAATAATAAAGTTGTTATTATATATTCCTTGTATATGATAGATGTTTATTTTGCATGCTATAATTGTATTGATAGGAAACATCAATACATGTATGTTTAATAAAAAAAAGGGTTCCTAGTTATGCCTCTCTTATAGACTAGCTTGGTGATTAACAAGATGATCAAAGTTTCCTGATCATGAACATTGGATGTTGTTAATAACAAGGTCACAACATTTGTGAAATAATGTGATGAACATTCATCCGAAGTATAGCATTATGATCAAGTCATTATGTTTATATTGCTATAACATCATACAAAGTAGTCTTAGTCCTTAGACCATGAGATCATGTTAATTGCTAACACCGGAAGAGTATCTTGATAACATCAAACGTCACACCGTAACAGGGTGACCATAAAGGTCGGTTCAGTGCTATGAAGGTGTTATGTTGAGGCTCATGGATCAAGAGTGGAATTTGTCAATCCCGATGACGGATAGATATACTCTGGGCCCTCTCGGTGATATCACATTAAGATAGCTTGCAAGCAAGTGATGTGATCACTAGAATGTTATATCAAGGGAACGAGAAAAGAGTGCATGTCGGTAACGAGATCAAACTAGGTATTTGGATACCGATGATCGAATCTCGGACATGTATTATATCACGAGACAAAGGGATTAAATTGCTGACGTTAAAGGTCTCACGATCACAGAAGTCATCGTTGAATGTGCAGGAGTCAGTATGGATCTCCAGGTCCCGCTTCTAATTATTGATCTGAGAGGAGTCTCAATCATGTCTGCATTATTCGCGAACCGTAGGGTGACACACTTAAGGGTTGCCGGACACCATTTAGGAGCACATATGTTCCAGACAAAGGTTTGCAAAGCGCAGGAAATGTTTCGATAGAAATAGGAAATGTTTCGATAGAAACAGGAAATGTTTCGATAGAAACCGGAATTGTTTCGGGTGAAATTGCAGAAAGTGGTTCTGCATGTGATATTGAAATGTTGCAAGGGGTTTTATGTGAATGTTTGTTAATTAAAGTAATTAACAAAATTCTGAATAAATTTAATAAAAAGATTTTTATTAAATAAGAGAGCATTAAATTTGGAGAAATTTAATGCATTTAAAGTGGAGACTTTAAAAGGGAATGTGAAGAGGCATTTTAATATGGAGGGGTTACCACCACATGAATGGGGGAGGTGAGGGGTCACCCCCCCATGCGCCGGCCATGGAGAGAGGGGGCACCCCCCCTCCTCCTATAAAAGGCCACCCATTCCCTCCTTCATCCTCACACCTCCTCGTGAAGGATCTCTCTCCCCCTCTAGATATTACCCCATGGTCTCGGATTAGCGAGATACATGTTCCCGGTGGCCTTGCGTCTGGAAGGAGTTGCTGCTTCCGCTGATTCGCTAGAGCGAGGAGGTGGAGGTTGTCCGGTGGCTTGAACGTGTGTGCGAGGACGGATGCGCTGCTGTTTTGCGGCGCTCGGACTTCCACACGATCTTGAGATCGGCAAGCGTACGACTACATCAACCACGAGTTCCTACTCGTTAACAAAACTCGTTGTCTTCGAGGGTAAGTTCTCCATGGATGTATGTCCACCCGTTGCTCTGTATCTAGTAGATAGATCTTGGCGTATAGTTCTCATCGTAGGATAATTTTTGTTTTCTATGCTGCGGACCCAACATCAACTCCCCCCAAGCTTAGCTTATTGCTTGTCCTCAAGCAATTCAGTTGAAAACTGAGTGCGATAAAAGAACTTTCACGAACACATTTGCTTCATATGATGTATATATTCTCAGCATGTGATCAACTACTTAGACAATTCATAATAAGGAGTATGCAACTAAGTTTACTTAATAGGCATTGCAAGCTATGAAGAGATTCCAACTCAAATATAAGAAGTAGCATGAAGTATAAACATAAGCAACCTTACAATGCTCATAAAAAGGTATGATAGAGTGGTATCTCGCTTGCATTTGATTTATGGCACCTCTGAAGTTCAGGTGAAGACTAGAAGTAAAGATATCAAAGATACAAGCATCAAAATCATAACACAAATAATCAAGTTTTGAGACAAGCACAAAGAATGACAACTATGCTCTCAAGAAGGTGCTCAAAGAATATGTGGAGACTAAACAAGGAAACGCAAAAGGTTTTGAATAGTTTGAAAGGCTTCCAAATGCTGAAAGTATGGTACTCGTTAGCTTTAAGCTCTTATTTCCCCTATCATAAGCATCTTTAAATGGTTAAGGTTAAAGTGACACAACTAAGAGGATATGCTTGACAAGTTATAAATCGAAGTCTCATGCCCCTTACTTACAAAGACCGATCCTCATGCTACTCAACTTCAGTCACAAGTAAGCTCTTGTCATTGTAAGTATATACGTATCATAGAGTACCGCCAACGGGTTACCCCTTGCACATGATACAGGAGCTATCCCATAATAAAAATGACAAGGCAAGCAGACAATGAGCATCTCAGCGATCTTTTTATTTGCTATTTGCATAGGTTTTTATTGAGGATGCTTCATAGAGTACTCATTATGGTGATGCTGCAAGTTTCCACCATGATTAGGCATGGATTAGGCTAGCGGCCCAAGCGTTTCTCTAACACACATACAAACTCCATGATCTTACAAGTTCCACTTTTATTTCACACCGCCAGGATCCATAAGCAAAAGAACATGATATCAAGTAGGTACAAAGTAACAATGCAGTGTTGAAAGCATTCCCCATGATACATGGTTTTGCTAACTTCAACTTATAAAGCGCAAGCATATATGCAACAAAGAAGGACGCAATGGTTCAGATTTATTAAATGCAAGAAAATAAAGTGTGCCATCAAGTTTGTGAGAGCTTTACTAACTAACTTTCTCATAACGAGCAAACATTTTATTCGGAAGAAAACAAGGCATATTGAATATGCGTGGAAGTAGCAAATGATGCTAATAGGTAGGTATGGTGGACGCTTTGGCAATATTTGGTTTTAGGGAGTTGGAAATATGAGTAAAACATACTCAGTGAAGGTGAAGGCTAGCAATAGTAAGGGAGCGACAAACGAGAGAGCAATAGCTGTCATAATCATGCTTGCAACAAAACAGGACTAATCATGACATGAAAGTGATTCAAGATCGTGAAGGCAAAATAATTCATCGAGGCTTAACTGATTATTACAGTCATGTGCATGCGTGAGCATCTGCCAAGTCAATTCAAATGAAACATTCAGAGGAGGATACCACGGTGTCATACCAAGTTATGAATAGAGTAATGCAAGCAAACATTCATATGACATGCTACAAACTATTAGCAAGATGGAACTAATCATACGAAAGCAAGAACTACTAAGCATCCAAAGATAACATACACCTTACACGAATAGACTAAGCATGCCCACAGTGATGAGTATATGTACAAAAAAGAAAACAAATAGAATTCGTTACCAGCCTCTTACCACGCCTCAAGTTGTCATTAATCCTGATTATTGCTCTTTACTTGTGTGGCTTGAATAATAATATGAAACCAATATCCACTGAGGACTGCTGAACCCTGCAACAAACTCACAAAACCAAAGAAGAACGACAAATATTTTTGTTGTTTTCGATTTTAAAATAAGAACCAAAAAGGAAAAGCAAGCAAAGAAAAATCTTTTTGGGTTTTTCGAATAGTTCAAACAAAGCAAAAAGGGAAAAACAAACCAAGGCGAAAAGAAAAAGAAACAAACCAAAGAGGAACAACAGAAATATTTTTGGTCTTTTTGTGTTTTAGAAAGCAAAAGCAAAGAAAGAACGAAAACTAAAAAGAGAACGAAACATGAATATACAAAGTACCAAGGCAACATGATAAGGAGATGAGTGCAATGTCGGCGTACCTCCCCCCAAGCTTAGGCTTTTGGCCTAAGTGGGTATCAATCCCTATACGGTTAAGGGTTCCAAGCAAGAGGATCATGGTAAGAATGGTCGTAGTTGGGCTCGTGGGAAGAAGAAGAGGCTTCCCAATCATAGGCAAGCTGCTGATATGAAGACTCCCCCTCGTTCGAGGGCTGGACCGAATCATCCGTGACCTCGCTTCTAGTATCCTGCTCCTGTTGGGAGAGTTCGCCCAAGTACATGTCAAGCTCCTCCTCAGTGAGGGATCATCCTTCCCTGTTATCAAGGTTAAACAAAACAGGTGTAGGCAAAAGAACAACACACTCAGACTTGCTCTTTCTCCAACCAGCTTTGAGAAAAGTTATTTCATAAGACAACTCATTCAAACTAGCCCACGAGGAAACAAATTTATGATGTATCATGGAATTAAAATCAATCCTTTCTATGGGGAACTATAGGTCTAGATGATGAGGCACTAAACCATGCAATGCTAGTAAACGAGAAGCAATGAGGCCTCCACAAATTCTACCTTTCTCACGGTTAGCAGCAAGACGGAAAGCTATCAGAGCACGTAAGTTGTAAGACCTATCTTGTTTAAGAGCGGTAGAGATAAATGCTAGATCATATGAAGATAACTTATTGGTAGTTTTCCTAGCGAGAACACACTTGGCAATAAAGTAGGCAAAGTAGCGAATGGAGGGAAGATGAATGTTATGGATTTTTCCATTCTCCTTCGAGAAGCTGCTACCTTGGCAAATTTCTGCATATAAATCCATGAGTGGTTTAGGTCGCTCCTTAATCCTTCTACATGATCCCCATTGAGGTACCTTAATAGCGGCACAAAAGTCATCGAGAGAAAGGTCGATAGCAATATTGTAAATTTTGTAGTGGACCATGGGGTTAGGCAAAGAGTGACTAAATTGAAAGTCCTGCACCACAGACATGGTTAGCTTCACAAATTGACAAGGTTCATCTTCCAAAGAATGCTCCAACCTTGCATTAGAAACCAAAGTGTGGAAATCTTGGAGAATTCCCGCAACTCTCATGAACTCATAAAATGGATAAATGGAAGGAAAAACTTCCTCCTCCCGGTGGACCTTCATGACCTCAGGCACCCATAGTTCATGTTGGTTTAGTTGATGCTCATTCATCTTCTATTCTAAAATTTAAACACCTATTAAACAAGTGATTGCAAAGTAAATATAATGAAGGATACTACTCATAGGGACTTGTAAAAGGCCTAAGCATGCATCAAAACTATATTTCTAAGCATCAAACAAGCTTACAAGCTCTCATAACCTGTCACCTACAGCAGCAAAATACTCAAGATATAATCGACTAAACACAAATCTAATTGGATAAGGGGAGGAGTCACATACCAGAGAACAAGTGCTCCAAATTTCAGCAACAAAGATGGGCTGAGCAAGGAGATCGAAAAAAACGAGAGCAAGCACAGCAAGAACGCGATTTTGAGCAATGAACTGAAGCTTACTCGGGAGAGAGAAGAAAGTGGTAGGTGAGAGAGTTAGTGGAGGGCCAAGGGTGGCCCACACCATGGTAGGGCGCCACCCAGGGCAGGCCGCGCCACCAGGTGGTCAGCCTACCTGGTGGGTCCCGCTAGTACCTTCCAGGCACTCCTCTACCCCTTTTTTCACGTAAAAAATTAATATGAATTTTCTGAAATTTTTCGAGACACTTTATTTTTGGGCAATTTTCAGGCATAGATGAATGATTTTCTGACAGACAGACTTTTTGGAAATGATGCAATGACAAAACAAGGATAGAACTACATAAGTTCTAAGACACTCTAACATGCAAGAAACTAACAACAAAAAGGAGAACTAAACGAAAGCAAAACAAAAATGGATAGAATAGAAGTAAACGGAGATAATCACGGTGAAAACATTGTTTTGTTCAACTAAATCCTTTTGTTAACAAGGTTGATCGGGTCTTGTTACCAAAATAATTCCATATGAGACAAAACTTTGTATTCCACTAATGATTATGTTACCTCAACCTTGATAGCAATGGTCCCAATCATAATAGTTTCAAATTTTTCTCTTGGTATGGGACAATATATTTCTCCAAGTTGAATGCCCTCAACATGTTCAATTGAATTCAAACCATAAGTCCTTTCAATCTTCTTGGGAAATAGACAGTATGTTCCTTATCATTAACATTGAAAGTCACCTTTCCTTGACTACAATTAATAACCGCTCTTGTAGTATTAAGAAAAGGTCTCCCAAGAATAATAGACATATTATCATCTTCAGGCATTTCAAGCACAACAAAATCAGTTAATATCAAGCAATTATGAGCCACTTGAACAGGTACATCCTCACATATACCAATAGGAATAGTGGTAGATTTATCAGCCATTGCAAAGATATATCAGTTGGTATGAGTTTTTCAAGTTGAAGTCTCTTATAGAGAGAGAAAGGCATAACACTAAGTCCAGCTCCCAAATCACACAAAGCAGTTCTAACATAACTGTTCTTAATAGAGCAAGGGATAGTTGGAATCCCTGGGTCTCCAAGTTTCTTTGGAGCCTTACCATTGAAGGAATAAATAGCAAGCAAAGTAGAAATCTCTTCATTAGGGATCTTCCTTTTATTCGAGACAATATCCTTCATATACTTTGAGTAAGGAGGCAATTTAATAGCATTAGTCAAAGGAATTTGCCGGAATAAAGGTTTCATCCATTCACCAAACTTATTATAGTGTTCATTTTCCTTTGACTTGTGTTTCTTATCAGGGAAAGGCATAGGTTTTTGGACCCAAGGTTCTCTTTCACTACCATGTTTCTTAGCAATAAAATCTTCTTTAGTGTATTTAGTATTCTTAGTGTGCTTTTCAGGTTCTTGTTCAACTTTTTCTTAATTAGGAACTTCATTTTCTTCATTACCACTTTCAGTTTCAGCATCAGAAATAGATATACTATTAGGATATATAGCAGGTTCAGAGGGTTCTACAACAGTTTTATGTTCCTTTTTCCTTTTCTTACGAGTAGAACCACTACTTTCAGCTTGTTGAGAATCCTGCTCAATTCTTTTGGGATGCCCCTCGGGATATAGAGGATCCTGGGTAGCAGCACCACTTCTAGTTCTAATTTCATAAGCATGTTTTTCTTTAGCAGCATTAATTAGCAAGTCTTTTCACACTTTAACGAGTTGATCTATTTGAGTTTGAACCATTTGAAAGTGTTTAACAATCATTTTAACATCATTAGAGGTTCTTTCCACAATATCTTTCAACTCAACAATAGCTCTAGTGTTTTCCATTAGATGATTTTGCACCCTTTTATTAAAATTATCTTGCTTAACAATAAAGATATCGAGTTCTTCTAAGCATTGATCAGGAGGTTTCGAATAAGGGATATTGCTGGCTCGTGATTGATGTAGAGCTCGTTGGGAACCCCAAGAGGAAGGTATGATGAGCACAGCAGCAAGTTTTCCCTCAGTTATGAGACCAAGGTTTCATCAAACCAGTAGGAGCAAGGAAACACCCCAAAGGTGTTACTAGCTGAGCTTTGGCAGGGCGCACTACCGGTGCTAGTAGAAACGTGGAGACCTGCACCACACAACCACAGAACTTTGTCCCCAACTTTCGATGAGGTTGTCAATCTCACCGTGTTTTGCGGAAAACAATGGATTAAACGTATCGAATGGAAAGAAGTAAAAGTTTGCAGAAAGTAAACACAAAGCAGTAAAAGATTGTAGATTGTATGTAAAGTAAAAGGACCGGGCTCCATAGTTCACTAGAGGTGGATCTCCTTAGATAGATAACATGCTGGGTAAATTACAGCGGGGCAATTGACAAACACCGAGAAAGCAATACATGCATATACTAATCATCTTGACTGCTCTGAGACTTGATTGGGCATTACAACATAATACATAGACCGCCATCCAACTGCATCTATGACTAATAATCCACCTTCAGGTTATCATCCGAACCCCCTCCAATATTAAGCTTCAAGCAATAGATTATTACTTTATGAACTGGGTGTAAAGTAAACAATATGATTTTTCTATGAACAAAGGATTGTTGTTTTCTCCCTAGTAGCAACAGCACATCTAGTACCTTAGAGATTTCTGTCACTTCCCCAGATTACCAGAGGCATGAACCCACTATCGAGCATAAATACTAACTCTTGGAGTTGCTAGCATCTACTTGGCCAAGATAGCTACTAACAACGGAAAGCCTGCAAGATCTCAAATAACAAAGACATGATAGAATCAATAATCAATCTGAAATAGCATCTCAATATCCATCGGATCCCCGCAAACACAACATGTATGAATTACAAATATATGATTTTGATCGAACGGAGCTCACAAGATATGAACATGAAAGCACAAAGGAGGAGAAACCAGCCATCTAGCTACTACATGGATCCGTAGTCCAAGGATGAACTACTCACGCATCACACCGGAGGCTTGCATGGTGATGAAGAAGGCCTCCAGGGTGAATTCCCCTCTCCGGCAGGGTGCCGGGACGACCTTCAGATCCCGCCCGATCTAGGGATGGATATGACGGCAGCTATAGACTCTTTCGTCGATTTTTGATCGGGTACTTAGGGTTTTCGTCCCTAGGGAAACTTATAGGAAGAAGGAGAGGCCGAGGGGGTGCCGGGAGCCACCACACCACCCCCTGGCACGGGCCCAGCCTAGCCGCGCGGCCAGGTGGTGTGGGCGGTCCCTAGCCCTTCTCCGTCTTGTATTCTGGCACTTGATCCCTTTCGGAAAAATAGGCACTTTGGCTTTTGTCCCGTCCAATTCCGAGAATATTCATTTTCTGAATTTCCTGGAACCAAAAACAGCAGAAAACAGGCAGCTGGCACTGTGGCTCTTGTTAATTGGTTAGTCCAAGAAATCATATGAAAAGTACTCCAAAGTTGGAACAAAACACAAGAAAGTGGATAAAACCAAGCATGGAACATCGAAAATTATAAATACATTTGCAATGTATCAACATCCCCAAGCTTAACTCCTGCTCGTCCGCGAGTAGGTAAGTGATAAAAAGAAATAATTTTTGAGGTGACATGCACCATCAAAGACTTGATCAAAGTATTTGCAAAACTCAAAGTTGGGATCATAGTACTTCAATCATAACATGAAAGACAAAGTTCTAGCAATAGGCAAAGAAACTATGATGCAACATAAAAAATTACAAACAAAAGATTCATGAATAACATGCCTTGCAAGACGTTTCTTTGTTTCACATAAAGAAAACATAGCATTATAGTATTCAGCTTGTCCCTCAATAGAGTAGCAAATATAAATGCATAGGACACCTTCAAAGTTCATAAGAGTGACTAGATACAATAGTGTAAAACAAGCAATAACAAGCAAAGAATACTAAGAATAAAGCCAAAACAATATCAAGCATGGCATGACAAAGCATAGGCCACACTCAAAAACGAGCTCTTTTTACCACATAAGCATGAACTTTCCTACTCTTTTCCAAACCAAACCAAACTATTTGCAAACCAAAGTATGAAAGAGGGGGTCCAACCAATTTATTCAGAACACTAAGCAAACCAAGCAAACTAAAAACCAAAACAAAAATGAAAAAGAAGACGCTCCAAGAAAAACACAACTGTGCATGAAACAATAAAAAATGAAGCGTTTGGAAGAAACCTGGGATTTTTATTGATGAAGAAGGGAACGCCTTGGGCATCCCCAAGCTTTGACGCTTGTACTTCTTGGATATTTCTTGGGGTGACACGCGTGGCATCCCCAAGCTTGAGCTTTAGTCCATCCTTCATCTCATTACCCATTCCTTCCATACACCTGAAAATTTTCCTTCATACAAAACTTCACAGAATCTCATTAGCAACATTAGTGCACTTAAGATAAATAAGTCTCAAGGTTCAGTTCTAACACCAAATAAACTTCCATTAGAACACTAGATACTCTATCAATTCCCTCAAAAATCTCAATTCCCCAAAGGTACTCAAGAAGGAACTAACAAGAAGCAAATGCAGAAAAATGGTAGAAATCTGTCAAAACAGACCAGCGGGTAAAGACGAATTTTTTAGAAGACCTTATGTTGCTCAAATCAAAAAGTGTTGAACTAACGAAAGTTAGATAACAACCTGGGCCAGAAGCACAAACAATTCCAGCTCAATCCGATGTACATAACTCTCTCAGGAATGTTTACTGTGAAGCACATAAATCTGTTTCGGGACAGTAACTTTCCCAATCATTACTTCTCTCTCATTAGAGGTTACTCTTGGCACAAAAAGCAAATAAAAATGATAAGAAGAGGTTATTACAGAGGTAATAACTTCCAAGACTCAGCTAAAACTCTTGGGTTATCTCCCAACAAGTACTTTTCTTTAACGCCTTTAAGTTAGGCATAAGAAGCAAGAAAAAGGATCAAGTATTCTCAAATGAAGAAGCATTAAGATCAATACTAGAAATATTTTTGACAAGGCAAGGTATATCATCCAAGTAAGTTCTAGAGGATCCTTTCTCAATGCTCTTGGGTTCACTATTCTCATCAAAAGGGTTTGCAAGAACAATCCAATCAAGATTCTTTTCTAAGGCATCGTGTATTGCTACTAGTTTAAAGGGTATTGGTATCTTAGGTTCCTCCCCATTAGGTTCAGTTTTGTTCATATTTTCTCGTGTACCAACAAAATCTACACATGAGCCTAGCATATTGAAACGTTCAAAGACTTTCCTAGATTCTTTGGCAACATCATAGAACTCTTTAAACAAAGTTTCTAGTATAAAATCCTCTTTTCAAGGTCTTCAATTTCTTTGAGCTTAAGAAACATTACTTGCATTAAGGGGTTGAGGTTAACAAACCTAGCTTCTAACATGTGAATTAAAGAAGTTGCAGCAATCTCATAGTTTAGAGCAAGTTCTACAAGGGATCTATCCTCAGTATCTTCATGCTTACTAACATGATTAAAGAATTCTTCAATGTTATCTTTCCTAATTATAGAACCACTACCAATTGGAAGGTCTTTCGGGGTGAATGTAGGGATCAACATGGTGAGCTAAGGGAGAGGTGACAACTAAAGGAGACTTGATTTTTTTGTGTTTTTGAATAAGAAAGCAAACTAGTAAAACTAATTTTTTTGTGTTTTTGAAGAACAAAACAAGCAAACAAAGCAAAAAGAAACTAAGAAAAACAAAAACAACAAAGTAAAGAGATTGGTTATGAGGGACTCCCCTTGTGAAGATGTCCTGGACTCCCCGGCAACGGCGCCAGAAAAATCTTTGCTGGCTCGTGATTGATGTAGAGCTCGTTGGGAACCCCAAGAGGAAGGTATGATGAGCATAGCAGCAAGTTTTCCCTCAGTTATGAGACCAAGGTTTAATCGAACCAGTAGGAGCAAGGAAACACCCCAAAGGTGTTACTAGCTGAGCTTTGGCAGGGCACACTACCGGTGCTAGTAGCAACGTCGAGACCTGCACAACACAACCACAAAACTTTGTCCCCAACTTGCGATGAGGTTGTCAATCTCACCGTGTTTTGTGGAAAACAACGGATTAAACGTATCGAATGGAAAGAAGTAAAAGTTTGCAGAAAGTAAACACTAAGCAGTAAAAGATTGTAGATTGTATGTAAAGTAAAAGGACCGGGATCCATAGTTCACTAGAGATAACATGCTGGGTGAACAAATTACAGCGGGGCAATTGACAAACACCGAGAAAGCAATACATGCATATACTAATCATCTTGACTCCTCTGAGACTTGATTGGGCATTACAACATAATACATAGACCGCCATCCTACTACATCTATGACTAATAGTCCACCTTCAGGTTATCATCCGATCCCCTCCAGTATTAAGTTGCAAGCAACAGATTATTGCTTTATGAACTGCGTGTAAAGTAAACAATACGATTGTTCTACGAACAAAGGATTGTTGTTTTCTCCCTAGTAGCAACAGCACATCTAGTACCTTAGAGATTTCTGTCACTTCCCCAGATTACCAGAGGCATGAACCCACTATCGAGCATAAATACTAACTCTTGGAGTTGCTAGCATCTACTTGGCCAAGATAGCTACTAACAACGGAAAGCATGCAAGATCTCAAATAACAAAGACATGATAGAATCAATAATCAATCTGAAATAGCATCTCAATATCCATCGGATCCCCGCAAACACAACATGTATGAATTACAAATAGATGATTTTGATCGAACGGAGCTCACAAGATATAAACATGAAAGCACAAAGGAGGAGAAACCAGCCATCTAGCTACTACATGGATCCGTAGTCCAAGGATGAACTACTCACGCATCACACCGGAGGCTTGCATGGTGATGAAGAAGGCCTCCAGGGTGAATTCCCCTCTCCGACAGGGTGCCAGGAAGACCTTCTGATCCCTCCCAATCTAGGGATGGATATGACGGCGGCTATAGACTCTTTCGTCGATTTTTGATCGGGTACTTAGGGTTTTCGTCCCGAGGGCAACTTATAGGCGGAAGGAGAGGCCGAGGGGGTGCCGGGAGCCACCACACCACCCCCTAGCGCGGGCCCAGCCTGGCCGCACGGCCAGGTGGTGTGGCCGGCCCCTAGCCCTTCTCCGTCTTGTATTCTGGCACTTGATCCCTTCCAGAAAAATAGGCACTTTGGCTTTTGTCCCGTCCAATTCCGAGAATATTCATTTTCTGACTTTCCTGGAACCAAAAACAGCAGAAAACAGGCAGCTGGCACTGTGGCTCTTGTTAATAGGTTAGTCCAAGAAATCATATGAAAAGTACTCCAAAGTTGGAACAAAACACAAGAAAGTGGATAAAACCAAGCATGGAACATCAAAAATTATAGATAAATTTGCAATGTATCAGATATCACCTTCATCGAAGTGTTGGAGAGAGTGTACCTCAAAAGTGGATGAGTAGGGAATAGGCTTACATAATTCTTCTATAGGAGGTAAATTCTTGACATCTGCAGCTTTAATTCCCATCTCCTTAAGACATTTCTTAGCTTCCTTCATCGCTTCATCACTTAATTCAATAACTCCCCTCTTCTTTGATGTTGGAATAGGCACTGGTATAGTAGGTTCAGGTACAATTACTTCAGGTATAGCTTGTTTAGGAGGATTCCAATCTTTGTAGCTCTTGCTTATTTTAGCCATTAATTCGTCAGCTTCCTTGGGAGTCCTATTCCTGAAAACACAATCAGCACAACTATCTAGGTATGTCCTAGATTCTTCAGTTAGTCCATTATAAAATATATCAAGAAGCTCATTCTTAGGTAATGGACTTCCAGCCTGTGCATGAATCAAAGCACAAAACCTCGCCCATGATTCAGGCAATATCTCTTTTTCTCCCTGTTTAAAATCAAAAAGTTCCTGCAAAATAGCATGTCTAGCACTAGGAGGAAAATATTTCTGCAGGAAAGTACTAATCAAGCAATCAGGGCTATCAATAGATCCAGGAGGTAAATTACTAAACCAAGTTTTAGCTTCTCCTTTCAGTGAGGGGAAAATCTTAGCAACAAAGTAAGTACGCATATTAATATCATCAGAAAACAAGCCACTCATGGTAGAAAGTTCATTCATATGTGTTACCGCACTTTCATTCTTAGTCCCACAAAAAGGTTATTTCTCGACAATAGCTATGTAAGATAGATCGAGAGAGAAATCATAATCTTTATCTTTAATGTTTATGGGAGAAGCAGCAAACTTAGCAATAGGAGACAATTTGGGTATAATAGTACGCCTCTCAAGGAGACTCTTAGCAGCGCTCCTATCATGGGTGTTTTTACATTCTTTAATAAATTCATCGATCATCTCAACATAACCATCTTCAATATCATAACTTTCACTAGACTCGGGTGAACTAACAGGTGTAGTAGTGTCTTCATTTGGAGTTTCAGTATTTCCAGCTATAGTTCTAGCAATCATAGCATCTAGGAAAGGACCGAATGAACCACTCTTATCAAGAACAGTAGAAGCAGCATCAGAAGTTTTAGATTCAGCAGTAGTAGCAGTGTGTGTAGCATGTGTATGTGGTGGTGTAACAAGCTTACTCATAACAGATGGTGAATCAAGAGCAACAAAGGTGTTCAGAACCGTACCTCTTCTTGTAGTGGATGGTGAAATAGGAACCTTGCCATCACGAGACTTACCCATGATGGATGGATAGCAGCGAACAATAGAGAATCCAAGTGAACTTGATAAATAAAGCTATGGTCCCCGGCAACGGCGACAGAAAATAGTCTTGATGACCCACAAGTATAGGGGGTGTATCGCAGTATTTTTGAGGGAAGTGAAACCCAATTTATTGATTCGACACAAGGGGAGCCAAAGAATATTTATAAGCCTTAACAACTGAGTTGTCGATTCAGCTGCACCTGGAAACAATCTTGTAGATAAGACCATAAACAATACTATCACATCAAAGCCATTATAGTCGCATGGAGGCCCGTAGACCCTTTGTTCCTTTTCCTGGGTGCTGATGTACATTACATGGACCTAGGGAAGGCCCAACTTCTAGAGATCGAAATCTCCTGTAGGAGTTGTTAGACAACTTATACTAGAGCAGACAAACTTCCAGCCCAGCCCCTTCCCATATAGGAGTAATGTGGTTGCATGGGTTAAGTTGTTATAGCTAAAGCTGCAAGGAACCATGTGCGTTTTTTGAAAATATTTTTCCTCCTCTTTCCTTTGTAAAACAAAAACTCTTTTATTTTCTCAAACTCTCTTGGTAGGTCAAACCTCACCAAGGTTTTTCCATAAAATATTTTGTAAAACATTTTCGGGGGTCTTCCCATCCTATAGTTTTGCTTCGGCTAAAATAGGGTCTCCAAAGGGGTATGGTGTTATACACCAACTATCATACTAGGTACAGGTAGGTGTCATCAAGGGGGTTGTACTTAATAGTACAAAAGTGTAATTGTTTGGAGGATCCAAGCCACTAATAGGTATAGATCATCATATAATAAAACAATGCAGTTTTCATAAACAGTAGGTAAAACATGCTTAAGTAAAAAAGTAGAACAAGGCTTCTTCTTATAAAACCATAATAACCATCTTGTTCATGTCTTCGATATAATCGCAACTATTGTCGTCAAAGGGAATACATGCAAGCAAACAAGTGCCACAATCAACAGAAGGCATACAAGCATCAATACAATACAGCAAGAAAACATACAATACTTTACTAAATTAATTAGGTTTTGATAGTTTGAGTTCTTAGCATTCGGAATTTACTTTATTTGCATTTGTGGAATTTCCTTTATGATTTAGTTGTCAAATATCACCCAATGAAGGGGTTTTGAACTAAGGATTGAGTCTGTATGATATCAACATACAAAAATGATATCATTGGATAAATATTGAAATAACAAGGCCAACAAAAGTGGTTTCATGATTTTAACAATTTTCCTTAATTAGTTATGATTATTCTAGTGGAAACACCCTAGTTTAGGTGAATAATTCACCAGAAAAGATCTGTAGCTCCAATAAATTTATAGTCAGAGGTTTTTGTATGTATTTGAGTTTGTGATGTTTGATATTTGGGATCATATCAAAATAATTACCATAATGCCCTTGGGAAAATCCTAAAGTTAGTTTTGTATGAAGTTTGTCTTTTTAACTAGATTTATTCTGCAGGTCAAAATGGTATGAGACCAATGGCAGTGGATAGGCCTTTCAAATACCTTCTAGTAGAAATTGTAATCACTATTTTTGGAGTTTCTAAGCTTTTAAAGTGATTTACCTAGTGATAATACCACATACAAAAGTATTTAGTACATTAAAATTTAACAAAGGCTCAGTAAATAGTGATACCCTTGGTGTTTATAGGTACTGATGTACCACATCACTAAGAGTTGGAATCAACTCAAAACATGTTATATCTTGCCTAGGGAATTTTGTAATACAGAAAACATTTGTTTTTTCTATTTTTATAGAAGTAGAAAGGTAGTTCACCTTGGCATGGGACCAAGTCCATAAGTTAGGTATTTTAAATACAATCCAGAGGAAGTTGAGTTTACCACTTTGGGTTTACCAAACTCTCTAGAAAAAATACTTAGTGAAATAGACACATATTTGTATTTTAATTAGCAGAATTTATCTAGACTTTGTTTTGGTCCAACCCAGATTCTGCATGTTAGAGGAAATACTAGAGTACTTGTAGAAATTTAGATCTAGGCAATTACTACTAGTTTACATTTTTATTTAGATTTAATCCTACAATGTTTTTAAACAGATATGGAGGAAAAAATAAAAATAAAATGGACATAGGGGCAGTGGGCCGGATCTGGGGAGGTCTGGGCCATTGATGGCTGTGAAATACCACCTCATTTAGCCACATAAAATGTGCCATTTATCTCCCATATCATGTTTCTTCCAGCTATAGCTATGCCTTATATGCATGATTTCTAGTTCTCATTTACTTTCATATGAGCTTTGCACAATTAGAAGTTTAGGTAGAATTTTATCACTTTCCTTGTGTATAACATGTGTGTAGGTGTTGGTGAAGATTATGGATAAAAAGGAACAAAGAGAGCATAGTATGGAGGAGCTGCAGGGACCAGACTTAGCCATTTGAGAGGTTGGAAAAGTAAATTTTTCTAACTTCTCAAAATAAATATCCAAGACCATGGGGTTGTAGCCCTCGACGAGATGAACTCAACAAGCCCAAGAAACCCAAAACAAAGTTCGTATGAAGAAATGGCTACCAAAATATTAAAGGATCTACAAGTTCAACGACCAACTACATCCTGAACTAAAAGTTCCCGCCGTATAGTTTGGCCATATAGTTGGTAAAAAGGTCGCAAATGACGGGATTTTGCCCCGGAGAACCTCCAGAACCTTCCCTAAGTCATATGACGGTATTGGGAGAACCCTAGGGCACCCCCAAGGCCTATATAAATGAGGGAGGACCCAAGAGAGAGCCACCAAGCCATATCCTCCACCAAGGCGGAGCCCTGCCGCCGTGCCACCGCCATAGCCGCCTCCAATCAGATCTACACCATCACCATCAGACAAGAGGAGAAGGGACTAGGATCTTGAAGGCCTCCACATCGTTCTACACCATCATCTGAATTAACAACGTCTCCATCACCGATCCCCTTTGGTTACTTGTTATAATTCTAGATTGAATCTTGGATTTGCACTTGTCTTCAACTGTATCATCATACTTCATCCATATTCCATCCATGATGTTGATTCCTTCATGTGTGAGTAATTTCCTTTGTTCTTGGGGAGATGGAGAAACCCTAGTATGAGATTGAATTGAGATAAAGATTATTATGTGATATTGTTCATTATGTGTCTGTGTTAGATTTGCTTCATCTTGATGTTGGGTGAAGCGCGCCACTCAATATTTGCCTCACTAAGGACTAGATGGAGGGAAATAATTGTTGGTAGATGGAGGGATGATAGCACTTACGGTGACTATAAAGCTATTTGCATTCCTTATGTATCAACTTGGGAACTGAAGAGAACTCACGGTACATTGTCCAAGCCATGGGATACATCCTACGAGGTAAAGACCCTTAATAGCGCAGTAATTCGATTAATGCCAATTGATGTATGCTGTGGTTATGACGGATGATGTGTGTAGTGCCTATTCGTCCATATATGGAGCTCCTCCCACATGTATCATAAATGGTCTTATTCATTATAATAATTTTGATCACTCTTTCTAATTACTAGCGCTGGATCCACTACTCCCTGAGAACTCTTTCCATCATCTTGTAGACTTTTGTAATCATACTTGCATGCTCTTGTTTACTTATAGCTTTAGTTTACTTATTGTTCTCTTATTTGAAAACCCAAAAATATCTTTTACACAAAACTCTCATTTTATCTTATTACTTAGAATGTTATTTAGCATTACTATTTCAGTATTTAGTTCAAAAAGTTATTAGACTTTAGAATCCTGCTCCCTGTGGGATCGGTATCTTAATTTGGAAACTAGCTACAAATGATCTGTGCACTTGCAGTCATCAAGCTATTTTCTGGCGCCATTGCCGGGGAGCTAAGCGTTGTAGGTCTTCTAGATTTTGTTTATTTATTTTAGTTTTGCTAGATTTTGTTTTAAGCTTTCTTTATTTACTACATTTGTATTTTTGTTTTTGTTTACAAACCAAAACCCATAAAAATATTTGTTACTAATCATGTTTTCCGAGATAACTACCTTCTAAAGGATGAAATCTATAATGGAGGAGTCAAAGGGAAGGACTTTGGGAGATATTCATAAGAAGCAAGGCATATTAAAAGAATCGTTGACTTGGGTGTACAAGTATTCATCCGTATTATGTGCCTCTTATCAATTATGTTGTGATTTTTGCGAATCTCCAGATCACCTCAATTATCAATGTCAGTATAATTTTGATACTGAACTAGCAGACTATAATAGAGATGATTTTAAATGCCTCGCTGGGGAGGACACATTACAATTTGTGCTTTTTAATGGTTGCCAAGAGTTGATATTTCGTTTAAGAGATATACAGGTAGCAAGTAAACCACTTGATATGATATATAAAGAAGTTCACCCCATATTCTTCTATTGCCAAGATAACTTCCATGATAATGAATTTATTGTTTGGCAGATTAAAGCTGCCATGGAAGAATCTAACCTTTTGCATGGTGCTCCAAAAGATAATGTGGAGGGAACCACCGAAACATGTTGTTAATAAATAGGTGGCACTTGACGTTGCACCCTCTCAACTAGTGGAAAGTAAGCGCGAAGGTAAGACTATCTCTGAGCTATTCGTGAATTATCTTTGTAAGAATGAAGAGGAGCAACTTGATCAACCACTTGAATATCCTACTTCTGAAAATAACTTTCCACACACAGATAGTATGCATGCAAACGATATCTCATTATCTAGTAATTATTTCTGTAAGTCCCAAACTTATGATGATTGTTCTAAGGACGATTCGTGCCGAGACAGTGATTTTGGGGACTTTGGTGGGGGACTAGAAGATGAATCTTTCTATGAATATTGTGATCCTATTAACATGGGACATGAATCCTCATTGGAAGAGGAGGATGGGTATTTTGAAGAACAAGTGAGCAATATGATGGTAAGAGAAAGGTATTCCCAAATAGTGGAATATGCTAAAAAGTTAATTTCTTCGGATGCGATAGACGATCCAATAATATGTCCTCAATGTATGAAACTTGGGCACTACTTTCGTTTTCAATGCTCTAATACCTTTAATCAATCTTCAGTGTCTTATAATAATGGTGATACCACTAATGAATTATTAGAGTATGTTATCTTTGAAGTTTCCCATGATATGATAATACATGTTATATCACGTATTAATAGTGAAGATAATGTTCTCATAAAAACAACTTATGAAATCCTGCAGCGTATTTCTTGGTATTCTCATGAACATTTTAGTGAGAATACACTTATTATGAGGAGTAAGGCACGGAGAAAATCCGTAGCGCACAAAGTTACTTGTTTGTGGGAAATCTCATTGGAGAAGGACAAAGTTCCTTCCCAAGAAGAGGATGAACATGAAGAAGAACTACAAATCCCATTGGAGAAGGATTAAGTTCCTTCCCTAGAAGAGGATGAACACAAAGAAGAACTGCTAATCCTTGAGGATATGCAACTACTGGACATGTGGAAGCAGGTGGATTACTGTTCTGGTAATTTGTCAAATTTATTCGAAGGGATGAGGCAATATAATGGTAAGACTAACAAGCTTTATGATTATGAATGTATTCCTCTCTGTAAAGAATTTTTATCAACCAATACTCACATAAACGATATAATGTAAAACTCTTAGAATACATAGTTTATGAAGGGTCTCATGAGCTCCTTAGGAAAATTGGTATTATTATGAAAAGTAGCGATAATGAGGTTTTAGCAAGGTATCATAATATTATGGATTATATTGTCAATTATTGTCAAGAACACTTTAGTGGGAATGCACTTGTGATAAAGAGTAAGGAGCTATGTAAAACAATAGTTCCCAAAACTAACATTTTGCAGGAACCACCGGATAATGAGGAGGAACACCAAAAAGGTGAGGTTGAAGACAAACAACATTCTACTAATAATAAGTTTGTTTATGATGTCTCAGTCTCTAGTAATGATTCTTATTGTGTTGAAACTGAAGATAATTTACATGCGGAGGCTTTATGCCTAGATACTCATTTGGAGAACACTAATAATGATGAACTGGAGATAAATCCTTGTAGTATTAATGAGCAGGTTCTGGGAGAGCACATGTTTGATGAAACATTTGTTGATGATGCTTCTTTTTGTGATTGGATTGATAACTCTAGAACTAAGGAACTTGTTAGCAAGGGTAATGAACTAGAGAATAGAGACACTTTTGAATTTTTCCCTGCTGCTAAAGATGGGTATTACGAAGTGTTTCCTCGTGATAGTGTATCCCAAGAAGTGTACTATGAATTGTATCCCGATGATGCTATCAAAGGTAAAATGTTTGACTTTACATGTAAATATCTAATCCTTTTATTGAAGCTATCTAGGGAGGTATGCTCACCACACATGGCGCATCAATCATCATTTGTGAGAAATAACACATTTATACACAAGACTCCGATGCACCGCAAGAAAGTGAGACTTCGACTAGGCTATAATACTAAGTGCTCCAAACCTCTTTTGGAGGTAAGAATAAATAATTCTCTGGCTCCTATCTATTGAAATCATATTGGAGAAAAGCCTGGATACTTGGTTATAAGAAAGCGCTTCCCGGGAGGCAACCCGGAAGTCATTAGGTGTCTTTCTCAGTTTTGTGTCTTGAGTCTTGATGAATTCCAGTTGCATTGGCATTTTTATTGTTTGCATGATTTGCTATTAGAGTTATCTTGTTGTAGTTTTCAAAAGGTAGAATTTATTGTTACTATGTGTTGCATAACTCGGTTGTACTTAAATCCCGTTTTATACATGTTGCTGTTGGTCGAAAATTAGAGTTGTTCTTTTACTGTCCAAACAAGGTGTTTTGCAAAGTTTCGGGATAAGAAAGAATTCTCGAACAAATAGAATTTTTTTGATGTCTACTGAAGGTTTAACGACCAACTATACGGCGGGAATAAAAAATTACAGCCATATAGTTTGGCCATATATATATCTTTGACATCGACAAATTTTCTTTCTTAGGTACAGAAGGTTTAACGACCAACTATACGGTGGGAATAAAAAGTTCAGCCATATAGTTCTGGTCGTATAGTTATCAATGCCTTTGTAAAAATTTTGTTCCATGATACTGAAGGTTTAATGACCCACAATACAGCGGGAATAGAAATTATGGCCGTATAGTTCCAGCCGTATCGATATCGATGTCTTCGTCAAAATTCTTTTCCAAGGTACAATAAGTTTAACGACCAACTATACGACGGGACCTTTTTGGTCCGGTAGTATAGTTGCGCTCGTATAGATGGGAAAACCCCTCAAACGCCAACTAGAAGGTAACCATTACTCAAAATTTTATTCTTTCTTCTTCTAAAAATCTCGAAACACCACCTAGGAGCTTCTCCCATGATCTATAGAAGCCGAGCATATGTAAGCAGTAAAATTCTACCTCAAAAACCTCCTAGACTGTAATTCTCTATAGAAGTTCATGTTTTGTTTTTACTTTCCTTTTATCGGTGGGGTAAACAAACTATGTTCATATACCAAACCGATGCGTTTTATTTTGTGTGTTATTTTCGCAGGGACTTGAACCTTGTGAGACGACATGTACGGTAGTGCCAACCATGCAAACACTCGCATGAGCCACTTGGTTTCTTCAATTCAACGATTCGACATTCAGTGTATGGTAAAACCTTCCAACTCGAACCTCTTTTAATAAGCACATAGGGGCTGCACACTCGTGTCTCGTATCCTATTTCCCTTGCACCTCATCACAATCTAGGAGAGGCATCTTCTAGAACTAGTTTGTTGACTTAAGCATGGTGCTTAGGTTGATGAACCGACTCAATGGGACTTGTATTTTTATCACTTTGAGCTAATCCCCATGCGTTCAAAAACACAAAGTATTTTATTTTCTTCTTAGTTTCCAAGAAGGTTCGCAAGGAAGGCAGCCACCAGGCTATATCAAGAATTATACGTTAAAGCAAAGGTTCTTTGTCCATCAAAAGATAGGTTACTTGTACCTCAACGGTAAAGTGTGTCACCCTTGTTTTCAACTAATCTTGGGGAGGTAACCACTTATCACACTCTCTTTTGGAAACTGTATTTTCCCTTTTCTTTTGGTGATATACTCAAGTTTGGTTCTTGCAAAGTTCTAAGATTGGGGAGGTTACTTCTGCATGTGTAGAGTCTTGTGAAATGTTCGTATTCGATGAAGGTTTAATCCAATCATGTATCCCGCTGTTTTTGAATGCTTGTTTAAGTGAGTCTAGTTCTGTATTCATATGAGGATACACTTGCTCATGATAGGCACCATAGGAGTTGACTTAGAGCTTGTATGCATCTTGCCAAATTGTTTATCAAGCTTGTGACACTATTTGTGATCCTCTAGAAAACATTGCCACAACCTCTACACTTGGAAAGAATGAACACTCGATCAAGATCTTTTGAAATTTGTTGGTTGTCACTAAAAGCTTTGTCTTAAATAAATAAGTTATGCTCGACCCCATAGTGTCAAAACAATAGACTTGATAGTTTGCTTACAAAAGGAGTTCTTAATTGGAAATGATATTTCGAAGTTTTGAGTTCTATGCTAAATAAGGTGTTGTTTATTTGTCTTAAGAGTTCAGCCTTAAAGATACTCAACACCATAGATGTGATGACCGACTTGATAGTACTCTTTGAAAGGATTTGTTTGAAGAAACTAATATTTAGCGGTAATTGAGATGCATGCCAAATATTGACCTATTGATTAAAGTATGATATTGCTTTATGCATGTCTACACCACTGTCGCACAACATGGGATGCTAACAACTCCGCTGGCCTTCGAACAATCCAAAAAGAGAAAACTCTTGGAGTTTGGCTATGAGTTGCCCAACATATGTAGTAGAATGCTATATTTGGTTATGCATTGGTATTCTCATGGGCCTGCGTTCAAAGCAAAAGAGGGAATACTCCTCTGACCGTTATGAGAAATCATTATACCAAAAAGGGAAACCTTGGTAATGGTCACGAGTATCTATTCTTAGCCGGCACAATCTGATTAAACACACTAAGTTGTGGCACGATCTCATTACTGATGAACTGAAGTTTTAGAAAGACAAAGAATAGAAAATGAGTGTTTGATAGCCATGATTCATTGATGTGGATGACCAAAAGAGACACTCTAATGCTATGATTATTTTGACATGTTCTCGCATTTCCTTTTGGCATAAATCTCGTTACTAAGAGATAAACTTTCTGAAACTCAATAACTGATGTTTGCACTTGAGAGCCTTAACTAGATGACATGATTGGGTAGAATCGATAAACTTTAATCCTATTTATGCTTGACATCTATTTGTGACTAAGTTTTGCCTCATAAACTCAATAAGCTTTTGGCTTTTAAGTGGACATAGTAGTATGATGATATAAGGCAAAAGCCAAAATGGAAAGCACCTATTTAGATTCTTTTGTGGCTTATAAGCCAAAAGCAAAAAAGCCATAAATAAGCATAACAAAACAGCCCCTTATTATCGACCCTTCTTGCTCGAGGACGAGCAAGGTCTATCTTGGGAAAGTTGATGGTTGTGAAATACCATCTCTTTTAGCAATATAAAATGTGCCATTTATCTCTCATATCATGTTTCTTCCAGCTATAGCTATGCCTTATATGCATGATTTCTAGTTCTCATTTACTTTCATATGAGCTTTGCACATTTAGTAGTTTAGGTATAATTTTATCACTTTCCTTGTCTATGACATGTGTGTAGGTGTTGGTGAAGTTTATGGATAAAAAGGAAAAAAGAGAGCATAGTATGGAGGAGCTACAGGGACCAGACAGTCATTTGAGAGGTTGGAAAAGTGAATTTTTCCAACTTCTCAAAATAAATATCCAAGACCATGGGGTTGTAGCCCTCGACGATATGAACTCAACGAGCCCAAAAACACCCAAAACGGAGTTTGTACAAAGAAATGGCGACAAAAATACTAAAGGATCTGCAAGTTCAACGACCAACTATACGGCCGGATCTAAAAGTTTCCGCCGTATAGTTTGGCCATATAGTTGGTAAAAAGGTCGCAAACAACAGGATTTCGCCTCGAAGAAGCTCCAAAACCTTCCCTAAGTCATCTGACGGTATTGGGGGAACGCTAGGGCACCCCCAAGGCCTATATAAAGGAGGGAGGGCCCAAGAGAGAGCCACCAAGCCATATCCTCCACCACGGCAGAGTCCTGCCGTCGTGCCACCACCATAGTCGCCTCCAATCAGATCTACACCATCACCATCAGACAAGAGGTGAAGGGACTAGGAACTTTAAGGCCTCCACATCGATCTACATCGTCATCTTCATCAACAACGTCTCCATCACCGATCCCCTTTGGTTACTTGTTGTAATTCTAGATTGAATCTTAGATCTGCACTTGTATTCAATTATATCATCATATTTCATCCATATTCTATCCATGATGTTGATTGCTTCATGTGTGAGTAGTTTACTTTGTTCTCGGGGAGATGGAGAAATCCTAGTATGAGATTGAATTGAGATAAAGATTATTATGTGATATTGTTCATTATGTGTCTGTGTTAGATTTCCTTCATCTTGATGTTGGGTGAAGCGCGCCACTCAATATTTGCCTCACTGAACTACATGTTGGTAGACGGAGGGATGATAACACTTACAGTGACTATAAAGCTGTTGTCATTCCTTACGTATCAACTTGGGAACCGAGGAGAACTCACGGAACATTTTCCATGCCATGGGATACATCCTACGGGGTAAAGACCCTTAATAGCATAGTAATTTGATTGTTGCCTGCTGTGGTTATGACGGATGATGTGTGTAGTGGTTGCTGCCTATTCGTCCATATATGGAGCTCCTCCCACATGTATCATAAATGGTCTTATTCATTATAATAATTTTGATCACTCTTTCTAATTACTAGTGGTGGATCCACTACTCCCTGAGAACTCTTTCCATCATCTTGCAGACTTTCGTAATCATACTTGCATGCTCTTGTTTACTTACAGCTTTAGTTTACTTATTATTCTCTTATTTGAAAACCCAAAAATATCTTTTACACAAAACTCGTATGTTATCTTATTACTTAGAACGTTATTTAGCATTACTATTTCAGTATTTAGTTCAAAGAGTTATTAGACTTCCGACTCCCGCTCCCTGTGGGATCGTAATCTTTATTTTGAAACTAGCTACAAACGATATGTGCACTTGCAAACATTAGCCATGCGGCATCGAAGTCGGCCCATCCAGGCGGCGCCTTTCGCAAGAGACAGTTTTAAAACCCAGCGGCGGAGCCCACCTGTCACTGGGCCTAGGCATCGAAGCGATACCAGAGGACTGAGGCCAACCGATTAAAATCGAATCGACGGTTGACCATCGCCGTTCTCCTAGCGACCCGTGCAGCGGTGGTGAAACTCTAAAACAGACTGAGATCGGCTAGGGAGGCTTACCCAGGGCGCGCCGACCGCGGGAAGACGGCGGGGCGACACGGCACTCTCCGGAGAGTCCGACGATGGTCGGCAAGGGTAGGTTCAGCGTCGGAGGCAGACCCTCACAGTGGCGCTATAGGAGGAGCTCGGGAACTGCATGGTAAGGACGATCGGAGCAGTCCTAAGCAAGGAGAAGGGCACAGTTGGTTACATATTAAGGGGAGGGGCACATGCATGCAAAGAGTTCGAGCAGAGGTGGGCAAAAACGAGGGCAACATCGTCTCCTTACTTGCATACCGAGAGGTAGAGATCTCTCTGCTCAGGGAGGGGAGAGCTGGGGATTGAGTAGGAGCTCATGGAGAGGTTCTCTGGTGGCTCGGGAGGAGAAATGAGGGAGTAGGGAGAGAGGGAGTGGTATCGGCCTTATTAATTCGAGGGGGTGTGGTTCATGGTGGACATGGAGTAGGGAGAGCTTGTGAAAGAGGTGGTGCTCAGGCATTGATCGAAAAGAGAGGTGTTGGGGTCGTGTTAGAGTCAGAGGAGAACAAAGAGGGTGTAGGAGCAGTGCGCAGCAAGCTTAGTTGCAGTCACATGCTTTCGCCCAAAAATAAGGAAATAAAGAGAGAGGAGGTGTAGGGCCTGCTAGGGTTGCTTACATGGGGGCTGGAGGGTTTTTGTGAGGTATTGTGCTCATCTAGAAAAGTGAGATAGGGGTGGAGCTTCTGCCCTACATTGATGTGAAAAAATCTTTAATATATGTGCATCTCTCTCTCCTTTGTTCCCCTCCAAAAACAAAAGGACGAGGAGAGGGTGATGGTCTACTGTAGTGCTACAGTGAGGGGCGACCAGAAGGGTTTAGGAGTGTTGTGGTGTTTTGTGGTGAGGGTTGATGGTGGTTTGGTGAGGGCAAGGATCATGGTTTTGCTTAAGCTCCACTTTGTCCTAGATGATGATCGTTAAGGAAAGTTTCAAAATTTTATGTTGACAATATGAGGTAAAGGTACTGGTTGATAGGTAGGGTCAATATACACCTCCAAGAATTTATTTAGATTTTTCAGATAATTTTTGATGCACTTTATAACAATTGTTCTATTATTGCTAAAACTATTTTATTGGATTAATTTTGTATTTTTGAATTGTATAAGAGAAGTTTTTTATGTGAGATGGTCCCTAATATGAATTCATACTTTGGAGAATTTTCCCATTATTTATTGAAGAAGAAAACTATTTTAAACATATATTTTCTTGTTTCTCCCATTTAGGATAATAGGCAAAAAGATTATTAAAACTCTTCAAAAATATTTATTTTTTTAAGTGGAAGGATAGGGTACGATATATAGGCCTCAAGATTAACCTAAGTTGGTAAAGTGTTTTGGAGGAAAATCAAGTTCCCTTTATAGAGAGAATTTTGGAGTCTTGGTCAAATGAAGGAAGTAAATGATTTTTGGGTCATAAGAATTATGGATAATGTTTGATAAATATTTATATCCAAGTTATATGATGTTCACATGCTGTATCAAACATTTTCACCTTTGGGTTTTGGAAAACCAACATGATTTTGGAAGGAAACAAGGAATAAAGGATCTAGGGCAAAGTTATTTTTATACCATCAAAACCTTGTTGGATCTTGGAGCTCAAAGCTCCCCTTGGGTCATGGGATATATGGATGGATATACCAAGTGAATTAGATCATCATGGTACAGAGGTTTGAGGTTGATCAAAATTGAGCTCCACAAGGATTGATGCCAAACTTTGAATAAAATAAGGGTGCTAAAGCAGATTATCCAGTAGCCTTCAAAACCATGTGGGTTTTGGAGGCACAAAGCTCCAATTGATACACGTGAAGTAGGGGTAGATATACCTTCATGAGTAGAGCACAACCATACGAAGGGTTGGTCCAGAGGAGATAGTGTAGAGTTGTGAGCTTCTGCCAAAGTAGGCTAGTTGATAAAATTTGCAAGAAATATTATTTTCTTGCTTGCGAAACCATCAAGAATAAGTGGGTTATAGGATGGTCTAGCCAAGGGTAAGAGTGGGACTTGGTAGTCCTTAAAATGTTCTACAATATGGTTCAAGTTCATTGCCAAAAATGCGCAAGGGTTGGGAAATAGGGAGTCCCAAAGATGTGATATTGATAACCTTTTTCCAGACTTAGCCAAATTTGGCAGATTGGTGGTTTTTGACTAGAATACAAGAGGGAAAGATTTTGAGAAGGTGCAAGGTTCCCAACTCATAACCAAATGGATGAAGTTGAAGTGTAGATGTAGTAAAAAGGATCCATGCTTGGAGTTGGTATTCATGGCCTTGGATGCTTCTAGAAAGGATTAGCTCTGAGATGATCTAGTTAAGGAGGTTAATGGTTCACTTTAGGGACTAGATGTTAGATCAAGATTTGTAAACTTGGTTAAGGGTTGTATTCTTAAATTATCTTATTCCTAGAGGATGAAATCCTATGGTAGCTCATACTACTTCTTAATAAAACAAGGGTTGTATTCTTAAATTATCTTATTCCTAGAGGATGAACTCCTAGGGTAGCTCATACTACTTCTTAATCAAACAGCAGTTCAAGGCAAAACATCAAACAACAGATCAAGGCAATTCATCTAAGCAAGCATACCAATATTCTACTAAGGTTATAATCAAGCCTACTTGAGATAAGGATGGGTATTTTGAAAAGGTGGTGTTTTGAAGTAGATAAGAGTCCCTTGGTATTTCTACCAAGAGTAAACTTCAAGGTTTTACAAAAGGTTTTGGAAAGCCTAGGGGTAAGAGTATTTTGAAGGCTCTGTCTTGAAAACATAAGGAGATTATATTATATAGCACTGCATAGTTTGGTTAATAGAAACTACTAAAATAGTTAGTGTTTCAAAGGCATCTCGGCTCAAGTTTTGGAATACAAGAACATTTGATAAAATGTAAAATGAGCCAAGACAGTTTTTTGTGAAATAGCTTGTATCAATTGAGGTTTAGGTGAGGAGTTTATCATCTGATGTACATTCAGATGCATAAGTACAACAAAGAACAAGCAATTACTGCATTACTGGTCAAGTAAAAGTTTTTGTTCCCCCTAATTTTTGTTGGGTTCGCAACATAGAAAACAAAAAATCCCTACGATGGGAACTATTATACGCCAAGATCTATCTACTAGATACAAGCAACGGGTGGATATACATCCATACAGAACATACCCTCAAAGATCGACAAAGCTTTGTTAACGAGATGGAACTCATGGATGATGTAGTCGAACACTTGTCGATCTCAAGATCGTGATGAAGTCCAGCGAGTCCAGCCGGTCCAGCAACATCAAGTCCAGCATCGCAAAGCAGCAGTGCATCCGTGATCGCACACACGTTCAGGCCACCGAACAACCTCCACCTTCTCGATCCAGCGATGCAGTGGAAGAAGCAACTCCTTCCAGACGAAAAGCCACCGGGAACATGTATCTCGCTAATCCCAGACCATGGGGGAATAATACTAGAGGGGAAGAGAGATCCTTCACGAGGAGGTGAGAGTGAGAAGTGAGGAGATGGGGGCCTTTTATAGGAGGAGGGGGAAGCCCCTCCCCATGGCCGGTGCCCATGGAGGGTGTCCCTTCACCTCCCTCATTCATGTGGTAGTAACCCCCTCCACATAAATATGCCCCTTCACATTCTCTATTAAAGTCTCCACTTTAAATGCATTAAATTTCTCCAAATTTAATGTTCTCTCATTCAATAAAACTCTTTTATTAATTTTATTCAGAATTTTGTTAATTACTTTAATTAACAAACATTCACATAAAACCCCTTGCAACATTTCAATATTACATGGTGATACGTCCATTTTGCATCACTATTCTATATCATAATTTACTATTATTCATTGATATATTTCATATTAAGAGATGATATTTATGTTATTTCATCTGTTTTTGCATGGTTGATGACTTTTGGAGGATAGACCGCTGAAGTCAGGATTCTGATGGACCTCCATGGGCGCCGGCCATGGGGAGGGGCTTCCCCCTCCTCCTATAAAAGGCCCCCATCTCCTCACTTCTCACTCTCACCTCCTCGTGAAGGATCTCTCTTCCCCTCTAGTATTATTCCCCCATGGTCTCGAATTAGCGAGATACATGTTCCCGGTGGCTTTTCGTCTGGAAGGAGTTGCTTCTTCCACTGCATCGCTGGATCGAGAAGGCAAAATTCATGAAGATCAGAAAATCCCAGAAAATACATGGAAAATTCTATTTTTCCAGAAGACGAAGGATGCTAGAAGGGGGAGCGGAGTTGGGCCACAGGGGGCCCACACCACGCCTGGCCGCACCACCAGATGGTGTGGCCACCCTCGCCCACCTCCAGCTCTCCCCTTCGGCGTATATTATCCCCACGAAACCCTAAGCCTCGGGGAGGGACACAGAAAGATTTCGCCGCCTCTGCGGGGCGGAAAACTGCAGAGAGAGAAAGAGCTCTCCAGGAGGCAAAAATCTGCCAGGGAAATTCCTTCCCGGAGAGGGGAGATCGTTGCCATCAACACCACCATCAAGCTGGACTTCATCAGGATCATCATCACATCTCCACCAGCACCATCATCACCACTCCATACAGATGTAACAATTGGGTTGAATCTTGCATAGTTCTTAGGGGAAACTATAACATCCCAAAACTTTAATCCAAGTTTATCAAGATCCAAATCATCAAATTTAGGGTTAACAAAAACTTTTCCAAATTAAAAATAAAAGCATTCATGTGTATGTGCATTTAATTTAGGAATTGATTTGAATTGCCATGGTTCTGTGATTCCTTGCTTGTAAAATGTTTCTTAGGTGATTTAAACATCATCTACCTCTTTCCCAAACTTTTCCCAAAGAAAATCAATTCAAAAACAATTAAAAAGGAGGAATGGTCATTTTGGCCAAATTAACTCTCATGCCTACTTTGAGTGTTCCTAGCACTCACTTCTCAACATAAATAATTCTAGGTCTTTACACCCCTTGATAGTACACATAATGAGGTACCAAGGCCCACCTTTTGATCTGCTAAAAACATTCAAATACCTATTTTAAATGGCATGTGAAAATTGAATTCAATGCATATGTCTAGATCACCCCTATTTCAAAAACCATCAATTTGAGCTCCACTTTCAAAACCATTGCAACCAGAGACTACCTAGTATCAGTGGAGAACACTCAAAATTTTTGAAACCAAAATTCAAAACTTTTTCTCTTTTAGCCATTTTGTCAAACACCTTGTGGGCAAGATCAAAGTGGCCTAACTATTACTGTTTTGGGGTTGATCTTGTCTAGCCAATTGAGGTGCTTTGATCACCCTTGTCTCCCCTAAGCCTAACCAGACCAACACCAACCCATCCCCTACCTCCTAGCTGCACTGCAAGGCCATGCCGAGAGCACCTTGCCGGCCAACTTGGCCCTCGCAGCAGCAGACCGCTTCCCCCTCTATCGCCATGTCTACACGCTACCTCGTGGTCCACCGCCACCGTCCAACCAGCCCCAGCCCAGAGACAGAGACCAGAACGGCCAGGAACCGCTGCACCCGGAGCCTGTCGACCATGCCGACGCCGCCCACAGAGCGCGCCCTGTCACCGCGTGCCAGATCGCTCCTTGGCCGCAGCCCGCGCCCACCGCTTCGCCATGACCCAGGGAACACCCCAGACACCCCTGTTGGCCGCCCAACGCGCCACAGCCACCGCTCGCCGTTGAACCCGCAACATCTGCCGCCCAGCGCGCGTGACGCTCCCGACCAGCACAGAGCTCGCCTTGCCACACCTTTAAGCTTCAGAGCACCGCTAGGAGACAGGCCACCATCCCCTACCTCGAGCCACGCTGCTAGCCCCCTGTGCCGCCCTCGCCGGAGTCGCCTGCCCACACCGCTCGGTCTCACCGTCGAGCCTATATAAGCCGGCCTCCCTAGCACGAAATCCTCACACTCCCACACTCCCCACCTCTCACTGAACCTCACCCACCTCTCGCCGAAGCCGCTCGAGATCTGCCTCGCCGGAATTGGAACCGAAGCCGCCGTAGCAGGAGGAGAAGGGCACCTACGATTTATGGCACCCCAAGCTCCGCCGCAACCACGCCTCGACTCGCCGTCATCTACCAGCCCGTTTTCCCGCCTCACCGACCTTGCTGGAGCCCTGGTACGCCCCCAATCGACCCCCACCGCCGTGTCTAGGTCAAGTTCTCGCCGGAGTAATCCGTCGTCGACGATGACTCTCCACCGTTAGATCCCCTTTTAATCGTCCAGCCTAGGATGCTAGATACCGTTTCGGTGTTTATGTGCCGCTGACGGGTGGAGCCCGCATGTCAGGCAGCGTGCTGTGCTCACTGTGCGTAGCTGGGCTGGCCCAGTTAGTTCCCGCGCGAGTTAGAATTTCAAATTTAGCTTTTTCCAATTAGAGTTAATCTAGTTTCTATCCACTAGTTTAAAAATCAATTCTGGGAGTTTGACAAATCCAAATTGCATGAAACAAATTTTTTCCGAAAGGTATTGAAATGATCTATCCAAGCTCGTTGGATTTAATTCAATTAGAGTTATAGATCTCTCCTAATAAAAATAACAAACAGAAGCAATTGCACCTTGCAACATTTTTATAAAATCAACTAAGATAGGTTTTGAGTTGATTCCAACTCTCAAAAATCACATTTCATCATACCTATCTGAATATGTAATAATATTAATGTTTACATGCAGTGACTTTGGACTAGTACCAAAATAATGCTATATAGGCATTTCTAGTCACTTTAAATCATTAAATAATAAACTTAAACCAAAGTAATATTGATCCAACCTTTAAATCCCATTCCCACATGTTATAATATGTGGTGAAGACATGTGTCCACATGATCTAATATTTTAAGTGGTGAATATTAAATCTTAGTAAATTTTTCAATGAGTAGAAATTACTTTTCTAAAATAAAAAGAGTGAAACTATTTAAACTAAACTTGTGATGCTTGAAATGATAATAGATCATCAAATGTGTGTTGTAGAATGCTAAGTAGACTAGTTAAGTATTGTTTGGTGATTGTGTACTCCGTATGTATTTATAGACGATAGTACTGACCAAGCTTTTGAGGAGGAGGAGTTCTACCAAGAATAAGAAGAAGAAAACTTCAACCACTTCACTTCACAAGGCAAGCCACCATTAACAATGCAAGCTAACACTTGCAAGTATAATGCTTAGCAAACTAGGATTAAACTAGATGGTTTAACAAAGATGCTTTAGGCATGCTTTAGTCACACTACCTTGACTATTAGTACCCCAAGTCTTATTTACAAGCTTTACTTCCTTTACTTTACACAAAGTTCTTTACTTGTTTTGGAAGGTAGCATAAAGAGTATAAAACTTGACCTATGTAGAAACCCCTTTAGATGTCATTCTATGGCATGAGATTGAACCTATCTTTACAACCTTAGTGAACACTCTTAACTTGGTAGTTTAGAGTAGATCAAAAACTTGAGTCACTTTAGATGGGAACACTTGGTGAAAATGATTTATGAAAACCTTGGAATGATGAGTCATTCTAATGAGATGTTTTGACATGTGTTGAGAAACACAAATGGTTTATGATGGTGAAAATGTTGAGGCATCAGCCTTAGTCCTTTTATAAAACTGATGGATGGATTCGGATGCGATACCATTCCAAATTTACCGTACAACCACACTACCTGAATTGGGTAAGGCTTAGCTAGAAATTAATATGCATTAGTATTAGTTACCTTGCGGGAGAGGTCTGAGATGAGGCTACCTCTCAATGTTGTCGACCTATGAAGTGCCCAAGATGACTGATGGTCATGGTTGGGAGGCCATGCTCATAGGAGAGGTGCTTATACTAGGGTGTGTAAAGGGAAGGTTATGTTTGATTATCTGCATACTAAGTATGATGATTCAGGGTTATCCCTGACAGATGCATCGAATCTTGTGGTGAAAGTGTACCACCTCTGCATAGTGTCAAACTATTCGAATAGCCGCGTTCGCGGTTATAGATAGTTGGAATGGACATACTATTTCGTTGTCAGATGTTTTCCAAATTGACTTATGAAATGAATGAGGAATCTTGACTTGACCACAACAGGGTTGTGTTTATGACAATAGCTTCCCACCTTAAGTGATTCTAGAACTTTATCTTATCTTTCTTTGCTTCAGAACTCAGCTTAGGTTTCAAACTTAACTTTATAGTTAAACTTAGATTTATCACTTTAACTTAGAACTATATTACTTGTTAGAGGTAGTTTGCGAGTACTTAAAGAGTACTCATGGATTTTGTCTCTGGCTATTCTCATGGCCAGACTATGAAGGAGACTATCAAGATGATGGCCAACAGGATGGCTATGATAACTAGGACTATCTGCCTTCGTCAGCATTGCCTGTGCCCTTGAAGATGGACCCGACCGCTACGCTTATCTTTTATTTCCGCTGCTTGTTGTATTAAGACTGGATGAGATCCTTATTTGTGTAAGACCTTATGTATGGTTTGTAATGGATGATGTACTATGATATCCAATCCGTTATGTCTCGCAAAAATGGTAATCCTAGGATTGCGAGGTATGGCATAACGGGCATCTAGGATTAAAAATCCGGGTGTTGACAAGTTGGTATCAGAGCCATCCTGACCATAGGAGACCCTAGTTAGAATGGACGTTCGAACAAAAACTTAGTTTCAAAACTAAAGTGAGTATTTATGAAAAACTATCTCCTCTCTTATCCTTGAGGATTCATTCTTTCTCAAAAATTCAGGTTCCTCAAAATTCTTACATTACTACCTAAAATTTGACACACTTGATCACTTCACTAACTTCCTCATCCTAAATTCTTGTAGATGGAGTCTTAGTTCAGCAAGTTCTACCAGTTGGGAAACGGAGGTCAGCTGATCTTCGAAAGGGATCTGGATTCATTGTCGGAGTTACTGGGACGCCCACATCCGGAGTTTCTTGGAGCTCAACTTCCAGGACCCCCAGGAGGCGACCTACAGTGGCTAGTCACCGCAGATCTTAGAGGAAGCATTGAAGCACCAACTTCTAGGAGAATTCAGTTCTCCGCGAGAGAGAACAACTGGCTAAATGGATTAGCCAGGGCAATGCATGAAGCTCTCGCACGTCTATGTGCCCTCAGTGTCAACCAAATCCAAGGAACCCGTTTTGCCCACTATGCAAGACGTGACTTCATGGGAATGCCGATGGAGATGCCAAGTCATCCAGCACTGAAGCGCCAAGTGGAGAACCTTGACTTCCTGTTGTATGACCGTCAGAAGGAGCTGGACAATGCTAGAGAGTTAGCCAACCAGAACCGTGCCATTGCTAACCAGAAGGCCTAGACGTTCGCACTGCTCGTCCAGGATCGTCAGTCTCTTCGCCGCCGGCGTGCAAAGAAGGAGCGCATCATCGCCCGTCTTCGTAAGAAGGTGGCCAACCTCGAGAAGACCATCAAGGAGCAGGCAGCCCAGCTTGCAGCAAAAGAAGAAGAAGATGAGGGTGAAGACATCCAGGGAGACATGGATTCTTACCTCAGCAATGATGATGACTTTCTGGAGGAGGATGTCGTGTACTTCTACACTGATGATGATGACTCTGACTTCATCGATGATGAGTAGATGCCCTAGGGCACTGTCGTAGCATGAGATGTATCGGTCCCACTGTATCGTAGTTTGCAGAATGGTTCTTCAAACCATCTGTTTTTCCTTTGTTTGTTGTGGTGTGTGTTGTATGGTGTGCTTGTTTGCATGAATGAAAATGAAGTTAGTTGAAAAACCTGAGTCTAACTCAAAGTGTTAGCTTTGAAAACCCCAAAACCATGAACCTTAGAATTTCCCTCTTACCCCTATATCCATCTCGATCTTCAGATGACTCGTGGAAACCAAGGAGGGAGCAGCTCGTCTCAAGACCCAATGCTTCAGATCTTGCAGAATCTCATCGCGGACCGTGAAGCAAGCAAGGCAGAATGCCAAGCCAACTTAGCAACATTGCAGCAGATCGCCCAGATGGCTCTCAACAACCAAGGGCATGGAAATCAGGATCATCAAGGATCCAAGCTGAAGAACTTCCAGAATACCAATCCCCCAATCTTTAGCATGTCAGAAAACCCATTAGATGTTGATCACTGGTTACAGACTATGGAAAACAACTTAGAAGTTGCAAGAGTTGATGAAAATGAGAAAGTTCTCTTCGCCACCCACTATCTGGTAGGAGATGCAAGAGCTTGGTGGAACAGTATCCGCCTGATGAACCATGGTCAAGTTATGACATGGGAAGCATTCAAAGTCAAGTTCAGCCGCACCCACGTGCCACAAGGTCTAGTCAACAGAATGAGAGATGAATTCCGCGAATTGAAGCAAGGAAGAATGACTGTGGTGGAGTACCATGACAGATTCCTGTCACTTGCCAGATATGCACCGGATGAGATCAACATGGAGGCCAAGAAGAAGGAGAGATTCCTGAACGGACTGCATGATGAGATGCAGACAGTCCTCGTCAACGTCTGTTTCGAGGATCTCGAAGAGCTAGTCGACTCTGCCATTCAGATGGAATGGAAGATTAACCAGGAAAACGACAACCGCAAGCGTCGTATGATGTAGCAGTCTGGATCCAGCAGTCACCAGAAGTACCGTCCCAACCTTTCCTCGGGATATGCACCAAGGAACAACCGACCCCCAACGTCTCGCCCAAGCTACCCCAACCGTAGCGGAGGCAATGGGAAGCCCGGAGGAAACAATCACAACTCTGGCAATGCCAACAATTTCAACCATGAACCTCCCAAGATCATCAACAACAACAACACTGCACCCAGAACTGGCAACAATGCTGTGCCTGTCACAGTAAAGGACAAGTCCCAGATCACTTGTTTCGAGTGTGGGGTGAAGGGTCACTACTCCAATGAGTGTCCCAAGAAGACTACAACCAATGCCAATGTGAATGGCCCAGCTCAGCAGCAGCGTCATGTTCAACCAGGAAGAAGATTTGCCCCAGGGAACCCTCACAACTGCAACGGTCATCTCTTCCACATGAACGCGGAAGAAGCCCAGGAAGCGCCAGATGTAGTGCTGGGTATGTTTTCTGTCAACTCAGTTTTAGCAAGAGTATTGTTTGATTCGGGAGCATCGCATTCATTTGTCACCGAAGAATTTGCATGCACTAGTAAGATTCACCCAACCAACTTGAAGCATGTCATGATAGTTCAAATCCCAGGTTCAACAACCAAAGCTCGAAAAATTTGCAAAGCTCTGCCTATCAGAATACATGGGATAGATTTTTATGCCAACCTAATTGTACTTGGAACCAAAGGATTGGAGTAGTACTAGGTATGGACTGGATGTCAAGGCATAAAGGACTGATAGACTGTGCTAAGAAAGCCATCACCATGACCAGTAGTTATGGAGTACCAGTAGAGCATATCTTTGAAACCTTACCCCGTCAATTCAAGTGCAACAAGAGTGTAGCCCTGCCCACCATAGACCAAATCAGAGTAGTCTATGAATACCCCGACGTATTCCTAGATGAATTGCCAGGTAGGCCCCCGGATAGGGATATTGAGTTCATTATCGAACTAATCCCCGGAACCGGACCTATAACCCAGAGACCCTATAGCATGAACCCCTCAGAGTTAGTGGAACTAAAGAAGCAGTTGGATGCCATGTTTGAGAAAGGCTTGATTCAACCAAGTGTATCGCCATGGAGATCACCAGTATTATTCATCGACAAGAAAGATGGAGGCAATCGTCTGTGCACAGATTACAGAAAGTTGAATGACGTCACCATCAAAAACAAGTATCCTTTGCCAAAGATAGAGGATCTATTTGATCAGTTGACTAGAGCCCAGGTATTCTCAAAGATTGATCTTAGGACTGGTTATCACCAACTTAAGATTTGTGCAATGGATATTCCGAAGACCGCCTTTACTACTCGCTATGGTTTATACGAGTATACGGTTATGTCTTTTGGATTAACCAATGCCCTTGCTTATTTCATGAATCTCATGAATAAGATATTTATGAATTTCCTAGATAAGTTTGTAGTTGTGTTTATCGATGACATCCTTATCTACTCCAAGTCAAAAGAAGAGCATGAACAACATCTGAGAGTTATCCTAGAAACCCTGAGAGAGCATCAGTTATATGCCAAGTTCAGCAAGTGTGAGTTTTGGCTGAAGGAAGTAGGATTCCTAGGACATATTGTGTCTGCCGAAGGAGTCTCTGTTGATCCCGCTAAGATCAAAGATGTCGAAGAATGGGAAGCCCCAACCACTCAAACCCAATTCCGTGCATTTCTTGGATTAGCGGGATATTACCGCAAGTTCGTAGAAGGATTCTCGAGCATAACCCGACCAATGACCCAATTGTTGAAGAAGGACAAGAAGTTTGAATGGACAGACAAATGTGAAGCCAGTTTTCAGGAGCTGAAGAAGAGATTGATATCAGCCCCAATATTAATCATGCCAGACATCAAGAAGCCATTTGATGTGTATTGTGACGCATCCAAGATTGGTCTAGGATGTGTATTGATGCAAGAAGACAAAGTCATCGCGTATCTGTCTCGACAACTGAAACAGCATGAGCAGAACTATCCGACCCATGATCTTGAGCTAGCAGCTGTGGTTCTAGCATTGAAGACATGGCGTCATTATTTGATGCGTAATCGCTATGAGATTTACTCAGATCACAAGAGTTTAAAATATCTCTTCACTCAAAAAGAGCAGAATAGGAGGCAAAGGAGATGGATAGAGTTAATCAAGGATTATGACCTTGACATTCAGTATCACCCCGGCAAAGCCAATGTGGTAGCGGATGCTCTTAGCAGATTGCCTTGTAGGCTAAACACCATGATCAAGGAGAAGTAACCAAGTTTGTACGAAGAGTTGGAGCAGTTCAGGACTGAATTAGTTAGCAAAGGATTCTTAGCTAGCATTGAACTTCAACCCACTTTGATTAGCCAAATCAAGGAAGCCCAGAAGGGGAATGAAAGTATCGACGGAATCAAATGTTGTATTGGTACAGGAAAGGTACCTGGATTCACTTAAGACGAAGAAGGAGTACTGTGGTACAAAGGACGTATCTGTGTGCCAGCAGATTCGGAGTTGAAGCAGGTCATCATGAAAGAAGCTCATGATACTCTTTATTCTATCCACCCCGGAGGAACGAAGATGTATCAGGATTTGAAGGAACAATTTTGGTGGCACAAGATGAAGAGAGAAATCGGAAGCTACATCGCCAAGTGTGACATCTGTCAAAGAGTCAAAGCAGAGCATCAGAGACCTGCAGGACTGTTGCAACCATTGCAGATTCCGGAATGGAAATGGGATTCCGTAGGAATGGACTTTATCACCGGTTTGCCTACTTCTAGTAGGGGAAATGACTCAATCTGGGTCATAGTTGATAGATTGTCCAAGGTAGCCCACTTTATACCTGTCAGGACTACCTACCAGAGTGCGAAGCTAGCAGAATTGTACATCGCTATAATTGTTAGTCTGCATGGAACCCCCAAGACCATTGTATCAGATCAAGGAACTCAATTTACCTCAAGATTTTGGCAGAAAGTCCAAGAAGGATTAGGAACCAAGTTGAACTTCAGTACCGCTTATCACCCGCAAACTGATGGACAGACTGAGAGAGTCAACCAGATCCTAGAGGATATGCTTAGAGCTTGTGTGTTGGAATACGGATCAAAATGGGAAGACTGCCTGCCTTTCGCAGAATTCGCATATAACAACAGTTATCAAGCTAGTTTGCAGATGGTACCATTTGAATTCCTATATGGTAGAAAGTGTCGTACCCCTTTAAATTGGTCGCAAGTAGGAGAGAGTCAGATCTTTGGACCTGACATTCTCTGAGAAGCAGAAGAGAAAGTTCACAAAGTCCGTGAGCACCTCAAGACGGCCAAATGCAGACAGAAGAGCTATGCTGACAAAAGAAGGAGAGACCTGACTTTCAATGTCGGAGATTTTGTGTATCTCAAAGTTTCACCATTGAAAGGAACTCAACGCTTTAGTCTGAAAGGAAAGTTAGCCCCCAGATATATCGGGCCCTTTAAGATACTGATCCATCGAGTAGAAGTATCGTATCAACTGGAACTGCCTGAAGAGATGTCAGCCATCCATAATGGGTTCCATATCTCGTTACTTCGCAAATGCCTGGAAGTGCCCGAGAAGACTGAGGTTTTCAAGAACATCGATCACAGAGCTGTGGAAATCAACAATGACCTGACTTATCGGGAAGTGCCCATCCGTATCTTAGAAGGAGCTTACAGAACCACCAGGACCAGGAGCATCAAGTTTCTCAAGATTCAGTGGAGCAATCATACCAAGGAGGAAGCCACTTGGGAGCACGAAGATTACATTAGGACAGAGTTCCCAGATCTCTTTAGTTCCTAGTTTTCTTTGTAAATCTCGGGACGAGATTTTGTTTAAGGGGGGAAGGTTTGTAACATCCCAAAACTTTAATCCAAGTTTATCAAGATCCAAATCATCAAATTTAGGTTTAACAAAAACTTTTCCAAAATAAAAATAAAAGCATTCATGTGTATGTGCATTTAATTTAGGAATTGATTTGAATTGCCATGGTTCTGTGATTCCTTGCTTGTATAATGCTTCTTAGGTGATTTAAACATCATCTACCTCTTTCCCAAACTTTTCCCAAAGAAAATCAAATCAAAAACAATTAAAAAGGAGGAATGGTCATTTTTGCCAAATTAACTCTCATGCCTACTTTGAGTGTTCCTAGCACTCACTTCTCAACAGAAATAATTCTAAGTCTTTACACCCCTTGATAGTACACATAATGAGGTACCAAGGCCCACCTTTTGACCTGCTAAAAACATTCAAATACCTATTTTAAATGGCATGTGAAAATTGAATGCAATGCATATGTCTAGATCACCCCTATTTCAAAAACCATCAATTTGAGCTCCACTTTCAAAATCCTTGCAACCAGAGACTACCTAGTATCTGTGGAGAACACACAAAAATTTTGAAACCAAAATTCAAAAGTTTTTCTCTTTCGGCCATTTTGGCAAACACCTTGTGGGCAAGATCAAAGTGGCCTAACTATTACTGTTTTGGGGTTGATCTTGTCTAGCCAATTGAGGTGCTTTGCTCACCCTTGTCTCCCCCAAGCCTAACCAGACCAACACCAACCCATCCCCTACCTCCTAGCTGCGCTGCAAGGCCATGCCGAGAGCACCTTGCCGGCAATCTTGGCCCTCGCAGCAGCGGACCGCTACCCCCTCTCTCGCCATGTCTACACGCTAGCCCATGGTCCATCGCCACCGTCCAACAATCCCCAGCCCAGAGACAGGGACCAGAACGGCCAGGAACCGCCGCGCTCGGAGCCTGTCGACCATGCCGACGCCGCCCGTAGAGCGCGCCCTGTCCCTGAGTGCACAGACCTCCCCTCGGCCGCAGCCCGCGCCCACCCCTTCGCCATGACCCAGGGAACACCCCAGACACCCCCGTTGGCCGCCCAACACGCCATACCCACCGCTCGCCGTCGAACCCGCAACCTCTGCCGCCTAGAGTGCGTGACGCTCCCGACCAGCACAGAGCTCGCCTTGCCGCGCCTTTAAGCTTCAGAGCACCGCCAGGAGACAGGCCACCGTCCCCTACCTCGAGCCACGCCGCTAGCCCCCTGTGTCGCCCTCGCCGGAGTCGCCTGCCCACACCGCTCGGTCTCACCGTTGAGCCTATATAAGCCGGCCTCCCTAGCCCGAAATCCTCACACTCCCACACTCCCCACTTCTCATTGAACCTCACCCACCTCTCGCCGAAGCCTCTCGAGCTCTGCCTCACCGGAATTGGAGCCGAAACCGCCACAGCAGGAGGAGAAGGGCGTCTGCGATTTAGGGCACCCCAAGCTCCGTCGCAACCACACCACGACTCGCCGTCGTCTACCAGCCCGTTTGCCCGCCTCGCCGACCTTGCTGGAGCCCTGGTACGCCCCCAATCGACCCCCACCGCCGCGTCTAGGTCAAGTTCTCACCGGAGTAATCCGTCATCAACGATGACTGATGGCTCAATACACGGCGCCCCGAAAAGTGCTTGGTGCGTGGTGTTGATGTAGAGCTCGCTGGGAACCCCAAGAGGAAGGTATGATGAGCACAGCAGCAAGTTTCCCTCAGTTATGAAACCAAGGTTTAATCGAACCAGTAGGAGCAAGGAAACACCTCAAAGGTGTTACTAGCTGAGCTTTGGCAGGGCGCACTACCCATGCTAGTAGCAACGTGGAGACCTGCACAACACAACCACAGAACTTTGTCCCCAACTTGCGATGAGGTTGTCAATCTCACCGTGTTTTGCGGAAAACAAAGGATTAAACGTATCGAATGGAAAGAAGTAAAAGTTTGCAGAAAGTAAACACAAAATAGTAAACATTTGTAGATTGTATGTAAAGAAAGAGGACCGGGATCCATAGTTCACTAGAGGTCGCTCTCCTTAGATAGATAACACGCTGGGTGAACAAATTACAGCGAGGCAATTGACAAACACCGAGAAAGCAATACATGCATATAATAATCATCTTGACTCCTCTGAGACTTGATTAGGCATTACGACATAATACATAGACCACCATCCAACTGCATCTATGACTAATAATCCACCTTCAGGTTATCATCTGAACCCCCACCAGTATTAAGTTGCAATCAACGGATTATTGCTTTACAAACTGCGTGTAAAGTAAACAATACGATTGTTCTATGAACAAAGGATTGTTGTTTTCTCCCTAGTAGCAACAGCACATCTTGTACCTTAGATATTTCTGTCACTTCCCCAGATTACCAGAGGCATGAACCCACTATCGAGCGTAAATACTAACTCTTGGAGTTGCTAGCATCTACTTGGCCAAGATAGCTACTAACAACGGAAAGCATGCAAGATCACAAATAACAAAGACATGATAGAATCAATAATCAATCTGAAATAGCATCTCAATATCCATCGGATCCCCGCAAACACAACATGTATGAATTACAAATAGATGATCTTGATCATGAACGGAGCTCACAAGATCTAAACATGAAAGCACAAAGGAGGAGAAACCAGCCATCTAGCTACTACATGGATCCGTAGTCCAAGGATGAACTACTCACGCATCAGACCGGAGGCTTGCATGGTGATGAAGAAGGCCTCCAGGGTGAATTCCCCTCTCCGACAGGGTGCCGGGAAGAGCTTCTGATCCCTCCCGATCTAGGGATGGAGATGACGGCGGCTACAGACTCTTTTGTGGATTTTTGATCGGGCACTTAGGGTTTTCGTCCCGAGGGCAACTTATAGTCGGAAGGGGAGGCCGAGGGGGTGCCGGGAGCGGCCACACCACCCCCTAGCGCGGGCCAGGCCTGGCCGCGCGGGCCAGGTGGTGTGGTGGCTCCCTGGCCCTTCTTCGTCTCGTATTCTGGCACTAGATCACTTCCGGAAAAATAGGCACTTTGGCTTTTGTCCCGTCCAATTCCGAGAATATTCATTTTCTGACTTTCCTGGAACCAAAAACAGCAGAAAATAGGCAGATGGCACTTTGGCTCTTGTTAATAGGTTAGTCCAAGAAATCATATGAAAAGTACTCCAATGTTGGAACAAAACACAAGAAAGTGGATAAAACCAGGCATGGAACATCAAAAATTATAGATACATTTGCAATGTATCAACATCCCCAAGCTTAACTCCTGCTCGTCCTCGAGTAGGTAAGTGATAAAAAGAAAATAATTTTTGAGGTGACATGCACCATCAAAGACTTGATCAAAGTATTTGCAAAATACTCAAAGCTGGGATCATAGTACTTCAATCATAACATGAAAGACAAAGTTCTAGCAATAAGCAAAGAAACTATGATGCAACATGAAAAGGCACAAACAAAAGATTCATGAATAACAATGCTTTGCAAGACGTTTGTTTGTTTCACATAAAGAAAACATAGTATAAAAGTTATTCAGCTTGTCCCTCAATAGAGTAGCAAATATAAATGCATAGGACACCTTCAAAGTTCATAAGAGTGACTAGATACAATAGTTTCAAACAAGCAATAACAAGTTATGCATCAATCAACTAGTCTTGGGATAATGCACATAGAACTAAGAATGGCCACTATGCTCTCAAAGTAGGTGCATAAAGATAGAAGGTGGAGACTCAATATAATGGTGGAAGAAAAGCCTTTTGTAAAAGGAAGTAGGGATTCAAGTCTCATAAAGAGCTTCTAAAAATTATGGTACTCATAGCTTTCAGCTCTCATTGCCCCTATCATAAGCATCTTGAAGTGATTAAGGTTAAAGTGAACAAACTATGGTGTACATGCTTGACGAAGTATAAGTCAGAAATCTCATGTCCCTTGTATACGAGGGCCGCTCCTCATGCTACTCAAGTTTAGTCACCGGTAAGTTCTTGTCATTGTAAGTACATGTGTATCATTGAGAACCGCCAACGGGGTACCCCTTGCCCGATGATACGGAAGAATCCCCATATCAAAATGACAAGGCAAGCAGACAACGAGCATCTCAGCATTCTTCTTATTTACCATGGGAATATGGTGCTTTTTCTCTCTTTCCTATTTTCATAGTATCTCTTTTTTTCTTTTTTTCTCTTTTTTTAGCATAGGACTCTTTTTTTATAAGAAGAATGCTTCATAGTAGCTCATTATGGTTACGCTGCAGGTTTCCACCATGTCAGCATGGATTAGACCAGCGGCCCAGGCGTTTCTCTAACACATATACATAACTCCATGGACTTACAAGCTCCCCTTTCATTTCACACCGATGACATCCATATACAAAAGAGGATGATATCAACTAGGTACTAGTACCAAGCGCAATGTTGAAAGCATTCCCCATGAAAGCATGGTTCTGCTAATTCTCGACAAATAAGTGCAAGCATATACAACATAGAAGACACAATGGTTCAAGTTTATTAAGGGCAAGTAAACTAAAGTGTGACATCAAGTTCGTGAGAGCTTTAATCACTAGTTTTTTCATAACAAGTGGAAGGTAAACAAAAGCATGAATATACTTGGAATAACATAAGCTAGTAAGTAGGTATGGTGGACTCTTTGGAATAACTTGGCTTAGGGAGTTGGATGCATGAGTGGAACTCATACTTTGTTGTGGAGGCTAGCAAAAGACTGGGAGCGACAAGCTAAGAGAGCAATAATGGCCATAATCATGCAGAGCGACAAAACATCATTGATCAAAGCATAAAGTGATAGTACAAGTTGAAAACTAAAGTATCATCAAGGCTATGGTGACTTGAGATAGTCATAACATGGTGTGAGCATGTGCCAAGTCAACCCAAATAAAGCATCAAAGGAGAATACCACTATACTATGCTTTAATATGCTAAACAACGCATGATTCACCCAAGGCACATTAATAAATCTCAATTGTTTATAACAAGCCATGCTACAGCAAAGAATACTAAGAATAAAGCCAAAACAATATCAAGCATGGCATGACAAAGCATAGGCCACACTGAAAAACGAGCTCTTTTTACCACATAAGCATGAACTTTCCTACTCTTTTCCAAACCAAACCAAACTATTTGCAAACCAAAGTATGAAAGAGGGGGTCCAACCAATTTATTCAGAACACTAAGCAAACCAAGCAAACTAAAAACCAAAACAAAAACGAAAAAGAAGACGCTCCAAGAAAAACACAAATGTGCATGAAACAATAAAAAATGAAGCGTTTGGAAGAAACCTGGGATTTTTATTGATGAAGAAGAGGATGCCTTGGGCATCCCCAAGCTTTGACGCTTGTACTTCTTGGATATTTCTTGGGGTGACACGCGTGGCATCCCCAAGCTTGATCTTTAGTCCATCCTTCATCTCATTACTCATTCCTTCCATACACCTGAAATTTTTCCTTCATACAAAACTTCACACAATCTTATTAGCAACATTAGTGCACTCAAGATAAATAATTCTCAAGGTTCAGTTCTAACACCAAATAAACTTCCATTAGAACAATATCTACTGTAGCACTTCCCTCAAAAAGCTCAATTCCCCAAAAGAACTCAAGAAGGAACCAACAAGAAGCAAATGCAGAAAATGGCAGAAATCTGTCAAAACAGACCAGCAGGTAAAGACGAATTTTTTCGAAGACCTTCTGTTGCTCAAATAAAAACGTATTGAACTAACGAAAGTTAGATAACAACCTGGGTAAGAAGCACAAACAATTACAGCTCAATCCGACGTACAGAGCTCTCTCCGAAATGTTTACGGTGAAGCACAGAAATCTGTTTCGGGACAGCAACTTTCCCAATCATTACTTCTCTCTCATTAGAGGTTACTCTTGGCACAAAAAGCAAATAAAAAGGATAAGGAGATGTTATTACAGAGGTAATAACTTCCAAAACTCAACTAAAACTCTTGGGTTATCTCCCAACAATTACTTTTCTTTAACGTCTTTAAGTTAGGCATAAGAAGCAAAGAAAGAATCAAGGGTTCTCAAATGAACAAGCATTAAGACCAAATTTTGTTTTCATAGGAGAAGCAAAAGAAATATTTTCTCTCTTTTTAGGGAAGTGTTCTATACCTTTCTTGAGTGGGAGTTGATATTTAATGGTGCCTTCTTTCATATCAATGATGGCACCAACAATTCTAAGAAAAGGTCTTCCCAAAGTAATAGGACAAGAAGCATTGTATTCAACATCCAAAACATAGAAATCAACGGGGACATAGGAATCGTTAACCATAATAAGAACATCATTAAGACTCCCCATGAGTTTCTTTTTAGCATTAGCATCAAGTGGGACAATCAAATAACAATCTTCAAGAGGAGGCAAATCAAGCATATCATAAATCCTTCTAGGCATAATAGAAACACTACTATCAAGATCACACAAAGCTTTGAAATCAAAGTCATTCACTTGCATATTAATGATGGGTTCACAACCATCTTCTTGTTTTATGGGAATAGAAGCTTTATGTTTCATCTTTTCTTCTTTAATCTTTATGAGAGCATCAGTAATGTGTTTTGTAAAAGCCATGTTCATAGCACTAGCATTAGGACTTTTAGAAAGCTTTTGTAGGAACTTAATAACTTCAGAGATGTTGCAACCATCAAGATCAAGAGCAAATTTATCATCTAAAGTTGTAGAACTATTACTAGCCTCAACACTAGTGGTGGTAATAGTGGAAACACTAATGTTTCTAGCAATTTCATCTTCTCTTTCCCACTTAGCATGTAATTCAGCTAATAGTCTAACATTTTCATCTATTCTTACTTGTATAGCATTAGTGGATGCAAAGGGATTATCATTAGTTACAGGTTTAGCAGCCATTTTATTTAAAAATATTGAGTTTCAGCCAAAGATGCTATATTTCTTTCAACATTAGAGAGTTTTTCCTCAATAGTTTTATTGAAAGCAGTTTGTTTACTAATAAACTCTTTAAGCATAACTTCAAGTTCAGAGGGAGCACTCTTATTATTATTGTAAGAATTTCAATAAGCATTACCATTGTTGGTAGGATATGGCTTATAATTGTTGTTACCAAAATTGTTCCTATAAGCATTATTACCATAAGCATTGTTGCCAAAGTTGTTATTTCTTATGAAGTTCACATCAACTTGCTCTTCTTGAGCAACCAAAGAGGCTAAAGGAACATTATTTGGATCAATATGGGTTTTCCCATTAACAAGCATAGACATAATAATATCAATCTTATCACTCAAGGAGGAGGTTTCCTCAACAGAATTTACCTTCTTACCTTGTGGATCTCTCTCGGTATGCCATTCAGAATAATTAACCATCATATTGTCCAATAGTTTTGTTGCAGCACCCAAAGTGATGGTCATAAAGGTATCCCCAGCAGCTGAATCCAATAGGTTCCTTGAAGAATAGTTCAACCCTGCATAAAAAGTTTGGATGATCATCCAAGCAGTCAGTCCATGAGTGGGACAATTCTTTACCAAAGATTTCATTCTTTCCCAAGCTTGAGCAACATGCTCATTATCAAGTTGTTTAAACTTCATTATTTCACTTCTCTTGGATATAATCTTAGCAGGAGGATAGTATTTTCCAATAAAAGCATCTTTGCACTTAGTCCAAGAATCAATACTATTCCTAGTCAAGGAATTCAACCATTCTTTAGCTTTTCCTCTCAAAGAGAAAGGAAACAATTTTAGTTTAATAATATCACCATCTATATCCCTATGCTTTTGCATCTCACAAAGTTCAACAAAGTTATTTAGATGGGAAGCAGCATCTTCATTACCAATACCTGAAAATTGTTCTCTCATAACAAGACTGAGGAAAGCAGGTTTTATCTCAAAGAAAGTATTTTCAGCCATAGGTGGAGCAATAGGAGTGCTCATAAAATCATTGTTGTTGGTTCTAGTGAAGTCACACAACTTAGTGTTTTCAAGAGTACTCATTTTTTGGGTTTTCAAATAAGAAAGCAAACAAGTAAAACTAATTTTTTTGTGTTTTTTGAAGAACAAAACAGGCAATCAAAGCAAAAAAGAAAACTAAGCAAAACAAAAACTACAAAGTAAAGAGATTGGTTGTGAGGGACTCCCCTTGTGAAAATGTCCTTGACTCCCCGGCAACGGCGCCAGAAAATCGCTTGATGGCTCAATACACGGCACCCAGAAATGTGCTTGGTGCGTGGTGTTGATGTATATCTCGTTGGGAACCCCAAGAGGAAGGTATGATGAGCACAGCAGCAAGTTTCCCTCAGTTATGAAACCGAGGTTTAATTGAACCAGTAGGAGCAAGGAAACACCTCAAAGGTGTTACTAGCTGAGCTTTGGCAGGGCGCACTACCGGTTCTAGTAGCAACGTGGAGACCTGCACAACACAACCACATAACTTTGTCCCCAACTTGTGATAGGTTGTCCATCTCACCGTGTTTTGTGGACAACAAAGGATTAAACATATCGAATGGAAAGAAGTAAAAGTTTGCAGAAAGTAAACACAAAACAGTAAACAGTTGTAGATTGTATGTAAAGAAAGAGGACCGAGATCCATAGTTTACTAGAGGTGGCTCTCCTTAGATAGATAACACGCTGGGTGAACAAATTACAGCTGAAGGGAATATGCCCGAGATGCAATAATAAAGTGGTTATTATCTTATTCCATGTTTATGATAAATGTTTATTTTGCATGCTATAATTGTATTAATAGGAAATGTTAATACATGTGTGTTTAATAAACAAAATACAAAGTTCCTAGTACTGCCTCTCATATAAACTAGCTTGTCGATTAACAAGATGATCAAGGTTTCCTGATCATCGACATTGGATGTTGTTAATAACGAGGTCACAACATTGGTGGAATGATTTGATGAACATTCATCTGAAGTATAGCATTACGATTAGAGTCATTATGTTTATATTGCTATAACATCATACGAAGTAATCTTAGTCCTTGGACCATGAGATCATGTTAATTGCTAACGCCAGAAGAGTATCTTGATAACACCAAACGTCACACCGTAACAGGGTGACTATAAAGGTGGGTTCAGTACTACGAAGGTGTTATGTTGAGGCTCATGGATCAAGAGTGGAATTTGTCAATCTCGATGACGGATAGATATACTCTGGGCCCTCTCGGTGATATCACATTAAGATAGCTTGCAAGGAAGTGATGTGATCACTAGAATATTATATCGCGGGAACGAGAAAAGAGTACATGTCGGTAACGAGATCAAACTAGGTATGGAGATACCGATGATCGAATCTCGGACATGTAATATATCGCGAGACAAAGGGATTTAGTTACTAGCCTTAAAGGTTCTCACGATCATAGAAGTCATCGTTGAATGTGTAGGAGTCAGTATGGATCTCCAGGTCCCGCTTCTGATTATTAATATGAGAAGGGTCTTGATCATTTCTGCATTATTCGTGAACTATAGGGTGACACACTTAAGAGATACCGACACCATTTGGAGCAAATATGTTTCAGATAAGGATTTAAGAAAGCGCTGGAATTATTTCAATAGACACTGAAACTGTCTTGGGTGAAATTGCTGAGATTGGTTCTGCATGTAATATTGAAATGTTGCAGGGGTTTTATGTGAATGTTTGCTAATTAAAGTAATTAACAAAATTCTGAATAAAAATAATAAAAGAGTTTTATTAAATGAGAGATCATTAAATTTAGAGAAATTTAATGCATTTAAAGTGGAGACTTTAAAAGAGAATGTGAAGGGGCATTTTAATGTGGAGGGGGTTACCACCACATGAATGGGGGAGGTGAAGGGACACCCTCCCCTCCTCCTATAAAAGGCCCCCCTCTCACTCCTTTTTCCTCACACCTCCTCGTGAAGGATCTCTCTCCCCCTCTAGTATTATTCCCCATGGTCTCGAATTAGCGAGATACAAGTTCCCGGTGGGTTTTATCTGGAAAGGAGTTGTTGCTTCCGCTGCTTTGCTGGAGCGAGGGACGGAGGTTGTCGGGGTACCGGACGTGTGTGCGATCACGGATGCACCGCTGCTTTGCGGTGCTGGACTTGGTGGTGCTGGAGCTGGATCTGATGGACGTGCTGGAGCCGGACCTGCTAGACTTCATCACGATCTTGAGATCGGCAAGTGTACGACTACATCAACCATGAGTTCCTACTCGTTAACAAAGGTCGTTGTCTATGAGGTAAGTTCTCGTTGGATGTATGTCCACCCGTTTCTTTGTACCTAGTAGATAGATCTTGGCGTGTAGTTCACATCGTAGGAAATTTTTTGTTTTCTATGCTGCGGACCCAACTGTGGTATCAAAGCCTGATCTATGTGTAGGTGCTTTGCACGGGTAGTACACATATGTTTATATGTGGGCGATGATGATCATGTTATTGCATCTTCTATGTCTTTTGGATATTGGTGGCATAGTGGGATGAAGCGGCCCGGACCAACCTTACATGTCATCGTACATGAGACCGGTTCCACGACTGACATGCAACTAGTTTTGCATAAGTGGCTGGCGGGTGTCTGTCTCTCCTACTATAGTCAATATCTGATTTACAACGAGTTGCTAATAACTTGGTTATCCTCGTTGTGGTTCATGTTCGTAGGTAAGAATGGTTCTATCTCCGAAAGCCCTAAGCCACGTAAAACTTGCAATTGATAAATTAGAGGCGTCTAGTTTAGATCATTGTTGGGCTAGTGTCTTGATATGGTATTGTTGTAAGTAGATGTATGGTAGATACTCTTACAACACATTCAACGTGTAAGTTCCATAGACCTTGGCCTTACACACAAAGGAATGATAGAGATCATACCACGATGCAAATGATAGATATCAAATGCATGGACCATATCATTTCACTTTACACATTAGATGTTAGCATCTTATACTGCTAGTTTGGCACTTTTTGTAGCATTGTAAGATGATCCCTCATTTAGATATCAAGATAAAAATGTGTTCTTCCTTAAGTATGCACCGTTTTGTGGATCGTATTTCGAGACATCACGTGATGATCGGGTGTACTCGACTCTACGCTTTCATACAAACGGGTGTAAGATAGTTTTACACATGCGAGTACTAAGGTTCTTACTTGGCGAGCCTAACATGTACAGACATGGCCTCGGAACACGGACCGAAAGGTTAAGCATGAGTCATATAGTTGATATGATGCCCATATAGATGCTCGCCTTTGAAGCTACATCAACTCACGTGATGATCGGACTTGGTGTAGTGGATTTGGTTCATGTAATCACCAAAAAGACACGAGGGATGTCGTTTTTGAGTGAGAGTTCATTTATAATTTGGATCAGTCGAACTCAATTTGTCATAAACTAAATCGAAGTGAATTTGCATAATTTGTTGTAGTCATTGGCGTCTGTTCACTACCTTATGCTTAGTTTTAATTGACATAATAGAACTATATAATTCTGGATATTTACTTTACGAACTGGTATAGTATTGTTTTGAATGTCAATTTAAAGTTTATAAGTCCTATTGCAAACTTTTAGTAAACTCTATTTACTCCATGAAGTTTAATAAGTAGTATTAAATCAAGAGTAAGAATTCCAATGTTAGTATCTAAAGTATCATGTTTGCCTCCATGTTTCTTGATATTCAAAAGTTGTTTTAATATCGAGGTTATCTAGGAGCTGAAAGAATTGTTTCAGAAACCATCATGTGTGAAAGATATTTGATATCTGAAACAAAGTTTTTGGTTGCATTATGATAGAGTGTAATTTAGCAAAATACATGTTCTCATATTGTATGAGAATTTGTGAAGGATGGAGATGCTAGGCATCCGAATCTCCCAAAAGGTTTCGGGAACTAAAATTATACTCGCCATTCTTCCATATAGGCCATAGTAGCTTGATCATGAAAGTTTTCATGATAAGGATGAATAGAAGATGTAAGTATAATGTTCACTACACTAATAGATTACTAAAGAATGGATTTTTGAAAGAATACCAAACATTTGATGATGGTGATTCACTTCAAAGTGCAAGTCCAAAGGTATTAGTATTTGACTATATACGCTTTGTACTATGTGTCATGTGAATGACACCACAATTGATGTTGATAGATTCTTTTAAAAGCAAAAGGAATTGCTGAAAGAGAATCTATAAAATATTTGGCAGAAAATAAAATGTTGGAGATCTCCAACTTAGGTATATAGAAGATATACATGTTATGGCTGTATTCCTTGCTTGTTAAACAATGTGGTTCTTCGGTATTGGATACCGAATTGGTTGGTATGAAGTGTTACAGGACAATGCAATTCATGAACTGCAATGGCCTAAGTAACTAGCAAGAGAATAAGTGATGATGTTCATCAAAAACAAATAAAGTGTTATTGTGTTTTTCGTTGTCATCAAACCTAGCCTTCAAGATTTGTTTTAATAATTGTTATTTTGTTCCGGTATTACGAGAACAATGGTTGTTCAAATAATTACCATATTCCATAAAGGATGGATGAACTTTTACAAGTCTAGTGGGAGAAATCACATCCATAAACACTATTGCTAAAATGTCGCAAGACAAATGATTGAAAGATCACTTATGAAGTGACATCGTTGTTTAAATTATATTGGAAAGAAAACATGAAGAAACTCCATGTTGATGGAATTTTGGAGTCTTTGATTTTGATCAATTGACGCATGTGAGAGTTTCCTCGAGATAATTGAAACTCCGTCCATAGGCCAGAGAGGAACGGATGACTAGCTTATTGGAAATTGTGCATGTTGATGTGCATAGTCCATTATGTGTATCCATATGCGATGGATCTTTTTGCTTCATATGCTTTCTTCGAAAATTTGAGTGAATATATCTGTATATTTACTTAATAAGGAAGAAGTATGAAACATTTGAAAGTTGTTCAAAGACTTTCAAGATGAAGTGGAAAATCATTGTAACAATAAAATAAAGAGTTTATGATTCGATCATAAAGGAAGATATTTGAGTTACATGTTTAGCAAAACACCTAAGATTTGAGGAATTGTTCCACGAATTTGGATTTCCTGATAAACCACAGGAGTATGGCATGTTCGAGAGATGAAATCAAACCATGATTGACATGGTAAGATCAAAGGTGTCATTTATAAAACTGCCATTATGTTTTAAGGATTGAAGCTTTAGAGACTACCGCTTTTACACTGAAAAGAGCACCATCGTGATCCATTGAAATGACACCATATGAGTTATGGTTTGGGATAAAACCCGAATTGTCTTTTCTTAAACTTTGGTATGTTATGCATAAGTAAAATGTTTACAACCAAAGTCGGATAAGCATGTCTTTGTAGGTTATCCCAAAGAATTTGCTGGGAATTTCTCCATAACACCGAGGACAAAAGAGTTTGTCACTTGGAACGTCATGTTTCTTGAGAAGGAATTTTTCACGAAAATTTAAGTGGGAGGACAATAGAACTTTGATAAGGTTGTTGAACCTTAGCTATATGTGCTAAGTAGCACAACACTGGAAAGTGTCCCGGTGGCGGCCACAATGCTCATGGCTCCCGTGATTACAAAAGGTGATTAGAGTTCCTATTGAACCGTGTGGGTCGGTAAGAATCAAATAGTGTGATTTGATAAGCAAGTCGTTATTGTTTTGACAACGATGAACCGACTACATTCAAAGAGGCGATGACGGGCCCTGACTCCATAAAATGACTAGAAGTCATATAATTCGTGATAGTATCCATACACGAGAAATCAAGTTTCTGAACTTGGAAGACCCTCCGGAAAGGCATGAAGCATATCGGTTGTGTTTGGATCTATAAAGAAATAGACATGGATGTTTAACATCTATGAAATAGTCGACATGTCGGAAAGAAGTTTACGGCAATGTTCAAGGAGTTGACTATGACAAGATTTGATCTTTCATAGCGATATTTAGTCTTGACGGATTAATGTAGCAACCACTACATATAATTTGATGTATGGTAGTTGAACAAACAAAACAATGTTCTTCTAATAGAATGGTTACCTAGGACAAGTATAAGACACGGTCCGAAGGGTTTTGTTAATTCAAAGCATGCTAAAAGGGCATGCAAACTTCAATAGTTGAAGTAAGCATAGCGGAGTTGGAATCTTCACCATGATGAAACTGTTAAAAGAGTTTAAATTCATCGGAGATGATGAAGATTCTTGCATTTGCAAGAAATTAAGTGGGAGCGCTAAGACATATTTCTAATACATTATGTAGAGAACATATTGTTGATTGGAAATGATGTATCTTTTATTGACACAAGTTAAGAATTTCATTAAAATAGGATTTCGATGAAAGACTTGGGCAAAACCGAAATATTTGGCATCCATATCTATATGGATAGATTGAGGCGCTAATATGGTTGTGCCAGACATACATATATGAGATATTGAAAGGGTTCAATATGGAAACAACAAGAAAGGTTCTTGGTGCATGGAAATAATTGTATCAAGATTCAAGTGTTACAACACTTGGTGAGTAAAATCACATGAGATTTTGATCGATTATACCATGATATGTATATATCCAAAATTTCCTATGCTCTAAATGTTATGAGCACATACCAGAATGATTCATAAGATGATCATTGGACGATAGTAAAGATATTCTTATGAGCTTTGGAAGAACTAAGAATATATCATGTATAAGTGACAAATAGTTAAAGGTAGTTCATTGTAAAGTGTTACATTGATACTATTTTGTCACAAGATACAAATTAAATTTATCTCAATTTAGACTATGGGTGGCACAATGTAATGGAAAGGGTATTCCATGATGAATTTGGATAAGTTCCAAAGTTGAAACATTGTGGCGGATACTACAACAAAAGGCTAAGTATATGACTGCTATAGTAGCAGCAAAGGAGGGCATTTGTGTTAAGAATTTTTCTATCAAACTAGGTGTGGTTCAAAGTGGGCTAATACTATGAAGATATACTGTATGACAATAATATCAACATATTTTAACCCGAAAAAACTAAAGGTCTCACCAAAGGACCAAAATTATACAATGCCATCTCATTTGAGAATGAGTGATGCGTAGAGACGTAAAGACATGCAAATACACATGGACCTGAAAGTTCCAGATCCGGAGATTATGTTAACCACTAGCAAACGCATATATTCAACACCTAGGTGTTGTATATACAAGTTTACAAACTAGATTATTGACTCTAGTGCAAGTGGGAGACTGAAGGGAATATGCCCGAGATGCAATAATAAAGTGGTTATTATCTTATTCCATGTTTATGATAAATGTTTATTTTGTATGCTATAATTGTATTAATTGGAAATGTTAATACATGTGTGTTTAATAAACAAAATACAAAGTTCCTAGTACTGCCTCTCATATAAACTAGCTTGTCGATTAACAAGATGATCAAGGTTTCCTGATCATGGACATTGGATGTTGTTAATAACGAGGTCACAACATTGGTGGAATGATTTGATGAACATTCATCCAAAGTATAGCATTACGATCAGAGTCATTATGTTTATATTGCTATAATCATACGGAGTAATCTTAGTCCTTGGACCATGAGATCATGTTAATTGCTAACACCAGAAGAGTATCTTGATAACACCAAACGTCACACCGTAACAGGGTGACTATAAAGGTGGGTTCGGTACTACGAAGGTGTTATGTTGATGCTCATGGATCAAGAGTGGAATTTGTCAATCCCGATGACGGATAGATATACTCTGGGCCCTCTCGGTGATATCACATTAAGATAGCTTGCAAGCAAGTGATGTGATCACTAGAATATTATATTACGGGAATGAGAAAAGAGTACATGTCCATAACGAGATCAAACTAGGTATGGAGATACCGATGATCGAATCTCGTACATGTAATATATCGCGAGACAAAGGGATTTAGTTACTAGCCTTAAAGGTTCTCGCGATCACAGAAGTCATCGTTGAATGTGTAGGAGTCAGTATGGATCTCCAGGTCCCACTTTTGATTATTAATCTGAGAAGGGTCTTGATCATGTCTGCATTATTCGTGAACCGTAGGGTGACACACTTAAGGGATACCGACACCATTTGGAGCAAATATGTTTCAAATAAGGATTTAAGAAAGCGCTGGAATTATTTCAATAGACACTGAAACTGTTTCGGGTGAATTGCTGAGATTGGTTCTGCATGTAATATTGAAATGTTGCAGGGGGTTTTATGTGAATGTTTGCTAATTAAAGTAATTAACAAAATTATGAATAAAAATAATAAAAGAGTTTTATTAAATGAGAGAGCATTAAATTTAGAGAAATTTAATGCATTTAAAGTGGAGACTTTAAAAGAGAATGTGAAGGGGCATTTTAATGTGGAGGGGGTTACCACCACATGAATGGGGGAGGTGAAGGGACACCCTCCCCTCCTCCTATAAAATGCCCCCCTCTCACTCCTTTTTCCTCACACCTCCTCGTGAAGGATCTCTCTCCCCCTCTAGTATTATTCCCCATGGTCTCGAATTAGCGAGATACATGTTCCCGGTGGCTTTATCTGGAAAGGAGTTGCTGCTTCCGCTGCTTTGCTGGAGCGAGGGACGGAGGTTGTCGGGGTGCCGGACATGGGTGCGATCACGGATGCACCGCTGCTTTGCGGTGCTGGACTTGGTGGTGTTGGAGCTGGATCTGATGGACGTGCTAGAGCCGGACCTGCTGGACTTCATCACAATCTTGAGATCGGGAAGTGTACGACTACATCAACCACGAGTTCCTACTCGTTAACAAAGCTTTTTGTCTACGAGGGTAAGTTCTCGTTGGATGTATGTCCACCCGTTGCTTTGTACCTAGTAGATAGATCTTGGCGTGTAGTTCACATCGTAGGAAATTTTTTGTTTTCTATGCTGCGGACCCAACAACAGTGGGGCAATTGACAAACACCGAGAAAGCAATACATGCATATACTAATCATCTAGAATCCTCTGAGACTTGATTGGGCATTACAACATAATACATAGACCGCCATCCAACTTCATCTATGACTAATAATCTACCTTCAGGTTATCATCCGAACCCCCTCCAGTATTAAGTTGCAAGCAACAGATTATTGCTTTACGAAATGCATGTAAAGTAAACAATACGATTGTTCTATGAACAAAGGATTGTTGTATTCTCCCTAGTAGCAACAACACATCTAGTACCTTAGAGATTTCTGTCACTTCCCCAGATTACCAGAAGCATGAACCCACTATCGAGCATAAATACTAACTCTTGGAGTTGCTAGCATCTACTTGGCCAAGATAGCTACTAACAACGGAAAGCATGCAAGATCACAAATAACAAAGACATGATAGAATCAATAATCAATCTAAAATAGCATCTCAATATCCATCGGATCCCCGCAAACACAACATGTATGAATTACAAATAGATGATCTTGATCATGAACGAAGCTCACAAGATCTAAATATGAAAGCACAAAGGAGGAGAAACCAGCCATCTAGCTACTACATGGATCCGTAGTCCAAGGATGAACTACTCACGCATCACACCGGAGGCTTGCATGGTGATGAAGAAGGCCTCCAGGATGAATTCCCCTCTCCGGCAGGGTGCTGGGAAGAGCTTCAGATCCCTCCCGATCTAGGGATGGAGATGACGGCGGCTACAGACTCTTTCGTGGATTTTTGATCGGGCACTTAGGGTTTTCATCCCGAGGGCAACTTATAGTCGGAAGGGGAGGCCGAGGGGGTGCCGAGAGTGGACACACCACCCCCTGGCGTGGGCTAGGCCTAGCCGCGCGGCCAGGTGGTGTGGTGGCTCCCTGTCCCTTCTCCGTCTCGTATTCTGGCACTTGATCACTTCCGGAAAAATAGGCACTTTGGCTTTTGTCCCGTCCAATTCCGAGAATATTCATTTTCTGACTTTCCTGGAACCAAAAACGGCAGAAAACAGGCAACTGGCACTGTGGCTCTTGTTAATAGGTTAGTCCAAGAAATCATATGAAAAGTACTCCAAAGTTGGAACAAAACACAAGAAAGTGGATAAAACCAAGCATGGAACATCAAAAATTATAGATAGATTTGAAATGTATCAATGACTCTCCACCGTTAGATCCCCTTTTAATCGTGCGACCTAGGATGCTAGATACCGTTTCGGTGTTTCTGTGCCGCTGACCGGTGGAGCCCGCATGTCAGGCAACCCTCTGCTCTCACTGTGCGTAGCTGGGCCGGCCCAGTTAGTTCCCGCGCGAGTTAGAATTTCAAATTTAGCTTTTTCGAATTAGAGTTAATCTAGTTCCTGTCCACTAGTTTAAAAATCAATTCTGGGAGTTTGACAAATCCAAATTGCATGAAACCAATTTTGCCTGAAAGGTATTGAAATGATCTATGCAAGCCCGTTGGATTTAATTCAATTAGAGTTATAGATCTCTCCTAATAAAAATAACAAAATAGAAGCAAGTGCGCCTTGCAACATTTTTATAAAATCAACTAAGATAGGTTTTGAGTTGATTCCAACTCTCAAAAATCACATTTCATCATACCTATCTGAATATGTAATAATATTAATGTTTACATGCAGTGACTTTGGACTAGTACCAAAATAATGCTATATAGGCATTTCTAGTCACTTTAAATCATTAAATAATAAACTTAAACCAAAGTAATATTGATCCGACCTTTAAATCCCATTCCCACATGTTATAATATGTGGTGAAGACATGTGTCCACATGATCCAATATTTTAAGTGGTGAATATTAAATCTTAGTAAATTTTTCAATGAGTAGAAATTACTTTTCTAAAATAAAAAGAGTGAAACTATTTAAACTAAACTTGTGATGCTTGAAATGATAATAGATCATCAAATGTGTGTTGTAGAATGCTAAGTAGACTAGTTAAGTATTGTTTGGTGATTGTGTACTCCGTATGTATTTATAGACGATAGTACCGACCAAGCTTTCAGAGGAGGAGGAGTTCTACCAAGAAGAAGAAGAAGAAGAAAACTTCAACCACTGCACTTCACAAGGCAAGACACCATTAACAATGCAAGCTAACACTTGCAAGTATAATGCTTAGCAAACTAGGATTAAACTAGATGGTTTAACAAAGATGCTTTAGGCATGCTTTAGTCACACTACCTTGACTATTAGTACCCCAAGTCTTATTTACAAGCTTTACTTCCTTTACTTTACACAAAGTTCTTTACTTGTTTTGGAAGGTAGCATAAAGAGTATAAAACTTGACCTATGTAGAAACCCCTTTAGATGTCATTCTATGGCATGATATTGAACCCATCTTTACAACCTTAGTGAACACTCTTAACTTGGTAGTTTAGAGTAGATCAAAAACTTGAGTCACTTTAGATGGGAACACTTGGTGAAAATGATTTATGAAAACCTTGGAATGATGAGTCATTCTAATGAGATGTTTTGACATGTGTTGAGAAACACAAATGGTTTATGATGGTGAAAATGTTGAGCCATGAGCCTTAGCCCTTTTATAAAACTGATGGTTGGATTCGGATGCGATACCATTCCAAATTTACCATACAACCAAACTACCTGAATTGGGTAAGGCTTAGCTGGAAATTTATATGCATTAGTATTAGTTCCCTTGCGGGAGAGGTCTGAGCTGAGGCTACCTCTCAATGTTGTCCACCTATGCAGTGCCCAAGATGACTGATGGTCATGGTTGGGAAGCCATGCTCATAGGAGAGGTGCTTATACTAGGGTGTGTAAAGGGAAGGTTATGTTTGATTATCTGCATACTAAGTATGATGATTCAGGGTTATGCCTGACAGATGTATCGAATCTTGTGGTGAAAGTGTACCACCTCTACAGAGTGTCAAACTATTCGAATAGTCGCGTCTGCCGTTATGGACAGTTGGAATGGCCATACTATTTCGTTGTCAGATGTTTTCCAAATTGACTTATGAAATGAATGAGGAATATTGACTTGACCACAACAGGGTTGTGTTTATGACAATAGCTTCCCACCTTAAGTGATTCTAGAACTTTATATTATCTTTCTTTGCTTCAAAACTCAGCTTAGGTTTCAAACTTAAGTTTATAGTTAAACTTAGATTTATCACTTTAACTTAGAACTATATTACTTGTTAGAGGTAGTTTGGGAGTACTTAAAGAGTACTCATGGCTTTTGTCCCTGGCTATTCTCATGGCCAGACTATGAAGGAGACTATCAAGATGATGGCCAACAGGATGGCTATGATAACTAGGACTATCTGCCTTTGTCAGCATTGCTTGTGCCCTTGAAGATGGACCCCACCGCTACGTCTTTTATTTCCGCTGCTTGTTGTATTAAGACTGGATGAGATCCTTATTTGTGTAAGACCTTATGTATGGTTTGTAATGGATGATGTACTATTATATCCAATCCGTTATGTCCCGCAAAAATGGTAATCCTGGGATTACGAGGTATGGCATAACGGGCATCTAGGATTAAAAATCTGGGTGTTGACAGAAACTTTCCCGGTGTTGATTACTTGTTGTAGTTGATGCTATTGAGTGGAACCATTGAATTATCGTTTATATTCAGATTGTTACTTATCATTATTCCATCTCCGATCTTGATCCATATGATGTCTTGTGAGTAGTTCATTTAGTTCTTGAGGACATGGGAGAAGTCATGTTGTTAGTAGTGGAATTGTGTTGAAAAAGATTCAATAGTTTGTTATTTAAGTGTGGTGTTATTCTTCTAGTGGTGTCATGTGAACGTCGACGACATGACACTTCACATAATTTACTGTTATTCATTGATATATTTCATATTAAGAGATGATACTTATGCTATTTCATCTATTTTTGCATGGTTGATGACTTTTGGAGGATGAACCGCTGAAGTTAGGATTCTGATGGAAAAGGCACTATTTGGACGCAAAATTCCCGAAGATCAGAAAATCCCAGAAAATACATGGAAAATTCTATTTTTCCAGAAGACAAAGGATGCCAGAAGGGGGAGCGGAGTTGGGCCATAGGGGGGCCCACACCACCCCCTGGCGTAGGCCACCCCCTAGCGCGGGCCACCCCTGGCCGTGCCACCAGGTGGTGTGGCCACCCTGGCCCACCTCCAGCTCTCCCCTTTGGCGTATATTATCCCCACGAAACCCTAATCCTCGGGGAGCGACACAGAAAGATTCCGCCGCCTCTGCGGGGCAGAAAACTGCAGAGAGAGAAAGAGCTCTCTAGCACGCAGAAATCTGCCGGGGAAATTCCTTCCTGGAGAGGGGAGATCGTCGCCATCAACACCACCATCAAGCTAGACTTCATCGGGATCATCATCATCATCTCCACTAGCACCATCATCACCACTCCATACCGCTGTAACAATTGGGTTGAATCTTGCATTGTTCTTAGGGGAAACTTTCCCGGTGTTGATTACTTGTTGGAGTTGATGCTATTGAGTGGAACCATTGAATTATTGTTATGTTCAGATTTTTATTTATCATTATTTCATCTCTGATCTTTGATCCATATCATGTCTCGTGAGTAGTTTGTTTAGTTCTTGAGGACATGGGAGAAGTCATGTTGTTAGTTGGGGAATTGTGTTGAGAAAGATTCAATGGTTTGATAATTAAGTTGTGGTGTTATTCTTCTAGTGGTGTCATGTGAACATCGACTGCATGATACTTAACCTTTATGGGCCTAGGGGAATGCATTGTGTATTTGGCTACTAATCGTAGGGGTTGCCGGAGTGACATAAACCTGGACCCCTGTTAGGAAACCTTTGCACAAGGGAGGTTGGAATCTCAGAGTTTAAAGTTGTGGTTAGATTTTTATCTTAATTACTTTCTTGTACTTGCGAATTCTTGCAAGGGGTATAATCACAAGTATGTATTAGTCCTAGGTAGGTCGGTACATTAGCACAGGTTCACCCACACAACACCTAGAAGATTAATCAACTATATGAAATGAAAGCACTTGACGATATTCCTGTGTGTCCTCGAGAACGTTTGGTCATCTTAAGTAATACAACCGGCTTGTCCTTTGCCTAAGAAAGGATTTGGCCACTTGCTGCATCTATTATTATTGTCTTTTGTTTACTCGTACTTTATTTATCTGCATTATCAAAAACCCCTAAAAATCCGTTTGCTAAGTATTTATAGAGAATTCCTGCTCTAAACCACTCGTCAACACCTTCTGCTCCTTTATGTCTACGCACTTCTATTCTTGTAGACAACTGTTGGGCCTCCAAGTGTAGAGGTTTGTAGAACAGCAGCAAGTTTCCCTTAAGTGGATTACCCAAGGTTTATCGAACTCGGGGAGGAAGTGGTCAAAGGTATCCCTCTCAAGCAACCCTGCAATCAGGTGTCCCCAACACACCCAATACACTTGTCAGGTGTACAAGTGCACTAGTTCGGTGAAGAGATAGTGAAATACAAGTGGTATGGATATAAGACAACAGTGCTAGAAAATAGCTTGATGGCATGGAAGAGACTAAAGGCAAACTGAAATAAAGATGGCAACAAGCAAGCATGTAACAGATCTAGTTGCAAACGGTGTTTCAATGCTTAGAATCAAGGACTAGGGATCATACTTTCACTAGTGAACACTCTCATATAAATATCATCTCTTTATGATACTACTCTGAACTACTCTTCAGTTGGACACTCTAATCCATGGTAGGGCTATAACAGCACTCCTAAAAGTCCGCCTTTCCCATCAAAATAACCCCACACTATCACCTTGAGTGCTAGATGGTTCAAACAAACACCACAATTTCATAGAGACATCCAACTCCAAATATAACTCATAACAAGTATTTATGTAACCTTAGCCAAAGTGCCACACGGTGTGCACACTGTCCACTTCACACACGTGGGGATAGCAGAGATTCATTAAAGCACTTGAGTAGCAGAATAGATCTATAGATTACAAAGCTCATGATCTCATAAGATCACGCATAGAGAGAGAGAGATGAACACATAGATACCTGTAGAACCTTTAGCCTTGAGGAAGAAATACTCCCTCATCATCATGGGAATCAGCAATGGCAATGGAGATGGTGGTGGAGATCAATGGAGATGGCTCAGGGGCACTTCCCCATCCCGGCAGGGTGCCAGAACAGAGAATTTCTGTCCCTCGAATCTCCCCATCGGTGGAGGTGGCGCTGCGGAACTTTTCGTGGTTGTATGATGGATTATTTAGGGTTTCTATATCAGAGGCTTCTTATAGGCAAAAGGGTGATGTCGGAGGGTGGACCAGGGGCCCACACCACCTGGTGATGCGGCCAGGGGGACCGGCGCCACCACATGGTGTGGCCAGCCCCTGGCCCCTCTCCGTCTAGTCTTCTGGCTCCGTGAGTCTTTCGGTAAAATATCAACTTTGGCTTTTGTGTGGCCCAATTACGAGAATATTCATTTTCTGGCTTTTCTTGAACCAAAAACAGAAGAAAATAGGCAACTGGCACTGTGGCTTCTTGTTAATAGGTTAGTCCCAGAAAATGTGTAAAAATACTCCAAAGTGTGGACAAAACATAAGAAAGTAGATATAAAACAAGCATCGAACATCAAAATTATAGATACGTTTGCAACATATCAACATCCCCAAGCTTAACTCATGCTCGTCCTCGAGTAGGTAAGTGATAAAAAAGAATAATTTTTGAGGCGACATGCACCATCATAATCAAGATCAAACCATTTGCAAGCATCAAAGCTGGGATCAAAGTACTCTAAACATGAGCATGAAAGATGAAGTTCTAACAATAAGACAAAGTAACTATGCTGCAACATGAAAGGATACAAACAAAAGGTTCTTGAATAACAATGCATTGAAAGATGTTTGTTTGTTTCACATATAGAAAACATAGCATAGTGGCATTCAGCTTGTCCCTCATGGAGTAGCAAAACATAAATGCATAGGACACCTTCAAAGTTCATAAGGGTGACTAGATACAAATAGTTCAAGAACAAGCAATACCAACATTATGAATCAATCAATAAGTTTTGGGACAATGCACATAGAACTAAGAATGACAACTATGCTCTCTTAATTGATGCATAAAGATAGAAGGTGGAGACTCAATATAAAAGTGGAAGAAATGCCTTCATAGAAGGAACCGGGGATTCAAGTCTCATAAAGAGCTTCCAAAAATTATGGTACTTATTATCTTTCAGCTCTCATTGCCCCTATCATAAGCATCTTGAAATGATTAAGGTTAAAGTGAACAAACTATGGAGTATATGCTTGACAAAGTATAAGTTGGAAATCTCATTTCCCTTGAATACAAGGGCCGCTCCTCATGCTACTCAAGTTTAGTTACCGGTAAGTTCTTGTCATAGTAAGTACATGTGTATCATAGAGAACCGCCAACAGGGTACCCCTTCCCTGATGATACGGAAGAATCCCCATATCAAAATGACAAGGTAAGCAGACAACGAGCATCTCAGCAATCTTCTTATTTACCATGGGAAAATGGTGCTTTTTCTCTCTTTCCTCTTTTCTCATATCTCTTTTTTTTATTTTTCTCTTTTTCGCAATGTCTATCTCTTTTTTATAAGAAGAATGCTTCATAGACAGCTCATTATGGTTACTCTGCAGGTTTCCACCATGATTAGGAATGGATTTGACCAGCGGCCCAGGCATTTCTCTAACACACATACATAACTCCAGGGACTTACAAGCTCCCCTTTCATTTCACACCGACGACATCCATAGATAAAAGAGCATGATATCAACTAGGTAAAAAATACAAGTGCAATGTTGAAAGCATTCCCCATGACAGCATGGTTCTGCTAATCCCCAACATATAAGTGCAAGCATATACAACATAGATGACACAATGGTTCAAGTTTATTAAGGGCAAGAAAAGTAAAGTGTGTCATCAAGTTCGTGAGAGCTTTAATCACAAGTTTTCTCATAACAAGTTTAATTCGGAAGGTAGATAAAAACATGAATACAATTGCAATAGCAAATGCTAATAGGTAGGTATGGCGGACTCTTTGGAATAACTTGGTTTTATTTGGAGTTGGATGCATGAGTGGAACTCATACTTGGTTATGGAGGCTAACAAAAGACTGGGAGCGACCAACTAAGAGAGCAATAATGGCCATAATCATGCAAAGCGACGAAACATCATTAATCAAAGCATAAAGTGGTCTTACAAGTCGAAAACCAAAGGATCATAAAGGCTATGGTGACTTGGGATAGTAATAACATGGTGTGAGCATGCGCCAAGGCAACCCAAATAAAGCATCAAAGGAGAATACCACAATACTAAGCTTTAATATGCTAAAACAACGCATGATTCTTTCAAGGCACATTAAGAAATCTCAATTGTTTATAACATGTCATCCTATAGCAAAGATCACTAAGCATAAATCCAAAACAATATCAAGCATGGCATAACAAAGCATGGGCCACAGTCAAAAACAAGCTCTTTTTACCACTTAAGCATGAACTTTTCGTACTCTTTTCAAATCCAAACCAAACTATTTGAAAACTAATGTATGAAAGAGGGGGTCCAACCAATTTATTCAATCAAACTAAGAAAACCAAGCAAATGAAAACAAAAAACAAAAACAAAGATGCTCCAAGAACAACACAACTATGCATGAAACAATAAAAATGAAGTGTTCGGAAGAAACCTGGGATTTTTATTGATGAAGAAGGGGATGCCTTGGGCATCCCCAAGCTTTGGCGCTTGTACTTCTTGGATATTTCTTGGGGTGACACGGGTGGCATCCCCAAGCTTGAGCTTTAGTCCATTCTCCATCTCATTACATCATTCTCTCCATACACGTGAAAGTTCTCCCTTCATACAAAACTTCACACAATCTTTATTAATAACATTAGTGCACTCAAGATAATAAGTCTTTGGGTTAAGTTTCAACACCAATAAAACATACATTAAAACACAAGCTACTGAAGCACTTCCCTCAAAAAGCTCAATTCCCCAAAGAGAACCCAAAAAGGAACCAACAAGAAGCAAATGCAAATAATGGCAGAAATCTGTCAAAACAGACCAGCAGGTAAAAACCAATTTTTTAGAAGACCTTCTTTTGCTCAAATCGAAAAGTGTTGAACTAACGAAAGTTATATAACAACCTGGGGCAAAAGAACAAAACATTACAGCTAAAACTGACACACAGAGATTTTTCACAAATTTTTACAGCGAAGCACAAAAATCTGTTTCGGGACAGCAACTTTCCCAAGCATTACTTCTATCTCATTAGAGGTTACTCTTGGCACAAAAGGAAAATAAAAAGGATAAGGAGAGGTCATTACAGGTTAATAACTTCCAAGACTCAAGAAAATTATTGGGTTATCTCCCAAGAAGTACTTTTCTTTAACGCCTTTAAGTTAGGCATGATATTTTGAGAAGATGCTCACATAAGAAATATGAATTGAAGTAAAAGAGAGAATAAAGAAGCAAACTGAAAGCACATTTAAGTCTAACCCACTTCCTATGAAAAATAATCTTGTAAATAAACAAGTCATGAAAGCACAATGCAACAAGCATAGGAAAGCAACACAAGTGCAACTTCAAAATTTTCAACATAAAGAGGGGAAACTTAATATTGTTGAGATACATAAAACCATGTTTCCCTCTCTCATAATAACTTTCAGTAGCATCATGAATAAAATTAACAATATAACTATCACATAAAACATTCTTATCATGAGCCACATGCATAAAAGAATTAATACTCCCCACATAAACATAGTCATTCTTATTAATTGTAGTGGGAGCAAATTCAACAAAATAGCTATCATTATTATTCTCATCACCATAATTATCAAATATAGGAAGCATATTGTAATCATAATTAATTTTCTCCTCAATAGTAGGTCGATTGAAAATATCATAGTCATTATTGTAATCATCATATATTGGAGGTGTACTATCATCATAAGCAATAGAATAATTATCTTCCCAAGTGTGTTCATTTGTAAACATATCATCAATGGAAGGAACATGGATAGCAGTAATAGTACAACAATTATTAATATCATCATTTTCAGAATTGGTACCGAAGAGATTTTCAATATCAAAATAAGTGTGCTTTTCCCAATCATGATCACTACTATAGGTAACGGGCATAGGAACATCATCGAGTTCAGACTCATCAAAAACTATAATAGGAGCAACGTGCTTAGGGGAAAATATTGTTTCATCTCTCCTTTTACTCCTCCTTTTCTTCTTTTTCTTCTTCTCTTTAGGAGGGAGAGGCTTGAAAGGAAGCTTCTCCATATACCCTGGTTTATTGTTAGAGCCAATAGAAGAAACTTTGGAGGATTCCTCCTTTTCATTAATAAGATCAAAACACATATTAGTCCTGTCATATTTTGGTAAAATCTCATATCTTATAATATTTTGTATGTAAGTATTTGTGTGGCAATTATGAACACAATAAAGATGACAACCATGCATGACGCTATTCATACCAAAATCACTCATATCTACCAAAGAAGTTTTTCTTGATAACTCTTCACACCCCAAAAATAATGTAAGTTCATCATGCTGATTAGGAGTGATCATTTCATCACAATACAAACTTGCAGTACTCATTGGATTAGAAGGGCTATTATTATGGCCTGAGCATTGAAAATTTCAATGACCCACTTCAAAGCAAAGATCACAAATAAAAGGATAGAGGGCACAATCTTTTTACCAAGATCATTTAGAGCCCTATACCACGTTCAAGTTTTTTCATTCCTGTGGGTGATACAATATTCTTCTTCAATTTGATTATTCTCACAAGTTCTATGTATTCCACAAAAATTAACACGCTTATAAGAAATAGTACTTTCAGAGGTTTGAGCATGTTTATTGCTATCATTAATAACAATTTCATTTTCCATGCAAGTGTCTTTAAAAGGCTCATGATACATGTCCCATTTTTCTTTAGGAGTATTAATATGAGAAGCAAAGGATCTAAAACAATCAATAAGAATTTGAGGATCAAGACCATATTTAGCACTAAGCTCTTGAAAATCAGCAGTTTTTAGCGAAAGACTTAATGCAATCATACTCATAGTTTATACCTGGTTCTTTACCTTTGTTGTTATCCCAATCTTCGGTATTGCTTTGAATTGTTTCAAGAAGATCCCACTTAGCTTTGACCTCCTTACTTGTGAAGGATCCCTCTAAACAAGTATCTAGATAGTCCTTGTAATGTCCTGAAAGCCTTGCATAGAAATTGTTGATAACAATATTACTAGGGAGATCATGAATGGGACATTTGAGCATTAGTGACTTCAATCTCCCCATGCTTGGGCAATACTTTCTCCATCATGTGGATGAAAATTATAAATGTAATTCCTATCTTTATGAATTTCATGAGGAGGATAAAATTTAGAGTAAAAGAGAGATTCAAGTTCCTTCCACTCCAAATGATGACGATCATCTAGTACCTCATACCACTCCCTTGCTTTGCCCTTAAGTGAAAAAGGGAATAGCGTCCTCTTAACTTGGTTCATTGAAATACCTGCACACTTGAACAACTCGCATAATTCGTGTATAAAGAGTAAATGATCACCAGGATGGTCAGTTCCATCTCCAAAATAACAGTTATTCATAACACGTTCAACAATTTTCATAGGTATTTTAAAAGGGATGCTTTCAGTATGTGGATTTAAAATATCACAAGTATCATTAGAATTACCACATATGGGAGATAAAGTATCATCAGAGAAAATTTTCTTCTTTAAAGCTATGGAACTAAAAAGATCATTTTCATAAAAACTAACTTCCCCAAGCTTAGATGTTTCCATAGCATTAGTAACAAAGGTGTTCAAAAGATTTATACTAATAACATTTCTATTAGCATGCAAAACAAGTTCCATGGGTTTTTTAATTTTCTTTTCAGACAATTCATGTTCTACCTTAGGAAAAATACTAAAAAGCTCTCTAATTTTGTTGTTGTTTTCCATTAAGCCTAACTAGTGAAAACAAGAAACAAAAGGACAAAATTGCAGAATCTAAAGGAAATAACTTCGAGCACTCACACCAGAGGATGTGAGTACCTTTTACCTTACCTCCCCGGAAACGGCGCCAGAAAATATCTTGATGTCTACACACTTCTATTCTTGTAGACAGTTGTTGGGCCTCCAAGTGTAGAGGTTTGTAGAACAGCAGCAAGTTTTCCTTAAGTGGATTACCCAAGGTTTATCGAACTCAAGGAGGAAGTGGTCAAATGTATCCCTCTCAAGCAACCCTGCAATCAAGATACAAGAAGTCTCTTGTGTCCCCAACACACCCAATACACTTGTCAGGTGTATAGGTGCACTAGTTCGGCGAAGATATAGTGAAATACAACTTGTATGGATAATTATAAGTGGTAACGGTGCTAGAAAATAGCTTTGATGGCGTGTGGTTGACGTGGGAAGAGACTAAAGGCAACCTGAAATAAAGATGGAAGCAAGCAAACATGTAACACACCTAATTGCAAATGGTGTTTCAATGCTTAGAAACAAGGCCTAGGGATCATACTTTCACTAGTGAACACTCTCATATAAATATCTTCTCTTTATGATACTACTCTGAACTACTCTCTGGTTGGACACTCTAATCCATGGTAGGGTTATAACAGCACTCCTCAAAGTCCGCCTTTCCCAGCTAGATAACCCCACACTGTCACCTTGAGCGCTAGATGGTTCCAACAAACACCACAATTTCATAGAGATATCCAACTCCAAATATAACTCATAACAAGTATTTATGTAACCTTAACCAAAGTGCCACACAGTGTGCACACTGTCATCTTCACACACGTGGGGATAGCAAAGATTCATTAAATTACTTGAGTAGCATAATAGATCTATAGATTACAAAGCTCATGATCTCATAAGATCACACATAGAGAGAGATATGAACACATAGCTACCGGTAGAACCCTTAGCCTCGAGGAAGAACTACTCCCTCATCATCATGGGAATCAGCAATGGCGATGGAGATGGTGGTGGAGATCGATGGAGATGGCTCCAGAGGCACTTCCCCGTCCCGGCAGGGTGCCAGAACAGAGACTTTATGTCCCTCGAATCTCCCCTTCGGTGGCGGCAGCACAGTGGAACTTTTCGTGGTTGTATGATGGATTCTTTAGTGTCTCTGCATCAGAGGCTTCTTATAGGCGAAAGGGCGATGTCAGAGGATGGACCAGGGGCCCACACCACCTGGTGACGCGGCCAGGGGGACCCGCGCCACCACATGGTGTGGCCAGCCCCTGGCCCCTCTCCGTCTCGTCTTCTGGCTCCATGAGTCTTCCGGTAAAATATCGACTTTGGCTTTTGTTCGGTCCAATTCCGAGAATATTCATTTTCTGGCTTTTCTGGAACCAAAAACAGAAGAAAACAGGCAACTGGCACTGTGGCATCTTGTTAATAGGTTAGTCCCAGAAAATGTGTAAAAAATACTCCAAAGTATGGACAAAACATAAGAAAGTAGATATAAAACAAGCAGGGAATATCAAAAATTATAGATACGTTTGCAACGTATCACTCCTCGTTGGGTTCGACACTCTTACTTATCGAAAATACTACGATACACCCCCTATACTTGTGGATCATCAAGACTATTTTCTGGCGCTGTTGCTGGGGAGTGAAGCGCTATTGGAGAGTGGAACATGTAAAGGAAACTTCTACTATGAGTATTGATTATTTCTATTAGTTACTTTATTTCAATATGGATAATTCACTTAGTTTCTTATTTCGTAATGCTACTACCACTACTAAGGTAGTAGATGAATCTACACCTGCTGAAAATGATACTTTTAAAATACCTACAAGAATTATTGATCGTGTTATGGATAACTATTATGTTGGAGATGGAACTGTCCATCCCGGTGATCATTTACTCTTTATACACGAATTATGCGGGTTGTTCAAGTGTGCAGGTATTACAACCGATCAATTCAAGAAGAAGTTATTCTCATTATCACTTAAAGGAAGAGCTGAAGAATGGTACAAGGTGCTGAAGAATGGTCAAGCTCTTGAATGGGAGGAAGTTGTGCCTCTCTTTTATTCAAAATTTTGTCCTGCTAGTGAGATTCATAAAGATCAGAATCAAATATACAACTTTTGGACTCTTGATGGAGAGAGTATAGCTCAAGCTTGGGGGATATTGAAGTTACTAATGTTCAAATGTCCTATTCATGAGCTCCCCAACAATATTATCATCAATAACTTTTATGCAAGGCTTTCTCTTCATGATAAGGATCTATTGGATGCTTCTTGTGCTGGAAGAAGGAGCTAAATGGGATCTTCTAGACTGTATTCAAGACAATGATGAAGCTTGGGAGAATGATAAAGGAAGAAAGTCAGGTATAAATTATGATTATGAATGCATTAAATCTTTTATGGGAACCGATGACTTTCGTAATATTAGTAATGCTTATGGTCTAGACTCTCAAGCAATTGCAACTTATTTTAAGGCTTTTGCTTCCTATATTGAAATTCCTAAAAAGAAATGGAATAAGTATCATGAGCCATATAAAGATATTGTTAATAGTGTTCCTGCAAGAAATACTGAAGTTTATACTGCTAATCATGTTTTACCTGAACCTTACATTGAGAAAATGCCTTTCCTGGTTAATATAAAGGAACATTCTATGATAGCTAGTATGGTTAATGAAAGTACAAATAAAGCTATTGAACCTGATGAACAAATAGTTGTTGAACCTGTAGTAGCAAATGTGAAAGACTTTGTCACTAAATATGTAGAAGATGGACACACTATCCTCTGTAAGGATATTTCTAATATAGTTTCACAAAGTAGTGCTATGAGAGCTAGTATCCATGTGTTTTCTATTAGAATAAGTGATCATTGCTACAATGGTTCATGTGATAGTTATATCGTTAAATTTATGCATGATACTAAAAGTTATTATGAGAGAGGGAAGACTGTTCTTATGCATCTCAATAATATTAAGTTTCCTTGCTTTATGGTGAAAGTCTTTATGTTACATTTTTTTGCCTTCCTATGCTAGCAGCCTCTGGTTTCAACAATTTATCTTCTTACAAAACTCCCTTGCATAGGAAGTGGGTTAGACTTAAACATGTGTATTTTTGCTTCTTGATGCTCTCTTTTACTTCAATTCATATTCTTATGTAAGCATCATTGAAATTATCACGCCCATCTTAATGGCTATAAATAAAGAGCTTTTTGGGAGACAACCCAATATATTTTTGCTTTCAGTTTGTTTTTGTTTCTTTTGAGTCTTGGAAGTTATTGCTTCTGTAATAACCTCTCCTTATCCTTTTTGTTTCGTTTTGGTGTTAAGATCAACCTCTAATGAGACAGAAGTAAGATTTGGGGAAGTTGTTGTCCAAAAACAGATTTTTGTGCTTCGCTATAAAAATCCGTGAAAAATCTCTGTACGTCAGATTGAGCTGTCATTTTTGTGATTATCCCTAGGTTGTTATTTAACTTTCTTTAGTTTTGGACTTTTTGATTTGAGCAACAGAAGACTTTCAAAAAAATTGATCTTTACCTGCTGGTTTGTTTTTGACAGATTTTTACCACTCTTGCGTTTGCCTCTTTAATCGATTTCCTTTTTGAATTCCTTTTGGGCTTTCGGAAGGAGTTGTTTCAGTAGCTTATGTTTTTATGGATTTCAGTTGAAATTGAACTTAAACGGTTTATTACCTTGCATGCACTAATGTTGCTAATGAGAATTGTGTGAAGTTTTGTGTGAAAGAAATTTCCAAGTTGTTGGAGAAAGGTGGATATACTGCAAGAAGAGAATAACAGGCTCTACAAGATCCTGGAAGATTATCTCATTTCGATCGAGAGAACACCACCACCACCGAAGGAGTAATTCGTCATAAGGTTTGGCATCCCCTTGGTTTGTTCGAAGCTTGGGGGAGTGTCGCGGTATCACATAACTATCTTCTATTTTTTTACCTTTTCAGTAGAATCATATCATGAATAGAGAAGTTATCGTATAGGATGGTTTGCATTATCGAAGTGTCTCTCCTTTAGTTAGATATCTATGTACCCTTGGTGTGAGTTGCCATTATGGTATATTAATGAGAAGTTCTATCATTTACTCTTTTGCATATCTTGCGTTAGTTTTCAATTTCTGTTATATGATTGATCTTGTTCTTAGTATTGGTATCACTTTGGGATCATTGAGTAAATTTAGTTGGTTTTGGCAAGCCTGGCTTGGTCAGTAGCAACACTATTTTGAGAATTGAATGAAAAAGATAAAAGAACTCTTGAGAAATATAATTTCGTCATCTTTCTTTGTTGATTGGCTCATAAGCTTAGTATTCTCTAGTTAAGATCTTTTTGTGCTTCCAAGGAAAATTGCATGTTTGTTTTTATCACCTGTATGTTTGTTTGTTTCCTTCAACTCTTATGCTTGCTACCCAGCCTTGCTAGCCAAAAACCTGTACTGAGAGGAAATGCTTCTCGTGCATCCAATCCTTAAACCAAAAACCTATGTCATTTGTGTACACCATACCTACCTATTAGCATTATTGCTATTCCAAGTAAATTCATGTTTTTATCTACCTTACGAATTAAACTTGTTATGTGAAAATTAGTGATTAAATCTCTCACAAACTTGATGGCACACTTTACTTTCTTGCACTTAATAAACTTGAACCATTGTGTCATCTATGTTGTATATGCTTGCACTTATACGTTGGGATTAGCAGAACCATGTTGTCATGAGGAACGCTTTCAACATTGCACTTGTACATTGTACCTAGTTGATATCATGCTCTTTTGTTTATGGATGTCATCGGTATGAAATGAAAGGGGAGCTTGTAAGTCCATGGAGTTATGTATGTGTGTTAGAGAAACACCTGGGCAGCTGGTCTAATCCATGCCTAATCATGGTGGAAACCTGTAGCGTAACCATAATGAGCAATCTATGAAGCATTCTTCTTATAAAAAATAGATAGAGATTGAGAAAAAAGAAAAAAAAATGAGAAAAGAGGAAGGAGATAAAAAAGCACCATTTTCCCATGGTAAATAAGATGTTGAGATGCTTATTGTCTGCTTGCCTTGTCATTTTAATATGGGGATTCTTCTGTATCATCGGGCAAGGGGTACCCCATTGGCGGTTCTCTATGATACACATGTACTTACTATGACAAGAACTTACCGGTAACTAAACTTGAGTAGCATGAGGAGCGGCCCTCGTATTCAAGGGACATGAGATTGCCAACTTATACTTTGCCAAGCATATACTCCATAGTTTGTTCACTTTAACCTTAATCACCTAAAGATGCTTATGATAGGGGCAATGAGAGCTGAAAGCTAATTAGTACCATAATTTTTGGAAGCTCTTTATGAAACTTGAAATCCCTGCTTCCCTCTGCGAAGGGCCTATCTTTTACTTTTTAGTTGAGTCAGTAAACCTACTCCTTTCTATCTCAGCAAGTGTTTTGAGTTGTTGTGTTTCATTCATTCATATCATGATTTATTCAATCATGTTTCTTTTGTTCCTTGTTTTGCACATTGTTCTTATCTTAGTGAGTATTATTTTGAAAGCTATCATTGAAAACCCATTATGTTTGAACTCCTACAAATGTTTAACTATTCTTTGACCAAGAGCAAAGTTTGCCCTTACCAATTATGATTTAGTTATGTATCTTTATTGTGTTTCCTTTACTTATTACAAGTTAAGTTATATAATAGTGAGTTGTCTTCTATTATGATTTATGTATTGATGAATGTGATGCTTCTTGTGGGCTCCCTGGATTATTCATCCGAGAAATCCCTGTTATGCATACATCCACGTTCCCATGATCAGTGAGCCGTGGAACATAACCGACAGGTACCATTACAACATCCGAAACATAACAAAATTACAAGACTTACATAAGTGCCATTATGGCTACAACATCATTAACAGCGGAACATGGCCAAGCGCAGAGCCCAATCGTGCCTCAACCTACAGGCAGCTCACTGGGAAGACGGCCTAGCTCGATGGACGTCACCTTAAACTCCTGAAAGTCTGGCCAAGTAAATAGCCAGGGACAAAGCCGTGAGTACTTTTGAATGTACTCGCAAACCACCAGGATAAGTCAACAAAGGAAATGCAATTATGGCTGTGGCGAGATAGCTCTATCTAGGGTTGCTTTTGAAAAGCCTAAGCTAACTTTGGAATTATAGCATCTCCAAATATTTGTTGAAAAAGAGTTTTGAAAACATGCTTCTGTTTTATAAAGGGTTTTGGAAACAGTTTTGTAGTAGAAAACCCTTTTTAAACATCTTTGACCCCTCGGGTCAAAACAAAGCCTTCGAACTCGGGTTCCCCCGGAACCTTTGTCCTCAAAGTACTTGTTTCCCAAACAAGCATAGTTTGGGTACTCCTAGCCAACACCTTTACAACCGTCCTTGACCGTGGACACGGCGATTCGAATAGGTTATACTCTGCAGAGTTTGCACACTTTACCCACAAGAATCAATACATCCGTCGGGATACAACCACGGCCCACTACCACTATAGATGGGGGTCCGGATAATCAAACCTAACCTTTCGCTTGTCTACACTAGCAAAGGCATGCTTTTCCTCTTGGATATGTTCTCCCTGGCAACGAGTATGTGGCTCCCAGCCAAAGTCCTTCCTTCCGTACACGCGCATACCCAAGCCACAACTTGGCGTATACCTTAAAACTAGAGACTCCACTTCCTTCCATACTACCTAAGTCATACCGTCCGTGGGAGACCCAATTGTTGCACCGGCCTCCTGCCAGGTCAGGCTCACTCTTGCCGAAGCAAGCGACAGGCTTCAGATCCTTGATCTGGGACGCGTGCCCGGAATTCCAGGGATTTCTCCCTATAAGCATGGTAGAAGTGCCTCGGCTAACGCGGACAAACTACGAGTTAAGCCCCAGCAACCTGGGGTAATGTGGTTGCGCGGATAAAAATTGTTCCAGTAAAGGCGTAGAACATCCCATCACAATCTCCTTTCTCCTCATCACCATTTGTTTTGCTAAAGCTTCCACTGGGAACGATGCCTCTTCCCAGGGTTTTACAAAAGCCGTTTTGAAACATTTGTAGTGGGGAAAATCCCAAAACAGTTTATTTTCTCAAACCGGGGTTTCCCAAGGAGGTAGGATGCTAACCATCGTACTCTCGATCTAAAGGGGATAAATGATGGGTTCATCGGGGTGGTTCCTCGAAGGACACGAAATCATAACTTGGAGGAGCCAAGTTACTATTGTAGTATTTATAAAATAAAACATGCAGGTAAATAAATGCAATTTCTAAAGAGGATATAAAACAGGTAAAAGAGAATAGAACATATAACAGAGTTAAGGAATGGTGGCTTGCTTGTGATCAGCAATAAGTACCTAGACTTCTTCAGATGGCCAAGAATACCCAGTAATATAATAATAAGAAATCATGTTCTTCTTGTCGTCAGACACTCACACTATCGTCGTCACCGGGTATACATGCAAGCAGACAATACCACACTCAATACAAGGCATACAACATCAAAACATACAGCAAACAAACATGAGAAATACTACTGGACTTGGGAGGTTCTAGAGAAGTGGGATTCAAATGGTGGAATTTACAAGATTGCTACTTGGGTGTTTTCTCTTGGAAGGTAGTTGTCTAGGCTAGATACAATGAGCTTGAATTAGGGATCTGTGGTCAGTAGGATATCAAATGTGCAAAAGTGATATCCTCAGATAAGTCTTGTCAAGACAAAACCATCACAAGTGGTTTCACTTGATTATCCATTTTCTAGAATTAGATATGCTTTTTATAGTGGACTAAACTCTAGTTTGAGGAAATAATTCACCAGAAAAGTTCTGGAGTTCCAAAAATTATTTCCTTAGATGGTTAGGTAGTACTTGCTGTACTGAACCGCCTAGAGTTGGAATTAGGTCAGAGGAATTACCAGAATGCCCTCAGGAAATTCATAAAGACAGTCATGTATGATTCTTCTCTTTTTCACCAGATTAGTTCTACAGAACTTATTGAGTTGGTTCCAAGGGCAGGTGATAGTTATTGAAAATACCTTTCTATAGGAACTGGTTTCAGCCTTTTTGGAGTTGCCAAACTCCTGGAGTGATTTAATTAGTGAAAATACCCATCATAGAGGTATTGAAATCACTAAAATTCATCCAGAGCTCAATAAATTCTGAGTTGCTTGGATTTGGTGGATAATGATCCGAGTGAGTACTGGGAATTGGAATCAGGTCAATACCACATTTGGTTAGACTTGGGGAATTTATCTAGGACAGAAAGTAGATGTTTTTGTTCTTTTGTTATAGGCAACATAATGTCCACCTTGGCATGGGACCTGTGCTGGATGCTAGGTATTTCAAATACCTTCCAGTAGTCCTTCGGTTCATCTCAAATGGAGATGTAAAACTCACAGAGAAATTTATTTAGTGCAAAGAATACTCTGCAGCAGAATAAATCCCAGAAAATAAAGAAAATTATTTTGGTCATGGGGTTGCCTCTGTATGTTTTAGAAAACATCAGAGAACCACCAGAAAATTAGGTCTAGGCCTTTAGATTTTATTTCCAATTTTATTTGGATTTAAAACTAGCAGGATCTTTTCTGGAACAATAGGTTAGCTAAAAGAAAAAGAAAAGGAGATGCAGTGGGCCGGATCTGGGAGAACTGGGCTGCATAGAGGCAGGCCAGCCCAAGGCGGGGCAGCACGGCGCACGGGAGCCGGCGCATGAACTGGCAAGTAGGGCCCGACGGTCAGCGGGGGAAAACGCCGAAGCGGTACCGAGCGACAGTGATCGACGGATCAAGTCGCCACGGACGGCTCGGGGTCGTCGTCTACGCGAACAGAATGCCGGCGATGAAACCCTAGGCAGCGGCGCCGGCAAGGGCAGGGTGCTCACTAGAGGGCTCGGGGAGGGTCGGGGAGGCTGCATTGCGACGCGGTCATCGTCGACGAGTCAAACGAGGTATGGCACAAGGGGATCTGTAACATCCCAAATTTTGGAATGTTAAATAAAATAAATTATGAGTAAATATCGTGTATTTTACTTTGACTTGGATGAATTTCTGAAGGATTTAAAACTTTATGGACTAGTTTAAACTTTTCTCAAACCTTGATTCAAACTTCCAAGAGAGGATTAAAATGACTATCCAAATTATAAATCTTGGTTTGAAAGATTTTGAGCAAATCCAACTTCCAAGAGTGGATTTTTGTACTATATGCATGATAGACTATATTATGTTATGCTATATCTCCTATGTAGAATAGGGAATGGTGGTTTCTACTTAGTAGGTGAAACATCGTAGGATTAGAAGTGCTTAGCCCTGTTATAGTTTTTGGGATGGAATATCATATTATGATTATATGGAGTATTGGAAAATATATGCTTTCTATAATAAAACAAGTACTTAATGAAACACCTGGGTGGAAATTGGACTTGCTTGGATTATGTTGAGTGGTTACTCAGGGGCCATATCTATGGTCGGCTGGTGTATCGCACTTGTGGACGGCCACCCAGGAACAAAGAGATTAGAGACGTTCTTGTTGCGAAGCTTCCAGTGCAGCCACGTGGCATATGGGCTCTGCCTTGACCGACTAAGTTGCGAGAACTCAGCCAGACGGACAGAGGGTGGTAGTGATGATAGGATGGAACACGTCTGTGGTGGTATGAGGGATTGCTTCTGAAAAGTCTCGTCTCGATGCATGTCGAGTCTTGTGGGGAAAGTGCACCACCTCTCGAGAGGGTAAAACAAAGTACTTAGCCGTGTCCCCGGTTATGGACAATTTCTGAGCATCAAGACAATGAAGCAGAATCAAGAATCTCGTCATTCTAATTTCCTAAGTTAAAACTTGATGGGTGAACAAGGGTTGTTGGTTCATTGATTTCTATCAATGGAACCTAGGTTCACTGATTTCTATCAGTGGTACCACTATGTTGTGATTGGAGATATTACCTGGAGGTATCCAGTGTAACTTAGTTGAGAATAAGTGTTGCAAACTATTTATAAAAAGATTGGGAAAAAACTTTCTTGCTGCAAACTAGCCAAAGCTCTACCTGGCCAAATATGCATGTAGTAATAGGTTCCACTTTACATCCACATACTAGTGACACTTGCCAATACAATTCAAAATGTATTGACCCTTGTGCCTTAACTTATCATGTTGCAGGATTATTTGATGATAGTGAAGTTTGATGAGTAGGGATTACGAGTATGCACCCAACAAGTTTGCATGTGGCACATGAAGATGAAGGACTCCATGCTTTATAGTTATATCTGCTGCTTTGTAATGAGATAGCCATATGAGCTATGTAAGTTGTAATGAACTATTTTTATTCCTGGATATGCGATGTAATATGACCTTTGTTTCTTGATATTACATCTTAAATTGTGGGTGCTAGCTATTCGATCCAGGGACTAGCACTATAAACACAGGGATCTGTACCTTAACAGGTTCAGGTCTTGACAGATGGTACCAGAGCATTGTGTTGCCTGTAGGTTCGTAACCCTAGGATTTGGACAACCCCTTTAGAAAAATAAGAGTTAAATTTACTCAAAGTTATTTACGAACAATCTTATAAACTCTCTCCTTAGTATTTTGTTTTGTTCCTGCGTCTCTCCCTTTTTCAACTTGATGACAAAGGACTTCAACTTTATCTCAAAGGACCTTCAACTTCATCATTGCAAAGGGCCTCAACTTCATCATCACTAAGGAGTTCATCTTCAGCATCACTAAGGATTTTAGCTTCAACATCACCAAGGACTTCAACATCACAAAGGACTTTCGCTTCAACATAGATAAGGACTTCGGCTTTAGCATCATCAAGGACTTCATCTTCAGCATGGCTAAGGACTTCAAGTCTCAACACCTCAAAGGACTTTCTCTTCAGGATCAATGAGGACTTCAAGACCACCTACTTTGGATTTGGACTTCTCGACATCATCAACATGCTAGATCTACCTATGTCCATCACAAAAGGAAGTCAAGTGAAGTTTCATAAGGAAGATTTTCTCTTCAGATAATTCTAGGACTTAGGAGTTTCATTAAGTATATTGTTGATGATAGGAGCAACCAACTACGTAGGAAATGATGAGTTACACGCCCAACTCGAGGAAAATGACAAGGCATTCTAGGATCAAGAAGAGGAGTCAAGATAAATTGAGAAGTTCAAGTTTTGTAGAAAATAAGATGAGAGAGAAATTAGGAAAGATCTTAGGATTAGAAACTTATCTATTATGTTTTACTAGGTTATATTAGCTTTTGTTTCTCGTGGTACAATCTTGATTCATTTGGCTAGCATCAAAAAATCTATCTACGAAGACAAAAGCAAGACAATCGGACTTTGGATGTTCACCAACTCAGAACCTCATACGTCATTCTTCGACTCTACAAGGAGTGCTGCATGGAAAGCTATTGAAGAACTCGGAGAAATACTTAGGCATAGACTGCACAACACTTGGAAGGACTTCAAGTAAGAGAATAAGAATACTCAAGACCTAGAGACTAAGGAAACCCAACTTAGGAGGACCTTGTGACAAGATGACATAAGGACACCTTGATCTTATTCCTAATTCATTAGCTATGGAGAAGGATGGAATAATCCCAAGGGAATAATATTAAGTAGAACCCTATAGTTGGATCACCACATTAGTTATTCGTTTAAATAATCGATTTTGTGATTGTTTATGGGTCATACCAATCTATGTGGTATGGCAATAATATTTTGTTTGCCTAAGTGATGTTTGAACTTTGTTGTTGTATGTTTGATTGAAATTGCTTGCATATTGCTTGGTGTGATCTATTGTGTATGAGTAGAATTCTTTCCCTATAAATAATTTGTCTATTCTAATCCCAATCCCAATCTAGTCCAAGCAAATGACTTATCCAAGAAACCAAAACTCCAACATCAATCTTGAGATAACCATTACAATGCAACCGCTAACAACTCAAACAAAGTTAACTCAAGTGACAACCTAGTTTTAACCAACAATCGCAACAACTCTAAGTTATACCAACATGATCAACAACCCTTTCTAGAGAGACCATGACAACAATGAATCAAAGGATAAATTTGTGGAAAGACCACGAGCCAAACAAAAAAATCTATGGAGACATAGGACACTTATAAAGAACTTATTGACCAATTCCCTAATTGTGAGACTGCTCCATATCTCAAGTTATCATGTATCCAATGTGAATTCATTGATCATGTCCCTGTCTAATGCCACATCTATCTTAGAGTTCAAAAGATAAAGCGTGTCAAGGATGGAAATTTTCAATCTTCCAATGATAGCCAAAGACTATAGTCAAAGTAAATTCTCAAAAGACAACCTAGTCAAATTCCTTTTAAGAGTGGTAGTATCCAAGTTATCCTAAAACCCAACCTAACATTTCCAGCCTTCCCGAATCTCGGGACGAGATTCCTTTAAGGGTGGTAGTCTGTAACATCCCAAATGTTGGAATGTTAAATAAAATAAATTATGAGTAAATATCGTGTGTTTTACTTTGACTTGGATGAATTTCTGAAGTATTTAAAACTTTTATGGACTAGTTTAAACTTTTCTCAAACCTTGATTCCAACTTCCAAGAGAGGATTAAAATTACTATCCAAATTATAAATCTTGGTTTGAAAGATATTGAGCAAATCCAACTTCGGTATTCGATCTTGTTGCATTTGAATATTTGTCCAAGACATGATTAAATTATTTAAGAGAGGGGGTTAATATGATTTTCCCAATAATGATAAACATGTTGGAAAAATATTTATTTTGGGATTTATTGAGTCTTGTTGCATTTTGGTTTTTAATATATTAAGATCATTTCCATATATGAAATAAAATAAAAGAGAAGAGGATAAAATGACTTCCTTAATACATTGTTTGGAAATGATTTAGATATATTTCATATGCATTTATGGACCTGTATAAATAATATGGGAATTTATAAAACCCTAAAATCTATTTACAAAATTTATGAGGCTATAAAAGATTTATCAAAAAGAAGAAATAAAATAAAGTATTTTGGACAGGAAATATATCTATTAAAGAACCAATTAAGTATTCTAATATTATGACGTGTTTTGTTATGTTAGAAGACTCAAGACCTATAAGAGAATAGAAATAGAAATAGCAATGGAAAAGAAAATAAAAGGAGTAAAAAAAGAATATAGAACCGGGTCATTTTAGGCCCAGCCCAGTCAGCTCCTCTCTCTGTTATTTTTCTTTATCACTTCCTCCATTTTCTTCTTGGGCTGTATCTGTTGGGCCATCTTAACCAAAACAACCCAGTCGAGTCGTCTTCCTCCTAAGGTTAACTGAAACTTGTTCAACGGAAACTGAACTTTGAAATTAAACCTATAGCCATGATTGTCCTCTCGATTCCACTTATTTTAGACCTCTAAACTCCCCAGCTTAAAAACGAAAATTACTCCCTAATAACCCACGAATCTATTCCGAGGATTTAATCCTCACTTCCGTAGACATCTTATCCACCCGATCGATCATCTTCCTCCTGTAGCACGAACAACACGTACACTTACAGAAGATCAGCAGCCATGGCGTTAACTCTTCTCCTCCTCCTCTAGCACATTCTGTACCTCGAACAGTTCGACATAAACACGAAATTATTCTCCACTCAAGTATGTTTCCATTTAGATCATTAAGAACCTCACCCCAGTGCCCATAAATCGCCAATAGTGGCAAACACGGACATAAACCGACTGATCGTCGATACACCTCGCATGCCCGGCAACTGACCTGCACGCTACCTATAAAAGGACCCCACGTCCATGACCCTCCCCTCCTCGCACCACTCTAGCTGCACCTCATTCGCCCTGGCGCTGCCCCTCTGGCATATGTCGCTGACGTTCGCCGGCGGCTGCAGTTTCCGACGACCATGGCGAAGTATACATGTGGAACCAGGTCATATCATGCCCCATTCATTTTCTCCTGTATATGAGCTTCTCACTGCCAATTTTAATCTACCAAATTCGCAGCCCAAGACCACCGCATCGGAGGACCTGACGTGACCCCACTGCCATCCGTTCGATGCAGTCAGTCTGTAGTCAGTATGTCCTCAGTCTGTCACCTGGAGCCTCATTGTAATGAACCAAGGCGATCTTCCTATGCAACAAGTCAAGGTTTAGGACATCCGTGTTTTCTCCAAGAATTGAAGGAGACCACCAGAAACAAACTCCCGACATGGATGGAGCCATCCCTGAATTTTTCTGGGAAGCAAACTCTCTCCATGTGCGTTGTGAGCATCTCTATGTTTTCTCCCTCTATCTCTCTTTTTTCTACACCACTAGATGTTCATCAAGCAGCCCACAATGCCTCACTTAGATGAAAGGGGTCAGCCAATATATTTCTGCCACTTGTCAAATCATTTTTCTATTTTCGTCATATTGGACATGATGTATGCAAAATCTTTGGAAATTAATATCTCTTGATCTATTTGGCCAAATTTTTCAAACTTTATATCCCTCGAATCTTTAGGAAATATAGAATCCAATGGATCGATTAGATATGACTTTTGAGAATTAGAAAATATTCGAATTTTAAATGGGAGATATCAAGTATTTTATCATAACTCAAATTCTACAGTTCTTGTCAATATGATTTCTTCCGAAAAGTTGTACCTCATGATTATACGTGACCAACAGAATTTAGTAGCAATTTTTCTCAACACTTTCCATGACCATAGGAAGGAATATCCTAAGGCTTAGGCTAAATTTTAACGTGATAGAAATACACATACTTAACTAGTGTTCTTTGCTAAATATGCACAGAACTACTAAGGAATACTAAATACAATAATTTGGTTTCATTTGAATCTATTTGGATTTTATGCATACTTGACATACTTTCGCCTTCATTTGGATCTTTCCAGTTTTTTTGTTATGCTTGTGTGTATATATTTATAGTACGATATTATTTGCAATAGATTTTACGAAGAGTGACGAGGATAAATGATCAAGGATATAAGTTATCGAGGATAAATTGTTGAGGAATTTATATAGGGTTTCTTCTATCCAAAAAGGCAAGTGGCACTATCATCAAGTCCTACTGTTTTCATTATACTTAGTGGATTTTTGTACTATATGCATGATAGACTATATTATTATGCTATGTTATATCTCTTATGTAGAATAGGGAATGGTGGTTTCTACTTAGTAGGTGAAACATCGTAGGATTAGAAGTGCTTAGCCCTGTTATAGTTTTTGGGATGGAATATCATATTATGATTATATGGAGTATTGGAAAATATATGCTTTTTATAATAAAACAAGTACTTTATGAAACACCTGGGTGGAAATTAGACTTGCTTGGATTATGTTGAGTGGTTACTCAGGGGCCATATCTATGGTCGGCTGGTGTATCGCACTTGTGGACGGCCACCCAGGAACAAAGAGATTAGAGACGTTCTTGTTGCGAAGCTTCCAGTGCAGCCACATGGCATATGGGCTCTGCCTTGACCGACTAAGTTGCGAGAACTCAGCCAGACGGACAGAGGGTGGTAGTGATGATAGGATGGAACACGTCTGTGGTGGTATGAGGGATTGCTTCTGAAAAGTCTCGTCTCAATGCATGTCGAGTCTTGTGGGGAAAGTGCACCACCTCTCGAGAGGGTAAAACAAAGTACTTAGCCGTGTCCCCGGTTATGGACAATTTCTGAGCATCAAGACAATGAAGCAGAATCAAGAATCTCGTCATTCTAATTTCCTAAGTTAAAACTTGATGGGTGAACAAGGGTTGTTGGTTCATTGATTTCTATCAATGGAACCTAGGTTCACTGATTTCTATCAGTGGTACCACTATGTTGTGATTGGAGATATTACCTGGAGGTATCCAGTGTAACTTAGTTGAGAATAAGTGTTGCAAACTATTTATAAAAAGATTGGGAAAAAAATTTCTTGCTGCAAACTAGCCAAAGCTCTACCTGGCCAAATATGCATGTAGTAATAGGTTCCACTTTACATCCACATACTAGTGACACTTGCCAATACAATTCAAAATGTATTGACCCTTGTGCCTTAACTTATCATGTTGCAGGATTATTTGATGATAGTGAAGTTTGATGAGTAGGGATTACGAGTATGCACCCAACAAGTTTGCATGTGGCACATGAAGATGAAGGACTCCATGCTTTATAGTTATATCTGCTGCTTTGTAATGAGATAGCCATATGAGCTATGTAAGTTGTAATGAACTATTTTTATTCCTGGATATGCGATGTAATATGACCTTTGTTTCTTGATATTAAATCTTAAATTGTGGGTGCTAGCTATTCGATCCAGGGACTAGCACTATAAACACAGGGATCTGTACCTTAACAGGTTCAGGTCATGACAGGATCTGACGTCGGGAGGTAGCTGGCGCGTCGGAGGCTGGGGGCGACCTCGTCGGAGCTCAACGGCGACGGTGGAGGGGAGGGTCCTGGGCAAAAAGAAGAGCACTGTTAGATGCATGAGAACAAGGGGAACTCAGGGGCCGACATGCAGAAGAAACGGGGCAGAAGGGAGAGAGCCTTGCTCGATTTTGGGAGGAGGCCGAGGCTTCCTCCTCTTCTTCTCTCAGGAAGCATAGAGCAGGGGAGGGGGTGTGGTGCTCAGGGGAGGCAAGTGGGGTGGAGAGGGAGCAAATGAGGGCAGATGCTGGCTGGGGGAGGGCTGCTGGCCTTTATACCAAGAGGGAGGGGTTGATGGGGTAAATTAGCCTTTAGGACAAGGGGGAGAGCAAAGCTAGCAAGTGATTGGTCCGGGGGGAGGTGGAGAGGGGTATTTTTGGTACTTGGTCATGCTAGACCAGATAGTGGAGCTGTGGTGATTAGTGGACATCCTTGTAAGATTTGTGTTTAACTCTCTCTATTACTACTAGTGCAAGGGCAAAATGGGAATTGGTTGGGTGATGCTGTAGTGGTGGTCGACCAGTGTGGTGCCCTGGTGCTGAGGAGGGGCTTTGATCAAGCTTTTGTGGAAATGGAAGTGGTTTAGATTAGTGGTTTGCTTAATTGGCCAAATTGATCAAACTAGAGGTTTATGAAGGAAGTCCAAAATCTTGCATTGGACCAGAGGAGAAAATGGTACTGGTAGTTAGATGAGGTCAAGGTAGACTCCTAGGATTTATTTGGGATTTTTCAGAGGGGTTTTAGTCCTCTTAAAATCAATTACTCCAAAGGGGCAGAAGTGATTTCTTGGTGATTATTTGATAAATTCCCATTGGACTAGATTGGATTCTAATGTGGAAGGGTCCCAAATTTGAATACACACTTAGGGAAATTTTCCCAAGATTTATTGGGGATTAAAAGTGATTAAAACAATTATTATTCCAATTCAGCCTTTTAAGAAAAAGGGCAAAAAGAAATAATAAAGCTTCTCAAAATTATTTATTTTTGAGCTAGAAAGATAGGGGATGATATGTAGGACTCACATGAGTCAAAAGTTGTGGAAGTGATTTGGTAAAAACCAAACTTTCCTTTATGGAGGGAGTTTTGGAGATTTTGACTATTTAAGAAATTAAATAGCTTTGTGGCCATAATAATTATGGATAATTATTGGTAAATCTTGGATATCAAGGTGGGTGAGGTGGACAAGGTGTAGCATGCATTCGCAACCTTGTGAAATGAAAATCCATCTTGAAAAGGATGGAAAACAATGAGTTGATGATCTAAGGTGGTGTTATTTTTATACCACCAGACCATGCTTGCATCTTGGAGCTTAGAGCTCACCTTGGTGCAAGGGATAGATGGGTGAGTAGACCAAGTACTATATATGACCATGGCTGGAGGAGTTTGAATTAATTGTATTTGAGGTGATCTAGAAGTGATGGCAAACTTTGTTGAAAATAAAGTTGCCATGCAGAAAGTGTCATGAAGCCTTCTAGACCATCTGGGTTTAATAAGCTCAAGGGTCCACTTGGAACAAGTGAAGTAGGTTCTGATATACCTCAATGAGTAGAACACAACTATGCAGAGAGTTGGTCCATAGAGGTTTGCATGAGGATGTGAGCTTCTACCAAAGTAGGTAAGATGACTAGTTTTGCAGGAAATGATATTTTCTTATCTGCAAAACCATCATGGACAAGGGTTGGAGGAGGATCTAACCAGGGGCAAATGTGGGCCTTGGTAGTCCTTAGGATGGTTAAAGCTCTGATACATTGCAACTCCTCCAAGAACATTCCCTCTTCTACTCTAGTCAAAATTCCTCAAGACTGCCAAATTTTGCTAAGTCTGAAAACAGTTCTAGCATCACCTTTTTGAATTCCTCCTTTTCTCAAACCAGGTGGCTGATAGGGAAGTGTAAAGTGAGTAGGAGAGATCCATGCTTGATATTGGTCTTCATGAACTTGGAAACATCTAGAATGGAGATCTTCAGAATAGATCTGGTTGAGGGTTTTAGATGATCACCTAGTGGCTAGGGATCACAACAATGTTGGCTTTCTTGCTTGGGGATTGATGATAGGGAAACATCTAGATCCTAGAGATGAGCTCCTAGGGTGGCTCATTCTAATTCCTAAGCAAACAAATCAATCAGCAGATCAAGGCAACTCATTAGACAGCAGATCAAGGCAACTCATCTTACACACTAATCAACTATTACTAAGGGTCATCATCAAGCTTAGCTTGGTGGTAAGGTTGGGGAATTTTGAAGAGGTTGAGTTTTGAATAAGATGAGGGTTCTTGGTATCTCTACCAAGAGTAGAAGTCAAAATCTTTGAACAAGAGTTTTGGGAAAACTAGAGGTAAGATTACTTGAGTGTTATATCTTGAAAACATAAGGAGATTGTATTATATATCTCTCCATAGTTTTGTTAATAGAAGCTACCAAAATAGTTTTGGTTACCCATGCATCTTGGCTCTTGTTTTGAAATGCCAGAATGTTTGGAAATATGTAAAGTAAGCCAACATAGTTTTGGTAAATAGCTTTTTGCCAACTGAGGTGGAGGTAAGGAGTATCCCAAGATACACTTCATAAGCACGAGTGCAAACAAACAACAAGCAAGCACTGCACTAAAGCACAAGAAAAAGTTTTTGTTCCCCCTGATTTTTGCATTCTGGACAACTAATCAGGGTTGCTGAAATTGGGATGTTACACTTCTTGTCCGTATTCTTTTATCGACTCTTCACTCCATAAACCTGAGGTCATGTTTATTGAGCTCAGTTTTTGCTTGGGGACAAGCGAAGTCTAAGCTTGGTAGGATTTGATACGTCCATTTTGCATCACTATTCTATATCATAATTTACTGTTATTCATTGATATATTTCATATTAAGAGATGATACTTATGATATTTCATCTATTTTTGCATGGTTTAGGACTTTTGGAGGATGAACCACTGAAGTCAGGATTCTGATGGAAAAGGCACTATTTGGACGCAAAATTCCCGAAGATCAGAAAATCCCAGAAAATACATGGAAAATTCTATTTTTCCAGAAGACAAAGGATGCCAGAAGGGGGAGCGGAGTTGGGCCATAGGAGGGCCCACACCACCCCCTGGCGTAGGCCACCCCCTAGCCGTGCCACCAGGTAGTGTGGCCACCCTGGCCCACCTCCAGCTCTCCCCTTTGGCGTATATTATCCCCACGAAACCCTAAGCCTCGGGGAGCAACACCAGAAAGATTCCGCCGCCTCTGCGGGGCAGAAAACTGCAGAGAGAGAAAGAGCTCTCTAGCACGCAGAAATCTGCCGGGGAAATTCCTTCCCGGAGAGGGGAGATCGTCGCCATCAGCACCACCATCAAGCTAGACTTCATCGGGATCATCATCATCTCCACTAGCACCATCATCACCACTCCATACCGCTGTAACAATTGGGTTGAATCTTGCATAGTTCTTAGGGGAAACTTTCTCGGTGTTGATTACTTGTTGGAGTTGATGCTATTGAGTGGAACCATTGAATTATTGTTATGTTCAGATTGTTATTTATCATTATTTCATCTCTGATCTTGATCCATATCATGTCTCGTGAGTAGTTTGTTTAGTTCTTGAGGACATGGGAGAAGTCATGTTGTTAGTAGGGGAATTGTGTTGAGAAAGATTCAATGGTTTGATAATTAAGTTGTTGTGTTATTCTTCTAGTGGTGTCATGTGAACATCGACTGCATGATACTTAACCTTTATGGGCCTAGGGGAATGCATTGTGTATTTGGCTACTAATCGTAGGGGTTGCCGGAGTGACAGAAACCTAAACCCGCGTTAGGAAACCTTTGCACAAGGGAGTGTAGGATCTCAAAGTTTAAGGTTGTGGTTAGGTTTTTATCTTAATTAATTTATTGTAGTTGCGGATTCTTGCAAGGGGTATAATCACAAGTAAGTATTAGTCCTAGGAAGGTCAGTACATTAGCACAGGTTCACCCACACAACACTTATCCAACCAAAGAAGATTAATCAACTATATGAAGCGAAAGCACTTGATAGTATTCCCATGTGTCCTTGAGAACGTTTTGTCATCTTAAGTAATACAACCGGCTTGTCCTTTGCTAAAGAAAGGATTGGGCCACTTGTTGCAATTATTATTATTGTCTTTTATTTACTCACACTTTATTTATATGCATTATCAAAAAACCCTATAAATCCGTTTGCTAAGTATTTACAGAGAATTCCTGCTCGAAGCCACTCGTCAACACCTTCTGATCCTCGTTGGGTTCGACACTCTTACTTATCGAAAACACTGCGATACACCCCTATACTTGTGGGTCATCACATGCAGAACCAATTTCAGCAATTTCACCCGAAACAATTTCGGTGTCTATTGAAATAATTCTAGCGCTTTGCAATTCTTTCGTCTAGATCATGTTTTCCTCCAAATGGTGTTTTGCAATCCTTAAGTGTGTCACCCTATGGTTCACGAATAATGCAGACATGATTGAGACCCCTCTCAGATCAATAATCAGAAGCGGGACCTGGAGATCCATACTGACTCCCACACATTCAACGATGACTTATGTGATCGTGAGAACCTTTAACGCTAGTAACTAAATCCCTTTGTCTCATGACATATTACATGTCCGATATTTGATCATCAGTATCTCCATACCTAGTTTGATCCCGTTGCTGACATGCCCTCTTTTCTCGTTCCCGTGATATAACATTCTAGTGATCTCATCACTTCTTGCAAGCTAACTAATGTGATATCACCGAGAGGGCCTAGAGTATATCTATCTGTCATCGGGATGGACAAATTCCACTCTTGATCCATGAGCCTCTACATAACACCTTCGTAGCACTGAACCCACCTTTATAGTCACCCTTTCATGGTGTGACGTTTGATGTTATCAAGATACTCTTCCGGTGTTAGTGATTAACATTATCTCATGGTCCAAGGACAGGGATTACTTCGTATGATGTTATAGCAATATAAATACAATGACTTTGATCGTAATTCTATACTTCAGATGAATGGTCATCACATCATTTCACAAATGTTGTGACCTCGTTATTAACAACATCCAATGTTCATGATCAGGAAACCTTGATCATCTTGTCAATGAACGAGCTAGTTTATAAGAGAGGCATAACTAGGAACTTTGTATTTGTTTATTAAACACACATGTATTAATGTTTCCGTATTAATACAATTATAGCATGTAAAATAAACATTTATCATAAACAAGGAATAAGATAATAACCACTTTATTATTGTCTCTCGGGCATATTCCCTTCAGTCTCCCACTTGCACCAGAGTCAATAACCTGGTTTGAATTTTTTTGCATATTGAAAACATATGGCTTTCTGGTGTTGCATATACGCGATTTCTAGTGGTTAACATAATCTCCGGATCTGACAGTTTCAGGTCTATGTGTATTTGCATGTCTTTGCGTCTCTACGCATCACTCATTCTCAAATGAGATGGCATTGTATAAATTTGGTCCTTTGGTGAGACCTTTAGTTCGTTCGGGTTAAAATATGTTGATATTATTGTCATACAATATATCTTCATAGTATTAGCCCACTTTGAACCACACCTAGTTTGATAACAAATTACTTAACACAAATGCTCTCCTTTGCTGCTACTATAGCAGTCATATACTTAGCCTTTTGTTGTAGTATCCGTCACAATGTCTCAACTTTGGAACTCATCCAAATCCATCATGGAACATCATTTCCATTACATTGTGCCACCCATAGTCTAAATTGAGATAAATTTAATTTGTATCTTGTGACAAAACTAGTATCAATGTAACATTTTACAATGAAATACTTTTAGCTATTTCTCACTTATACATGATATATTCTTAGTTCTTCCAAAGCTTATAATAATATCTTTACTATCATCCAATGGTCATCCTATGATTCATTCTGGTATGTGCTCATAACATTTAGAGCATAGAACATATCTGGATATGTACATATCATGGTATACATTATTGATCAAAATATTCATGTGATTTTACTCACCAAGTGTCGATACACTTGAATCTTGATTCAACCCTTTCCATGCAGCAATAACCTTTCTTGTCATTTCCATATTGAACTCATTCAATATCTCATATATGTACGTCTGGCACAACCATATTAGCGCCTCAATCTATCCATATAGACATTGATGCCAAATATTCCGGTTTTGCCCAAGTCTTTCATCGAAATCCTATTTTAATGAAATTCTTAACTTGTTTCAATAAAAGATACATCATTTATAACCAACACCATGTCTTCTACATAATGTATTAGAAATATGTCTTAGTGCTCCCACTTAATTTCTTGCAAATGCAAGCATCTTCATCGTCTTCGATGAAATTAAACTCTTTTAACATTTTCATCATGGTGAAGATTCCAACTCCGCTATACTCACTTAATCCATTGAAGTTTGCATGCCCTTTTAGCATCCTTTGAATTAACAAAACCCTTCGGATTGTGTCGTGTACACGTTCTAGGTAACCATTCTATTAGAAGAACATTGTTTTGTTTGTTCAACTACCATATACCAAATTATATGTAGTGGTTGCTACTTTAATCCGTAAAGACTATATATCGCTATGAAAGATCAAATCTTGTCATAGTCAACTCCTTGAACATTGTTGTAAACTTCTTTCCCACATGTCAAGTAGTTCATAGATGTTAAACATCCATGTCTATTTATTTATAAGTTCGGAAACTTGATTTCTCGTGTATGGATACTATCATGGATTCTATGACTTCTAGTCATTTTATGGAGTCTGGGCCCATCATCGCTTCTTTGCATGTAGTCAGTTCATCATTGCCAAAACAATAACTACTTGTTTATCAAATCTCACTATTTGATTCTTACCCGACGCATACGGTCCAAATAGGAACTCTAATCTCCAAGATCACAACCTTTGTAATCACGGGAGCCATGAGCATTGTGGCCGCCATCGGGACACTTTCTCGCGTTGTTCTACTTACCACATATAGCTAAGGTACAACAACCTTCTCAAAGTTCTATTGTCCTCCCACTTAACTTTTCGCGAAAAATTCCTTCTCAAGAAACTTGACGTTCCAAGCGACAAACTCTTTTGTCCTCGGTGTTATGGAGGAATTACCAACAAATTCTTTGGGATAACCTACAAAGACGTGCTTATCCGACTTTGGTGTAAACATTTTACTTATGCATAGTATACCAAAATTTAAGAAAAGACAATTCGGGTTTTATCCCAAACCATAACTCATATGGTGTCATTTCAACGGATCACGATGGTGCTCTTTTTAGTGTAAAAGCGGTAGTCTCTAAAGCGTTAATCCTTAAATATAATGGCAGTTTTATAAATGACACCTTTGATCTTACCAAGTCAAACAAGGTTTGATTTGATCTCTCAAACATACCATACTTATGGTTTATCGGGAAATGCAAATCCATGGAACTATTCCTGAAATCTTAGGTGTTTTGCTAAACATGTAACTCAACTATATCCCTTTATGATCGAATCATAAACTCTTTATTTTCTCGTTATAATGATTTTCCACTTCATCTTGAAAGTCTTTGAACAATATTCAAATGTTTCATACTTCTTCCTTATTAAGTAAATATACAGATATATTCTCTCAAATTTTCGAAGAAAGCATATGAAGCAAAAAGATCCATCGCACCAACCAATTCGGTATCCAATACCCAAGAACCACATTTTTAACAAGAAAATAATACAACCATAACATGTATATTATCTATATACCTTAGCTGGACATTTCCAGTCTTTTCTTTTCTGTCAAATATTTTATAGATTCTCTTTCAGCATTTCCTTTTCTTTTAAAAGAATCTATCAGCAATGGCGCCATACACATGACACATAGTCCAAAGTGTGTATAGTCAAATACTAATACCTTTGGACTTTCAATTTGAAGTTGATCACCATCATCAAATGTTTGGCGTTCTTTCAAAAATCCATTCTTTAGTAATCTATTAGTGTAGTAAATATTTTACTTACATCTTTTATTCATCCTTATCATGCCAACTTTTATTATCAAGCTACTACAGCTTATAAGGACAAATCGTGAGTATACTATGAGTTCTCAAAACCTTTTTGTGAGATTAGGACGTCTAGCGTCTCCAACAATTGCAAATTCTCAAACAATATGGGAACATGTATTTTGCTAAATTATACTCTATCATATTGCGACCAGAAACATAGTTTCAGATATCGCAATATCTTCCACACATGATGGTTTCTGAAACATTTCTTTTAGGTCCTACATAATCTTGATATTAAAACAACTTTTGAATATCAAGAATCACGGAGGCAAGTATGATACTTAGATACTAAAACTAGAATTTTTACTCTTGGTTTAATACTACTTATTAAACTTCATGGAGTCAATTGAGTTTGCTGAAAGTTTGCAATAGGACTTCTAAACTTTAAATTGACATTCAAAACAACACAATACCAGTTCGTAAAGTAAATATCCAGAATTCTATAGTTCTATTATGTCAATTAAAACTAAGCATAAGGTAGTAAACAGATGCCAATGACTACAACAAATTATGCAAATTCACTTAGATTTATTTTATGACAAATTGAGTTCGACTAATCCAAATTAGAAATGAACTCCCACTCAAAAACGACATCCCCCGTGCCTTTTTGGTGATTACATGAACCAAATCCACTACACCAAGTTCGATCATCACGTGAGTCGGTGTAGCTTCAAAGGCGAGCATCTATATGGGCATCATATCAAATATATGACTCATGCTTAACCTTTCAGTCCGTGTTCTGAGGCCATGTATGTACATGCTAGGCTCGCCAAGTAAGAACCTTAGTACTCGCGTGTGTAAAACTATCTTACACCAGAAATATGATCATGGATTCAAGTACACCCGATCATCACGTGATGTCTTGAAGCGACAAAACATAAACGGTGCGTACTTAAGGGAGAACACATTTTTATCTTGATATCCAAATGAGGGGTCATCTTATAATGCTACTAAAGCGCCATACAAGCAATATAAGATGCAAATAAAACATCATATGCATAAAGTGAAATGATATGGTTCTTGCACTTGATCACTATCATGTGCATCGTGTTATAATCTTTATCATTCCTTTCTGTGTAAGGCCAAGGTCTATGGAACTTACATGTTGGTTGTGTTGTAAGAGTATCAACTATACATCAACTTAAAATATTACCATATCATGACACCAGCCCAGCAACAATCTAAACTAGACGCCTCTAATTTATCCATTGCAAGTTTTACGTGGCTTAGGGCTTTCGAAGATAGAACTGGTCTTACCTACGAACATGGAACCACAACGATAATAACTAAATTATTAGCAACTCGTTGTAAATCAGATATTGACTATAGTAGGAGAGACAGACACCCACTAGCCACTTATGCAAAACTAGTTGCATGTCAAGCATGGAATTGGTCTCATGTGCGAGGACTTGTAAAGTTACTCCGGGCCACTTCATCCCACTATGCCACCAATATCAAAAATATATGTAAGAAGCAATAACATGATCATCATCGCCCTCATAATCATATGTGTACTACCCGTGCAAAGCATCTACGCATAGATCAGGCTCTGATACCACTGTTGGGTTCGCAGCATAGAAAACAAAAAAATTCCTACGATGGGAACTATTATACGCCAAGATCTATATACTAGATAGAAGCAACAGGTGGATATACATCCATAGAGAACATAACCTTGTAGATCGATAAAGCTTTGTTAATGAGATGGAACTCATTGATGATGTAGTCGTACACTTGCCGATCTCAAGATCGTGATGAAGTCCATCAAGTCCAGTTGGTCCAATACCATCAAGTCCAGCATCGCAAAGCAGCGGCGCATCCGTGATCGCACACACGTTCAGGCCACCGAACAACCTCCACCTCCTCACTCCAGCGATGCAGTGGAAGCAGCAACTCCTTCCAGACGGAAAGCCACTGGGAACATGTATCTCGCTAATATGAGACCATGGGGAATAATACTAGAGGGGGAGAGAAATCCTTCACGAGGATGTGTGAGTGAGAAGTGAGGAGAGGGGGACTTTTATAGGAGGAGGGGGCAGCCCCTCCCCATGGCCAGCTGCTGGCTCATGGTTGATATCAAGCTCGTTGGGGAACCTCAAGAGGAAGGTATGATGAGCACAACAGTAAGTTTTCCCTCAGTTATTAAACCAAGGTTATCGAACCAGTAGGATCAAGGAAACACCTCCAAGGTGTTGTTTCCAACTTGAAATCCTGCACAACACAACCACAGAACTTTGTCCCCAACTTACAGTGAGGTTGTCAATCTCACCGGTTTTGCTGAAAACAAAGGATTAAACATATTGTGTGGAAGAAAGTAATAGCTTGCAGAAAGTAAACAGAAAACACTAAACAATTGTAGATTGATGGTAAAAGAAAGGACCAGGGTCCATAGTTCACTAGTGGTGATTCTCCTTAAGATAGATGACATGTTGGGTGAACAAATTACAGCGGGGCAATTGACAAACATCGAGAAAGCATACACGCATATACTAATCATCTTAACTCCTATGAGATTTGATTGGGCATTACAACATTATACATAGACCGTAATCCAACTGCATCTATGACTAATAATCCACCTTCAGGTTATCATCTGAACCCCGTCCAGTATTAAGTTGCAAGCAATAGATAATTGCATTAAGCATTGCGTGTAAAGTAAACAATACGATTGTTCTATGAACAAAGGATTGATGTTTTCTACCTAGTAGCAATAGCACATCTAGTACATTAGAGATTCTGTCACTTCCCCAGATTACTAGAGGCATGAACCCACTATCGAGCATAAATACCCCCTCTTGGAGTTGCTAGCATCTACTTGGCCAAGATAGCTACTAACAACGGAAAGCATGCAAGATCACAAATAACAAAGACATGATAGAATCAATAATTAATCTGAAATAGCATGTCAAGATCCATCGGATCCTCGCAAACATAACATGTATGAATTACAAATAGATGATCTTTATCATGAACGGAGCTCACAAGATCTAAACATGAAAGCACAAAGGAGGAGAACAGGCCATCTAGCTACTACATGGATCCGTAGTCCAAGGATGAACTACTCACGCATCACACTCGAGGCTTGCATGGTGATGAAGAAGGCCTCCAGGGTGAATTCCCCTCTCCGGCAGGGTGCCGGGAAGAGCTTTAGATCCCTCCCGATCTAGGGATGGAGATGATGGCGGCTACAGACTCTTTCATGGATATTTGATCGGGTCCTTAGGGTTTCTGTATCAGAGGGAATATAAAGGCGAAAGGGGAGGCTGACGGGGTGCCCTAGGCGGCCACACCACCCCCTGGCGTGGGCCAGGCCTAGCTGCGCGGCCAGGTGGTGTGGCCGGCCCCTAGCCCCTATCCGTCTCGTATTATGGCTCTGTGTCCCCCTCGGTGAAATACTGACTTTGGATTTTGTCGCATCAATTCTGAAAATATTCATTTTCTTGACTTTCATGGAACTAAAAACAGCAGAAAACAGGCAGCTAGCACTGTGGCATCTTTTTCATAGGTTAGTCCAAGAAAGTGTATAAAAATACTCCAAAGTGTGGACAAAACATAAGAAAGTAGATATAAAACAAGCATGGAACATCAAAAATTATAGATACATTTGCAACGTATCAACATCCCCGAGCTTAAATCATGCTCGTCCTCAAGTAGGTAAGTGATAAAAAGAAAGAATAATTTTTGAGGTGACATGCACCATCATAAACTTGATCAAAGTATTTGTAAAACATTGATAGCTGGAATCATAGTACTTCAACATAGCATGGTAGATAAAGTTCTAACAATAAGTGACATGGGTATACCCTATAGGTACTCGAGCTTGGTGTATACGGGCTGAATATGGCGGAAGCCCACGACGTCGTCAAGGCCCAAATGGAGAACTTGAGTAACCTACGGACTCTCGATTTCTTGTAGAACAAGAAGAAGCTAAAGATAGAAAGTTTAAAGGGAAAAACCTAACTTGTAACCGACTCGACCTGTTACCTGAGACCTAGCCTATCTATATAAAGGCTAGGAGGGGTGGCAAGGAGGACACACGCAACCCTAGTTTCCACAACCCTCGCCAGATTGCATCTGCGCACCATTGTAATCTTCGGTTCCTTTGTTAATTCCACGAGCAGACAAGCAGGAGTAGGGACCTTTACGAGGCCTAAACCTGGGTAAATCTTCGAGTTCCCTGTGTGCTTGTTTGCTAGCCGATTGATGCTTCCAGCGCTCCCTCCTTCTCCAAAACCCAAGTCCATAACAATGGGCATTGATGAGTTAAACCCTCCTCAATTGGCGCCGTCTGTGGGAATTGGGAGTGTTGATGTCGCAGCTTCTTCGGCCCCATCAACTGTGATCTAAAACTGCACAACAGCGGAGATTCGCCAGCTCTTTGGCGCGTTCGACTTCACCGTCCACACGCCGGCCACCCGCCCGGCTTTCGAATCCGTGGGTGATGGAATTAGCCTGGCGATTGGGAGCTTCCGCTTTCAAGTTGGACAGATGGGCACGCTTCGCATGCCTGACCAGCCGACAATACCATCGATTTCTCTAGCATCGTGGTTCCCTCCGCCGATCGGCACCCTTAGTGAGCTTAATGCCTCGACAATAGTCGAGAATACAGACAGCGACAGCAGTCGCGAATCCGATCTGGGTGATCTAGCAACTGAAGATGGAGCCTACGGCTCCGGATTTGAAAGTTGCGGGAGCAACAGCTTCCCCAACCACTTCATGTGCGTCGTCATCAACACGAGCGATTCCCCCGCCAATCGCGACAACACGGGCAAGGGTGGCAATTGAACCGACCAACCAAACGGTGGCATACCCAACGGCGGACCACCAAACGGCGGCCCAACCAACGGCGCCCCCGTCAATAATGGAGGAGCAGTCGAACCTCCAACTATGATAATTGAGCAGACTGGCGAACGCGTCGTGATCAGGCTCAATGACCTCGAGTGGGCTCGCTGCCGTGAGGCCCTACGGGGACACCCTCTACCCTTTGGCTCCCCGCAAGAACTGCTAATGGGCTACCATTGGCTCCTGAAGGAGGAGTACAAGCGCCAACTGCAAACAATCGCGCAACTCAAGGCACACAAAAAAGAGGCAGATGAGTCGAGCCTCCGACGAGCTAGGCTCTCCTCCCATGGAGGATCCTCCTCCAAGTGCAACGAGTACATCGCTAACAAGAGGCGATCTCGACTGGCCCACCTCACTGAACAAGAGCGTGTAGAAGCCGCAAAGGTCCTCGACTTCGGCTCCATGATGGTGGATACACGTGGCAACGTGCTACCAAAAACACCGCAAGCTGCGGTAACGGCGGCCACCATGTACCTCCTCAACAACCAGCCGCCGGCTGGAGATCCTCGAGCCACCATGCACCGATCTACGATCGCAGGCTTGGGGTTAATCGAGGCCGCCCTCGACAAGGAGCCAACACCGGAGCCGAACAAAGGCCAGGCTCTTGCAAAACACTATTCCTCGCCCTCATCCAGCGATGATAGTCACGATCTGTCTCGACGCCGCCGCTCACGGCGACATGACCACGACTACGACGCGCGTGACGACATCACGCAGTGCAAGATAGACAAATCAAGGGCGCGACGTGCCTGATCGACTGACTCCGAAGACGAAGATGTGGAGCTTTGTGGCGCTAGATGCTTCAGCAGGGCCATCAGGCAAAAGCGAATGCCCAAGGGGTTTAAGCTCCCATCAGAGAACCCGAAGTTTGACGGTCTGTAGGACCTGAAAATCTGGTTAGAGGACCACATCTGCTCCGACAGGCTCCACGGCAGGAGTCGAAGCACGGCTATGCAATTCCTGCAGCTACAGCTACAGTGCGCTGCCCGGGCATGGCTCAACAACCTCTCACGCGGATCCATTCGCAGTTGGGAAGAGCTGGTCTACAGCTTTGTGCGCAACTTCAAGGGCACCTATAAAAGGCCTGCATCAATCGAAGAGCTGAGGTGCTGCCAGCAAAGATTGGGCGAATCGCTACGCTCTTACATCCAGAGGTGGTCCATCATCAAGAACTCCGTAGAAAATATCACGGAGGATCGCGCAATCAACGCATTCAACAGCGGTGTTCGCCGCATAGAGCTCAGGGAGGAGCTAGGCCGCTCAAAGCCCAAAACCATTGACCACCTGATGGAAATCGTGAATCGGTGGGCAGATGGAGAAGATTCGGTGAAGATCGTGTTCACTCAGACGAGGAAGCAGAGCTCAAACGCATACGCGATTGCCGAAGCAAACGTCGAATGCGCATCTACAATGACCGCAACGACGACAACATGGTCGCAGCCGGCTACGCCGACAGATGCAAGGACAACCGCAATAGCGGCTACCGCAACAGTGGATACCGCGACTCCGAGAAAACCACGCAAGTATGGCAGCGCCGCACTGGCGATGAGGCACCCGCAGCATCCATTGAAGACAAGCTGTCCGGGCCATGCACCGTGCACTTCTACATCGACAAGCATGACGGCAAAAAGAAATCCAGCCACCTCCTCAAAGACTGTCGCGAGTTCCTCAAACTCCATGAGGGCCTGGCTCGGATGAACTGCGATGCGGTCAACAGGGGCTACGGAGCCGCCCCAGACGCAGTGGCACATGGCGTTGCTCCACCACCACCCGGACAACCGCCAAACACAGTTGCGCCTGACCAGCATCACGGAGGCGAGCCGTACCCACGGGCCGGCACCATGATGATCCAAACGGGTCGCCCCTCCAACCGGGTGCAAAAGGCCATCACTCGCCAAGTGAATCTGGCGACAAACTCGCCACCATCTACCACTGAGTACCTCAGTGGAAGCGACTCCTGCATCACCTTCGACAAGCGCGACCATCCGCACCAAGTACCTCGTCTAGGCCACTGTCCCCTCGTACTCGAGGCACAAATTGGAGGTTTCGACATGAGTCACGTCTTCATGGACGGTGGAAGTGGCATCAACCTTATGTTCGCGAGTACCTTGCGAGCAATGAGGACCCCTCTAACCTGCCTAGAGGCCTCGGATACAACATTCCACGGCATCGTCCTAGGCAAGCGTGTATACCCCCTTGGCAAAATCAACCTCGACGTCATCTTTGGCACGCCGAAAAACTTTCGGCGTGAATGCATCGACTTTGAAGTCATCGACTGGCCCTCACAGTACCACTGTATCCTCGGACGTGTCGCGTTCGCTAGGTTCATGGCAGTACCGCACTACGCCTACCTGTAGATGAAAATGCCAGGTCCTAATGGCGTCATCACAATCAACGGGAGCTTCGAGAGGTCCGACAGTTGCGACAGGGAGTTCAATAGAATTTCCCAGTCCTTCGGCATGCAGGAAGAGCTCGCGAGACTAAAGGAGTCGATAGACAACAGTCTGCCTCCCCTGAGCCGGCCAAGTTCACCTGATCTATCCTTCGACTCATCGGTGCACACGAAGAAAGTCCAGGTCCACCCATCGGATCCCGCCAAGATGGCCCCTCATTGCCAACAACTTAAGTCCCGCATAGGAACTCGCGCTCGTCGAATTCCTTCGTGAGCACTGGGAAATCTTCGCCTGGCTTCCAGCGGAATGCCAGGAGTTCCCAGAGAATTCACCGAGCACACACTCAACGTCAACCCAGACGCAAGGCCAGTCAAACAAACAATTAGGCGACTGTCTGAGCCAAGAGCAAAAGCAGTCGGAATGGAGATCAACAGACTCCTCGACGCCAAATTCATACGCGAGATCAAGGAAACCACTTGGCTCGCCAACACGATGCTAGTACCAAAAAGGACACGGATATCCTACGGATGTGCGTGGACTTCACCTCTCTGAATAAGCACTTCCCGAAGGATCACTTCCCACTGCCACGAATAGACCAGATCATCGACTCCACCGCGGGATGTGAGCGCCTCTGCTTCCTCGACGCCTACTCAGGCTACAATCAGATCCGAATGAAGGAGGAGGATCAAGAGAAAACAGCATTTACAACGCCTTTCGGTGTGTTCTGCTATAACACAATGCCTTTCGGGCTAAAAAACGCAGAAGCCACCTACCAGCGGTGCATGCAGGCTTGCCTCAAGAACCAACTTGGTCGCAACATCCAAGTCTATGTCGACGACATCGTAATCAATGATTTACGCGAAACCTTCGCCAACCTCGACCGCTACCGGATCAAGGTCAATCCAGACAAGTGTGCCTTCGACGTACCATCTAGGAAACTACTCGGGTACCTCATCTCCGCGAGGGGGATTGAGGCAAACCCGAAGAAAATAAAAGCCATACTGGCCATGGAGAAGCCGAAAAACATAAGAGGTGTCCAGCAACTAGCTAGGAGAATCGCGGTGCTCAGTCGATTCATCAGTCGAATGGGCGAAAAGGCACTGCCCTTCTACCAACTTCGCCGCAAAGCCGACAAATTCGAGTGGACCAATGAGGCACGGGAAGCATTCGAAGACCTCAAGCGCCTACTGTCCACCTCGCTAGTACTAGTGACCCCATGCGAAAGGGAACCATTGCAGCTATACATCTCCGCCACCAACCAGGTGGTCAGCACAGTGCTCGTGGTAGAACGAGCCGAGGAAAACAAGGTCCATGGGGTACAGCGCCCAGTCTACTACCTCAGAGAGGTACTCACGCCAACAAAGCACCAGTACCCGCACTACCAGAAGCTGGCGTACGGCATCTTCATGACAGCCCGGCGACTGCGCCACTACTTCCAGGAACACCCAATCGGGGTAGTCAACGACGCCCCGCTTGGGCATATCCTCAACAATCCCGACGCCACTAGACGAGTCGCACTCTGGAGGAACGAACTGTCTCTATGAGACATCACATATGAAAAATGTGATGCAATCAAGTCGCAAGTTCTCCCTGATTTCCTCGTGCACTAGATGGAGAGCTCCCTGAAAAACCAGATATGTCCTATCTCTGGACAATGCACTTCGACGGATCCAAGCGAAAGGATGGAGCTGGCGCAGGCATCATACTGACATCGCCCTAGGGAGACAAGCTAAAATATATTCTGCGAATGCAGTTCACCGCCTCCAACAATGAAGCTGAATACGAGGCCCTGCTGCACGGGATGAGGATGGCAAAAGTCTGTGGCGCCAAGAGGCTCATAATATACTGCGACTCCAAGCTGGTCATCAACCAGACAATGCATGAGTGTGACGCACTGAACGACAATATGATCGCCTACCGCGACCTCTACGACACACTCGAAGGGGACTTCGACGGTTGCAAGCTGCGGCACATAGGCCGCGAAAGCAATGAAGATGCGGACGCACTCGCCAACATTGGCTCTACCTGCGCCCCCATACCACCTGGGGTATTTCTCGAGCGCATCTGTGAATGCTCCATCAAGCCAAAGGCCACAGAGAAGAAAAACAAGCGCAACAACAGACTCGGGGGCTGCGCCGCCCAACGAGCCAATGGCACTCGATGACTCGGAGCTTGACACAGGACTTGATGGACCAATGAGCGTCATGATGATCGAGCCATCCTGGACTCAACCGTACATCACGTACCTTCTCAGCAAAAGGCTACTGGATGACCCGACTAATGCGCGGCACATCGCAGGGTGATCCAAGGCATTTGTTGTTATCAATGGCGAACTGTATAAGCGCAGCATCACAGGAGTACTCCAACGATGCATCTCCAACGCTGATGGAATGGTTATTCTCCTCGACATCCATGAGGGGGACTTGTGGGCACCACACTGGCAGTCGCGCCCTCGTCGCCAAAGCTCTACGAGTTGGATTCTACTGGTCTACGGCCATGCGTGACGCCGAGGACATCGTCCAAAAATGCAACGCTTGCCAGTGATTCACGGACAAGCCACACGCACCTGGCGTGGAGCTCCGGCCAATTTCATTGGCCTGGCCCTTCCCGCAATGGGGACTCGACATGGTCGGCAAGCTCCCAAATGCCTCACAAGGAGGCTACGTCTACCTCTTGGTCGTAGTCGACAAATTCACCAAGTGGATAGAAGCCATGTCGGTGACTAACCAGTCAGGATACAACGCAGTCAAGTTCTTCGAGTCCATTGTCTATCGCTTTGGAGTACCACACAGCATCATCACGGACAACGGGACGAACTTCACATCCAAGGAGTTCCAAGAATTCTACGATAATCTAGGAATCAACATAAGCTACGCCTCCCTAGCACATCCACAGACCAACGGTCAGGTCAAAAAAACTAACGGGCTCGTCTACAGCAGCATCAAGAAGCGACTCCTCAGGCCACTCGAACAAGCCGCAGGCTGCTGGCCAAACAAGCTGCAATCAGTACTTTGGAGCCTGCGCACAACTCCAAACAGTGCCATGGGGTATACCCCGTTCTTCATGGTGCACGGTGCTGAAGCGGTGCTACCCGCAGAGGTACGATACAAGGCACCGCGAGTAGTCGCTTACAGCGAGCAGGAGTCAACTCTTGCACTCGAAGACTCCGTCGACCTCCTTGATGAGGCATGGGAAATCGCAGCGAAAAGATCAACGATCTACCAGCAGAACCTGCGCAACTACCATAGTAGAAGGCTACGCCCCAGATCCTTCGTCGAAGGAGACCTGGTCCTGCGACTGAAACAGCAAGGGCATCTCAAGCTCGAGTCCCCCTGGGAGGGACCATACGTGATCACAGAAGTAATCCCAGGTGGCCCCTATCGCCTTAAAGATTTCGAGACAGGAGTCACATACTCCAACCCCTGGAACGTCGCGCAGCTGTAGTGCTTCTACCCTTAGTCATTTTTTATTTTTACATTGCAAATAAGGCTACTCAGCCAAGGCTACTTAGCCACACATTGTACCACGTACTATCCTGCGAATAAATAAAGCTAAGTGCCCCAAAACTCTGTGTTCCTTTTATTTTTGCAAATTATCCACTTGGGGGTTGCGCCACCCTACACACATATGTTCTACGAACTAACGCGATATCCTGAGTAGCTGACGCACCAATCGAAACCCTTGACAAACACCAACTCAGTTGCAACGCACCTAACAGGTTGGCAAGGTGCTGAGATAAACACAAGTCAGGCTAACGAAAAGGAATCACATAGTGCAACGCACTCGCAAAACATACACGCTAACAAGCTCTTTATATTTATCAATGTCAATCAATTATACACAGCATGTATATATGAACTTTACAACACTAGTATAACTATGTGCAAGATACAAACTAATTTATTGTTGTAACAAAGGAACGTTGGTCTGCTCCTCGAAGAAGTCGACAATTTCCTCCGCTGGGCGATCCACCGCCTGGTAGTGAGGAACCATGTTCCAAGTCGAACATACTAGTGGCGCTGGTGGTCCAGCCGCAATTGCTGCCACATCTACGGCAGGCCTGTGCAGTCGCACCAGCGACAGAGCAGCCTTGGCACCAGCCACTAACTATTGCCGCACACACTCGCGGACCGCACTCAAGTCTTGAAATTTGGCAAGAAGGGCAAGCAGGCTCGACAGAACGATGTCCAGCGGGAACATCATGTGGTAAATATTCTTCAAGCATGATTGCGACTTCTTCAGGAAGTGAAGCACTCGCGACGCACGATCCTGCAGGGTCCCAAGTGCAATCGCGCGATCATGATCGACCTAGAAGTATCCACTCGCCTGAAGCTGCTCTTGGGTCAGATCATTCATACGAATGGCAATCCTATCCTTCTCATCCTGTGGATGGCGTGCACTGACAACTATACAAAGCAAAGGCAAAAGTATGAAGACAATGAACTATTGCGGGTGACTATAAGGACAAGATAAGGAAGAAGAAAGCTAACACTTGAATTGGTCGCCCAGCTACGTCACCTCCCCTAACAAATATTGCTCTCGGGCGACGGCCTTCTCCGCCCTCGACTTCCACACATTCGCGCTACCATGGAGCACAGGCAGTTGATGGCTCAATGCACGGCGCCCAGAAAAATGCTTGATGGCGGTGTTGATGTAGAGCTCGTTGGGAACCCCAAGAGGAAGGTATGATGAGCACAGCAGCAAGTTTCCCTCATTTATGAAACCAAGGTTTAATCGAACCAGTAGGAGCAAGGAAACACCCCAAAGGTGTTACTAGCTGAGCTTTGGCAGGGCGCACTACCGGTGCTAGTAGCAACGTGGAGACCTGCCCAACACAACCACAGAACTTTGTCCCCAACTTGCGATGAGGTTGTCAATCTCACCGTGTTTTGCGGAAAACAAAGGATTAAACGTATCGAATGGAAAGAAGTAAAAGTTTGCAGAAAGTAAACACAAAGTAGTAAAAGATTGTAGATTGTATGTAAAAGACAAGGACTGGGATCCATAGTTCACTAGAGGTGGCTCTCCTTAGATAGATAACATGCTAGGTGAACAAATTACAGCAGGGCAATTGACAAACACCGAGAAAGCAATGCATGCATATACTAATCATCCTGACTCCTTTGAGACTTGATTGGGCATTACAACATAATACATAGACCGCCATCCAACTGCATCTATGACTAATAATCCACCTTCAGGTTGTCGTCTGAACCCCCTCCAGTATTAAGTTGCAAGCAACAGATTATTGCTTTACGAACTGCGTGTCAAGTAAACAATACGATTGTTCTATGAACAAAGGATTGTTGTTTTCTCCCTAGTAGCAACAGCACATCTAGTACCTTAGAGATTTCTGTCACTTCCCAGATTACCAGAGGCATGAACCCACTATCGAGCATAAATACTAACTCTTGGAGTTGCTAGCATCTACTTGGCCAAGATAGCTACTAACAACGGAAAGCATGCAAGATCACAAATAACAAAGACATGATAGAATCAATAATCAATCTGAAATAGCATCTCAATATCCATCGGATCCCCGCAAACACAACATGTATGAATTACAAATAGATGATCTTGATCATGAACGGAGCTCACAAGATCTAAACATGAAAGCACAAAAGAGGAGAACCAGCCATCTAGCTACTACATGGATCCGTAGTCCAAGGATGAACTACTCACGCATCACAACGGAGGCTTGCATGGTGATGAAGAAGGCCTCCAGGGTGAATTCCCCTCTCCGGCAGGGTGCCGGGAAGAGCTTCAGATCCCTCCTGATCTAGGGATGGAGATGACGGCGGCTACAGACTCTTTCGTGGATTTTTGATCAGGCCCTTAGGGTTTTTGTCCCGAGGGCAATATATAGGCGGAAGGAGAGGTCGAGGGGCTGCCGGGAGCCACCACACCACCCCCTGGCGCGGGCCCAGCCTGGCCGCGTGGCCAGGTGGTGTGGCCGGCCCATGTCCCTTCTCCGTCTCGTATTCTGGCACTTGATCCCTTCCGGAAAAATAGGCACTTTGGCTTTTTTCCTGTCCAATTCCTAGAATATTCATTTTCTGACTTTCCTGGAACCAAAAACAGCAGAAAATAGGCAGTTGGCACTGTGGCTCTTGTTAATAGGTTAGTCCAAGAAATCATATGAAAATTACTCCAAAGTTGGAACAAAACACAAGAAAGTGGATAAAACCAAGCATGGAACATCAAAACTTATAGATACATTTGCAATGTATCAACATCCCCAAGCTTAACTCCTGCTCGTCCTCGAGTAGGTAAGTGATAAAAAGAAAGAATAATTCTTGAGGTGACATGCATCATCAAAGAGTTGATCAAAGTATTTGCAAAACATTCAAAGCTGGGATCATAGTACTTCAATCATAACATGAAAGACAAAGTTCTAGCAATAAGCAAAGAAACTATGGTGCAACATGAAAAGGCACAAACAAAAGATTCATGAATAAAAATGCTTTGCAAGACATTTGTTTGTTTCACATAATGAAAACGTAGCATAATAGTATTCAGCTTGTCCCTCAATAGAGTAGCAAATATAAATGCATAGGACACCTTCAAAGTTCATAAGAGTGACTAGATACAATAGTTTACAACAAGCAATATCAAGTTATGCATCAATCAACTAGTCTTGGGACAATGCACATAGAACTAAGAATGGCCACTATTCTCTCAAAGTAGGTTCATAAAGATAGAAGGTGGAGACTCAATATGATGGTGGAAGAAAGGCCTTTGTAAAAGGAAGTAGGGATTCAAGTCTCATAAAGAGCTTCCAAAAATTATGGTACTTATAGCTTTCAGCTCTCATTGCCCCTATCATAAGCATCTTGAAGGTGATTAAGGTTAAAGTGACACAACTAAGAGGATATGCTTGACAAGTTATAAACCGAAATCTCATGCCCCTTACTTACGAAGACCGATCCTCATGCTACTCAACTTCAGTCACGAGTAAGCTCTTGTTATTGTAAGTACATATGTATCATTAAGAACCGCCAACGGGGTACCCCTTGCACATGATACGGGAGCTTTCCCATAATCAAAATGACAAGGCAAGCAGACAATGAGCATCTCAGCTATCTTTTTATTTGCTATTTGCATAGGTTTTTATTGAGGATGCTTCATAGAGTGTTCATTATGGTGATGCTGCAAGTTTCCACCATGATTAGGCATGGCTTAGGCTAGCGGCCTAGGCGTTTCTCTAACACAAATATAAACTCCATGATCTTACAAGTTCCACTTTTATTTCACACCGCCGGGATCCGTAAGCAAAAGAACATGATAACAACGGGGTACAAAGTACAAGTGAAATGTTGAAAGCGTTCCCCATGAAACATGGTTCTGCTAATTTCAACTTATAAAGCGCAAGCATATACGCAACAAAGAAGGACCCAATGGTTCAAGTTTATTAGAGGCAAAAAGTAAAGTGTGCCATCAAGTTCGTGAGAGCTTTAATCACTAGTTTTCTCATAACAAGTTTAATTTGGAAGGTAAACAAAAGCATGAATATACTTGGAATAGCATAAGCTAGTAGGTAGGTATGGTGGACTCTTTGGAATAACTTGGTTTAGGGATTTGGATGCATGAGTGGAACTCATACTTGGTGGTGGAGGCTAGCAAAAGACTGGGAGCGACAAACTAAGAGAGCAATAATGGCCATAATCATGCAGAGCCACAAAACATCATTGATCAAAGCATAAACTGATACTACAAGTTGAAAACTAAAGGATCATAAAGGCTATGGTGACTTGAGATAGTCTTAACATGGTGTGAGCATGCGCTAGGTCAACCCAAATAAAGCATCAAAGGAGAATACCACTATACTATGCTTTAATATGCTAAAACAACGCATGATTCATCCAAGGCACATTAAGCAATCTCAATTGTTTATAACAAGTCATGCTACAGCAAAGAATACTAAGCATAAAGCCAAAACAATATCAAGCATGGCATGACAAAGCACAGGCCACAGTCAAAAACAAGCTCTTTTTACCACATAAGTATGAACTTTCCTACTCTTTTCCAAACCAAACCAAACTATTTGCAAACCAAATGTATGAAAGAGGGGGTCCAACAAATTTATTCAGAAAACTAAGCAAACCAAGCAAACTAAAAACCAAAACGAAAACGAAAAAGAAGACGCTCCAAGAACAACACAACTGTGCATGAAACAATAAAAATGAAGCGTTTGGGAGAAACCTGGGATTTTTATTGATGAAGAAGGGGATGCCTTGGGCATCCCCAAGCTTTGACGCTTGTACTTCTTGGATATTTATTGGGGTGACACGCGTGGAATCCCCAAGCTTGAGCTTTAGTCCATCCTTCATCTCATTTCTCATTCCTTCCATAGACCTGAAAAATTTTCCTTCATACAAAACTTCACACAATCTTTATTAGCAACATTAGTGCACTCAAGATAAATAAGTCTTAAGGTTCAGTTCTAACACCAAATAAACTTCCATTAGAACACTAGCTACTGTAGCACTTCCCTAAAAAAGCTCAATTCCCCAAAAGAACTCAAAAAAGGAACCCACAAGAAGCAAATGCAGAAAATGGCAGAAATCTGTCAAAACAGACCAGCAGGTAAAGACAAATTTTTTAGAAGACCTTCTGTTGCTCAAATCAAAAAGTGTTGAACTAACGAAAGTTAGATAACAACCTGGGGCAGAAGAAAAAAAAACTTACTGCTCAATCCCACATACAGAGCTCTCTCATGATTTTTTACGGTGAAGCACAAAAATCTATTTCGGGACAGCAACTTTCCCAATCATTACTTCACTCTCATTAGAGGTTGCTCTTGGCACAAAAAGCAAATAAAAAGGATAAGGAGAGGTTATTACAGAGGTAATAACTTCCAAGACTCATCTAAAACTTTTGGATTATCTCCCAATAAGTACTTTTCTTTAAAGCCTTTAAGTTAGGCATAAGAAGCAAAGAAAGAATCAAGTGTTCTCAAATGAAGAAGCATTAAGATCAATACCAGAAATATTTTCAACAAGGCAAGGTATATCGTCCAAATAAGTTCTAGAGGATCCTCTCTCAATGCTCTTAGGTTCACTATTCTCATCAAAAGGGTTTGCAGGAACAATCCAATTAAGATTATTTTCTATGGCATCATGTATTGCTACTAGTTTAAAGGGTATTGGTATCTTAGGTTCCTCCCCATTAGGTTCGGTTTTGTTCATGTTTTCTCATGTACCGACAACATCTACACATAAGCCTAGCATATTGAAACGTTCAAAGACTTTTCTAGCTTCCTTGGCAACATCATAGAACTCCTTAAACAAAGTTTCTATAATAAAATCCCTCTTTTCAGGGTCCTCAATTTCTTTAAGCTTAAGAAACATTACTTGCATAAAGGGGTTGAGGTTAACAAACCTAGCTTCTAACATGTGAATTAAAGAAGCTGCAGCAATCTCATAGTTTGGGGCAAGTTCTGCAATGGATCTATCCTCAGTATCTTCATGCTTACTAACATGATGAGCTAAGGGAGAGGTGACTACTAAAGGAGACTTAATGTTTTTGTGTTTTTTAAATAATAAAGCAAACAAGTAAACTAATTTTTGTTTTTTGTTTTAGAAGAACAAAACAAGCAAACAAAGCAAAAAGAAACTAAGTAAAATGAAAACAACAAAGTAAAGATATTGGTATGAGGGACTCCCCTTGTGAAGAGGTCCTTGAATCCCCGGCAACGGCGCCAGAAAAGATCTTGATGTGCTCGTCGTTCGACGTAGAGCCCGTTGGGAACCCCAAGAGGAAGGTATGATGAGCACAGGAGCAAATTTTCCCTCAGTTATGAAACCAAGGTTTAATCGAACCAGTAGGAGCAAGGAAACACCCCAAAGGTCTTACTAGCTGAGCTTTTGCAGGGCGCACTACCGGTGTTAGTAGCAACGTGGAGACCTGCACAACACAACCACAGAACTTTGTCTCGAACTTGCGATGAGGTTGTCAATCTCACCGTGTTTTGCGGAAAACAAAGGATTAAACGTATCGAATGGAAAGAAGTAAAAGTTTGCAGAAAGTAAAAACAAAGCAGTAAAAGATTGTAGATTGTATGTAAATAAAAAGGACTAGGATCCATAGTTCACTAGAGGTGGCTCTCCTTAGATAGATAACATGCTGGGTGAACAAATTACAGCGGGGCAATTGACAAACACAAAGAAAGCAATACATGCATATACTAATCATCTTGACTCCTTTGAGACTTGATTGGGCATTACAACATAATACATAGACCGCCATCCAACTGCATCTATGACTAATAATCCACCGTCAGGTTGTCGTCCGAACCCCCTCCAGTATTAAGTTGCAAGCAACAGATTGTTGCTTTACGAACTGCGTGTAAATTAAACAATATGATTGTTCTATGAACAAAGGATTGTTGTTTTCTCCCTGGTAGCAACATCACATCTAGTACCTTAGAGATTTCTGTCACTTCCCCAGATTACCAGAGGCATGAACCCACTATCGAGCATAAATACTAACTCTTGGAGTTGCTAGCATCTACTTGGCCAAGATAGCTACTAACAACGGAAACCATGCAAGATCACAAATAACAAAGACATGATAGAATCAATAATTAATCTGAAATAGCATGTCAATATCCATCGGATCCTCGCAAACATAACATGTATGAATTACAAATAGATGATCTTGATCATGAACGGAGCTCACAAGATCTAAACATGAAAGCACAAAGGAGGAGAACCGGCCATCTAGCTACTACATGGATCCGTAGTCCAAGGATGAACTACTCACGCATCACACTAGAGGCTTGCATGGTGATGAAGAAGGCCTCCAGGGTGAATTCCCCTCAAAAATCTCAATTCCCCAAAAGAACTCAAGAAGGAACTAACAAGAAGCAAATGGAGAAAATGGCAGCAATCTGTCAAAACAGACCAGCAGGTAAAGACGAATTTTTTCTAAGACCTTCTGTTGCTCAAATCGAAAAGTGTTGAACTAAAGAAAGTTAGAAAACAACCTGTGGCAGAAGCACAAAAAATCACAACTTAAACCGACGTACAGAGATTTTACACGAATTTTTACAGCGAAGCACAAAAATCTGTTTCGGGACAGCAACTTTCCCAATCATTACTTCTCTCTCATTAGAGGTTACTCTTGGCACAAAAAGCAAATAAAAAGGATAAGGATAGGTTATTACAGAGGTAATAACTTTCAAGACTCATCTAAAACTTTTGGGTTATCTCCCAATAAGTACTTTTTTTAACGCCTTTAAGTTAGGCATAAGAAGCAAGAAAAAGAATCAAGTATTCTCAAATGAAGAAGCATTCAGACCAAATTTTGTTTTCATAGGAGAAGAAAAAGAAATCTTTTATCTCTTTTTAGGGAAGTGTTCTATACCTTTCTTGAGTGGGAGTTGATATTTAATGGTGCATTCTTTCATATCGATGATGGCACCAACAGTTCTAAGAAAAGGTCTTCCCAAAGTAATAGGACAAGAAGCATTGTATTCAACATCCAAAACATAGAAATCAATGGGGACATAGGAATTTTTAACCATAATAAGAACATCATTAAGACTCCCCATGAGTTTCTTTTTAACATCATCATCAAGTGGGACATTCAAATAGCAATCTTCAAGATGAGGCAAATCAAGCATATCATAAATCCTTCTAGGCATAATAGAAACACTACTATCAAGATCACACAAAGCTTTGAAATCAAAGTCATTCACTTTCATATTAATGATGGGTTCCCAACCATCCTCTTATTTTATAAGAATAGAAGCTTTATGTTTCATCTTTTCTTCTTTAATCTTTATGAGAGCATCAGTAATGTGTTTTGTAAAGGCCATGTTCATAGCACTAGCATTAGGACTTTTAGCAAGCTTTTGTAGGAACTTAATAACTTCAGAGATATTGCAATCATCGAGATCAAAATCAAATTTATCATCTAAAGTAGTAGAACTATTACTAGCCTCAACACTAGTGGTGGTAATAGTAGAAACACTAATGTTTCTAGCAATTTCATCTTCTCTTTCCCACTTAGCATGTAATTCAGCTAATAGTCTAACATTTTCATCAATTCTTACTTGTATAGCATTAGTAGTTGCAAAGGGATTATCATTAGTTTCAGGTTTAGCAGCCATTTTATTAATCAATGAAGATTGAGCTTCCGATAGAGATGATATATTCCTTTCAACATTAGAGAGTTTCAATTGTAAACTAGGAATTTCCATATTTAGACTCTCAAGTTGATGGCTAATGTTCTTCAAGATGATAGATTGTTCCTCCATAGTTTTAGTGAATAGTTTATTTTGCTCATATTGCATTTGCATGAAGTTTTTAGTGGCTCTTTCAACTTCTAAAATTCTTCCTTCACTAGGTAATCCAGGTTTACCATTATAGCCATCAGTATTATTAGGAGGGTAGGGCCTATAATTGTTATTACCATAAGAATTGTTGCCAAAGTTGTTATTTCTTATAAAGTTCACATCAACTTGCTCTTCTTGAGCAACCAAAGAGGCTAAAGGAACATTATTTGCATCAATATGGGCTTTCCCATTAACAAGCATAGACATAATAATATCAATCTTATCACTCAAGGAGGAGGTTTCCTCAACAGAATTTACCTTCTTACTGTGGATCTCTCTCAGTATGCCATTCAGAATAATTAACCATCATATTGTCCAAAAGTTTTGTTGCAGCACCCAAAGTGATGGTCATAAAGGTACCTCCAGTAGCAGAATCCAATAGGTTCCTTGAAGAATAGTTCAATCCTGCATAAAAAGTTTGGATGATCATCCAAGTAGTCAGTCCATGAGTGGGACAATTCTTTACCAAAGATTTCATTCTTTCCCAAGCTTGCGCAACATGTTCATTATCAAGTTGTTTAAACTTCATTATTTCACTTCTCATGGATATAATCTTAGCAGGAGGATAGTATTTTCCAATGAAAGCATCTTTGCACTTAGTCCAAGAATCAATACTATTCCTAGTTAAGGAATTCAACCATTCTTTAGCTTTTTCTCTCAAAGAGAAAGGAAACAATTTCAGTTTAATAATATCACCATCTATATCCCTATGCTTTTGCATCTCACAAAGTTCAACAAAGTTATTTAGATGGGAAGTAGCATCTTCATTACCAATACTAGAAAATTGTTCTCTCATAACAAGATTGAGTAAAGCAGGTTTTATCTCAAAGAAAGTATCTTCAGGCACATGTGGAGCAATAGGTGTGCTCATAAAATCATTGTTGTTGGTGCTAGTGAAGTCACACAACTTAGTGTATTCAAGAGTAGTCATTTTTTGGGTTTTCAAATAAGAAAGCAAACTTGTAAAACTAATTTTTTTGTCTTTTTGAAGAACAAAACAAGCAAACAAAGCAAAAAGAAACTAAGAAAAACAAAAACAACAAAGTAAAGAGATTGGTTATGAGGGACTCCCCTTGTGAAGATGTCCTTGACTCCTCGACAACGGCACCAGAAAATCGCTTGATGGCTCAATGCACGACGCCTAGAAAAATGCTTGATGGCGGTGTTGATGTAGAGCTCGTTGGGAACCCCAAGGTCGAAGGTATGATGAGCACAGCAGCAAGTTTCCCTCAGTTATGAAACCAAGGTTTAATCGAACCAGTAGGAGCAAGGAAACACCCCAAAGGTGTTACTAGTTGAGCTTTGGCAGGGCGCACTACCGGTGCTAGTAGCAACGTGGAGACCTGCACAACACAACCACAGAACTTTGTCCCCAACTTGCGATGAGGTTGTCAATCTCACCGTGTTTTGCGGAAAACAAAGGATTAAACGTATCGAATGGGAAGAAGTAAAAGTTTGCAGAAAGTAAACACAAAGTAGTAAAAGATTGTAGATTGTATGTAAAAGACAAGGACCAGGATCCATAGTTCACTAGAGGTGGCTCTCCTTAGATAGATAACATGCTGGGTGAACAAATTACAGCGGGGCAATTGACAAACACCGAGAAAGCAATACATGCATATACTAATCATCTTGACTCCTTTGAGACTTGATTGGGCATTACAACATTATACATAGACCGCCATCCAACTGCATCTATGACTAATAATCCACCTTCAGGTTATCATCTGAACCCCCTCCAGTATTAAGTTGCAAGCAACAGATTATTGCTTTACAAACTGCGTGTAAAGTAAACAATACGATTGTTCTATGAACAAAGGATTGTTGTTTTCTCCCTAGTAGCAACAGCACATCTAGTACCTTAGAGATTTCTGTCACTTCCCCAGATTACCAGAGGCATGAACCCACTATCGAGCATAAATACTAACTCTTGGAGTTGCTAGCATCTACTTGGCCAAGATAGCTACTAACAACGGAAAGCCTGCAAGATCACAAATAACAAAGACATGATAGAATCAATAATCAATCTGAAATAGCATCTCAATATCCATCGGATCCCCGCAAACACAACATGCAGAATTACAAATAGATGATCTTGATCATGAATGGAGCTCACAAGATCTAAACATGAAAGCAAAAAGGAGGAGAACCAGCCATCTAGCTACTACATGGATCCGTAGTCCAAGGATGAACTACTCACGCATCACACCGGAGGCTTGCATGGTGATGAAGAAGGCCTCTAGGGTTAATTCCCCTCTCCGGTAGGGTGCCGGGAAGAGCTTCAGATCCCTCCTGATCTAGGGATGGAGATGACGGCGGCTACAGACTCTTTCGTAAATTTTTGATCGGGTACTTAGGGTTTTTGTCCCGAGGGCAATATATAGGCGGAAGGAGAGGCCGAGGGGGTGCCAGGAGCGGCCACACCACCCCTGGCACGGGCTAGGCCTGGCCGCACGGCCAGGTGGTGTGGCCGGCCCCTGGCCCTTCTCTGTCTCGTATTCTGGCACTTGATTTCTTCCGGAAAAATAGGCACTTTGGCTTTTGTCCCGTCCAATTCCGAGAATATTCATTTTCTGACTTTCCTAGAACCAAAAACAGCAGAAAACAGGCAGCTGGCACTGTGGCTCTTGTTAATAGGTTAGTCCAAGAAATCATAAGAAAAGTACTCCAAAGTTGGAACAAAACACAAGAAAGTGGATAAAACCAAGCATGGAACATCAAAAATTATAGATACATTTCCAATGTATCAGCAGTTTGCGCTCCAACTGCTTCACGCAGTCACGGAGTCGCGAGAGGAGAGACAATTCATCTACCCCTGAGCGCGATTGTGCCAAAGTATCATCAGCGGATGGCATATTCTGAGGTTCACTCGAAGGACCACTCGATGTGCCTTATCACAAGCCAAGCAAGAGACAATAAGAAGACTAAGGTGATGCATAGACAAAAGACTCGAGTGCAGTCAAGCATAATAAAGTATCAGCAGATACACTCGCCAAAGGCATGTTCTAGACAAAAGAGATAGGCTATTTAACTATTACAGACACGGCTATTGAGGAGCAACTGGTTTCTTCGACTTGGACTTCGGTTTTGGGGGCCTCATCGAGTCTGTGGCGGTATTAGATGCCACAGACTTCCCGCCGGCCCCTGACGTTGCAGCCTTCGACGCCTTCTTGGCTCGCTGCAGTTCCTCAGAATACTTTGCAACTGTATTGATCAGCTGCGGCCCGTACTTGCCACAGGCAGCTACGAAAGGAGCAAAGACTACCTGTTGGCCATCTGCGTTGATAGGCATCGCCTTGGAGACCGCTGGAGGATCAATCTCGACTCCATGGGCTTGAACCATTGCGAGTGACATCGAAGCGCCAGCCGCACGGAGTGAGGTCTTGAAGCTTGCAGGAATGCCTCCGGCAAGGGACTCCACCAGATCATCCATATTCTCGATTAACTTAGCCTTGGGCGCCAGCTCTTCACGGAGGCGACTAAGCATGCCCTTGGCTTTGGTGAGCGTCCCCTGAACGGCAGCACTGCAATCTTCGACTGCCGAGACGGCACCTACCAGGGCATCATCACGATGGAGTGCCTGGGGGTCGAAGCTCAGACCGCTGGCATCTACACAAGAATCAAGCATTGGCACAAAAGTCAGAACAGCAACAAATTCGAAAGAAAGGAAATGACGAAAATCCAGACAAGGGAATACCTGAGAGTGCCTTGGCAATTGAGAAAATCTGTTCTTCGAACAACTTGTCTGTAGCTATGGTGGAGGCGTGCAGATCCTCTTCGCGTTTCTATGATTCGTCACATGTTGCGATTGCCTCATCGCGACTCTTCATAGCCGCGGAGAGCGCCTTTTCCAGGGAAGTGGCGTCGCGAAGAAGTGCATTGTGCTCAGCTGTGACACAAGCAAAGGCAGACTGTCAGTCGAATATATCACAAATATGACGAAGAAGCAGCAAAAAACACTCACTTTCAACCACACGATGGCGATTGTCCAGCATTGCATGCTGGCGACTCATCGCAAGCACCTGCTCCGCCAAGCGAGCGGCTTCCTTCACAATGAGCTGCGACGGAAGAAACAGTAAAGGATCAGCAGATGGTATGGATGATAAAATTCGACTGCAAAAATCAGAAGAAGCAACACTACACATACATGATCCTCTAGTGACTCCGAAGTCGATTGACGCGTAGTCGTCCAGATAACCATCTGGTGCTCCACCTCGTGGGGAGAACTTGATGAATTATGTCCGGAGTGGGCCACCAATGGAGGAGAAGGGGCGCGCTCAGCCACTTTCTTGGCTTTGGAGGTCTCGACTCTAGATTCCTTCAAAAATTGGACGTCGCCAGAAGATGATGACGCTGGCTGACTGCAGAACAAGACCAACATCAAGAAAACGCAACTCCAAAGAAGAACCAAAAGGAAGATTCGTATACTTACCAATCAAACTTGTCAAAATCGAGGGTTTGATCCCCCGACTCTGACGACGACTCCTTCAGCAGCCGCATCTTCTTGCGGGAAGATGGCGCCACGGTGCTCACAAGAACAGCAGGTATCGGTGACTCAGCACCAACAACCGCACCTTCCGGAGTTGAAGGAGAAGATGCATCCGAATCCTCGTTGCGCGAACTCTTGCGAGTGTCCGGACTACTCGACTCGGGGGCTTCCTCCTCCCCCTCAGATGGGACGATCGACTCCAAGTCGTCCTCTTCCAAGGCTTCGCGAGGGATAACCCCCTCAGGAAGAGGGGCCATACAGGGTGACACCCTCCAATCCTGCATACAGAAAACAAATTAGCACAAGTCAAGAAAAGATAAGCATTCGACAAATAAAGCTACTGCGTAGCACAACTGTACCTCAGGAGTTGGATTAGCAGCATTGAACAGAGGCACGACTGGTTCACTAGGGAGCACATCCTTGGCGGTGTACTTGGTGACCAATCGCACCCTTTTATCTACCTCACCCGCGGAAATGCCATCGGCAGATACGCGAGTGACATCGTCCGCGCCATCCCACCGGAACATAGGGTGGACTCTGGCCTGCAGGGGCTGGACGCGACGTCGCAGCCACGTGCGAATGAGGGCGCAGCCTCCCTCTTCTTTACCCATGCGACTCTCGAGGTCGCAGACGCGCTCATACAGCACATCTGTCTCCGCGGATTCATCGGGCATCACTACGTTCTTCCAAGAGTGCCTCCTCTTGCACGGCGTCACGGGATCGAAGGGCGCGAGTCCGAAGTGGTCTCCTTCAGCCTTCTGGTCACGGATGTAGAACCACTTGTCCCTCCACCCTTGGACGGATGCCATGAGCTTGATGTTGAAGTACGTGATGGAGGAGTCGACGTGGATACCGCAGCCACCTACATCGTAGACTACGGAGCCAGATGCTGACTGGCGCTTCAGCTTGAAGAGACGTTTGAAGAGGCCAAAGTGTGGCTCGATTCCGAGCCAGCACTCGCAAAGAGTAATGTAGCAAGCTACATGGAGGATGGAGTTGGGGGACAGCTAGTGCAGCTGCAGCCCATAGAAGCAAAGAAGGCCCCTGAAGAAAGGATGCAGGGGCAGCGAGAGACCACGGATGATAAACGCTAGGAACATCACCCGAAAACTAGTAGGAGGAGAAGGGATTACCTCACTACCGGGGACATGCGCGTCAGCGACTGCAGAAGATAGAACTCCGTCTTGGCGCAGGAGACGGAGCTCAGAAGACTTGATAATGGATGCGCGCCACGCGCCATTGGTGACGCGAGTGCCTGCGCCCTTCTTCTTCCTGGCGACGACGGCGCTGGTGCCTAGAGCGGCGGAGCTACCATTCTTCTTGGCAGCAACAGTGGCGGCGGCGGATTCAGCCGCAGCACCTCCCTTCTTCTTCCCCATCCTATGGTGGCAATGTGATCGGAGGAAGTAACTAGGGAATACACGGAGCTGGTCCAGTGCCGCGAGAAATATGAACTCTAGGAAGCAGAGGAAAAGCAGCAATGGCGATGGAGGAAAAGGCAGAGAAAAGAGCAGATGGGAAAATTACCATCGCAGCACTACTACTTAACCCCTGGAAGATGTAATCCAATGGCCAGCAAAAACCCTATCAGACGCGTGGCGTTCATCGTGATCGACACGTTGAGGACCCGAAGCGCGAACCGTCCCCCACTACACCCATTACGCGCGGAAATCGAGGAGGCGCAATTAAAACAAAGATTACGCACGCCTGGTCAAGTCAGGGTCAGAAAATGGGACCCACCGCTCGTCACGTCCCGTCAAAACCGCTCACGCAGGCAAATGAGATCATCACATCATCAGCACTGATGTCATCAAAAATTGAGTAGCAGAAGACTTCGACTACTTGAGTCCTTGCTCGAGTCTTCGACTCCACCAAGCACTCGGGGGCTACTCCCATAGGGAGTGCTGTCGCGCACCCTACGATTTTTCTTTTTCTCTGTTCTACAGGAACATGGACATTCAAAGCATACCCAATCACTCGAATCCGTGATTCGATTATGGACATGGGTAACTCCCATAGGGAGCGCCGGATAAATTCGACTGAAACAAGCAAGCAGAAGACGATAACAGTTGCAAAAGTTTTTTAGTCCCTGCCTAAGTCTTCGACTCAACCAGGCACTCAGGGACTACTCCCATAGGGAGCGCTGGTCGCACACCCTATGATTATTTGTATATTGTACTGTGTGTCGATAACATCCATACTCGAAGTTTTTGGCGACACCGCCTCAAGATTTTTCCCTACAAAGAGATTGCGTCTCCTGGATCACCCGAATCATCTCCGCGATGACAAATTTCGGATGCCGCGCTTACAGCGTGAAGATAAGACCTGAATAAGGCCTGGCAACGCATTTGCTGCGCACTACCATAAATGTATCCGTGCCTACAGATACGATGAACATGCCTTGACGGACGTGTCGAGTGCTCACACCCATATACTGGAATTCGACTCCTGTAAGACCTCCGCAGCTTGAGTCGAATTACACCAGCACTTTTCTGAATTCGAGTCCGGGGACTCGAGTTCGAGTAGATTGCGTTGTTTTACTCTAAGGTAGTTAACTGATACCGATGCATCAGCTAAATCAGGCATGCACATCAACAATCCCTATGACACAAACAGAACAGTCGAAAAAATACTCAGTCATGCACTCGAAAAGCTTCATAAAGTCCCCAGTCGAATCTGCGATTCCACTGGACACTCGGGGGCTACTGACATGGGTATACCCTACAGGTACTTGAGCTTGGTGTATACATGTTGAATATGGCGGAAGCCCACGGCGTCGTCAAGGCCCAAATGGAGAACTCGAGTAACCTACGGACTCTCGATTGCTTGCAGAACAAGAAGAAGCTAAAGATAGAAAGTTTAAAGGGAAAACCCTAACTTGTAACCAACTCGACCAGTTACCTGAGACCTAGCCTATCTATATAAAGGCTAGGAGGGGGCGGCGAGGAGGACACACGCAACCCTAGTTTCCACAACCCTCGCCAGATTGCATCTGCGCACCATTGTAATCTTCGATTCCTCTGTTAATTCCACGAGTAGACAAGCAGGAGTAGGGACCTTTATGAGGCCTGAACCTGGGTAAATCTTCGAGTTCCCTGTGTGCTTGTTTGCTAGCCGATTGATGCTTCCAGCGCTCCCTCCTTCTCCAAAACCCAAGTCCATAACAATGGGCATTGATGAGTTAAACCCTCGTCAATAAGACATATCAACTATGTTGGAGTAACATAAAAAGGCACAAACAAAAGATTCATGAATAACAATGCTTTGCAAGACGTTTGTTTGTTTCACATAAAGAAAACATAATGAGAATGGTATTCATCTTGTCCCTCATAGTGTAGCAAACATAAATGCATAGGACACCTTTAAAGTTCATAAGGGTGACTAGATACAAATAGTTTAAGAACAAGCAATATCAAAGTTATGCATTAATCAACAAGTCTTGGGACAATGCACATTAAACTAAGAATGACCACTATGCTCTCTCAATAGGTGCATAAAGATAGAAGATGGAGACTCAACATAAAGTAAAAGAAGGGCCTTCATAGAAGGAAGCAGGGATTCAAGTTTCATAAAGAGCTTCCAAAAATTATGGTACTTATTAGCTTTCAGCTCTCATTGCCCCTATCATAAGCATCTTGAAGTGATTAAGGTTAAAGTGAACAAACTATGGAGTATATGCTTGACAAAGTATAAGTTGGAAATCTCATGTCCCTTGAATACGAGGGCCCCTCCTCATGCTACTCAAGTTTAGTTACCGGTAAGTTCTTGTCATAGTAAGTACATACGTATCATAGAAAACCGCCAACGGGGTACCCCTTGCCCGATGATATGAAAGAATCCCCATATCAAAATGATAAGGCAAGTAGACAACGAGCATCTCAGCAATCTTCTTATTTACCATGGGAGAATGGTGCTTTTTTCTCTCTTTCCTCTTTTCTCATCTCCTTTTTTTCTTTTTCTCTTTTTCGCAATCTCTATCTCTTTTTTTATAAGAAGAATGCTTCATAGATTGCTCATTATGGTTACGCTGTAGGTTTCCACCATCATTAGGCATGGATTAGACCAGCGGCCGAGGCGTTTCTCTAACACACATACATAACTCCATGGACTTACAAGCACCCCTTTCATTTCACATCGGCGACATCCATAGACAAAAGAGCATCATATCAACTAGGTACAATGTACAAGTGCAATGTTGAAAGTGTTCCCCATGACAGCATGGTTCTGCTAATCCCCAACATATAAGTGCAAGCATATACAACATAGACGACACAATGGTTCAAGTTTATTAGGGGCAAGAAAAGTAAAGTTTGCCATCAAGTTCGTGAGAGCTTTAATCACTAGTTTTCTCATAACAAGTTTAATTCAAAGGTAGATCTAAACATGAATATACTTGGAATAGCAAATTCTAATAGGTAGGTATGGTGGAATCTTTGGAATAAATTGGTTTTATTTGGAGTTGGATGCATGAGTGGAACTCATACTTGGTTATGGAGGCTAGCAAAAGATTGGGAGCGACCAACTAAGAGAGCAATAATGGTCATAATCATGCAAGTCGAAAACATCATTAATTAAAGCATAAAGTGATATTACAAGTCGAAAACTAAAGGATCATAGAGGCTATGGTGACTTGGGATAGTCATAATATGGTGTGAGCATGCGCCAAGTCAACCCAAATAAAGCATCAAAGGAGAATACCACAATGCTATGCTTTAATATGCTAAAACAATGCATGATTATTTCAAGGCACATTAAGCAATCTCAATTGTTTATAACATGTCATGCTACAGAAATAAATCACTAAGCATAAAGCCAAAACAATATCAATCATGACATGACAAAGCATAGACCACAGTCAAAAACAAGCTCCTCTTACCACTTAAGCATGAACTTTTCCTACTCTTTTCCAATCCAAACCAACTTATTTGAAAACTAATGTATGAAAGAGGGGTCCAACCAATTTATTCAAGCAAAATAACCAAACCAAGCAAACGAAAACCAAAAACAAAAACAAAGACGCTCCAAGAACAACACAAATGTGCATGAAACAATAAAAATGAAGTGTTTGGAAGAAACCTGAGATTTTTATTGATGAAGAAGGGGATGCCTTGGGCATCCCCAAGCTTTGACGCTTGTACTTCTTGGATATTTCTTGGGGTGACACGGGTGGCATCCCCAAGCTTGAGCTTTAGTCCATTCTTCATCTCATTACGTCATTCTTTCCTTACACCTGAAATTCTTCCTTCATACAAAACTTCACACAATCTTTATTAGCAACATTAGTGTACTCAAGATAATAAGTCTTTGGGTTTAGTTTCAACACCAATAAAACTTCCATTAAAACACAAGATACTATAGCACTTCCCTCAAAAAGCTCAATTGTAACATCCCAATTTTAGCAACCCTGATTAGTTGTCCAGAATGCAAAAAAATCAGGGGGAACAAAAACCTTTTTCTTATTTAATGATGAAGTGTTTGCCTGTTGTTTGAATATGTTTATGCTTATGAATGAGTATTAGAAGATATACTCCTTACCTCAACATCAGTTGTCAAAAAGCTATTTAACAAAAACTATATTGGCTTATGTTTCATATTCTCAAATGTTCTGGAATTTCCAAAACCTGAGCCAAGATGCCCTTGCAACCCGAACTATTTTATTAGATTCTCTTGATAAAACTATGGAGAGCTATATAATATAATCTCCTTAGGTTTTCAAGACAGAACTTCAACTACTCTTACCCCCAGGTTTTTCTTAAACCTTTTTATTAAGCTTCTGATCTCTACTCTTAGTAGAGATACCAAGGACTCTCATCTTACTCAAACTCCAACCTTTTCAAAATAACTATCCTTACCTCGAGCTAGGCTTGATGGTAGCCCTAATAGTAGGTTTTCTTGGTTTATAAGATGAGTTGCCTTGATCTGCTGTCTAATGAATTGCTTTGATCTGCTGTTTGACTTGATTGCTTAGAAGTATGGTGAGCTACCTAGGAGCTCATCATATAACACTTAGCTAATACAATTGTATCAACCCTAAGCAAGTTAACCAAGCTGTATCTGATCTATAGCCACTAGGTGATCATCTAAAACCCTTAACCAGACCAATTCTAAAGTGATCCATTCTAGAAAACTTCCAAGTCAATGAAGAGAAATATCAAGCATGGGTCCCTTCTACTCCCTATACACTTCAAAATCATCCACTTGATGATGATTTGGTACCTTGCAACCCATCAAAATCATCACCACCCACATTCTAGTCAAAAACCCTAAATCTGCCAAAATTGGCTAAGTCTGGAAAAATATTTCCGACATCACCTTTTTTAATGCCTCCTTTTCTCAACCCTTGTGCATTTTTGAAAATGCATTGGAACCATCTTGTTACCCATCCAAAGTAATACCAAGGACCACTCTGGCCCTTGGTTAGATCATCCTCCAACCCACTTGCTCTTGATGGTTTTGCAGGCAAGAAAATAACTTTTCCTGCAAATCTTATCAACATGCCTACTTTGACAGAAGTTCACACCACCATCCAACCTTCTACTGACCAACTATTTGCATGGTTGTGATCTACTCTTATAGGTCTACCAATACGCACTTAACTTGTTCCAATTGGACCTTGGTACTTCTTAAACCCACATGGTTTTGAAGGATATCTGATAATCTGCTTTAGCAAGCTTATTTTATTCAAAGTTTGAAATCAATTCTTGGTGAAATCAAGCAAGATCAAGCTCAAACATCTATACCATGTTGATGTACATCACCTGTTCTATCCATCCATCTATCCCATGCCCCAGGGGGAGATCTGAGCTCTAGGATCCAACAAGGTTTTTGTGGTATGAAAACAATCTTACCCTAGATCCTTAACCTCTAGTTTTTCACTAAAATCGCCTTTGATTCTCAAATCCCAAGGTTGCAAATGCTTGTTACAACTTGTCTACATCATCTACCTTAATCATCAAGATTTATCAAATACTATCCATAATTATTATGGCTCCAAATCTAATTAATCTCTTTAATAGACAAAATCTCCAAAATCCTTTCCCAAGGGAAAGTTTGGTTTTTGCCAAAGCACTTCCCCAACTTTTAGCTCAGTTGAGATCCATTTATCATAACCTAACTTCCCATCTTAAAAATAAATATTTTTGAAGACTGTTATTATTTCTTTTTGCCTATTTTCTTAAATGGCAGAAATGGAATAATAATTGTTTTAAGTACTTTTAATCCCCAATAAATCATGGTAAAATTCCTCCAAGTATGGATCCATATCTAGGACCATATCAAGTAAAAAACCAACCCTGACCAATGTGAAAATATTAGATGAGCTTCCATAAACCATTTCTGCACTATTTGATTAAATGAGATTAAAAGGACATTAAATCCTTGGAAAAATCTCAAATAATTCCTAGAGAGACCTCTTGACCATACCTAGCTACCAGAAGCATTGAATCATCTAGAAAAGATTCAAATATAAGAAGTTCTTCATGATCATCAATTTGGCCAATTTATGACTATGAACAAAACACTTATCTAAACCACCTCTAAATCCCATTCAAAGCTTGATCTATGCTTCTCCACAGCCTCCACACCCACCCCTGGTCGACATACACTGTAGCACCCTCCTCTCCTTGACACTAGTGCTTGGAGTATGAAGAAAAAGAGAGAGACCAAGCATATCCCACCAAATCCATATCCTTACTTCACACCCTAGCTGCAACAGGCCTCCTCCACCTCTATGGTCGTGCTTGGACCCACACACCACCCCCTCTAGCGAATGGATACATCCCTAGCTTCCCTAGGCCTCCCCTCTCCTCCATTCTTGCCCCCTTGGTAAATTTAAGGAGAGAGGGAGAAACCTTGCAGGATACGACTCCACAGTCCGCCTCTGCCCCTCTATGGCCCCACAACCTCCTCTCCACCGCCCCTCTCGACCACTCCCCTCCTGCCGCCCTCCTCCACTGTCCAAGGTGGGACTTAAGGCACCATGGACATCACCCCCTCGGGGATAAGGCCCCAGACCACCCCAGCCTCCCCACTGCTACCATTCCACTCCTCCCCCTCCAAAATAGCTCCCCAAGGATCTCTCCCCGAGCCTCTTCCTTTGCATGTTGCTGGAGAAGAGGAACTCCACCCTTCAGCCATCTCCCACGAGTCGAGCTCGGTGCTCTCTCCTCTGCTTCCCTCCACCTGCATGTCACTCTTTCGAGCTCCCCTACTCTCCCTGCATCTAACCATACCCATTTACCCTACCCAGGTCGTCCCAGAGGATGCCGGCAAGAAGCCTCCGAGCGTGTCCTTCGATGCATGTGCGCAAGCAGGCCTCCTTCACCAAACTGGACCTTGTTGCACCTCTCTGAACTCGCCGCGGAGCCGCGCCTCTCCTCCAATGACTCTCCGCCGCCGAAAAGGCTCCTAGGTGAACCCTCGACCAACCCCTGCCGCCCCTAGGGTTCCCTCTCTATCTCCCTATCGCGGTGAGGAAGATGAGCGAGGGTCATCGATCCTACCTCGATCGGACGGCCCCCAGCTCCCCATACCGCTTCGGTGCTCCGCCTCACTAACGAGCGGACCCGAGCTATCGGATTCAAACCCGCGGTGTCTCCTACGCAAGGGCGCCATTTTGGGCCGACCCAGCTCTGAGTGGCCGCTACGGCCCAGTTTCCTGGCCCATGTCACTTTTCCTTTAAATATTTTTCCATATCTATTAAATAGTTGTCCAGTTTAAATCTATATGAAAATGGAAAATGTGGTATTTTGTCCAAATAAAAATTTTACCATGTTCATGTGTCTTTTGTGCAACATGCAGAACTGGTCTTTTGCCAAAAATAATTTTTATTATTTATTGGCAATTAATCCACTAAAAGTTGTCTTTTGCACTAAATAAATTCCCTAGGGAGTTGTACATACCCATTTGGGATGAATCCAAGTTCTCCTGGAAGACTATACCAATCAATTAGCATAGGACTTATGCCAAGGTGAACAGTAGTTTGTCGATAGTAAAAATAGCAAAAACTATTAGTTTCTGCCTTTAGGAATTTTTCTAGGCCAAACCTTAAATGGTATGGACCTCATTCCAACTCTCTGTTATGTGTTACATCCAGTTATATCTAAATCCAGGAGATCAAAATTTATTGAGATTTTGAGGATTTCTAATGGATTAAACATTTCTGTCCATAGTGTTACCACTAGATAAAATATCACAGTAGTTCCACAACTCCAAAAAGGTTGATCCCAATTTCTACAGAAAGGTACTCTAAACTCCTACCATGTGTCCTTGGAATCAAATCAAAAGCTTATGTAGAATTAATCTGGTTAAAAAGACAAACCAGCTCCAGAACTGCCTCTGGGAATTTCCTGAGGGCATTCTGTTAAATATTTTGACATGATTCCAACTCGCAGTGAATAAGTACAACACACCCTACCTAACCATCCAAGTAAATAATTTTTTGTGCTCCAGAACTTTTCTGGTGAATTATTTCCTAAAACTAGAGTTTTAATCACTAGAAAATGCTTATTAAGTCAAGGGAGATTGATAAAATAGTGAAACCACTTTTGCTGGCTTCATTTTATCAATACCTACCTGATGGTATCATGTTTTCATATTGATATCATACAGATCCAAGCCTAGTTCTAAATCCCCTTAACAGGTGGTATTTGGACAAATGTATCATAAAACAAAGACCACAAGGGCAATTAAAGTAATTCCAATCACAACCCACTCAATCTATCAAAACCTACTGATTTGAGTAATGCGTGGTATGTTTTTTTTCTGTATTGTAATGATGCTTGTATGCCTTGTGTTGATTGTGGTTTGGTTTGCTTGCATGTGCTATCTTGACGACGATAGTTGCGGTGAAATCGGAGATCAGAAGATGGTTCTTATTATTGGTATTATTGGGTATTCTAAGAAGAAGTCCATGGACATATTGCCATATTGCTGACCATTAGGCAAGCCACCTTCTTGCTCATAAGCCTTGTTCTACTGTTTTACTTATGCATGTTTTATCTTCTGATTATTTAAAACTGCATTGTTTTACTATATGTTGATGTATATATGGTAGTGGTTTGGCTCCTCCGAACTATTACACTTTTGTACTATTAAGTACAACCCCCTTGGTGACACCTACTTGTCCCTAGTAGAATAGATGGTGTATATCACCATAACCCTTTGGAGACCCCGTTTTAGCCGAACCAGAAACTAGAGGATGGGAAGACCCCGAAAAAAGTTTTACCAAATGTTTTATGATAAAACCTTGGTGAGGTGGGACCTCCCAAGAGATGTTGAGAAAGAAAAGGATTTTGTTTTACAAAATGCTGAAGGAAAGATGGAGGAAAAAGGTTTACGAAAACGCACCCGGTTCTTTGCAGTTTTGCTAGAACAACTAACCATGTGCAACCACATTACTCTGGAATGGGACAGAGCTGGATTTGATGTTTGTCTATTCTGGTATAAGCTGCCTCGCAACTACTACATGGGGTCGCGATCCCCGGAGGCTGGGCCTTCTCCCTTAAAGGTCCATGTGGGACATCGACCTGGAGAAGGAACGAACTATCTGTTGGCAGCCAGGCGTTACTATGACCCCCTCATTGAAAGCGCCCACTCTGTGAAGTGTAAAATGTGCTTCGGTTGGTCCTCGCTACCCGACGTCCCGGTTTTGAGGGGAGTAACACTCGTAGGGTAGGCACTTATATTGGAGTGGGCATCCGGAGAGTCTTGATCGGTTACTTGACCCACGATCGGTGTAGATCAGGGTAGTGTACCCGAATGGTGTGGGTAAAGTGTGCAACCTCTGCAGAGTGTAAATCTATTCGAATAGCCATGTACACGGTCATGGACAATTGGGAAGGTTGCGGTAGAGCGGTGCTGGTTTTTGATTTCAAAAAGGATTTCAGAAAAGAAATGGCTTTGGAAATGTTTTGACCATGGGATGGTCATAAAGGAGAAAGGTTTTGACCATGGGATGGTCGGAACGAGGAGAAAGGAGTTTTGTCATGGGACGACCTGAAGACGGGAACAAATGGGTACCACAATCCTAGTGTTTACAAAACTTTTCAAAAGATTTCCAAAATGGTTTACAAAAGTTTTCAACAAAGTTATGTAGATGCTATATCTACAAGAGAAACTAATTGAGAAAAGAACCTCCCTTGGAGCCCTCCTACTACCACACCCATAATGCATATCCTCTTATTATTATTGTTATCTTAAGGTGGTTTGCGAGTACATTCAAAGTACTCACTGGCATTGTCCCTGGCTATTAACTTGGTCAGATATCAAGAAGAGGATGAAGTTGATGGCTAGGCGAGCGAGGGCGTTCTCCCAGTCAGTTGCCTGTAGGTTAAGGCATGGCTCGGGCTCTACGCTTAGCGAAGTTCCGCTGATGTTGATCGATGTAGCCATAATGGCAAGTAAGGTATGACATGTATTCGTTATGTATTGGATGTTTACTTTGATACTTGTCTGTTATGTGCCACGACTAACTGATATGGGATCGTGGTTGTATGCATAACAGGGATTCTCGGAGGATTAATCTGGGGGGCCCACATCAATTCCCCAAAAAGAACCCAAAAAGGAATCAACAAGAAGCAGATGCAAATAATGACAGAAATCTGTCAAAACAGACCAGCAGGTAAAAACAATTTTTTCGAAGACCTTATGTTGCTCAAATCGAAAAGTGTTGAACTAAAGAAAGTTAGAAAACAACCTAGGGCAGAAGCACAAAAATCACAACTTAAACCGACGTATAGAGATTTTACACGAATTTTTACAGCGAAGCACAAAAATCTGTTTCAGGACATCAACTTTCCCAAGTATTACTTCTCTCTTATTAGAGGTTACTCTTGGCACAAAAAGAAAATAAAAAGGATAAGGAGCGGCTATTACAGAGGTAATAACTTCCAAGACTCATCTAAAACTTTTGGGTTATCTCCCAATAAGTACTTTTCTTTAACGCCTTTAAGTTAGGCATAAGAAGCAAGAAAAAGAATCAAGTATTCTCAAATGAAAAAGCATTAAGAGCAAATTTTGTTTTCATAGGAGAGGCAAAAGGAATCTTCTCTCTCTTCTTAGGGAAGTGTTCTATACTTTTCTTGAGTGGGAGTTGATATTTAATGGTGCCTTCTTTCATATCAATAATGGCACCAATAGTTCTAAGAAAAGGTCTTCCCAGAGTAATAGGACAAGAAGCATTGCATTCAACATCCAAAACATAGAAATCAACGGGGACATAGGCATTGTTAATCATAATAAGAACATCATTAATACTCCCCATGAGTTTCTTTTTAGCATTATCATCAAGTGGGACATTTAAATAACAATCTTCCAATGGTGGAAAATCAAGCATATCATAAATCCTTCTAGGCATAATAGAAACACTACTATCAAGATCACATAAAGCTTTGAAATCAAAATCATTCACTTTCATATTAATGATGGGTTCCCAACCATCTTCTAGTTTCATAGGAATAGAAGCTTTATGTTTCATCTTTTCTTCTTTAATTTTTATGAGAGCATCAGTAATATGTTTTGTAAAGGCCATATTAATAGAACTAGCATTAGGACTTTAAGCAAGCTTTTGTAGGAACTTATTTACTTCAGATATATTGCAACCATCAAGATCAAAATCATAATTGTCATCTAATGTAGTGGAGCTATTGTTTCCCATATTCCGAAGAATTTCAGCATTTTTATTAGAAAAGGTTCCATTGGGTTTACTAGCTTCAACATTAGTGGTAGTGATAGTAGAAAAACTAATATTTCTAGCAATTTCATCTTCTCTTTCCCACTTAGCATGCAATTCAGCTAATAGTCTAACATTTTCATCAATTCTAACTTGTATGGCATTAGTAGCAGCCAGTGGCAAATCTAGGATGGGATTGGAGGGTGGGCTCAAATTAATAAGGCAATAAGCTAAATTCATATAAACAGAAAACATATGACCTTGTATTTCGTGCAAATGAGATTCATGTGTGAATTGGTAGCGTAGAAGCAATAACAGAAAAGAAATTTGAAAGCAATGAGATATAATGCAGATTAAACCTCAACTGTAATAATATGCACCAAACACCTAGTATCTTGTACATCATAAGTGGTGAAGTAAGTGAAACAATAGTAAGTTGAAGAGAGTAACTTTGCTTAAAATAATACATATCAGTAAATGGTAGTAGAATTTTTATTTAAAGACAATCCTTGGAAAAAATGTGGCTTTGAAGATATAATTTTTTCGCATCTTCCCTACTCTTGAATATCTCAAGCCTGCTCACTCCATCAATTACTCGATCAAATTACCCAACTAGCTATTTTTCTATAACACTCAATTAGCTGCTGAAACAACTTAGTTTTGTCACCCTAGCATTTGGGCCACCACTAGGCTTACGATCCCACAGGCAGTGAGGACCAGGTGGTCATACGGGTAGGTGAAAAATCATAGGCTGCCTCATTTTTGTGATGTTTTTCCTTATTTTAGCAAAACTAAAGCTTCTACTCATACCTAAATGCACCAAGGATGCATACTTGATAATTTTCTTTCAAAATTGAAGGGTAGGCTTGAGCCATACGAGGCCTACCTGTTAAATTCGCCCCTGGTAGCAGCAAAGGGATTTTCAATAGTTTTAGGTTTAGCGGCCATTTTATTAAAAGAAGATTGTGCTTCAGCCAATGATGTTATATTTGTTTCAGCATTAGAGAGTTTTTCCTCAATAGTTTTATTGAAAGTAGTTTGTTTACTAATAAAATCTTTAAGCATAACTTCAAGTTCAGAGGGAGCACTCCTATTATTGTTGTAGGAATTTCCATAAGCATTACCATTATTGGGAGGATATGGCCTATAGTTATTATTACCAAAATTATTCCTATAGGCATTATTGCTAAAATTATTATTTCTTATAAAGTTCACATCAACTTGCTCTTATTGGGCAACCAAAGAGGCTAAGGGAACATGATTTGGATCAATATGAGCTTTCCCATTAACAAGCATAGACATAATAACATCAATTTTATCACTCAAGGAAGAGGTCTCTTCAACAGAATTTACCTTCTTACCTTGTGGAGCTCTCTCAGTGTGCCATTCAGAATAGTTAACCATCATATTATCCACAAGCTTTGTTGCAGCACCCAAAGTAATGGTCATAAAGGTACCTACAGCAGCAGAATCTAGTAGATTTCTTGAAGAATAATTCAATCTTGCATAAAAGGTTTGGATAATCATCCAAGCAGTCAGTCCATGAGTGGGACAATTCTTTACTAAAGATTTCATTCTTCCCAAGCTTGAGCAACATGTTCATTATTAGATTTTTAATTTTCATTATTTCACTTCTCATAGATATAATCTTAGTAGGAGGATAGTATTTTCCAATGAAAGAATCTTTGCGTTTAGTCCAAGAATCAATACTATTTCTAGTTAGGGATTGCAACCATTCTTTAGCTTTCCCTCTCAAAGAGAAAGGAAATAATTTAAGCTTAATAATATCTCCATCTATATCCCTATGTTTTTGCATCTCACAAAGTTCGACAAAGTTATTAAGAAGAGCAGCAGCATCTTTAGTACCAATACCAGAAAATTGTTCTCTCATAACAAGATGGAGTAAAGCAGGTTTAATTTCAAAGAAAGTAGCTTCAGTAACAGGTGGAGCAATAGGTGTGCACATGAAATCATTGTTGTTGGGGCTACTGAAGTCATATAACTTAGTGTTTTCAAGACTAGTCATTTTTTGTGTGTTTTAAATAAAGAAAGCAAACTAGTACAACTAATTTTTTTTGTGTTTTTGATAAAGAAACAAGCAAACAAAGCAAAAATAAACTAAGAAAAACAAAAATAACAAAGTAAAGATATTGGTTATGAGGGACTCCCCTTGTGAAGATGTCCTTGACTCCCCGGCAACGGCACCAGAAAAATACTTGCTGGCTCGTGGTTGATATCGAGCTCGTTGGGGAACCCCAAGAGGAAGGTATGATGAGCACAGCAGTAAGTTTTGCCTCAGTTATGAATCCAAGGTTATCGAACCAGTAGGAGCAAGGAAACACCTCCAAGGTGTTGTTTCCAACTTGGAATCCTGCACAACACAACCATAGAACTTTGTCCCCAACTTACAGTGAGGTTGTCAATCTCATCGGTTTTGCTGAAAACAAAGGATTAAACGTATTGTGAGGAAGAAAGTAATAGCTTGCAGAAAGTAAACAGAAAACAGTAAACAGTTGTAGATTGATGGTAAAAGAAAGGACCGGGGTCCATAGTTCACTAGTGGTGATTCTCCTTAAGATAGATGACATGTTGGGTGAACAAATTACAGCGGGGCAATTGACAAACATCGAGAAAGCATACATGCATATACTAATCATCTTGAATCCTATGAGATTTTATTGGGCATTACAACATTATACATAGACTGTATCTGCAGCGCTTGGTACTCGGACCTCGGCTCGAGGCATTTTCTCTACCCCTTCTTACCCTGAAAAAGCAGGGTCTCCAATTGCATCTATGACTAATAATCCACCTTCAGGTTATCATCTGAACCCCGTCCAGTATTAAGTTGCAAGCAATAGATAATTGCATCAAGCATTGCATGTAAAGTAAACAATATGATTGTTCTACGAACAAAGGATTGTTGTTTTCTCCCTAGTAGCAACAGCACATCTAGTACCTTAGAGATTTCTGACACTTCCCCAGATTACTAGAAGCATGAACCCACTATCGAGCATAAATCCTCCCTCTTGGAGTTGCTAGCATGTACTTAGCCAAGATAGCTACTAACAACGGAAAGCATGCAAGATCAAAAATAACAAAGACATGATAGAATCAATAATCAATCTGAAATAGCATCTCAATATCCATCGGATCCCCGCAAACACAACATGTATGATTATAAATAGATGATCTTGATCATGAATGGAGCTCACAAGATCTAAACATGATAGCACAAAGGAGAAGAACCAACCATCTAGCTACTACATGGACCCGTAGTCCAAGGATGAACTACTCACGCATCACACCAGAGGCTTGCATGGTGCTGAAGAAGGCCTCCAGGGTGAATTATCCCCTCCGGCAGGGTGCCGGGAAGAGCTTCAGATCCCTCCCGGTCGAGGGATGGAGATGACGGTGGCTATAGACTCTTTCATGGATTTTTGATCGGGTTCTTAGGGTTTCTATATCGGAGGCAATATATAGGCGAAAGGGGAGGCCTAGAGGGTGCCCTTGGCGGCCGCACCACCCCCTGGCGCAGGTCTGGCCCCTGGCCCCTCTCCATCTCGTATTCTGGCCCGGTGTCCCCCTCGACGAAATATTGACTTTGGCTTTTGTCCCGTCCAAATTCTTAGAATATTCAGTTTTAGACTTTCCTAGAACCAAAAACAGCAGAAAACAGGCAGCTGGCACTGTGGCATCTTGTTAATAGGTTATTCCAAGAAAGTGTATAAAAATACTCCAAAGTGTGGACAAAACATAAGAAAGTAGATATAAAACAAGCATGGAACATCAAAAATTGTAGATACGTTTGCAACGTCTCACCGGTGCCCATGGAGGGTGCCCCTTCACCTCCCTCATTCATGTGGTGGTAACCCCCTCCACATAAATATGCCCCTTCACATTCTCTATTAAATTCTCCACTTTAAATGCATTAAATTATTGGGTTCGCAGCATAGAAAACAAAACATTTCCTACGATGGGAACTATACGCCAAGATGTATCTACTAGATAGAAGCAACGGGTGGATATACATCCATAGAGAACTTACCCTCGAAGACAACAAAGCTTTGTTTACGAGTTGGACCTCGTGGATGATGTAGTCGTACACTTGCCGATCTCAAGATCGTGCTGAAGTCCTTCAGGTCCAGCAGCTCCAGCACCATTAGGTCCAGCACCATCAAGTCCAGCACCGCAAAGTAGCGGTGCATCCGTGATCGCATACACGTTCGGTCCACCGAAAAACCTCCGCCTCCTCGCTCCAGTGATGTAGCTGAAGCAGTAACTCCTTTCCAGATAAAGCCACCGGGAGCATGTATCTCGCTAATCCGAGACCATGGGGAATAACTAGAGGGAGAAGAGAACCTTCACGAGGAGGTGGTACAAGAAGAGAGGAGGAGGAGGAGGTGCTCCTTATATAGGGGAGGGGGCAGCCTAAGGGGGCATGGCACCGGCCATGGTGGGTGCCCCCACCTCTCCCTCATTCATGTGGGTGGAGCTCCCACTCACATAAACACACACCTCCACTCATGTCCACTCACATGCATTAAATTTCCACCAAATTTAATGCAAGCTCTCATTAAATAAAACAATTTTTATTTATTTTATTCAGAATTTTTTTAATTACTTTAATTAACAAACATTCACATAAAACTCCCTGCAACATTCAATATCACATGCAGAACCAATTTCACCTGAAACAATTCTGGTTGCCATCGAAATGATTCCAGCGCTTTCTTAATCTTTATCTAAAACATATTTGCTCCTAAATGGTGTTGGTATCCCTTAAGTGTTTCACCCTACGATTCACGAATAATGCAGACATGATCGAGACCCCTCTACGATCAATAATCAGCAGCGGGACCTGGAGATCCATACTGACTCCCACATATTCAATGATGACCCTTATGTGAACCTTTAACGTCGTAAATAAATCCCTTTGTATCGTGATATATTACATGTCCGAGATTCGATCATCGGCATCCAAATACCTAGTTTGATCTTGTTACCGACATGCACTCTTTTCTCGTTCCCGTGATATAACATTCTAGTGATCACATCACTTGCTTGCAAGCTATTTCAATGTGATATCACCGAGAGGGCCCAGAGTATATCTATCCATCATCGGGATGGACAAATACCACTCTTGATCCATGAGCCTCAACATAACACCTTCGTAGCACTTGACCCACCTTTATAGTCACCCTATTACGGTGTGACATTTGATGTTATCAAGATACTCTTCCGGTGATATCATGGTCTAAGGACTAAGATTACTTCATATGATGTTATAGCAATATAAACATAATGACTCTGATCGTAATGCTATACTTCGGATGAATGTTCATCACATCATTCCACCAATGTTGTGACCTCGTTATTAACAACATCCAATGTCCATGATCAGGAAACCTTGATCATCTTGTTAATCAACGAGCTAGTTTATATGAGAGGCATTACTAGGAACTTTGTATTTTGTTTATTAAACACACATGTATTAATGTTTCCAATTAATACAATTATAGCATGCAAAATAAACATTTATCATAAACATGGAATAAGATAATAACCACTTTATTATTGCCTCTCGGGCATATTCCCTTCAGTCTCCCACTTGCACTAGAGTCAATAATCTAGTTTGAAAAACTTTGCGTATTGAACACATATGGCTTTCTGGTGTTGCATATACGCGATTGCTAGTGGTTAACATAATCTCTGGCTCTGACAGTTTCAGGTCCATGTGTATTTGCATGTCTTTGCGTCTCTACGCATCACTCATTCTCAAATGAGATGGCATTGTATAAATTTGGTCATTTGGTGAGACCTTAAGTTCGTTCGGGTTAAAATATGTTGATATTATTGGCATACAATATATCTTCATAGTATTAGCCCACTTTGAACCACACCTAGTTTGAGAACAAACTACTTAACACAAATGCCCTGCTTTGCTGCTACTATAGCAGTCATATACTTACCCTTTTGTTGTAGTATCTGTCACAATGTCTCAAATTTGGAACTCATCCAAATCCATCGTGGAACATCCTTTCCATTACATTGTGCCACACATAGTCTAAATTGATATAAATTTAATTTGTATCTTGTGACAAAACTAGTATCAATGTAACACTTTACAACAAACTACTTTTAAGTATTTGTCACTTAAACATGATATATTCTTAGTTCTTCCAAAGCTCATAAGAATATCTTTACTATTGTCCAATGATCATCTCATGAATGATTCTGGTATGTGCTCATAACATTTAGAGCATAGGACATATTTGGATATATACATATCATGGTATAATCGATCAAAATATTCATGTGATTTTACTCACCAAGTGTTGAAACACTTGAATCTTGATACAATCCTTTCCATGCAGCAAGAACCTTTCTTGTTGTTTCCAAATTGAACTATTTCAATACCTCATATATGTACGTCTGGCATAACCATATTAGCGCCTCAATCTATCCATATAGACATTGATGCCAAATATTCTGGTTTTGCCCAAGTCTTTCATCGAAATCCTATTTTAATGAAATTCTTAACTTGTGTCAATAAAAGATACATCATTTCCAATCAACAATATCTACTCTGCATAATGTATTGGAAATTTGTCTCAGCGCTCCCACTTAATTTCTTGCAAATGCAAGCATCTTCATCATCTCCGATGAAATTAAACTTCTTTAACATTTTCATCATGGTGAAGATTCCAACTCCGGTATGCTCACTTCAACTATTGAAGTTTGCATGTCCTTTTACCACCCTTTGAATTAACAAAACCCTTCGGACCATGTCATGTACATGTCCTAGGTAACCATTCTATTAGAAGAACCTTGTTTTGTTTATTCAACTACCATATACCAAATTATATGTAGTGGTTGCTACATTAATCCGTCAAGACTAAATATCGCTATGAAAGATCAAATCTTGTCATATTCAACTCCTTGAACATTGTCGTGAACTTCTTTTCGACATGTCGACTATTTGATAGATGTTAAACATCCATGTCTATTTCTTTATAGATCCAAACACGACCGATCGGCTTCACGCCTTTCTGGAGGGTCTTCCAAGTTCAGAAACTTGATTTCTCGTGTATGGATACTATCACGGATTCTATGACTTCTAGTCATTTTATGGAGTCAGGGCCCATCATCGCTTCTTTGCATGCAGTCGGTTCATTATTGTCAAAACAATAACGACTTATGTTTCAAATCTTACTATTTGATTCTTACCGACCCACATGGTTCAATAGGAACTCTAATCTCCAAGATCACACCCTTTGTAATCACATGAGCCATGAGCATTGTGGCCGCCACCGGGACACTTTCCGATGCTGTGGTACTTAGCACATATAGCTAAGGTTCAACAACCTTATCAAAGTTCTATTGTCCTCCCACCTAACTTTTCACAAAAAATTCCTTCTCAAGAAACTTGACGTTCTAAGAGACAAACTTTTTTGTCCTCGGTGTTATGGAGGAATTTCCAACAAATTCTTTGGGATAATCTACAAAGACGTGCTTATCCGACTTTGGTTGTAAACATTTTACTTATGCATAGCATACCAAAATTTAAGAAAAGACAATTCGGGTTTTATCCCAAAACATAACTCATATGGTGTCATTTCAACAGATCACGATGGTGCTCTTTTCAGTGTAAAAGCGGTAGTCTCTAAAGCTTTAATCCTTAAAACATAATGGCAGTTTTATAAATGACACCTTTGATTTTACCATGTCAAATAATGTTTGATTTGATCTCTCGAACATACCATACTCATGTGGTTTATCGGGAAATGCAAATTCATGGAACAATTCCTGAAATCTTAGGTGTTTTGCTAAACCTGTAACTCAAATATCTTCCTTTATGATCAAATCATAAACTCTTTTATTTTCTTCTTACAATGATTTTTCACTTCATCTTGAAAGTGTTTGAATAATTTTCAAATGTTTCATACTTCTTCCTTATTAAGTAAATATATAGATATATTCACTCAAGTTTCTGGAGAAAGCATATGAAGCAAAAATATCCATCGCATATGGCTACACATAATGGACAATATACATCAACATGCATAATATCCAATAAGTTAGTCATCCGTTCCTCTTTGGCCTATGGACGGAGTTTCAATTATCTCGAGGAAAGTTTCACAAGCGTCAATATCAATATCAAAAGACTCCAAAAATCCATCAACATAGAGTTACTTCATGTTTACTTTCCAATATAATTCAAACAGTGATGCCACTTCATAAGTGGTCTTCCAATCATTTGTATTACGACATTTTAGCAATAATGTTTATGGATGTGATTTCTCCAACTAGACTTGTAAAAGTTCATCCATCCTTTATGGAATACGGTAATTATTTGAACAACTATTGTTCTCGTAATACCAGAACAAAATAACAATTATTAAAACAAATCTTGAAGGCTAGGTTTGACGACAACGAAAACACGATAACACTTTATTTATTTTCGATGAACATCATCACTTATTCTCTTGCTAGTTACTTAGGCCGTTGCAGTTCATGAATTGTGTTGTTCTGTATGACACTTCACACCAACCAATTCGGTATCCAATACCGATATCCAATACCTCAGAACCACATTGTTTAATAAGCAAGGAATATAGGCATAACATGTATATCTTCTATATACCTAAGTTGGACATTTCCAACCTTTTCTTTTCTCCCAAATATTTTATAGATTCTCTTTCAATAATTCCTTTTCTTTTAAAAGAATCCATCAACATTAATAGTGGTGTCATTCACATGACACATAGTACAAAGTGTATATAATCAAATACTAATACCTTTGGACTTGCACTTTGAAGTGGATCACCATCATCAAATGTTTGGTGTTCTTTCAAAAATACATTCTTTAGTAATCTATTAGTGCAGTAAACATTTTACTTACATCTTCTATTTATCCTTGTCATGACAACTTTCATGATCAAGATACTATAGCTTATAAGGAAGAATCGCAAGTATAATGTTAGTTCCCAAAACCTTTTTGGGAGATCTGGATGCCTAGCATCTCCATCCTTCACAAATTCTCATACAATATGAGCACATGTATTTTTCCAAATTATAATCTATCATAATGCAACCAACTAATGTGATATCACTTGCTTGCAAGCTAACTAATGTGATATCACTGAGAGGTACCAGAGTATATATATTCGTCATCAGGATGGACAAATTCCACTCTTTATCCATGAGCCCCTACATAACACCTTCTTAGCACTAAACCCACCTTTATAGTCACTCTTTCACGCTATGACGTTTGATGTTATCAAGATACTCTTCCGGTGTTAGTGATTAACATGATCTCATGGTCTAAGGACTAGGATTAGTTCGTATGATGTTATAGCAATATAAACACAATGACTTTGATCATAATGCGATACTTTAGGTGAATGTTCATCACATCATTTCACAAATGTTGTGACCTTGTTATTAACAACATCCAATGTCCATGATCAGGAAACCTTGCTCATCTTGTCAATGAACGAGCTAGTTTATAAGAGAGGCATAACTAGGAACTTCGTATTTGTTTATTAAACACACATTTATTAACGTTTCCGTATTAATACAATTATAGCATGCAAAATAAACATTTATCATAAACAAGGAATAAGATAATAACCACTTTATTATTGCCTCTCAGGAATATTCCCTTCAATTTTTGCATTCTGGACAACTAATCAAGGTTGCAATATGATAGAGTATAATTTGGAAAAATACATGTTCTCATATTGTATGAGAATTTGTGAAGTATGGAGATGCTAGGCGTACTAATCTCCCAAAAAGGTTTTGGGATCTAACATTATACTCGCTATTCACCCTTATAGGCTATAGTAGCTTGATCATGAAAGTTGTCATGATAAGGATGAATAGAAGATGTAGATAAAACATTTACTACACCAAAAGGATTACTAAAGAATGGATTTTGAAAAACGCCAAAACATTTGATGATGGTGATCCACTTCAAAGTAACTAGCAAAGGAATATGTGATGATGTTCATCGAAAACAAATAAAGTGTTATTGTGTTTCTCGTTGACATCAAAGCTTACCTACAAGATTTGTTTTAATAATTGTTATTTTGTTCTGGTATTATGAGAACAATGGTTGTTCAAATAATTACCATATTCCATAGAAGATGGATGAACTTTTACAAGTATAGTTGGAGAAATCACGTCCATAAAAACTAATGCTAAAATGTCGCAAGACAAATGATTGAAAGATCACTTACAAAGTGACATCACCGTTTAAATTATATTGGAAAGAAAACATGAAGAAACTCCATGTTGATGGATTTTTGGAGTCTTTGATTTTGATCAATTAACGCTTGTGAGACTTTCCTGGAGATAATTGAAACTCCGTTCATAGGCCAAAGAGGAACGGATGACTAACTTATTGGAAATTGTACATGTTGATGTAATATAGTCCATTATGTGTAGCCATGTGAGATGGATCTTTCAACTTCATATACTTTCTCTAGAAATTTGAGTGAATATATGTGTATATTTACTTAATAAGGAAGAAGTATGAACCATTTGAAAAAAAATCAAAGGTTTTCAAGATGAAGTGGAAAATCATAGTAACGAGAAAATAAACAATTTATGATTGGATCATAAAGGACGATATTTGAGTTACATGTTTAGCAAAACACCTAAGATTTGTGGAATTGTTCCATGTATTTGCATTCCCCGATAAACCATAGGAGTATTGAGTATTCGAGATGGAATCGAACCTTGTTTGACATGGTAAGATCAAAGGTGTCATTTACAACACGGCCATTATGTTTTAAGGATTAAAGCTTTAGAGACTATTGATTCCTTCGATCCAGATTACGGATGTAGTACAGTTCTTTTTCCCTAGTAGACCTAGGTTTATCAAATCCTCGGGAAGCAGAAGCATAGTGAAGTTACTTTAACGAACCTTCGTGAGTTTTAGAATTCCTTTTGTGTTTTTACCAGACAAAGAGTTTGCGTCTTTTGTTGTTGTCGATGATGGAGAGAGAGGGCCTAGGGCATTCGGTTTCACCTGTAGCTGTGCAAAACATCTCATGGGAATAAAAGATGGAAATAAAGTATGCATGTAATTGTTAGAGCAAGATAAATTATATGTGGGCAGTGCATCCATAATTGCTATTTCCTCCGCAATCGCTTAAAGAAATAACCTACTAGTCTCATCCATAGAAGAAAGATAACTAATTATATGTATAGTGACGTCACTATTAATCCCAAGTAAATCCCTCACATATAGCCATACCACCCCTTCTATCACTGGGTTCCCAACCTGCAGATCAGTCATTACTCATACTCCCTATACCTAACTCAATCCTTGGGGTCTTGGGTACCTGACAAGTCCTAAGATTGAGGCAAGATAGGATACAATAATCATCATGTCATACAAACTAATACATGATCCCATCTATGATAAATAACATGCACCAATGCTACATGGCTAGGCTGAAGTCCTTAGCACAAGGATAATTACTCACACATAGATATGAGATCAAAGATCATACACATTGTTGTGGAAATCATCAGATTGATAGAAAGTAGTCTTACAATGTCGCCAATCAAAGATGAGATCTACTATTACAAGTGGTGGAATATGGATATGGTGGTGGAGAAGGGTTTGGAGATTAGATCTAAGTCTATTCCTCCAGCAGCCCTTCGGTGTGGTGGATGGATAACTAGGGGCGACTGATGATCTGGGGAAGGACAAGGCAGGCCCTTTTCTCATCGCCTGAGGTCTCTTTATATAGGGGTCCCTTCACGAAAGTTGTTCTGTTTGACCTAGCGGTGTTGATGCCAACTATAGGACCGGAACTATACGGCCAAATTTTGTTCTAGTCATATAGTTGGTCGTTAAAGCGTCTACCTCCGCTTCACGACTCCTGGTTTCTTCTGGTTGTTGTAAATCTCATATCTTTGACTTTAATGTAGTGATTCACATCATCAAATGTCATTATCTGCGTAGGGAAAAATAGAAAGAAAGGATTGCATACCCTTTTAATCATTAGGCATTAGTGGCAGGGTTTAGAGAGATATTTCATCAAAAATATGAATAATATCTAGTTTAAATGTGGACGTAGATGGCTATATTTCAGAGCCATCAACTACCGCTTTTACACTGAAAAGAGCGCCATCATAATCCGTTGAAATGACACCATATGAGTTATGGCTTGGGACGAAACCCGAGTTATCTTTTCTTAAATTTTAGTATGCTAGGCATAAGTAAAATGTTTACAACCAAAGTCAAGTAAACACGTCTTTGTAGGTTATCCCAAAGAATTTATTGAGTATTCCTCCATAACACCAAGGACAAAAGAGTTTGTCGCTTGGAACGTGAAGTTTCTTGAGAAGGATTTTTTCACAAAAGTTAAGTGGGAGGACAGTAGAACTTTGATTAGGTTGATGAACCTAAGCAACATTTGCTAAGTAGCGTAGCGCTGGAAAGTGTCCCGGTGGTGGACACAATGATCATGCTCCCATGATTACAAAGGTTGTGATCCCGGAGATTAGAGTTCCTATTGAATCGTATGGGTCGGGTAACCGTCAAATGGTGAGATTTGATAAACAAGTCTTTATTGTTTTGACAATGATGGACCGACTGCATGCAAATAAGAAATGATGGGCCCTGACTCCATCAAGTGACTATAAGTCATAACATCCGTGATAGTTTCCATACACGAGAAAACAAGTTTTTGAACTTGGAAGACCCTCCGGAAAGGTGTGAAGCCTATCGGTCATATTTGGATCTATAAAGAAATAGACATGGATATTTAAAAAAATCAACATGTTGGAAAAGAGTTTACGACAATGTTCAAAGAGTTGACTACGACAAGATTTGATCTTTCATAGCGATATTTAGTCTTGACGGATTAATGTATAAACTACTACATATAATTTGGTATATGGTAGTTGAACAAACAAAACAAAGTTATTCTAATAGAATGGTTACCTAGGACGTGTACATGACACGGTCCGAATGGTTTTTTTAATTCAAAGGATGCTAAAAGGGCATGCGAATTTCAATGGTTGAAGTAAGCATAGCGGAGTTGGAATCTTCACCATGATGAAACTATTAAAAGAGTTTAATTTCATCAGAGATGATGAATATGCTTGCAATTTGCAAGAAATTAAGTGGGAGCGTTGATACATATTTCTAATACATTAAGTAGAAGACATGGTGTTGATTGGAAATGATGTGTCTTTTACTGACATGAGTTGAGAATTTCGTTAAAATTTGATTTCAATGAAATACTTGGGAAAATCAGAATATTAGGATCAATGTCTATATGGATAGATTGAGGCGCTAATATGGTTGTGCTAGACATACATATATGAGATATTGAATAAGTTCAATATGGAAACAACAAGAAAAATTCTTGCCGCATGGAAAAGGTTTATCAAGATTCAAGTGTATCGACACTTGGTGAGTGAAATCACATGAATATTTTGATCAATAATGTATATCATGATATGTACATATCCAGATATGTCCTATGCTCTAAATGTTATGTGCATATACCAGAATGATTCATATGATGATCACTAGACAATATTAAGGATATTCTTATGATCTTTGGAAGAACTAAGAATATATTTATGTAGAGGTGACAAATAGTTCATTGTAAAGTGTTACATTGAACTAGTTTGTCACAAAATACAAGTTAAGTTATCTCAATTTAAACTATGGGTGGCACAATGTGATCGAAAGGAGGTTCCATGATGGATTTGGATGAGTTCCAAAGTTAATACATTATGACGGATACTTCCACAAAAGGCTAAGTATATGTTTGCTATAGTAGCAGCAAAGGAGGGCATTTGTGTTAAGTAGTTTGTTATCAAACTAGGTGTGGTTCATAGTGGGCTAATAATGTGAAGATATATTGTACGACAATAATATCAACATGTTTTAACCAGAAGGAACTAAAGCTCTCACCAAAGGACTAAATTTATACAGTGCCATCTCATTAGAGAATGAGTGATGCGTAGAGACACAAATACATGCAAATACACACAGACCTGAAAGTGTCAAATCCGGAGATTATGTTTACCACTAGCAAACACATATATACAACACCAGAAAACCATGGGTGTTGAATGCGCAAGATTTTCAAAACTAGATTATTGACTCTAGTGCAAGTGGGAGACTAAAGGGAATATGCCCGAGAGGCAATAATAAAGTGGTTATTATCTTATTTCCTCATTATGATAAATGTTTATTTTGAATGCTATAATTGTATTAATTGGAAATGTTAATACATGTGTGTTTAATAAACAAAAATAAAGTGTTCCTAGTTATGCCTCTCATATAAACTAGCTCGTTGATCAACCAGATGATCAAGGTTTCCTGATCATGGACATTGGATGTTATTAATAACAAGGTCACAACATTTGTTGAATGGTGTGATGAACATTCATTCGAAGTATAGCAATATGATCAAAGTCATTGTGTTTAAATTGCTATAACATCATACGAAGTAACTTTAGTCCTTAGACCATGAGATCATGTCAATCACTTACATCGGAAGAGTAACTTGATAACATCAAACATCACACCGTAACAGGGTGACAATAAAGGTGGGTTCAGATACTCCGAAGGTGTTATGTAGAGTCTCATGGATCAAGAGTGGAATTTATACATCCCAATGATGGAGAGATATACTCTAGGCCCTCTCGGTGATATTGCATTGATGTAGCTCGCAAGCAAGTGATAAGATCACTAGAATGTTATATCACGGGAACGAGAAAAGAGTACTTGTCAGTAACGAGATCAAACTAGGTATGGAGATATGGATGATCTAATCTTGGACAAGTAATATATCACGAGACAAAGGGATTTAGTTACAAACGTTAAAGGTTCACACGATCACTTGAGTCATCATTGAATGTGTGGGAATCAGTACGGATCTCTAGGTCCCTCTACTGATTATTGATCGGAGAGGGGTCTTGATCATGTCTACATTATTCGAGAACCGTAGGGTGACACACTTAAGGGATACTGACACCATTTGGAGCAAATATGTTTCTGATAAAGATTAAGAAAGTGCTGGAATCATTCAATGGAAACCGGAATTATTTCGGGCGAAATTGCAGAAATTGGTTCTGCATGTGATATTGAAATGTTGCAGGGGGTTTTATATGAATGTTTGTTAATTAAAGTAATTAACAAAATTCTAAATAAAATAAAATAAAGAGTTTTATTGAATGAGTGTTTGCATTAAATTTGGTGGAAATTTAATGGAGGTGAGTGGAGGCATGTTTATGTGAGTGGGAGCTCCACCCACATGAATGATGGAAGAGGTGGGGGCACTACCTTGGCTGTCGGCCATGGGAGGGGATGCCCCCCTCTCCCCTATAAAAGGCCCTCCACTCCTCCTCGTGAAGGATCTCTCTCCCCCTATATTTTTATTCCCCATGGTCTCGGATTAGCGAGATACATGTTCCTGGTGGCTTTGTCTAAAAAGATTTGTTGCTTCCGCTGCATCACTGGAGCGAGGACGTGGAGGTTGTCGGGTTACCGGACGTGTGTGCGATCACAGATGCACCGCTGCTTTGCAGTGCTGGACTTTCTGGTGCTGGACCTGCTAGAATTGCTCGTGCTAGACCCGCTGGATTTGCTAGACTTCATCACAATCTTGAGATTGGCAAGTGAACAACTACATCATCCACGAAATCAGATTTTGTTAAAAAACCTTTGTCGCTCTTCAAGGGTATGTTCTCTATGGATGTATATCCACCCATTGATTGTATCTAGGTAGATAGTTCTTGGTGCTTAGTAGTTCACATCGTAGGAATTTTTTGTTTTCTATGATGTGAACCCAACACCTCTATGGTCGCAAGTGCCGAACTCCGATTGGTTGGTCAAGGGATAGTGAAAGAAACTTCTTTGGCACCGACATTGTCACTCAAGCGGAAGAGAAGGTTCTTATCATTCTTGAGAACTTGAAAATTACTCAGAGTCGGCAGAAAAGCAACTATGACAAAACACACATGAATCTAGAGTATATCCTTGGTGATATTGTCTACCTCTAAGTCACTCCCATGAGAGGAACTCATCGCTTCGGTATCGAAGGCAAGCTTGCGCCTAGATACATCAGTCCCTTGAAAGTTTGATCAAGAAGAGGAGAAGTTGCTTATATGCTTGAGCTTCCTGAAAAACTCTCCAAGGTTCATGATGTATTTCATGTCTCTCAACTCAAGAAGTGCTTCAAGGATCCCGACCGGACCATGGATCACGAGCTCATCAATCTTTAAGAAGATCTCTCCTACAAAGAACACACCATCAAAATTCTAGAAGTGGCAGAACGCAAGACTCGAAACAAGTCTATAAAGTTATGCAAGGTGCAATGGTCGCACCATTCAGTTGATGAAGCAACTTAGGAGCATGAGGATGACCTCCGTTCCAAGTATCCTATCCTCTTTGAGTCTTCTTCTTCCTATAATCTCGAGGAGAGATTCCTGTTTAGTGGGGGAGAGTTGTAGCATCCCAATGTTCTAAACCTTGTAATGCTACATGGCTTAATAAATATAATGCTACCATATACACGTCATTATTGCATCATTATTATATCATGCTCATGTCACCATGCCACATTGCATTTGAGCATCATATAAAACCCCTTTCATTTGGTTATTCCCCACATTATGCATTTTGTCTATTAATTGTATTTGCCTCTTGATATATTGTTTGGTGCCCAAGTTGAGTTGGGGGCATATATTTTATTCTTCCACCACGTTTATTGGATCCATCCACAAATTCCACCATCCTAATTATATATGAGCCTTTGCATTCCATTTGATATTAAATCTAGCTCATATGTGTTGGGGTGGATGGTTGCCCGGTACTGTGCCCTGCCATTGCGGCCTGCTTGTGGGTGGCCTCGCGGCCTCCACGGTAGTACGTCCTCCCCCGATTCAGGTTATACCGTATTGTGATTTAGAAACGTGAGCTATCGGCAGGCACCCCTTTATAAGGTGCCCGAGGACCTCCTAGAAGAGGGTCGATCCCCTATTTCCCCATTTCCCCCTTTTCTGAGAGAGAACCGAGAGCAGGGAGCTTGTTGTTCCTCCTCTCGCACACAACTCGAGGAGCCATTGTAGCTACAGTAACTTTGAGAGATATATCATCCAGCCTACAGGCGCAGGGGTTTTATCTCAATAGGAGAGCCCTAAACTTGGGTACATCGTGTGTGCTTTGTGTGCGCTCGTTAGCGCAACATCCCTCCCTGGATCCTCCAATGTCTATTCGGCCCCAAGATAAGCCATCCCATGGCATTTTCTGTGACATCACCACGACATAGATGTTTTCCCGAAGTTCCTTCCTTTTGAGGGTAAGTACGTCTCTGTTGGAGGGGTGGCCGGTACTAAGACCACCAACGCCATAGAAGGCCCCACCCTACTCTCCCATGCACCCGTCACAAGGTAAGCACACGATCCACTATACAATGGCCTTGAAGGCGGCGACCGAAACCTTTACAACACCTTGGGGCACTTCTCCACAACTGAATTGGAGGCTCCCAACTAGACCAAAAGCTCTTACACACAAGGATGAGCTTGGGGACAACTTCTTCTTCTAGCTAGGGTTTCTCAACCCAAGAGTAACAAGTAACTCAATGGAAAGTTGGGTGATTTAAAATACCTTTCGTGGAAGTGTGGATCTAGGCCTCCTCTCTTGATTCCCCAAAGGGCATCAAGTTCTATTGGCTAGGGAAGGATATCTAGGTGATTTGGAGCTCAGAAAAATGGTGGTGAGAGAGTGGAAGTAGCCACCTGAGCTGGAGGTGGAAGACAAATATTTATAGGGGCTCCCAAGTTGTAGCCGTTGGAGTACACTTAGGCCGAAGTCTTCGGGGTGCGCACCCTGGAGTCTCTGGTCGGCCAAAGTCTCCGGGCCAGTCTTCGGCTTGCACGAAAGTGCTTCTATTAATCCAGGTCGGAGACTGAGCTAGAGACGAGGCGCAGAGTCTCTAGGGTGCGGACCCCGAAGTCTACGGGGTAGTCTCCGAGCTAGTCTCTAGGGTAAAGCCTGGAGCTTCTGTAAAGCCATGCTGGAGACTAAGCCCGAGACGCCCACCAGAGTCTCCGCGGTGCACACCCCGAAGTCTCCGGGGTTGAAACCTGGAGTCTCTGGTCTCAGGACACAAGGATAACACCCTTGGGAGGATTCCACTACTGCAGGAGTAGGAAGGTTGTGGGGCAATATTGTGGGATGTGAAAAGAACAGGAAACCCACAAACCTTCCATCGAGTAACCCCTCTTGATAGTCTAGGATCCCTAATAAACTAGCAAATAAAGCTAAGGGGCCCTAAGACAACACTTCAATGATCTTTTCGTCTCCTTGAGGGAACAACCACTGTATTGTGTTTTCACCATATTTAACTGAAAACATCTTAGCACACCGTTAGAAGATCTTTGTGTTGAAATCAATCATCAAAACACAATTAGAGAGTGAAATGGCATTTTACCTTCTCTCCGTCTTGGGGAGGAGTCACCTCACTGGATGCCGCCTTCGAATGACTGCATGTGCTAGCCATTGGAGAAGGGGAAAGTGGAGAGGAAGACTAAGGCTTAGGGTTTTCCGCTTGGGATCTCGAAACGGTTGCAGTCACAAGGAGGAAGACAAAGTGGGGGGACGGAGAAGGTAGATGAATGAAAATACATCGTCATAAATTATAGACTAGGCATCAAGATTCGGGTAGGTAGGAATCCAAGGGAATAAGTGGATGTGACTTGTTGAGGAACGTACACAATAATTTTGCCACGTCTCCATATACACCACCAACGCTTCAGATTTCTCATGTGGGAAAATCGAAGTGATGATTTGCCTAGCCATTTGTGAATTTCAAGGTAACGTTAGGTTGTGCCCTACGTCATCCTCCTAATAAATGCAGATGACAAGTCACATTTGAAGATTCTCCAAGATAGCCGAACATTATCTGACCCAAGGAGATGATCAAGACTGAAACATTTCTCCGGGTTACAAATTGAATATGTAGAAGAAGAATATTGTAGTGATTTTCGGGGGGACTTCAAAGATGCTGCCTGCCAGAATTACCGACATCACCTAGACAGAGCATTCACGAGCCAGCAGCAATACAGTGCAGATTTTAAAGTTTCCCAGGGGCTATTTCTAGGGATATGCCTAATGGGTGTCACCATACAATAGCTCTATTATGGATATCCCGGGTGACCCACAATGGTAGCGTCCCATGACCTATTGGGCGGTCTAGTTAGACGAATCCAGAAGGATGCCCATTCTGAAATAACAGGAAGGCTACGGTACCGACGTAGACAAAGCCGGAGCCTTGGAGTACAAGACACGAATACTAGTCAGTGTTAGTGTATAACCCTATAACCTGTCCGGTATGGACTTTACCCTGTAACACTAGGTTCTGACGTCTTTATAAGTCATACTTGTGCGAGCCTCTAGGGCAGCAGACAACTTCGCACGACGAGCCCTACAATCTCTATAACCTGGCGTATTGATATTATAGTGATTGGAAGGAGTAGAATTCCACCACCATTGTGAGTTCTAAACCTGAGTAAAGTGTGTTAACTTGTACCCACCAACTCGCCGCCTTACCCCACCTCTCTCCACGTTCTATAAGGATGCATCCATGGCATACTCATTGACAATACCATGAAAACTATGCAATACCTTTATATTTGTCCAAATTCTATCTAGGACCGATAGTTTTAGGCATGCTATTGTTGGGACACCCCTCTAACTATTTAGTTAGCAATTGTCGGCACTCCCCGTAGCGCTATGTCGGCTGTGCTGCCGAGTATGATTTAGGGAGAGATGCTCCTAGACTCTTATGGATTGGGTTTTTAAGACTCACACTCAGTAGGATTTTAAATATCCATTTCGGCATCTTTGTAAGTCATATAATCGTGTAGAATCGAGCTATGTTTCTTACGTTTTTTCTTGTTCCATCTCATGGACTATTTTTGCACTTTTTCCATATTTTTTGTGCGGCAAACTTTTCAGATTTCTATTTTTTCTATTCACATGTATTTTTTAAGGACTTTGCTACCTGGTGACCAATCTTAAAATGGCAAATCCTGGCGGGAAAACTAGAGAGATTTGCATGCATGCAAATAAAACCAAAACTGCTGATGTCAGCGACATTAAATGCAAATATTTGAAAATTTAAAATGTTTTATAGTTCAAATTATTTATCCGATTGATGATCCATTTTCACCGTTGGGCTAGTCGCGACGAGATCTTCGAAACTAGATCCTATATCGATATGTTTTGAGAAGTTTTTTCGGATAAAAAAATGTACCCATATGTAATACATAAGTAATCTAGACTATACTATGTAAGTTACCCACCAGTAAACACATACGTTATGCACCTCACGAATGGGTTATGTGTTTAAGTTTTTGTATATGCGCGAAAAAACACAAATGTGAACTCCTCTGATCTGGGATCCTGTTTCGCCGAGTCAACATAATAAATGGGGTCTTATACCCCACTCAACCACCATCCTAAGTCGTAGTGAACAAACGTAACACGCAACAAGTAGTCTAGCGGATCAGTTTCATCATCCGCCATCACTAACGCATCGATGGCGACAAAATCTTGGTATGCTAACATCTAGGCTATCGTGTCTCAACTAAACTAGCCTATAGCTCACATTTAATTAATTAAACTAAAATACATAACCAAGATTTTACGAGACAAAAAATATAAAAGTTAACCACATGAGAAATACGAGAACGTCTCTATATGGTGGGTAACTTATATGTATTAGGATGGATAACTTAACTACTATGACATGGATAAGTCACATGTTAGGGGTGGATAACACGACTTTGTTTGGCCCAAAAGTTATCCACTAGTAATACAAGAGTTATCCAGGCTTCAGTATGTAAGTTACCCATCAAATAACGTGTAAGTTGTCCACCATTATAAAATATTACCCACAGATAGAATATAAAAGTTATTCTAGCGACGACGCGCGCACGTGGTAGGGAACGCGAGCTCCAGTAGTCGTTGTCGGAGTCGGTGCGAGGAGCTTCCACCACGGCGGGGACGGCAGGTTCATGCGAGGGTCTCCCACCGTGGTATGAGCCCTCACCGGCCACACGAGCATGCACGGAGATGAAGTCCGGGGGCGCGTACACGCGGAGTTTCAGCGACTTCTCGCGGTTCGTCCTACGCCGAGACACCCGCTTCTTAGCGGCCTCCAAGCGGACGAAGGCATCATGAGCCGCTTCGTCGACGAAGCGGCGAGCTCCCCCACCTCTGTATCAGCGCCCCCCAAGCTAGTAGCTGCAGCTGTGGCTCGACATCGTCAGGAATTGCTCGTCCGAGCGGTGTGCTGGCGGCGGTGGCGCTAGGGCATGGCGGAAGAGTGCGGGTTTGGACCCTCACTCGCTCACGCACGCCCTATATGTACCGGCCGCGAAGAGTGGTAAACGGGTCACGGTAAAAGTTTTTCAGACCAGGCCATGTATACGGCCTTGCTAGAGCAGCACAATTCGCACGGGTCCGAAAACTCGCCGGAATTTTATAGTCTCGGGCGGTTTAGAGGCATTATTAGAGTCGCTCTTAGGGTACCGAGTCTTCATCGCTCGTCTATGCTAACACATCGACGACGGTAAAGTCTCGGTACTCTAACACCTAGGCTACCGTGTTCAATTAAATTTGCTCAACACGTATGTGAGAATGCCTCTAGCCAACACGTTTATATGGTGGGTAACTTATGTGTTATAGGATGGATAACTTACATATTATGACATGGATAACTCACATGTTAGGGGTGGTTAACTATTTGGTTCAAAATTTATTTCATTGGAACATAACAACATGGGATCTAGTTTTAAAGATCTCTTCATGACTAATCCAACGGTAAAAGCGGATATTAAATCAGACAAATGGTTTAATCGACAAGACATTTTAAATTTTTGGTTTTATCATAATTTGACTGACACAGCGCATTCACACCTTCCGCCAGGTCTGGCCAACCACCAACTGGTGCGAGAATAGATTATATGTTTTCTAATCCTACCATCCAAAAGGTCGTTAAATACTGTTAAATAAAACCAAACTCGCGCCCGACGAGGCACTCCACCTAGGACACCGTTAGGGCATCTCCACCGGGCCGACCCAACCTGCCCGAGCGCGTCCAAACATGTCCATGCGGACGTGCGGAGTGTGTGCGGTGTCCCAGCGACGCGTTTGGCTCGATCCATCGGTGCACCTAATTTGCGTGACCACTGGGTCGGCCCGAACACAGGCAGGTCGCGGGTGTTTCCTCCCGTTGGTACCTCTGGCCTATTAGCCACCATGACGTTGGTTCAGACGCGCGTAGCAGCATCGACTCAGACGCAATCGGGGCTACGATTCAGAGTGGCAGAAGGCTAACCGATGGTAGCCTGCGCCATCAATGGCGACCAGACGGCACACTGACTGACTACACATGTCAATGCCGTCTCTTCAGCTTCCGCACCAGCATCCGATACCGGGCCTTTTTAACTGGCCGCCCGCAGCAAATTTCTCCCACACCACACCTTTCTCTCCTCTCCTCCTTTCCGTTCTCCACTACCTGTAGCTAGAGATGGCCGATGGCGAGGGATCGAAGGGAGGGCGTGCCGGCCGTGGACGTCGAGGGGGGCACCGAGGACGCGGCCAAATCAGTGTGCCATCATGCTCTCCCTCGACGCTGTCGTCGGCCGACGAGGTCGACCTAGGCATCCAGTTCGCCGTGGCTATCCATGTCGGCATGCCGAGTGACAGACTACTCCTGCCCCGCACATTCGTGACCCTGGTCGGCGACCAACCGCCCCCGATTGTCATCCTGTGGTTGAACGGTCTCAGGACTAGCAGGTACCCGGTCGCTCTGCAATTCAACCACCTCGGCCAGTTGTACCTCGACAACGGTTGGGAGTGCTTCGCCCGCACGCACAAGATCGAAGCGAGCAACATCCTTGTCTTCAAGTACGACGACGAAGGAAGGCTCGGTGTTAGTGTCTTCGACGACAGCATGTGCCGGAGACGATACCGCCCGATCTCCGACTCCGATACCAACAAGTAGGCTTTAGGTTGTGCGCGCTCCATGTACTATGTATCAATGTAGGCATTGGCCACATTTGTAATGAAAAGCTTTGTTCAAGCCCTAGAACTTTTGTTACAAGCATACCACACACACACCTAAACTACACACCTAAACAGATCAGAGACACCATTCGTCCTCGAGAAACCGGATGATTGCCCGCTGCATCTGCAGCTCCTTGTCAACACCAGGATTTTTAGTCCCAGATGCATGTTATGCCATACATCACAATCCCAGGATTACCATTTTTGCGAGACATAACAGATTGGATATCACAGTACATCATCCATTACGAACCATAATAAGGTCTTACACGAATAAAGGATCTCATGATCCAGTCTTAATACAACAAGCAGCGGAATAATTAATAAGCATAGCGGTGGGGTCCATCTTCAGGGTCACAGGCAATGCTGACGATGGAAGATAGTCCTAGTTTCATAGCCGTCATGTTGTCCTTCATCTTGGTAGTCTCCTTCATAGTCTGGTCACGGGAATAGCCAGGGACAAAAGCCATGAGTACTATTTAAGTACTCGCAAACTACTACTAACAAGTAAGATATTTCTAGTAGGAATGCTAACTCTAAGTTCATTTGTAAAGTTAAGTTTGAAACCTAAGCTAAGTTCAGAAACAAATAAAGATAAAATAAAGTTTGAAATCACCTAAGTGGGAACTTAATTGTCATAGTCACAACTTATTTGTGGTCAAGTCATGTCACAATTCATTTCATAAATTGTTTTGAAAACATCTGACACCGGAACAGTATGGCCACTCCAACTGTCCATAACCGCGGACGCGGCTATTCGAATAGTTTGACACTCTGCAGAGGTGGTACACTTTCACCACAAGATTCGATACATCTGTCAGGGATAACCCTGAATCATCATACTTAGTATGCAGATAATCAAACATAACCTTTCCTTTACACACCCTAGTATAAGCACCTCTCCTATGAGCATGGCCTCCCAGCCATGACCATCTGTCATCCTGGGCACTGCATAGGTGGACAACATTGAGAGGTAGCCTCAGCTCAAACCTCTCCCGTGAGGGAACTAATACTAATGCATATAAACTTTCGGCTAAGCCTTACCCAATTCAGGTATTGTGGTTGTACGGTAAAATTGGAATGGTATCGCATCCGAACCCAACCATCAGTTTTGTAATAGGGCTAAGGCTCATGCCTCAACATTTTTATCATCATAAACCATTTGTGTTTCTCCACACATGTCAAAACATCTCAATAGAATGACTCATCATTCCAAGGTTTTCACACGTCATTTTTCACCAAGTATTCCCATCTAAAGTGAATCAAGTTTTGGTTTAGCTCTAAACTACTAAGTTAAGAGTGTTCACTAAAGTGGGATGCTAATCTCAATCTTATGCCATAGAATGACATCTTAGTCTAACTATATAGGTCAAGTTTTATAATTTTTATGCTACCTTTAAACAAGTAACGGACTTTGGTAAAGTAAAGAAGGTAAAGCTTGTAAATAAAACCTTGGAGTATGTATAAGTCAAGGGTATAACCAAAGCATGCCTAATGCATCTTTCTTAGGTTATCTAGCTTAATTGTAGCTTGCTAACAATAGCTTGCCTTGGTTAGTGCAGTGGTTGAAGTTTTCTTCCTCCTCCTCTTGGTAGAACTCCTCCTCCTCGAAAGCTTGGTCGGTACTATCTTCTATAAATATATACGGGATACACAATCACCAAACAATACGTAACTAGTCTACTTAGCATACTAAGGCACACGTTTGATGATCTATTATCATCACAAGCATCACAAGGTTTAATTAACTAGCTTCATTCTTTTTATTTGAGAAAAGTAATTTCTACTCATCGAAAATAACTAAGATTTAATATTCTCCAATTAAAATATAGGATCATGTGGACACATGTCATCACCACATATTCTAACATATGGGAATGTGATTTAAAGGTTGGGTCACATTTTAATAAGTTTAAGTTTAATATTTAATGATTTAAAGTGACTAGAAATGCCTATATAGCATTATTTTGGTACTAGTCGAAAGTCACTGCATGTAAACCTTAATATTATTGCATATTAAGATAGGTATTGTTCAATGTGATTTTTGAGAGTTGGAATCAACTCAAAATCTATTATGGTTGATTTTATAAAAATGATTGAATGTGCAAATGCTTCTGACTTGTTATTTTTACTAGGAGAGATCTCTAACTCTAAATGATTTCAATCCAATGGGCTTTGGTAGAGATTTTCATTACCTTTCCAACAAAATTGGAATCACTCAAAGTGGATATGTAAAACTCCCTGAATTTATTTTTGAACTAAGGGACAAAATTGATTTGAAGTCTAAATAGAAAAACCTAATTTGAATTAACTGGGTCAGCGCGGGAAAGTAAATGGGCTGGCCCAGTGACACTCAACGGCGCAGAGGGTGACTAACAGGCTAGTCCCACATGTCAGCGGCACATAAAACCCAAAGTGGTACGGGGCGATAATAACCACACGATTAGAACAAGATCTACGGTCCACGGTCGTCGTCAACGACGGACTCGTCACCAGCGAGACTGAACCCTAAGCGGCCGATGGGGGTCTACTGGAGACGTACCAGGGCTCTAGCTAGTGTGGCGAGGCGGGCAAACGAACCGGTGGATGACGACGAGCTCAGGCGAAGTCGCGGCAGGGGCTGAGGTGGACGAAATCGACGACCACGTCTCCTCCTCTGCAGCGGCTACCTCCGGCGGAATTCCGGTGATGTGCTGCTCTGGCGAGAGTGGGGAAATGGTCAGTGGAGCAAGGGGAGTGAGATGGTGTGAAGAAATGGTGCTGGGGAGGCCTCCTTATATAGGTTCGACGGTGAGGCGGTGAGGTATGGGTGCGGCTCATTGGTGACGGCGATACAGGGGGCTACCAGCATGGGCGAGGTAGGCGGATGGTGGGCGGTCTGCTGGCGGTCAGCTACGTTGCAATGGCTTGGCTAGGGGCGGTGACAATTGGTCGAGAGCTTCCCGCGCTCTGGGAGACAGAGGTGGTGCTCAACGCGGCTCCCGGCGACTATGGGTCGCGCGGCGGTGAACAGCCGTGTCTGGCGGGTTTCTGGGTTCAAGGCAAAGCGGCGCACACGATTTGGTATCGAGGCGTGGTATGTGGCGTGTTGGCGGCGATCGCGCTCTGGCATGCTTTGGCTACACATAGAGAGGAAAGGGCGACGCGGCTCTAGGGTGGTCCAGGGGCTGGCGGTGATCGTGGGGTGGACAGGGAAGTGCGGTAGGGTTCGGCGGAGCTAGGGACGGTGCTGGTTTGGCACTGCGCGGTCGCTAGCGTGTTGCCCGTGTTTGGCCGGCGACAACCATATTTGGGCGGCGCGCTACTGCTGCTAGCGGTGAAGGGGGAGCTTGTCCAGGCTGGGGTAGATGCTAGGGGGACAGGGGATTAAGTGGGAGACCAAATTGGTTGATGATCACTATGGAAATAGTGAAGCTACTCTAGTGTTGATTCACTGCCTGCCATGTGTTCGACAAAATGGCCGCATGAAGAAAAGTTTTGAATTTTGGATTCAAATTTTTTGAGTGTTCTCCACTTAAGCTTGAGATTCTATGTCTGCTTGGAAAGGTCAAGGGGAATTCATTTGAGTGGTTTTTGAAAAAGTGTGATCTATGCACCTACACTTGATTCCATTTTCAAATGTCATTTAAATTTAGAGTTCAAATGTCTTTGTAAGATTTCAAAGTGGGCCTTGGTAGATCATTACTTGTACTAGCAAGGGGTGCAAAGAGTTAGAATTGTTTCTATTGGACATTGAGTTCTAGGAACACCCAAAGTGACCTAGTGGATTAAAATGGCACAAATGACCATTTGCATTTATTAATTCCATTTGATTTCCTTTTCTTTGGATTTTGCTTGGGAATGATCTAGATGATGTGTAATTCACCTTAGAATCATTTTACAATCAATAGATCACTCAAACATGGCAATTCAAAACAACTCCTATTTTAAATGCACACACATATGAATGCTTAAAGATTTTTAAATGGAAAAGTTTTTGTAACCTAAATTCGGTAGATTTGATCTTGATCACTTGGATTAAAGTTTTGGGATGTTACAAACCTTCCCCCCTTAAACAAAATCTCGTCCTGATATTTAAGAAAGAAAACTAGGAACTAAAGAGATCTGGGAACTCAGTCCTAATGTAATCTTCTCGCTCCCAAGTGGCTTCTTCTTTAGTATGGTTGCTCCTTTGGATCTTGAGAAATTTGATACTCCTGGTCCTGGTGGTTCTGTAGGCTTCCTCCAAGATACGGATGGGCACTTCACGATATGTCAGATCCTTGTTGATATCAACAGCTCGGTGATCGATGTTTTTGAACACTTCGGTCTTCTCCGGCACTTCTAGGCATTTGCGAAGTAACAAGATATGGAACACATTGTGGATGGCTAACATCTCCTCTCGTAGTTCCAGTTGATAAGATACTTCTCCTTGGCGGTTCAGAATCTTGAAGGGCCCGATATATCTGGGGGCTAACTTTCCTTTCAGACTAAAACGTTGGGTTCCCTTCAATGGCGAAACCTTGAGATACACGAAATCTCCGACATTGAAAGTTAGGTCTCTCCTTCTCTTGTCAGCATAACTCTTATGTCTAGATTGGGCGGTCTTGAGGTGCTCACGGACTTTGTGAACCTTCTCTTCGTCTTCTCGGAGAATGTCAGGTCCAAAAATCTGACTCTCTCCTACTTGCGACCAATTCAAAGGGGTACGGCACTTTCTTCCATATAGGAACTCAAATGGTGCCATTTGCAAACTAGCTTGATAACTGTTGTTATATGAGAATTCTGCGAAAGGCAGGCAATCTTACCATTTTGATCCATACTCTAACACACAATCTCTCAACATATCTTCTAGGAATTGGTTGACTCTTTCAGTCTGTCCATCAATTTGCGGGTGATAAGCTGTGCTGAAATTCAACTTGGTTCCTAATCCTTTTTGGACTTTCTGCCAAAATATTGAGGTAAATTGAGTTCCTCGATCTGATACTATGGTCTTGGGGGTTCCATGCAGACTAACAATTCTAGCAATGTACAACTCTGCTAGCTTCGAACTCTCGTAGGTTGTCTTGACAGGTATAAAGTGAGCTACCTTGGATAGTCTATCAACGATGACCCAGATTGAGTCATTTCCCCTACTAGAAGTAGGCAAACTGGTGATAAAGTCCATTCCGATGGAATCCCATTTCCATTCCAGAATCTGCAATGGTTGCAACAGTCCTGTGGGTCTCTGATGTTCCGCTTTGACTCTCTGACAGATATCACACTTGGCGATGTAGCTTCCGATTTCTCTCTTCATCTTGTGCCACCAAAATTGCTCTTTCAAATCCTTATACATCTTCGTTCCTCCGGGGTGGATAGAATAAAGAGTATCATGAGCTTCTTGCACGATGACTTGCTTCAGTTCCGAATCTGCTGGCACACAGATACGACCTTTGTACCACTGAACTCCTTCTTCGTCTTCGGTGAATCCAGGTACCTTTCATCTACCAATACGACGTCTGATTCTGTCGATACTTTCATTTACCTTCTAGGCTTCCTTGATTTGGCTGATCAAAGTGGGTTGAAGTTCAATACTAGCTAAAAATCCTTTGCTAACTAGCTCAGTTCTAAACTGCTCCAACTCCTCATACAGACTTGGTTGCTTCTCCTTGATCATGGTGTTTAGCCTACATGGTAATCTGCTAAGAGCATCCGCTACCACCTTGGCTTTGCCAGGGTGATAGTGAATGTCAAGGTCATAATCCTTGATTAACTCTATCCATCTCCTTTGCCTCATATTCAGCTCCTTTTTAGTGAAAATATACTTCAAGATTTTGTGATCTGAGTAAATCTCACAGCAATTACCCATAAGATAATGATGCCATGTCTTCAATGCCAAAACTACGGCTGCTAACTCCAGATCATGGGTCGGATAGTTCTGCTCATGCTGCTTTAGTTGTCGAGACAGATACGCGATGACTTTGCTTTCTTGCATCAATACACATCCGAGCCCAATCTTGGATGCATCACAATACACATCAAACGGCTTCTTGATATCTGGCATGATCAATATTGGGGCTGAAATCAATCTCTTCTTCAGCTCTTGGAAACTGGCTTCACATTTGTCGGTCCATTCAAACTTCTTGTCCTTCTTCAACAATTGGGTCATGGGTCTTGCTATGCTCGAAAATCCTTCTACAAACTTGCGGTAGTATCTCGCTAATCCGAGAAATGCACGGACTTGGGTTTGAGTGGTTGGGGCTTCCCATGCTTCGACATCTCTGATCTTGGTGGGATCAACAGCTATTCCTCCGACAGACACAATATGTCCTAGGAATCCTACCTCTTTCAGGCAAAACTCACATTTGCTGAACTTGGCATACAACCGATGCTCTCTCAGGGTTTCAAGGATGATTCTCAGATGTTGCTCATGCGCTTCTTCTGACTTAGAGTAGATAAGGATATCATCGATAAACACAATGACAAACTTATCCAGAAAATTCATAAAGATCTTATTCATGAGATTCATGAAATAAGCAGGGGCATTGGTTAATCCAAAAGACATGACCGTATACTCGTATAATCCATAACGAGTAGTAAAGGCGGTCTTCGGAATATCCGTTGCACGAATCTTAAGTTGGTAATAACCAGTCATAAGATCAATCTTAGAGAACACATTTGCTCTAGTCAACTGATCAAATAGATCCTATATCTTTGGCAAAGGGTACTTGTTCTTGATTGTGACGTCATTCAGCTTTCTGTAATCTATGCACAAACGGTTGCCTCCATCTTTCTTGTTGACGAATAACACTGGCGATCTCCATGGCGATGCGCTTGGTTGAATCAAGCATGTTGCCAGCATAGCGTCCAACTTCTTCTTCAATTCCACTAACTCTGATGGGTTCATGCTATAGGGTCTCTAGGCTATGGGTCCGGTTCCGGGGATTAGTTCAATAATGAACTCAATATCCCTATCCAGGGGCATACCGAGCAATTCATCTAAGAATACGTCGGGGTATTCACAGACTACTCTGACTTGATCTATGGTGGGTAGAGCTAGACTCTTGTTGCACTTGAATTGACGGGGTAAGGTTTCAGATATATGCTCTACTGAGACTCCAGATCTACTGGTCATGGTGATGGCTTTCTTAGCACAGTCTATCAGTCCTTTATGCTTTGACATCCAATCCATACCTAGTACTAATTCCAAACCTTTGTGTCGTGGAAGTGGCCACGGCAGTCGCTGCCATTGGCAGCGATTGAGTGTTTCGTGAGGAAGAGTTGGTGGCCATCTGCGGTGCGAGATGGGGGCGGATGCACATGGGTTTACCCAGGTTCGGCCCCCCGGAGGATAAAGACCTACTCCTGCTAGATTAGATTATGAGAGAGCGAGTTATAGGGGTGGCGAGCTCGGCGGCTAGGCAGCGAGTCGCTTGAGGGGGTGTATGATGGAACGTAAGTCTCCACGATACCCTAGGGAGGTTTATATATGAAGCACCTCGCTAGGGTTTACAAGCTATCCCCGAACAAGATAAGGATCTGGAGTCTTTGACCTAATCCGACTAGGCTTCTGCTACGCTTCTAGGCTTCTAGTCGCCAGTCGCTGGGCCTTTCCTTCCTTCGTAGTCTAGTCGCCATCTTTCGGACACACTCGCAGGACGTCCTCCTGGGCATACCCCCTTCGGCATATCCCCATCAGTAGTCCCCGAGGCCATCGTTGATGCAGGCGCATGCGTCCTTTTGGCGTTCAGAGTAGGCGAACCCAATTTGGGCGTCTAGTCGAGTTGGCGATGGACTCCATTAGAACCAAGGAGAACTTCCCCATGATTCCACTCATTGCTTCAATGAATGTCACTGCCGCCCAGTCGTCGTCTCGGCGAATGGAAAGACTGGCGGGTGGCGGGTGGACTGAAGGAGTTGGACTGTCAAACCTGGTCAAACTATCTGTTGGAATTTCCAACGGTAACTACGGCGCAATTACCGTGAGTAACGGCCACCCCGATTTCGGCGGGTGGTGTTTCCCATATAAGGGGAGTGATGGCTCAGCTCCACAGTCCTTCTTCGCATTCTTCATTCTTCCTCATTCGTCCTTCCTACCTCCAACCTTCCTATCTGCGTCCTTCCGACTTGTTCTTCCCGCATCATGCGATTCCACATCTTACCCGATGGAGCCTCCCAAGGGCTCATGGGGGGAATCCAAGTGCACCACGGCCCAACTTAGATCTTTCGAGGACGCCGGAGTGCTTCGCAAGGGGAATTGGCGGGTTCCCCCCTCCTCCGAGACCAAGCCGAAGCCACGACCCGGCGAGTTCATCTGCTTTCCCAGTCATCTTGAGAGGGGCCTGGGATTCCCCACCTCACTCTTTTTCCGCCGCTTCTACGCGTATTATGTGATCAAGCCATCGGATCTTGGTCCGCATAGCATCGAGCAGCTGGCGATCTTCGTCGCCTTCTGCGAATGTTACCTCGACTACAGACCGTACTTCCTGTTGTGGCTGGAGCTCTTCCACGGCCGCATTGGGCGCGAAGCGTCCAGTGGCTTGATGCTGGCCGCAGGTGGAGTCACCCGAAGGCCAACTTCGTCAAGCTCCTCCTGCCGAAGAAGGCCGCCAGCGAGTGGAAAAAGAGTTGGTTCTACGTCAAGGAAGTCACTCCCTCCGGTGAGGTGGCTCTTCCCGAATTCGTCGCCGGGAGGAGCAAGCCCCGTCGGTTGGCGCCGAAGAAGCTTCCCAAAGATCAGCAGATGGTCGTCGCGGAAATGATGGATCAGATCCAGAAGCTGAAGGACCAGGGGTTGATTCCGATCAATCTCTACAACTGCTGGCTCGGGCGGCGCCTGGTTCCGCTGGCGGCTTGACCGCACTGGATGTATGAATACAGCGGAAAGCATGACCCATCTCGGACCAGCAAGGAGTCATGGGAGGCCGAGGACTACAAGGCTGCCTTGAAGAAGATCACCGATGCAGAATTCACCAGCGTGGCAGTCGGGGTCGCCCCGTATACTCCTGTGAAGAATAAAGCCCTCAAAGTAAGTTCTCTTTCCAATTGCTGCGTCCGTGTCTCAATTTCAGTCTCTTTGCTTGGTGTTTTTGACTCGTGGTGGTTCTCAGCTTTTTCAGGTGTTGGAGGGCTGGCTCCCTCCGCTTAATGAAGAGGTTCCCCAGGAACTGGAGGAAGACTCCGAGAGGGACCCTTCCGACAGCGACGGGGAGGAGGAAGAAGTCCCTCCCCCGGCGCCTGTGGCTCGCAAGACCCGGATGCAGAGACAACGTGAAGTCGAAGCGAGCCATAGCCTGGACGAGCAAGACGAAGGCGATGAGGTCGCACAGGAGCAAACGTCCCGGCGCACCGCTATATCGTCGAAGCCCGCGCGCCGGCCCAAGTCGCCAGCGAAAAGGCCCACGTCGCCGGCCAAGTCGGCGGTGGTGTTCGAGTCAGATGACGATTCCGACGATGAAGGTTCTCCCGAATTCTCGCACAAGGCCCCAAGGGATGCAGTCCTGACGAAGGGTTGGAGGGCGAGGACACGGAGGTGGTGGCAGAGGTTCCCCTGGCGGCGATTGCGCCAACGGCCTCGGGGGTTCCAAGCCAAGAAGCGGCTGAGACGATGGCGTCCAAGTCGCCACAACCGTCAAGGGCGGCCGCGTCGAAGCCAGAGATCCCGACGACTGCAGCTTCATCGTCAAGGAAGCCCTCGGTTTCGTGGGCTTTGGACATCTTTGAGAGGGGGCTCAGCCGTAAGCTGGGTCCCGAGTTGGACAAGCCCGCCCACATTAGCACCGGGCTTCGCGTCCTTCCAGTCGCTAAGTAAGTAGCGCTCCCTCGTCACAATTCGCTTTGCTCCTTTTGTATTGTCATTGTATTGACTGAGGGGGCTCGTGCAGGTCGGGGGCCAACAAGAATGGCCGTCCTTCGGTGGCTAAGATTCCACCGGCCACCGACATGGGAGAGGGCGACCTACCCAAGAAGAGGAAGGCCTCCGAAGATGTGGCGACCGCCGAGGTCGCGAAGAAGCAGAAGGGGGGCGCCAATGACGCTGCGACCAAGGGAAGCGCCGCGGAGTCAGCTACAGCGCCAGTCGCCGAAGAGGTGGTGGCGACGCGATCGGAGCCAGCCTTGGCTGCGTCCATGCCAGAAGCGCCGGTCCCGACAACCAGCGCCCCCGCCAGGGCGTCGGCGATGTTCCCACGTTTTATGGCGAGGGGGTTTCCAGGTGTGGCGGACACGCAGTCTCCGCAGAGTCCAGAAATCGTGGATGCGAACATTGGGTCCTGCCGCGGGCGCACTTCCTTCACGATCCCGTCGACTGATGCCGGGGAACTTCACAAGATGCTCGGCGCTGCTATTCAGGTATGTCCAATCCCCGAGTTCTTGGTCGCTGAATGTCAGTGTCTGGGAACTGAACCTCTTGCTCCTTTCCAGTCCCCGAATTCCTAGTCGCTGAATTTCGGCGGCTAGGAATTAATTTTCTTTTTCCTCCTTCTCCAGTCCCCGAGTTTCTGGTCACTGAATTTCAGCGGCTGGAAACTAGGTTTTGTTTTGTCAAATGCTTAGGTGAGTTCTTTTTTTGCAGGGATTACAAAGGGAGTCGACCGATCGGCAGGCCGCAAGAGAGCGCTTGGAGCGTGACTTGCGCGAAGCGCAGGAGGTGAACCGGCGGCTTCAGGAAACTATTGGTGAGTGTCTGTTTGTCTTTGTTCTCCTATTTCGGGTGTGAGCTGGTTGTGTATAGCACTCTGACGTCTTCTCTTGCAGATGGTTTCCCGGCTGAGATCTCCAAGGCGCGTGAGGGGTATGTCCCGGTCGCCGAGCTGGACGCGGCGAATGGATGAATAGCCTCTCTGGTCAAGGATTTGGAGGAGGCGAAAGCAGCCGTGATTTCTTCGGAGGAGCGAGCGAAGACTGCAGTCATTGTGGCTGAGGAAGAACGCAAAGCCACATACTCCATCATCGTGGGGCTACACAACGAGCAAACTGCCTTGGAGAAGCATGTCAAGGAGAACTGCCGCAAACTCCTTGGTGAGTCTCTGTTTTCGCTTGACCCTTTTTGTCGAGTCCCCACTTTGGGGGTTTCGTAGTTTCACTGACACCTGACTTTGTAGCTGTGGTAGGCCAAAGCGACCCGGTGGTGCAAACTTACAACGCCTCGTAGTGCGTGACTGTCGTGGTGAATGCGGCTACGGCCTCGGTGTTGTGCGTCCAAGCGGCTCTTCAGGGCATGTATCCCACCGAAGTTATCCCTGGGGGGCTTACGGAGGTGTGGCGCTATCTAGAAGAGGTGCCCGCCGTCGTGGAGTGGATGACGCACTCAGTGTTCAGGCGCGGGGCCGCCACAGTGTTGAGCTTGGGTCTCGCCCATTTCCCCGACGACTTCAACCTTGATGATGTGACGAGTGGCTATCCGTCGGCGACCGACACGGTGGAGATGTTAGAGGTGCTGAAGCTGACCGCGAAGGCCACCCCTTACGCCAATCGTGTCTTGGCGATGGGGGATTTGCTGCCGTATCAGGAGACGGTGTTGGCGCCTGGCGACCCCGAGCCGGAGCATCGCGACATGAAGTCGGAGCAGCCCTTCAGTCGTCGTTGTCGAAGTCGTTGACAATGTACCCGACAAACCCGTGGCAGCCTTTTGTGCGTGTCAAGGGGGTGGCGCTGCTTCTTCATCAGAGCCTGTGGAGTAAACAATGTAATTGTCTAAGTTATAATGTACGCCAAGTGGCGAATGCTGTAAGGTATTTTTGCAATATATCCCACGAGGAGTCGATCGACTCGTGTTGTGATTAGGAATGTGTGTTGTGTTTTGTTTATGCATTGTTTTGATTGAGCGAGTCCCCGAGCGCGTCCGCCCTTTTAATGGGGTATAACTCGATTGTATACTTTTGTGTATTTGTTTTGTTTATGCATTGTTTTTATCCCTCGCGTCTTCTGAGTGGCGAGTCCCCGAGCATGCGTAGGACTGACTTATAAGCGAGTCCCCGAGCGTGGTGCCTGACCGTATTGGTCATGCTCCTATTGCAGGTTGTGAGTGCGTTGTTTGTAACGCGTCTCCTCCCCTGGCCCGGAGAACCAGTCGCTTGGTGATCCCTAGGCAGCTCTCTTACTTGGTGTGTTCCCAAGCCACGTGGGGGTTCCCGTTTTGCGGAGTTCCCGTGCGTGGTACTTAACCGTTCAAGTTGCTTTGCAGGAGGGTGGGAGGGACAGATCGCTGTGAGAAGCGTGTACCGGATGTCTTGGCCCGGCGGGCCAGTTGGGCTGGGCGACTCCAATGGCGGCTCTGGGTTGGCGTTTTTCGTGGATGACCTAAGGCCCGAATATTTCCGGTGCCCTTGTGCCGCACTACTTAGCCGTGCCGGTCGCTTGACCAGAGGTTGACTTCCGTAAGTAGCGTATTGCTAGTATGTACGAGTGCGAGTGGCACAAGAATATGGCGAGTGGACACAATTTGTGTGATCCGAATGAATTTCACTATATATCCTGATGGAGTACAGTGTGAGGTTCTAAGTATAGAACTTTCTGAGGAGGTTTACATTCCATGGCCTCCCGACCTCCAATTGGCTGTCACCCCGTATGTCGATGAGGTAGTAGGCATCGTTGCCAAGGACTCGGCCTATGGTGAATGGACCCTCCCATGGGGGAGAGCTTGTGCATGCCCTTCTTGTCTTGGGCCAGTCGCAGGACCAGATCGCCTTCCTAGAAGGTGCGAGTTCGCACTCGGCGGCTGTGATAGCAGCGGAGTCCTTGCTGGTATATGGTGGTGCGGGAGCGAGCCAGGTCGCGTACCTCGTCGAGTTGATCGATGATGTCTTGGCAGGCGACCTTGTTGGCTGCCTCGACGTAGTTGGTGACTCGAGGTGAGTCATGCTCTAGGTCTATTGGCATTACAGCCTCGGTGCCATACACCATGAAGAAGGGCGTGAACCCAGTTGAGCGATTGACGGAGGTGCGAATTCCCCATATCACAGAGGGGAGCTCGTCGACCCAACATCCTGGAGTGCGCTCGAGGGGCACCTGCAGTCGCGGCTTGAGCCCATGGAGAACGCTCTGGTTGGCGCGCTCTACTTGGCCATTCAATTCTGGGTGTGCGACTGATGCGAGGTCGAGCCGGATGCCATGCTCTTCACAGAATTCCGCCATGGCCCCCTTGGCAAAGTTGGTGCCGTTGTATGTTGTAACGTTGTGTGGGTAGCCGTACCGGCAGATGAGTTCACGTAGGAACTTGGTGGCCGTCTTGCCATCGCACTTTTTTATCGGCTTGGCCTCGACCCATTTGGTGAACTTGTCGACTGCGACCAGAAGGTGAGTGAAACCAGACGGGGCCTTCTTGAACGGGCCTACCATGTCCATGCCCCATACGGCAAATGGCCACGTGATGGGGATTGTCTTGAGTGCTGAGCTAGGGAGGTGCATCTGGTTGGCGTACTTCTGGCACCTGACGCATTGTTGAACGATGTTTGTGGCGTCGGCGTGTGCGGTGAGCCAATAGAAACCGTGTCGCATGGCCTTGGCGACTAGCGACTTGGCGCCGGCGTGATGGCCGCAGTCGCCGGCGTGAATGTCCTGGAGGATCTTGCGGCCTTCTTCTGGCTGTACGCAACGCTAGAACACGCCGGTCACGCTGCGCTTGTGGAGCTCATCGTTGATGATGACGAAGGATTTGCAGCGGCGCACGACCATTCGCGCCCCTGTCTTGTTGCTCGGTAGGAGTTTGTGTTCCAGAAAGGCGACGTATGGTGTTGTCCAGTCGCTAGGTTCCACAACCATGGTGACTAAGGCTGGTTCTGGTTGTAGTGGGATCCCGACGTCGATCTCCTTTGATGGGTTGACCGATGGTTTGTGGATGATGTCGAGGAAGACGCCTACTGGAGGTGCTTGTCAGGTCGATCCGATCCGGGAGAGGGCGTCCGCCTCCTCGTTTTTGCGCCTGTCGATCCACTTGACGGAGTAGCCGTCGAAGTGTCCTCCCAACTGGTCGACAGCTTGGCGGTACACGATCATCGTTGGGGAGACGGCGCCGCACGTCCCGGCGACTTGGCCGATGACTAGGTCGGAGTCGCCATAGCATCGTAGGCAGTTGACGTTCATCTCCTTAGCGGCTCTCATGCCGTGAAGGAGGGCCTCATATTCTGCCATGTTGTTGGTGCAAGGCTTGAAGTTGAGGTGGACCACGTAGCGGAGCTTGTCTCCTTTGGGGGGAGGTCAGGATGACCCCAGCCCCTGCGCCATCGGTGTTCTTGGAGCCGTCAAAGTGGAGCGACCAGTAGTGGAGGTATGGGAGCTTCTCTGGCTGCTGTGCTTCTTCCCAGTCTGCGAGGAAATCAGCCAGGGCTTGTGACTTGATCGCTTTGCGGGGCTCGTACTTGATGTTGTGGACGCCGATTTCGACGGCCCACTTGGCGACTCGCCCGGTCGCCTCGCGATTGCGTATGATGTCCTGAAGGGGCGCGGAGGAGACCACCGTGATTGGGTGCTCCCAGAAGTAGTGTGGGAGTCGCCGCTGTGCTCGAAATACCGCGTACACCAGTTTCTGGTATTGCGGGTAGCGCTGTCGTGAATCCGTTAGGACTTCGCTGATGTAGTAGACGGGGCGCTATATGGGACGCTCCTTGCCCTCTTCCGGTTGTTCGACGACCATCACGGCGCTGACGACTCGAGTGGAGGCCGTGATGTAGACGAGCATTGGCTCTTTGTCGAGTGGCGCGGCGAGTAGAGGTGCCGCAAGTAGCACTTCTTTGAGTGCTTTGAGTGCATCGTTGGCCTCCGCGTCCCATTGGAACATGGGGTTCTTGCGCATCAGGTGGTAGAGGGGCATTGCCTTCTCGCCTAGTCGGGGGATGAAGCGACTGAGAGCCGCGACTCGCCGTGCCAACTTCTGGACGTCACGCAGGCACTCGGGTTTCCTGAGTCGTGTGATGGTGTCGATCTTGGTGGGGTTTGCTTCGATGCCTCGCTTGGAGACTACATAACCCAGGAGTTGTCCGGTGGGGACGTCGAAGGTGCATTTTCCGGGGTTTAGCTTGATGTTGTACCTCCGAAAATTTGTGAAGGTTTCTGCTAGGTCGGCGAGCAGATCGTCCTGGCGGGTGGATTTCACCACCACGTCGTCGATGTATACGTGAATGTTGCGGCCAATTTGGCTCGCTAGACACTCCTGCATGCACCTTTGGTATGTGGCGCCTGCATTCTTGAGGCCGAACGTCATGGCCGTGTAGCAGAATGCGCCGAATGGCGTAATGAACGCCGTCTTCTCCTCATCCTTGACCGCCATCTTGATCTAGTTATAACCAGAGTAAGCGTCGAGAAAACACAGCGACTCCGATCCCGCGGTCGAATCGATGATCTGATCGATGCGCGGTAGGACGAACTCCTCCTTCGGGCAAGCGCTGTTGAGGTTGGTGTAGTCAATGCACATTCTCCATGTGTTGTTCTTTTTTAGAACCAGGACTGGGTTTGCCAGCCACTTGGAGTACTTGATTGGCAGGATGAAGCCTGCGGCTAGCAGGCGCTGAACTTCCTCGGCGATTGCTCGATGGCGCTCTTCATTGAAGGGCCATAGCGACTGCTTTATCGGTCGCACTTTGGGGTCGGTATTGAGTTTGTGCTCAGCGAGTTCCCTCGGGACACCTAGCATGTCAGATGGCTTCCATGCGAAGATGTCGCGGTTCTCACGGAGGAACCCAATGAGCACGCTTTCCTATGTGGGGCTTATGTGCGCGCCAATGGTGACCGTCTGGCTGGAGTCGCCTGGGACGAGCTTGACGGTGCGGGTGTGCGTGGTCGCCTCGAACGTGGAGTTCGCGGCGATTGGTTTCTTCAGGATGGTGGGGTCGTCCTTGTTGATGTTACCCTCGTATTTCGCGAGCTCCTCCGCGTGGTCGGTCTCCGCGGTGATGACGGCGTCGGCGAGCTTGGCGCCTTTGTCTTCGCATTCCACGGCCATGTCGGGGTCGTCGTGGACGGTGATGATGCCGCTTGGCCCGGGGAGCTTCATCATGTTGTAGGCGTAGTGTGGGGTCAGCATGAACTTTGCAAATGCCTGGCGGCCCAGGACGCAGTGGTAGGGGCTGCGGAAGTTCACCAGCTCGAAGACGATCCTCTCCGTGCGGTAGTTTGCTGGAGTGCCGACGGTGACTAGCAGTGTCACTTTCCCAATCGGGTACGCCTTCCGACCAGGGACGATGCCGTGGAAGGTCGTCAGTGTTGGCTCGATGGCTGCTTCTGGGAGCTAGAGCCTTTTGAACGTGTCGAGGTACAAGATATTGATGGAGCTCCCACCGTCCATTAGTGTCTTGGGTAGCCAGTAATCGGCCACCTTGGGCCTGACTACCAGGGCGACTCGCCCTGGGTATTCGATCCTTGGCGCATGGTCCTGGCGACTCCAGGTGATGCTCTGCTCGGACCAGTTTAGGAAGCGGGGGATGTCGACTTGCGTCACTGCATTGACGGCGATCGCGCGGGCCAGCACCTACTTCTCGCGCTTGGTGCTGAGTCCGGTGAAGGTAGGTAGTGAACCGACGGCGGTGCCGAAGCCGCCGCCGTTCCCGTTGTCCCGAGGTGGGTTGTTGTTGGGGTCCTCCCTTGCTCGTCTCGCCCTCTCGATCTCTTTGAGAGAGTGGCAATCGGCAGTTGTGTGGGTGGCGGGTTTTCCCTCCCTGCTATGGTAGATGCAGGGCTGATTGAGCAGGGCGGCGGGGTCGAATTTTGGCCTCGTCGTGTTATTGGCGCGGTAGTTCCCGCTGTCGCGGCGGTAGTTCTTGGAGTCGCACTGGCCGTAGCCAGTGTTGGCGACGAAGTCGACTCGCCCGTCCGTGCGGCGCTTGCCGGTGATGCGAGTGTTGTTGTAGCGCATGTCGCGTAGGCGCCTGTTGTCGTGGATGCTAGTGAGTCGTCTTCCTCCCGACTCGTCGTCGGAGTCTTGGTTGGGGTCCTCCTCCGCATAGCGCTTGGCGATCTCGAGGAGGTCGGGGATGTTGTCGAGCGTCCGGTAAACCCTCTTGATCTTGGCGACCAAGGGTTCGTACCGACACACGTTCTTGAAGCAGTGTATCGCCGTGTCTGGGTGGATGCCGGAGGCGTTTATCCACAGTTCTTGCCATCTTTGGATCCACCGGCGAGTCGACTCGCGTTGTCCCAGGATGCATTGCTCCAGGTCCTCTATGGTGGTGGCGCGGGTGTAGGATCCCTCGAAGTGCCTAGCAAAGGCGTCCCGCATTTCTTCCCAGGAGTCAATGATGTCGGCGGGGAGCGTGTTGATCCACTATCGGGTCACACCCTCCATCATCAGGGGGAGGTAGCGAGCGGCGAGCAGGTCGGTGTGGCCTGTGATCCCCATCGCCATGAGGTATGTGTCCAACCAGACAGCGGGGTCGTACGTTGGGTCATACTTCTCGATCTCCTTGGGGGCCTTGAAGTTGGCAGGGTATTTTTCCCCGCAAATCATTGGTCCAAAGCATTGCAGCCCGACTCGGCTGAGTGAGCCTCTTGGCTCCGGGTCACCGCGGTTGGTGAGGGTGTGCCGCAGGTCGTAGGGCTAGCGCGACCACCACGCTTGATTGTTGATGATGTTCGTTCGGGCATCGAGGGGCTGCCCGTTGGCAGCGACCGTGTTGTTCGCCGGTCGCGGCTCGTTGGTTGACAACGCAGGATTGGCGGCCCGTGGTTGGTTCGCCAGGGGCTGGGGTGGTGGGCAAACTAATGCGTTAGCCACGGTGGGGTGGCCGCTTGATGCCGCCCTGCTTGCTGATGAGCGGGAGTACATCCGCCCCTGCGGGTCGACTCCCGCGGCTTGTTGCTCGACGGCCCTGACGAGTAGGGCCTTGGCGTACTAGATTTGTAGCGTGTCATCGCCTTGGACATCGAGGTTGGCGATCCCGGCATCAGCCGCGACGACGTTGTCCATCGGGGTGGAGTATAGTGGTAGCCCGTTGGCGTCTCGGGCTTGAGGCGAGATGATGATCCGCGGTTGGTCTGGCGGGGGTGCGTGGCCCATGGGTGACGGGGGGCCCTAGTCGTCGGCGCACCAGGTGGTGGTCTTGCGGGGTTGCTCCCGCCTGGCAGCGCGTTCTCGCAGTATTCGCGCTCGGCGGCGCGTGTGGGGTCGCCTTCGTCGTTGAAATTCAGGACGCGACCCTAAACGTTGGGGTCCAGGCGGGTCCTGATGCGGTTCTGGTGATAGAGTGACAGCTCTCGCGCCATCTCTCGCTCGAGGCGGTATTTCTCGCGCTCGGCGAGTTCGTTGCGGTGCGCCTCCGCGAGCCGCAGGCGGGCTTCCTCCACCTCCGTGGCCATCGCGGTCGGCGGGATCGGCGTGGAGAACGAATCTGGCGGGGCAGCCGTGCTACCCGCCATGTAGATCACGTTGAAGCGATTGGATCTAGCACGAAAATCCTTGGGGGATTCCGAGCCGGAATCAGAGTCGAAGATCCCCAAGATGGAGGGGTCCTCGAAGTCCTCGGGGTTGGAGACTCGCGTGATGGAGTCCTCCCGTGACGTGGCGGTGATGGACCTGTTGACCGATGCAGGGGTCGCGGAGTCGGCGTTGTCGTTTAGGGCGTCGTCGTTGGTGGCGGCGTTAGTCTCGACCACGTCGCTGGCGGCCGAGTCGTACTCGGTGACGAGGCCCCTGATGGAGCGGACCTGCTCCTCCAAAAGCAGATCGCGGTGTGGCGGCGATCCGCCGATGATCACCGTCGCGGCTGGATCGATCGCATCGGTGAAGCCGACGAAGAGGTTGATGGAGCCGACCGGCATCACCGCAGCGTGAGTGAGCGGACGTGACGCCGAGATGTAGCTGCTAGGCAGGATCTGTAAGATCCCGCCGATGGCGATCATACGACCGGTGGCGAGCGGCCGATCGATCAGCGAGTAGGGTCTCGTCGCAGAACTCAGGCCAGTCCCGCTATGCCCCACGGTGGGCACCACTGTCGTGGAAATGGCCACGGCAGTCGCTGCCACTAGTAGCAATTGAGTGTTTCGTGAGGAAGAGTTGGTGGCCATCTACGGTGCGAGATGGGGGCGGATGCACATGGGTTTACCCAGGTTCGGCCCCCGGAGGGTAAAGACCTACTCCTGCTAGATTAGATTATGAGAGAGCGAGTTATAGGGGTGGCGAGCTCGGCGGCTAGGCAGCGAGTCGCTTGAGGGGGTGTATGATGGAACGCAAGTCTCCAGGATACCATAGGGAGGTATATATATGAAGCACCTCGCTAGGGTTTACAAGCTATCCCCAAAAAAGATAAGGATCCGGAGTCTTTGACCTAATCCGACTTTGCTTCTGCTACGCTTCTGGGCTTCTAGTCGCTAGTCGCTGGGCCTTTCCTTCCTTCGTAGTCCAGTCGCCATCTTTCAGACACACTCGCAGGCCTTTCGGCCCAAATGGAACGTCCTGTTGGGCATACCCCCTTCGGCATATCCCCATCACTTTGGTTCCAAGTACTATTAGATTGGCATAAAAATCTATCCCATGTATTCTTATAGGTACAGCTTTGCAAATTTTTCTAGCTTTTGTAGTTGAACCAGGGATTTGAACTATCATGACATGCTTCAAGTTGGTTGGGTGAATCTTACTAGTGCATGCAAATTCTTTGGTGACAAATGAGTGCGATGCTCTAGAATCAAACAATACTCTTGCTAAAACTGAGTTGACAGAAAACATACCCAGCACTACATCTGGTGCTTCTTGGGCTTCTTCGGCGTTCATGTGGAAGAGACGGCCGTTGCGGTTGTGAGGGTTCCCTAGGGCGAATCTTCTTCCTGGTTGAACACGACGTTGTTGTTGAGCTGGGGCATTCACATTGGTAGTAGCGGCAACATTCTTGGGGCACTCATTGGAATAGTGACCCTTCACTCCACACTCGAAACAAGTGATCTGAGACTTGTCATTTGCTGCCATGGGCACATCATTGCTTCCAGTTCTGGGTGCAGTGTTGTTGTTGTTGTTGCTCTTGGGAGGTGCACGGTTCAAATTGCTGGCATTGCCGGGGTGATTGTTGTTTCCTCCGGACTTCACATTGCCTCCGCTACGGTTGGGGTAGCTTGGGCGAGACATTGGGGGTCGGTTGTTCCTTGGTGCACATCCCGCAGAAGGGTTGGGACGGTACTTCTAGTGACTGTTGGATCCAGCTTGGTGCATCATACGATGTTTGGGGTTGTCATTTGCCTGGTTGATCTTTGTAACATCCCAAAACTTCAATCCAAGGTTATTAAGATCCAAATCATCAAAGATAGGGTTAACAAAAACTTTTCCAATTAAAATTATTAAATCATTCATATGTGTGTGCATTTAATTAGGAGTTGATTTGAATTGCCATGATTAAGTGATCCATTGCTTGTAAAATGATTCTTAGGTGAAATAAACATCATCTAGATCATTCCCAAACAAATCCCAAAGAAAAACAAATCAAAATGAATAAAAGAAGGAAATGGTCATTTGTGCCATTTTAATCAACATGCCTACTTTGGCTATTCCTAGGACTCAATTCTTAACAGAAACAAATATGGATCTTTGCACCCCTTGCTAGTACATGTAGTGATGTACCAAGGCCCACCTTGTGATCTGCCAAAAACTTTCAAACACTAATTTTAAAGGGCAATTGAAAATTGAATCTAGTGTATGTATCAAGATCACACTAATTCAAAAACCACTCAAATGAGCTCCATTTTCAAATCTCAAGCAACCACAGAGGCTTAAGAATGTGTCTAGCAACTCCACCAAAAATCATCCAAAAATTCAAAACTTGAGTTCTTGTGGCCATTTTTACAAACACTTGGTGGATAGAATTCAAACAAAAACCAAAAACACTATTTGAGCAGTGTTCTGGCCAAACTTGTTCCCCACATTGCCACAACACTCTCTCCACTGCTTCCCCTACCCCTCTCTAGCCTAGCCAAGCACTGTGCCACGACCAAACGGTCATGGACATCAATGTCGAGCCCAAAACGAATACCCCATCAGCGACAGCGCGCCACAGCCGCCGCCAGCATCGCCCACCATGTCCAACACGTCGCCTGTGGTCCACCTCCACCGCCCAACCAGCCCTAGCCCGAGGACAGCGACCAGAGCCGCCAGGAACCGCCGCGCCCGGAGACTGTCGGCCATGCCGACGCCGCCCGGAGAGCGTGCACAGTCCCCGCTCGACCAGACCTCGCCTCGCTCCAGTCGCCCGCCTACACGATCCCCACCGGCCTAGGAAGCTAACGGACACGCCATTCCCCCGACCGTGCCCCGTAGTCGCCGGCCGCCGTGAAACTCGCCGTCGGTAGAGACTTAGTGCGCGCCACGCCATTCACTTCCCCCGACCGCAAACCACTACACACTCACCACCGTGACACTCGCCAGGGCACCGCCCACCGTCCTATAGCACCGCCCACGCCTCTAGCTCGCTGTGCCGTCGTCACCGGCGAGCACCGCCCATGCTCCTCTGCCGCTTCGCCGAGCCTATAAATAGAGGCCTCCCCAGCACCGTTTCCTCACAGCACTCCGATTCCCTCTCCTCAGTGATCCTTCCCCACCTCTAGCCGGAGCAAGCCGCCGTCCGCAGCGCCGGAATTTCGCCGGAGTTCGCCGCAGAAGGAGGACAAGGGCGTCGTTGATCAAGGCCACCTCTCGGGACGTCGCTAGTACTAGGAGGATCACCGCCGTCTACCAGTTCGTTTGCCCGCCTTGCCGTAGTAGTTGGAGCCCTAGTATACCCTCACCGTACGCCCACCGAGCCGCTAGGGTTAGCCCTCGCCAGCGACATGTCCGTCGTCGACGACGAGCCCTAGCCGTCGATCTAGGTTCTAATCTAATGGCCCACATCGCCCTGTACCGCTTCGTGTGTAAAGAGCCAATGACATGTGGACCCCCTGTCAGCTGTTCTCTGCGCCGTGGAATGCCACTGGGCCAGCCCGTTTTCCTTCCCGCGCTAGCCTAGCAATTCAAATTCAAATTTTTCTAATTAAGTTTGAACCTAGTTCTGTCCCTTAGTTTAAAAATCATTTCAGAGAGATTTACAAATCCAAATTGAGTGATTCCAAATTTGTTAGAAACCTACTGAAAATATCTATCCAAGCCCGTTGGATTTAATTCATTTAGAGTTAGAGATCTCTCCTAGTAAAAATAACAAAACAGAAGCATTCGCACCTTGCAACATTTTTATAAAATCAACCAAAATAGCTTTTGAGTTGATTCCAACTCCCAAAAATCACATTTCACCATACCTATATGAATATGAAATAATATTAAGGTTTACATGCAGTGACTTTGGACTACTACCAAAATAATGCTATATAGGCATTTCTAGTCACTTTAACTCATTAAATATTAAACTTAAACCAAATTAAATATGATCCAACCCTTAAATCACATTCCCATATGTTAGAATATGTGGTGATGACATGTGTCTACATGATCCCATATTTTAAATGGTGAATATTAAATCTTAGTTAATTTCAATGAGTAGAAATTACTTTTCTTAAATAAAAAGGATGAAACTAGTTAATAAAACCTTGTGATGCTTGTGATGTTAATAGATCATCAAATGTGTGCCTTAGAGTGCTAAGTAGATTAGTTAAGTATTGTTTGGTGATTGTGTACTCGACGATAGTACCGACCAAGCTTTCGAGGAGGAGGAGTTCTACCAAGAGGAGGAGGAGGAAAACTTCAACCACTGCACTACCCAAGGCAAGCTAACACTTGCAAGTATTATACTAGCAAGCCATCATTAACAATGCAAGCTAGACCTTGCAAGCTAGATAACTTAAGCAAGATGCATTAGGCATGCTTTGGTTATACAACTTTGACTAGTACCTACTCCAAGTTTAATTCCAAGCTTTTACTTGTTTACTTTACCAAAGTCCTTTACTTGTTTTGAAGGTAGCATAAAAAGTATAAAACTTGACCTATTTAGATAACATTATATGTCATTCTATGGCATCAGATTGATCCCATCTTCCCACCTTAGTGAACACTCTTAACTTAGTAGTTTAGAGTAGATAAAAACTTGAGTCACTTTAGATGGGAACACTTGGTGAAAATGAATTGTGAAAACCTTAGAATGATGAGTCATTCTATTGAGATGTTTTGACATGTGTTGAGAAACACCAATGGTTTATGCTGATAAAAATGTTGAGGCATGAGCCTTAACCCTTTTACAAAACTGATGGTTGGATTCGGATGCGATACCATTCCAATTTTACCGTACAACCACAATACCTGAATTGGGTAAGGCTTAGCCGGAAGTTTATATGCATTAGTATTAGTTCCCTCGTGGGAGAGGTTTGAGCTGAGGCTACCTCTCAATGTTGTCCACCTATGCAGTGCCCAAGATGACAGATGGTCATGGTTGGGAGGCCGTGCTCATAGGAGAGGTGCTTATACTAGGGTGTGTAAAGGAAAGGTTATGTTTGATTATCTGCATACTAAGCATGATGATTCAGGGTTATCCCTGACAGATGTCTCGAATCTTGTGGTGAAAGTGTACCACCTCTGCAGAGTGTCAAACTATTCGAATAGCCGCGTCCGCGGTTATGGACAATTGGAGTGGCCATACTATTTTGTTGTCAGATGTTTTCAAAATGACTTATGAAATGAATGATGAATCTTGACTTGACCACAACAGGGTTGTGACAATGACACTAGCTTCCCAACTTAAGTGATTCTAGAACTTTATTTTATCTTTCTTTGCTTCTGAACTCAGCTTAGGTTTCAAAACTAACTTTATAAGTAAACTTAGAGTTAGCATTTTACACTAGAACTATCCTACTTGTTAGTGGTAGTTTGCGAGTACTTAAAGAGTACTCATGGCTTTTGTCCCTGGCTATTCCTATGGCCAGACTATGAAGGAGACTACCAAGATGACGGTCAGCAGGACGGCTATGATAACTAGGACTATCTGCCTTCGTCAGCATTGCCTGTGCCCCTGAAGATGGACCCCATCGCTACGCTTATTAATTATTCCGCTTCTTGTTGTATTAAGACTAGATCCTGAGATCCTTATTTGTGTAAGACCTTATGTATGGTTTGTAATAGATGATGTACTGTGATATCCAATCTGTTATGTCTCGCAAAAATGGTAATCCTGGGATTGCGAGGTATGGCATAACAGGCATTTGGGATTAAAAATCCGGGTGTTGACAGTCTTCCCTTCCATCTGAATGGCAGAGTCGACTAGCTCTTCGAGATCTTCAAAACAGATGTTGACGAGGATAGTCTGCATCTCATCATGCAGTCCGTTCAGGAATCTCTCCTTCTTCTTGGCCTCCGTGTTGATCATCAAGTGCATACCTGGCTAGGGACAAGAATCTATCACGGTACTCCACTACAGTCATTCTGCCCTGCTTCAGCTCTCTGAATTCATCCCTCATTCGGGTGACTAGACCCTGTGGCACGTGGGTGCGACTAAACTTGATTTTGAAGGCTTCCCATGTCATCACTTGACCATGGTTCATCGTGCGGGTGTTGTTCCACCATGCTCTTGCATCTCCTACTAAATAGTGGGTTGCAAACAGAACTTTCTCTTTGTCATCAACTCTGGCTACTTCTAAGTTGTTCTCCATTGTCTGCAACCAGTCATCTGCATCTATTGGGTTCTCCGAAGTGCTAAAGATTGGGGGATTGGTATTCTGGAAATTCTTCAGTTTGGATCCTTGATGATCCTGATTTCCATGGCCTTGGTTGTTTTGGGCCATCTGGGCAATCTGCTGCAGAGTTGCTAGGTTGTCTTGGCGCTCTGCCCTGCTAGCTTCACGGTCGGCAACTAGCATCTGCATAATCTGCATCATTGGGTCCTGCAATGATCTCCTCCCTCTGGGGTTTCCACGAGTCATCTGAAGATTGAGATAGATAAAGGGGTAAGAGGGAAAGTTCTAAGGTTAAAGGTTTTGGTTTCAAAGCTAAAACTTTGAGTTTGACTCAGGTTTTGCAACTAACTTCTTTTCATTCCTTCAAGCAAAGCACACGATACAAACACACACACACCACAACATCAAAAGAAAACAGATGGTTTTAAGAACCATTCTGCAAGCTACGATACAATGGGACCGATACTCCTCACGCTACGATAGTGCTCTAGTGCATCTACTCATCATCGATGAAGTCGGAGTCATCATCGTTGGTGTAGAAGTCCACAGCATCCTCCTCCAGAAAGTCATCATCATTGCTGAGGTACGAGTCCATATCTCCTTGGATGTCTTCACCTTCCTCTTCTTCTTCTTTTGATGCAAGCTGAGCTTCTTGCTCCTTGATGGTCTTCTCGAGGTCGGCCACCTTCTTGCGAAGATGGTCGATGGTGCGATCCTTCTTGGCGTGTTGACGGCGAAGAGACTGACGATCCTTGATGAGAAGTGAGAAAGTTTGGGCCTTCTGGGCGGCAAGGGCGAGGTTGTGGTTGGCGAACTCTCTAGCATTATCCAATTCTTCTATCAATCGTACAGCAGGAAGTCGAGGTTCTCCACTTGACGCTTCAACTCCGGGTGACTTGGCATCTCCATGGGCATTCCCATAAAGTCATGCCTTGCATAGTGAGCAAAGAGGGTTCCTTGAATTTGGTTGACACTCATGGCACACAGACGTGCGAGAGCTTCATGCATTGCCCTGGCTAATCCATCTAGCCAGTTGTTCTCTCTCATAGAGAACTGGATCCTCCCGGACGTTGGTGCTTCTATCTTGCCCCGAAGATCAGCGGTGACTAGCCATTGTAAATCTCCTCCTGGGGGTCCAGGAAGTTGAGCTCCTAGAAACTCCGGATGCGGGTGTCCCAAGTACTCCGATAGTGCATCAAGATCCCTCTCGAAGATCAGCTGGCCTCCGTTGCCCAGCTGGTAGAACTTGCTGAACCGAGTCTCCATCTAGAAGAATTAAGGATGAGAAAGTTAGTGAAGTGATCAACTGTGTCAAAATTTTATGTAGTAATGTAAGAATTTGGAGGAACATGATTTTTTTTAGAGAAAGAATTCCCAAGGGTAAGAGAGGAAATAGTTTTCATAAATACTCACTTTGGTTTTGAAGCTAAGTTTTTGTTCGGATGACCATTCTAACTAGGGTCTCCTATGGTCAAGATGGCTCTGATACCAACTTGTCAACACCCGGATTTTTAATCCCAGATGTCTGTTATGCCATACATCGCAATCCTAGGATTACCATTTTTGCGAGACATAACAGATTGGATATCACAGTACATCATCCATTACAAACCATAATAAGGTCTTACACGAATAAAGGATCTCATGATCCAGTCTTAATACAACAAGCAGCGGAATAATTAATAAGCGTAGCGGTGGGGTCCATCTTCAGGGTCACAGGCAATGCTGACGATGGAAGATAGTCCTAGTTATCATAGCCGTCCTGCTATCCTTCATCTTGGTAGTCCCCTTCATAGTCTGGCCACGGGAATAGCCAGGGACAAAAGCCATGGGTACTCTTTAAGTACTCGCAAACTACTACTAACAAGTAAGATAGTTCTAGTAGGAATGCTAACTCTAAGTTCATTTGTAAAGTTAAGTTTGAAACCTAAGTTGAGTTCAAAAACAAAGAAAGATAAAATAAAGTTTGAAATCACCTAAGTGGTAACTTAATTGTCATAGTCACAACTCTGTTGTGGTCAAGTCATGTCACAATTCATTTCATAAATTGTTTTGAAAACATCTGACAACGGAACAGTATGGCCACTCCAACTGTCCATAATCGCGGACGCGGCTATTCGAATAGTTTGACACTCTACAGAGGTGGTACACTTTCACCACAAGATTCGATACATCTGTCAGGGATAACCCTGAATCATCATACTTAGTATGCAGATAATCAAACATAACCTTTCCTTTACACACCCTAGTATAAGCACCTCTCCTATGAGCATGGCCTCCCAGCCATGACCATCTGTCATCATGGGCACTGCATAGGTGGACAACATTGAGAGGTAGCCTCAGCTCAAACCTCTCCCGCGAGGGAACTAATACTAATGCATATAAACTTCTGGCTAAGCCTTACCCAATTCAGGTACTGTGGTTGTACGGTAAAATTGGAATGGTATCGCATCCAAACCCAACCATCAGTTTTGTAAAAGGGCTAAGGCTCATGCCTCAACATTTTCATCATCATAAACCATTTTTGTTTCTCAACACATGTCAAAACATCTTAATAGAATGACTCATCATTCCAAGGTTTTCACAAGTCATTTTTCACCAAGTATTCCCATCTAAAGTGAATCAAGTTTTGGTTTAGCTCTAAACTACTAAGTTAAGAGTGTTCACTAAAGTGGGATGCTAATCTCAATCTTATGCATAGAATGACATCGAAGTCTAACTAGATAGGTCAAGTTTTCTACTTTTTATGCTACCTTTAAACAAGTAACGAACTTTGGTAAAGTAAAGAAGGTAAAGCTTGTAAATAAAATCTTGGAGTAGGTATAAGTCAAGGGTATAACCAAAGCATGCCTAATGCATCTTGCTTAGGTTATCTAGCTTAATTCTAGATCGCTAGCAATAGCTTGCCTTGGTTAGTGCAGTGGTTGAAGTTTTCTTCCTCCTCCTCTTGGTAGAACTCCTCCTCCTCGAAAGCTTGGTCGGTACTATCTTCTATAAATACATACGGGATACACAATCACCAAACAATACTTAACTAGTCTACTTAGCATACTAAGGCACACATTTGATGATCTATTATCATCACAAGCATCACAAGGTTTAATTAACTAGCTTCATTCTTTTTATTTGAGAAAAGTAATTTCTACTCATTGAAAATAACTAAGATTTAATATTCTCTAATTAAAATATGGGATCATGTGGACACATGTCATCACCACATATTCTAACATATGGGAATGTGATTTAAAGGTTGGATCACATTTTAATAAGTTTAAGTTTAATATTTAATGATTTAAAGTGACTAGAAATGCCTATGTAGCATTATTTTGGTACTAGTCCAAAGCCACTGCATGTAAACCTTAATATTATTACATATTAAGATAGGTATGGTTAAATGTGATTTTTGAGAGTTGGAATCAACTCAAAATCTATTATGGTTGATTTTATAAAAAAATGTTTGAATGTGCAAATGCTTCTGTCTTGTTATTTTTACTAGGAGAAATCTCTAACTCTAAATGATTTAAATCCAACGGGCTTGGGTAGAGATTTTCATTACCTTTCCAACAAAACAACAAAATTAGAATCACTCAGATTGGATTTGTAAAACTCCCTAAATTGATTTTTGAACTAAGGGACATGATTGATTTGAAGTCTAAATAGAAAAACCTAATTTGAATTAACCGGGTCAGCGCGGGAAAGTAAATGGGCCGGCCCAGTAATGCTCAGCGGCGCAGAGGGCGACTGACAGGCTAGTCCCGTATGTCAGCGGCACTTAAAACCCGAAGCGGTACGGGGCGATAATAACCACACGATTAGAACAAGATCTATGGTCCACGGTCGTCATCGACGACGGACTCATCGTCGGCGAGACTGAACCCTAAGCGGCCGGTGGGGGTCTACTGGGGACGTACCAGGGCTCCAGCTAGTGTGGCGAGGCGGGCAAACAAACTGGTGGACGACGGCGAGCTCATGCGAAGTCGCGGCAGGGGCTGAGGTGGACGAAATCGACGACCACGTCTCCTCCTCTGCAGCGGCTACCTCCGGCGGAATTCCGGTGATGTGCTGCTCGAGCGGCTCCGGCAGGAGAGGGGAAATGGTCACTGGAGCGAGGGGGGTCAGATGGTGTGAAGAAATGGTGCTGGGGAGGCCTCCTTATATAGGTTTGACGGTGAGGCGGTGAGGTTTGGGCGTGGCTCATCGGTGACAGCGATACAGGGGGCTACCGGCGTGGGCGAGGTAGGCGGACGGTGGGCGGTCTGCTGGTGGTCGGCTACGGCGCAATGGCTTGGCTAGGGGCGGTGGCAATTGGTCGGGAGCTTCCCGCGCTCTGGGAGACAAAGGCCATGCTCGACGCGGCTCCCGACGACTATGGGTCGCACAGCGGTGCACGGCCATGTCTAGCGGGTTGCTGGGTTCGAGGCGAAGCGGTGCACGCGATTTGGTGTTGAGGCGTGGTCTATGGCGTGCTGGCGGCGATCGCGCTCCAGCATGCTCTGGCTGCACGCAGAGAGGAAAGGGCGGCGTGACTCTAGGGTGGTTGTAACTACCTCGGTGAATTACGCTCTTAGTTAATGCCTGGATGAACGAAAGTGGTTAAAATAGTACGGTGGGGCCCAGGGCCACTCACGGTAGACCTTTCGGCCGTCCTAACCACTTTCAGACAACGGGACAAGAACGAGCAACGTAATCGGCAGGCGAATGGATCAACTACATACACAAATGAGTATGTATGCAAGCCACATACAACAGTCCTCAGAGCCATTCCATCTAAAAGAAATAGAAATATTGCAACGCCATACGGCAAGATCCAAATGTCCTAGATAGATATAATAATTTAGGATAGCTCCTCATACATCACACATCAGAGTATCAGGCAGAAGCAGAAAACAAGATCCGAGTACGAATAAGAAGCAAATTGGCATAAGATGCCCCATAAATAAACATATCCCGCCCACAGATCTCACGGATCCCCGTTCCCGGAATCTCTACACCGAATGATCGTTGCCAACATCATCTGTCTCTTCCACCCAGTATCCATCTTGGGGGTACACCTGTTCATCTGAATCAAACAATTTATCATGTGAGACCCTAGGGGTACTCAGCAAGTCTTTATGCCGCTAAAGGGGACACAACCTGGGGTGACGCAATTGCAGCAAAAGATAATACCTAACAATTCTATAGATACTCGCTAACCATCCGCCTAACCAATGATAGACGGATGTCCATGAATTAAGACAACAGTTATAACAGTATAATTAACAGATCCATCCTCCTCCTCGCTTACCAACGAGGAAGCGGACGAACAACCCCCATCATCCGTTGGCAGTTTTATTAACCATTCCATGAGTATTGCACTATTTACTAGTCAAGTACTTAGTCAATTTAAAAGCGGTACTTTAGTTATACTTGTCTATGATCAAGAAACTGTGCTCCAAGTCGTCCATAACCGCGGACACGGCTTTCAGAAAGATTTACCCTGCAGGGGTGCACGAATAGCAACACACACTCGATCAACCCCGGAAAAACCAAATCAAAACCCAACGAGGCATTCACGACAAAGCCATCACAGGATTCAGAAATATTTCAGGGGGCCACCCCATTAAGCTACCCGCAATGAAGTTGGCCGGCTCCGAGACAGACCCAAGGTTTGATGGGTTCGTAGCATGGAAAACAAAAAAATTCTACCGCAAGAACAAACAAAAACCTAGATCTAATCTAGATAAAAGCCAAGATCTAATCTATGAGACATGAGCAACGAGATAGATAGGAACTAACCCTCGTAGATCCGAAAGCGTTAACGAGATTAGATCTCGTGGTTGATGTAGTCGATCACTTGCCGATCTCAAGATCGTGTGGACGATCCTTCCGGCGTCGCGATCCAGCAGCGCTTCCGCCCTCGGTCAAGTAGACGATCCTTCCGGCGTCGTGTTCCAGCAGCGCTTCCGCCCTTGGTCAAGTAGACGATCTTTCCGGCGCCACGATTCGGCAGCGCTTCCGCAGTCGGTCACACGTGCGGAGTCGAAGCAGACCTTCCTCTCCCCGTTCCAGCGAGCAGCGGAGGTAGTAGATCTTCTCCACGGAATCCCAGCAGCACGACGGCGTGGTGGTGGTGGTGGAGTAGAGAATTCTGCAGGGCTTCGCCTATGCCTGTGCAGAATATGGTGGAGGAGAGAGGCGGCAGAGATTAGACGTTATGAGAGCGCGTGTGGAGGGGGCGCCCCTGCCCTTCTATTTAAGGGGAGGAGGCGCGCCTGGGGAGGGGGAGTCCTTGTAGGACACCCCTCCTCTATGGCCAACGAATTTGGGGAGGGGGAGGAGTCCTCCTCCCCCACGAATCCGTGTCTTGACCCACCAGGACTCCTTGATCCCTATCTTGATTTTCAAGCAAACTCCAAGATATCTTCTAGAACCTTTCGGAACATTCCGAAACCTTCTAGAATCCTCATACAAACACTCCGGAACATTTCCTAACTCATAAAATTATCTCCTATATATGAATCTTATTCTCCGGACCATTCCGGATCCCCTCGTGATGTCCCGAATCCAATCTGAGACTCCGAACAACATTCGATCTCCAACGCACATTCCATATCTACTTAAAACAACTTCGAACCTTAAGTGTGTCACCCTACGGTTCGTGAATATGTAGACATGATAGAGACACATCTCCTATCAATAACCATCAGCGGGACCTGGAGATCCATAATGGCTCCCACATACTCAACGATGACTTCGCGATCGATTGAACCATTTACATATGAAACCAATTCCCTTTGTCTCGCGATACTATACTTATCCGAGGTTTGATCGTTGGTATCTCCATACCTAGTTCTACCTCGTTACTGATAAGTACTCTTTACTCGTTCCGTGATATGTCATCCCTTGTGACCTAGTCACATGCTTGCAAGCTAACTAGATGACATTCCACCGAGAGGGCCCAGAGCATATCTATCCGTCATATGGATGGACAAATCCCAATCTTGGTTCATGCGCTTCAACACATACTTTCAGAATACCCAATGACACTTTTATAACCACCCAGTTACGAAGCGGCGTTTGATGTCATCAAAGTATCCATCCGGTGATGGTGATTAACATAACCTCATGGTCGAAGGATTAGGTTACTATGCATTTAAAAGCTTACAGCAATACGAACTTAATGACTTGATCTTATGCTACGCTTACTATGGGTGTGTGTGTCCATCACATCATTCTCCTAATGATATAACCTTGTTATTAACGACATCCAATATCCATGATCAGGAAACCATGATCATCCATTAATCAACAAGCTAGTTTAACAAGAGGCTTACTAGGGACTCTTTTATGTTTACAAAACACACATGTATTAGTGTTTCCTAATAATACAATTATAGCATGGGATGTAAACATTTATCATAAACATAAAGATATAATAATAACCACTTTATTATTGCCTCTTGGGCATATCTCCAACAAGGTTTGTGTGGACGGCGGTAAACGACTGGGAACCCGAAAATGTGACTGGGCTTGTCGATACAGCGAAAACGTGTCACGATCCAAAACAGTACAGGTGCTCCACGCACAATCTTAATAAAACAGTAACATGGCATAAGTACAAGATAGTAATAAAGCCCCAAACTAATTGTGGCCCCAAGGAATACGATTGAATCAAGCTCTGGCTCGGGAGGGTCCATAAGGCCTCTCGGATGTGGATAGTGCGAATAGTCAAGGAACATGAATCAAGTACTCGGGGTCCTACGGGACACAAGTGAGCATGAAAAACCAAATAGCAGATATTGCTCACCGGTGCCTCTTTCATTAGTTATCCCATTACTACTCCGGTTAAGTTGTTTAGGTACCTCGTTATTCATCAGACACTCACATACCCTACACATGCTTTTCTACGACTCGCATGGCTCAAACATCTCCTGTAGTAATGGCTCATGGGATGGAGGAACAAGCTTCGGTGGGGTTTGAAAATAAAGGCTATGCAGTACTTGGGATTCAGTTTAATGCAACACGACTCAATGATGCAAGAATAAGATAGAGGCAATAGGTACTGTATGTATGCAAGCATGTGGTAGTGCTTTCCTGGCATCTCAGTTGAAGCAAGAGATGGATCTGGGTAGTACTCCTCTGATTCCTGATAATTCTCCTGCTGGGTGTCTATTCGAAGAAGAACCAAACAAACAAGGGCCAACATAAATAAAGTGCACAAGCATATGAATTAAAATGCGACAAGCAAACAAGCATGCCATAATGAATGATGCACAATTTGCATGGCATTAAAGTAGCACGGCAAAGGTGAGGTGTGGATACAAGAAATAAAGCATTTTATTATTTATTTAACCAAGTTTTATTGTCATAAACAGTTCAGATTTTTAATAACAACATGATGCATGCTTCAATTCAGAACAAGGACTGCATAGATAGAACGGGCTCGTCGTGCTGATCGATTTAGACATATTATTTGCCCAATTTGGAGTTGTAGAATTAAAGTTATTAATTAATTAAGGAAAAGGGCATTTTATTGTAATTTTAATCATCTCGAAATTTAAAGTGTTCAAAACATATTTTGAATGGCATATTTGAATTCCTCACATTTTTCTGATTCCAAAACATATATTATTTGTATTATTTGGATTTGTATTTTAAAAATTATTTAAATCTAATTTGAATTTAACTCAAATTTGGAAAAGGTTTAATTGAAACAGCAAAGCAGAAAACCATTTGCACTCAGACAGATTCAGCCACCGTCACTGACGGGTGGGCCTTGCGCTGACTGGGCCACGCGCGCGAAAACACTTTTCCACCGCGGGCTTGGCTAGCCACTGAGGTCGACAGGCTGGGCCAGCGGCTTCGGGCCCACGCGACAGTGGGGTTGCCCCCAGAGGCTGACATGTGGGGCTAGGGCTGGAGCGCAGGTTATGGCCTGGAAATTAGACGGACTTTTCTGCAAGATGCTAGTGCGGCTGACTAGTGGGCCCCGAGGTACCGCGGATTGAGAGCGAAAAACAAAATGGGGGCTTTTGTAAATTACCACAGGCCCGATACTGTTCTTCGTCTCCACCGTCTGACGGGAAATCGGCGCGCAGCGCAGAGCGGGGGATCGAACCCGGGTCGCGGGCGTCCGTGCTGAGGGGGCTAGCCAGTGCGGTAGGCTAAGGGAGCTGTTAGGAGGGGGTTTGGGGCCTAGCTAAGGCTCTGTGCGGCGCGGGGAGGTCGCAGACGACGGCGAGCGGCAACGCACTGAGACCGTTCGACAGAAAGAGCGGCGGTGCTAGACGGTGACAGCGAGGCGGAGCATGTCAGGGAGGGAGAGTGGCTCACCGCGGGTTGGCCGGTGGGGTCAGATCAGGGAGAAGCGCAACGGATCGACGACGACGCAGACGCTTTGGCGGGCTAGGGTTTCATCGGGACGGCGCGGTACTGGCGCATCTGGGGCTTCTCCTTCGCGTCGGCGTGTACGAGTCGAGGTAGGGGACTGTTCTCGGTCTCCCAGGCCACCTCCACGTCGCGCTGACCGGCTGGAACGACGGGGGCGATGTGGTGCTGGCGGCGACCGGCGGGAGGTGCTGGTGGCGGAGAGAAAGAAGGAGGAGAGGAGGGCAGGCTCGGGCAGATCTGGGTGAGCCAGGAGAGTCGTGTGGGCGAGGGAAATCGAGAGAGAGAGAGAGGAGGGGCAGCCATGGCAGGGGGTAGATAAAGTGGCCTCGGTTGCCACCTTTTCTTCCTCCTCACATGGGCGAGCTAGGGCTTGTCCTGGGGCTGGGCAGCGACAGAGGAGAGGCTGCAGGTGGACCAGGGACGGCGTGGTGGCTGCAGGGTGGGGCTAGCACGCGGTGGAGAAAGAGAGAAAGAATAGGGGGGTAGCTCGGGCTAGGTAGATGGGGTAGCTCGGGCTAGGGTTTTGTTTAGGGTTAGAGAGAGGAGTGGCTGGGGTGTGGGCCAGGGAGAGGGTGGCCAGGTGTCCATCAGCAGGTTAGAGAGAGAGGGGAAGTAAGAGAGAGGTGGGAGGAGGTTTAGGGTTTAGGAGAATTAGGGTTAGGAGAAGAATAAAGAGAGTAGCTAGGTTAGATTTTATTAGGTTTTAGATTGTTAAAACTTGTGCAAATGATCAACCCAAGTGGAACATGGAGCTTGATCTAGCTTGAGCTAAGGTGAAAGAGAGACAAGGAAGAAGGAGGGAGAAAAGAGATATGTGGAAAAGAGTCTCATATGATCATGCATGGAGAAAACAATATAAAAGAAGGAGATGTGGTTGAGGATATGGGAATGGTGGAATGGAAAGAGATGGTTCACAAAGAAATAACCACTAAAGTCAAAGGCAAAACCCATGGAGTAGAAGGTGGTGAAGAAGTTTGCATGGCCCATGCAAAATAATAATGCCATGATTTATTTTGTGAAAACAATAATAATATTATGGCATTATTCTTATGCATTTCCATGAAGTGGAGAAAAAGCCAAGCACAAGAATTTAAAGGATTTAATCCACCCCAAACTACATGAGCTAGAATTAAAATATCAAAGGAAAAAAGAAATACAAGCTCATGGTTAATGGGATGGTGGAATTATAAAGTGGTGAAAGAAAAGATAATGGAGGTGAATAAAAGATATGCCCCCAACTCAACTTGGGCATTTAGACAATATATCAATAACCAAATACAATATCAAGAGGCAAATACAATTAATAATGCATGTGATAGAAGAACCAAAAGAAAAGGGGTTTTATATGATGCTCAAATGCAAGGTGGCATGATGACATGAGCATGATATAATTATGATGCAACAATTATATATATGAAGTAGCCAATATCTTACTGGACCAAGTAGCATTACAATTGTTAGACAATTGGGATGCTACAACTCTCCCCCACTAAACAGGAATCTCGCCCCGAGATTCTAGGAAGAAGAAGACTCAAAGAGGGTAGGGTACTTGGCACGGAGCTCATCTTCACGTTCCCAGGTGGCTTCATCAACGGAATGGTGCGACCACTGCACCTTGCAGAATTTGATGGACTTGTTATGAGTCCTTCTTTCTACGACTTCAAGAATTTTTGTGGGGTGTTCTTGATAAGACAGATCTTCTTGGAGATTGATGAGTTCATGGTCCACGGTCCTGCCGGGATCCTTGAAGCACTTCTTGAGTTGGGAGATGTGGAAAACATCGTGGACTTTGAGTTGATCAGGAAGCTCAAGAGCATAAGCAACTTCTCCTCTTCTTCCACGAATTTTGAAAGGACCGATGTATCTAGGAGCCAGCTTTCCTTTGATACCAAAGCGGTGCGTACCTCTCATGGGAGTGACACGAAGGTAAACGAGATCACCAGGGACATACGCCATGTCCGTGTGCTTTCTGTCGTAATTGCTCTTCTGGCGACTTTGAGCAATCTTCAGATTTTCAAGAATGATGTGAACTTTCTCCTCCGCTTGAGTTACAATGTCAGGGCCAAACAATATTCTTTCACCTGCGCCCGACCAACCAATCGGAGTTCTGCCTTTGCGACCATAGAGAGCCTCAAATGGTGCCATCTTTAGACTTTTCTGGAAACTGTTGTTGTAAGAGAATTCAGCATAAGGAAGACATTCTTCCCACTTCATGCCGAAAGAGATAACGCAAGCACGAAGCATATCTTCTAGAATCTGATTGATCCTTTCAACTTGTCCTTGCGACTGAGGGTGGTAAGCTGTGCTGAAGTTTAATTTTGTTCCCAAAGCATTTTGGAAACTTCCCCAGAACTTGGAAGTGAAAATGCTTCCACGGTCTGAACTGATCTCAAGAGGAACTCCATACAGAGAGACAATTTTGTTGATATAGAGCTCAGCCAATTGAATTGCAGAAATTGTTTCCTTGACTGGAAAGAAGTGAGCTACTTTGGAAAGCCTGTCAATGACAACAAAAATTGCATTGTTGCCCTTCTGCGACCTTGGAAAACTAGTGATGAAGTGCATCTCTACTTTCTCCCATTTCCATTCCGGAGGCTTCAATGGCTGTAGAAGACCGGAAGGTTTCTGATGGACAGCTTTAACTCTGTGACAAACATCGCACTCTGAGACATACTTGGCACAATATCGTTTCAAACCAGGCCACCAATATTGTGTTTTCAAGTCCATGTACATCTTAGTGCTTCCAGGGTGGATAGAAAGAACAGAATCATGCGCCTCCTTGAGAACTTGCTCCCTTAAACCCGGGTAGTTCGGAACAAACATCCGGTGTTCAAAGAAAAGAGTGCCTTGGTCATCAACGTGGAAAGAGTCGTACTTCGGAAGTTGAATGTTGGAGATGATCTTTTTAGAGTAAGGATCCCCAAGCTGAATGGAACGGACCTTTTCTTCCAAGAGAGGTGTTGCTAGAAGGTTCAGAAGATACCCTTGATCCACAATTTCAAGGTTGAGCTTGCGGAATTCCTCGCACAAGAGAGGCTGTTGTTCTTCCACCATGAGATTGTTGACATAAGCTTTTCGGCTGAGAGCATCGGCCATGACATTGGCTTTCCCCGGGGTGTAGTTGATGGTCAAATCGAAATCATTGATTGTTTCAATCCACCTCCTCTGACGAAGGTTGAGATCAGGCTGTGTGAAGATATACTTCAGACTCTTGTGATTAGAAAAAATCTCACAACGGTTGCCAAGCAAGTAATGCCTCCATACTTTTAACGCAAAGACAACTGCTGCGAGTTCGAGGTCATGTGTAGGATAGTTGATCTCATGCGTCTTCAACTGACGAGATGCATAAGCAACAACTTGCTTTTCTTGCATAAGGACCACACCCAATCCTTACAAAGAGGCATCACAGAATATCTGGAAAGGCTTTGATGTATCTGGAGGAACTAAGACTGGTGTGGAAGTGAGCTTCTCTTTGAGTGTTTCAAAGCTTGCTTGACATGCAGGAGTCCAAAGATATTTCTTGCCTTTCTTGAGGAGATCGGTAAGAGACTTCGCAATCTTTGAGAAGTTTTGAACGAATCGCCGGCAGTAACTGGCCAAACCAAGGAAACTTCGGACTTCTTTGACATTTATGGGTGGAAGCCAGTCCATAATTGTCTTAATAGTTTCTGGGTTGATGGCAATGCCCTTGGCAGAGATGACGTGACCAAGGTAGGTGACTTGAGGCAGCCAAAACTCACACTTGGAGAACTTTGCATACAGGCGGTTCTCACGAAGTTTGTTTAGGACACACCGAAGGTGTTCTTCGTGTTCTTCCTTAGACTTAGAATAGACTAGAATGTCATCCAGATAGACCACAACAAACTTATCAAGATATTCCATGAAAACCGAGTTCATAAGCCTCGAGAAGGTGGCAGGTGCATTGGTGAGACCGAAAGACATGACTGTGTACTCATACAGGCCATAACGGGTGGTGAAAGCTGTTTTGGGAACATCTTCCTTGCGAATCTTGATTTGATGGTAACCACTTCTCAAATCAAGCTTAGAGAATACCACAGCTCCAGCTAGCTGATCGAAGAGATCATTAATCCGCGGAAGGGGATATTTATTCTTGATGGTTTTAGCATTGAGTGCCCGATAGTCAACACAAAGTCTATCAGTCTTGTCTCTCTTCTTCACAAAGATGGTTGGACTACCCCAAGAAGAAGTACTGTGCTGAATGAAACCCAACTTCTCTTGTTCATCCAATTGACGTTTGAGTTCAGCCAACTCAGCAGGACCCATTTTATAAGGCCGCTTGGAGATAGGAGTGGTGCCAGGTTCAAGTTCAATGACAAACTCAACCTCACGATCCAGAGGCATACCTGGCAACTCTTCAGGAAAGACATCTGGAAACTCACAGACTACAGGAACACTCTGAATACCTTCCATAGCATCATCATTCAGAGCCGCCAAAGAATAAAGCTGAATTGCAGGAGTCAGACTTGGAGAATAGACTATATGGCCTTCAGGAATTTTTAGAGAAACCGAACGTTCCGCACAATCAATCACAGCTGCATTTTCTGTCAACCAATCCACGCCCAAGATAACATCAATATCAGAATTGCCCAGAATAATTAAGGAAGCCGGAAACGAAAAGCCACCAATCTCAATTTGATTGTTATGGCTGATATGAGCAGCCCTCATGTTTGACCCAGGAGATTGTACCACAAGACGATGCAATAAAGGAACCATAGCCAGATCTTGCTCATGAGCAAACTTGTGAGAAACAAAAGAATGCGAAGCACCAGAATCAAACAAAACTCATGCAGGAACTGAGTTAACAGGAAGCATACCCATCACAACTCCAGAGGCATGCTCAGCTTGAGCGGCGTTGACACAGTTGGCACGAGCACCCGTAGACCCAGGCTTAGTGTTGATGTTGAGAGCCCGAGGTGGAGGTGCACGAATCATAGGAGCACTTGCCGCAGGTCTCGGAGGTGGTGGTGGAAGAGCTTTGTTGTTCATTGGACAATTCCAGTGCTGATGCTCAGTGTTTCCACAAGTATAGCAAGCACCAGGTGGACGTGGAGCAACGTAGCCAGGGACTCCGCCAGACGCTCCAGGGTAGTTGTGGTTGTAGCCCCTGGGAGCCGCAGTGAAGGAGTTTGGTGGCCTTGGTGCGTAGCTTGACGGTCTTGGTGGAGCAGGGAGCGACAGTGGGGTGTTAGGAACCCAGACACGACGCTTAGAAGGAGTTGTCATAGCAGAAGAGCTTGCTGTATCACGGCTGTGTTTCTTTGACTCCTCAAACACTTGCCTACTTGCTTCTTCCTGTAGAGCTGTGTGTTGAAGTTCCAGAAAAGATGCCGGCCTTGCATGAGTGATTGCATATTTGATGGAAGCATTGAGGCCTTGCCGAAACCTCTTTTGCTTCTTCTTGTCATCAGAGATCTCATCGCCACCATAACGAGATAGGTTCATGAAGTTTCTGATGTAGGTGTTGACATTGTCAGTGCCCTGCTTGAGGTTGAGAAACACTTCCTTCATCCTTTCCATGACAATTTCTGACAGATATTGCTCTTTGAAAGCAGCAGTGAACCGCTCCCAGGTAGGCTGATAACCAGAAAGATCTGCCTTGAGGTAATTTTCCCACCAAAGAGCTGCATCTCCCTTCAGAAGGTGAGTAGCACACTTGACCCATTCTTGCTCGGGAACATCCGCAGTCATCAGCAACCTTGACACTTCACGAAGCCAATCATCCGCATCAAGTGGCTGATCAGACACCTCAAATTGGCGTGGGTTGAACTTGAGAAAACTCTTGATGTCTCCTCGCTTGGGAGGTGGAGGTAACGGAACAAACTCATTCCCTCCTCACGCTTTCCTCGAAGCGCTGCTGGTTTTGTTGCATAGTGCCCAAAGCATTTGCAATACTTGCCAAAGCAGCCCCGAGTTCAGGTGGTATGTCCTCCTCAGAACGGCGTGGTGGTGCCATCCTGTGATTGATATAAAACACAAGTCAGTACTATAATGGAGAATGATAATAATCCAAAATAGTACCAAAATGGAATTAATCAAGATTAAAGAATGCAATTCACTGAGATGATATTAAAATATCAACAAAGTTCAAGGCAACTAGAAGATATTAAGCATAACGCACACGACTGAACAAGGAGTGTGGTACACAACTAACAAAGAAAAAATTTCCGCAAATTTCGGCATTAAAATACCACTATATGCGCAAAACCACTTAACGAATCAAGATTAGTAACTCTACTAGTTCAATATACAAAAGCAAATGATAAAAGTAGTGGTATGGTCGCGACTCCATCCCGCACTCAAATCATTACTCCGCACATGAATCAGTAAAACACATATCCCAACACCTTCTTCTTAAGATGAACCTAAAGATTGGTAACTACGGAAACGAACACCCCAAATAAGATAACGTCGGATAACAAAGAGTAAGATAGATCGCATCGGTGTACAACGAATCAGAATAGATCGCGTCGGTTTACAAAGGCTTGTCGGTATGGAATGTACCAACAGTTGATAACCAAAAGACAGATAGTGATAACATGTTGGATGCAACAGATAGACAAGGAATTCACACACACACACACTATGGTACTATGGAACCCAGAACACGTGAATCCTAGTTTGAATTTTAGGAGAGGATTGAAAACGTTACACTTCCTTACCAGAAAAAGGGTGGGTGGGTGGGTAAGAACAAAAATGGAAGCAGTCCTACTCTCACGTTTTGTTTTTCCCTAGTATACATAACTACCAAAATATTTTCTAGACTGACACCATTTTGGCTAAGACCCTGAAGGGCGGGATGGCTCTGATACCAATTGTAACTACCTCGGTGAATTACGCTCTTAGTTAATGCCTGGATGAACGAAAGTGGTTAAAATAGTACGGTGAGGCCCAGGGCCACTCACGGTAGACCTTTCGGCCGTCCTAACCACTTTCAGACAACGGGACAAGAACGAGCGGCGTAATCGGCAGGCGAAGGGATCAACTACATACACAAATGAGTATGTATGCAAGCCACATACAACAGTCCTCAGAGCCATTACATCTAAAAGAAATAGAAATAATGCAACGCCATACGGCAAGATCCAAATGTCCTAGATAGATATAATAATTTAGGATAGCTCCTCATACATCACACATCAGAGTATCAGGCGGAAGCGGAAAACAAGATCTGAGTACGGATAAGAAGCAAATTGGCATAAGATGCCCCATAAATAAACACATCCCGCCCACAGATCTCACGGATCCCCGTTCCCGGAATCTCTACACCGAATGATTGTTGCCAACATCATCTGTCTCTTCCACCCAGTATCCATCTTGCGGGTACACCTGTTCATCTGAATCAAACAATTTATCGTGTGAGACCCTAGGGGTACTCAACAAGTCTTTATGCCGCTAAAGGGGACACAACCTGGGGTGACACAATTGCAGCAAAAGATAATACCTAACAATTCTACAGATACTCGCTAACCATCCGCCTAACCAATGATAGACGGATGTCCGTGAATTAAGACAACAGTTATAACACTATAATTAACAGATCCATCCTCCTCCTCGCTTACCAACGAGGAAGCGGACGAACAACCCCCATCATCCATTGGCAGTTTTATTAACCATTCCATGAGTATTGCACTATTTACTAGTCAAGTACTTAGTCAATTTAAAAGCGGTACTTTAGTTATACTTGTCTATGATCGAGAAACTGTGCTCCAAGTCGTCCATAACCACGGACACGGCTTTCAGAAAGATTTACCCTGCAGGGGTGCACGAATAGCAACACACACTCGATCAACCTCGGAAAAACCAAATCAAAACCCAACGAGGCATTCACGATAAAGCCATCATAGGATTCAAAAATATTTCAGGGGGCCACCCCATTAAGCTACCCGCAATGAAGTTGGCCGGCTCCGAGACGGACCCAAGGTTTGTGTGGACGGCGGTAAACGACTGGGAACCCGAAAATGTGACTGGGCTTGTCGATACAGCGAAAACGTGACACGATCCAAAACAGTACAGGTGCTCCACGCACAATCTTAATAAAACAGTAACATGGCATAAGTACAAGATAGTAATAAAGCCCCAAACTAATTGTGGCCCCAAGGAATACGAATGAATCAAGCTCTGGCTCAGGGGGGTCCATAAGGCCTCCCGGATGTGGATAGTGCGAATAGTCAAGGAACAAGAATCAAGTACTCGGGGTCCTACGGGACACAAGTGAGCATGAAAAACCAAATAGCAGATATTTCTCACCGGTGCCTCTTTCATTAGTTATCCCATTACTACTCCGGTTAAGTTGTTTAGGTACCTCGTTATTCATCAGACACTCACATACCCTACACATGCTTTTCTACGACTCGAATGGCTCAAACATCTCCTGTAGTAATGGCTCATGGGATGGAGGAACAAGCTTCGGTGGGGTTTGAAAATAAAGGCTATGCAGTACTTGGGATTCAGTTTAATGCAACGCGACTCAATGATGCAAGAATAAGATAGAGGCAATAGGTATTGTATGTATGCAATCATGTGGTAGTGCTTGCCTGGCAGTTCAGTTGAAGCGAGAGATGGATCTGGGTAGTACTCCTGTGATTCCTGGTAATTCTCCTGCTGGGCGTCTATTCGAAGAAGAACCAAACAAACAAGGGCCAACATAAATAAAGTGCACAAGCATATGAATTAAAATACGACAAGCAAACATGCATGCCATGATGAATGATGCACAATTTGCATGGCATTAAAGTAGCACGGCAAAGGTGAGGTGTGGATACAAAAAAATAAAGCATTTTATTATTTATTTAACCAAGTTTTATTGTCATAAACAGTTCAGATTTTTAATAACAACATGATGCAGCTTCAATTCAGAACAAGGACTGCATAGATAGAACGGGCTCGTCGCGCTGATCGATTTAGACATATTATTTGCCCAATTTGGAGTTGTAGAATTAAAGTTATTAATTAATTAAGGAAAAGGGCATTTTATTGTAATTTTAATCATCTCTAAATTTAAAGTGTTCAAAACATATTTTGAATGGCATATTTGAATTCCTCACATTTTTCTGATTCCAAAACATATATTATTTGTATTATTTGGATTTGTATTTTAAAAATTATTTAAATCTGATTTGAATTTAACTCAAATTTGGAAAAGGTTTAATTGAAACAGCAAAGCAGAAAACCATTTGCACCCAGACAGATTCAGCCACCGTCACTGACGGGTGGGCCTTGCGCTGACTAGGCCACGCGCGCGAAAACACTTTTCCACTGCGGGCTTGGCTAGCCACTGAGGTCGACAGGCTGGGCCAGCGGCTTCGGACCCACGCGACAGTGGGGTTGCCCCCAGAGGCTGACAGGTGGGGCTAGGGCTGGAGCACGGGTTACGGCCTGGAAATTAGAGGGACTTTTCTGCAAGATGCTAGTGCGGCTGACTAGTGGGCCCCGAGGTACCGCGGATTGAGAGCGAAAAACAAAAAGGGGGCTTTTGTAAATTACCACAGGTTCAGTACTGTTCTTCGTCTCCATCGTCTGACGGGAAATCGACGCGCAGCGCAGAGCAGGGGATCGAACCCGGGTCGCAGGCGTCGCGGTGAGGGGGCTAGCCAGTGCGGTAGGCTAGGTAGATGGGGTAGCTCGGGCTAGGGTTTTGTTTAGGGTTAGAGAGAGGAGTGGCTGGGGTGTGGGCCAGGGAGAGGGTGGCCAGGTGTCCATCAGCAGGTTAGAGAGAGAGGGGAAGTAAGAGAGAGGTGGGAGGAGGTTTAGGGTTTAGGAGAATTAGGGTTAGGAGAAGAATAAAGAGAGTAGCTAGGTTAGATTTTATTAGGTTTTAGATTGTTAACACTTGTGCAAATGATCAACCCAAGTGGAACATGGAGCTTGATCTAGCTTGAGCTAAGTTGAAAGAGAGACAAGGAAGAAGGAGGGAGAAAAGAGATATGTGGAAAAGAGTCTCATATGATCATGCATGGAGAAAACAAAATAAAAGAAGGAGATGTGGTTGAGGATATGGGAATGGTGGAATGGAAAGAGATGGTTCACAAAGAAATAACCACTAAAGTCAAAGGCAAAACCCATGGAGTAGAAGGTGGTGAAGAAGTTTGCATGGCCCATGCAAAATAATAATGCCATGATTTATTTTGTGAAAACAATAATAATATTATGGCATTATTCTTATGCATTTCCATGAAGTGGAGAAAAAGCCAAGCACAAGAATTTAAAGGATTTAATCCACCCCAAACTACATGAGCTAGAATTAAAATATCAAAGGAAAAAGAAATACAAGCTCATGGTTAATGGGATGGTGGAATTATAAAGTGGTGAAAGAAAAGATAATGGATGTGAATAAAAGATATGCCCCCAACTCAACTTGGGCATTTAGACAATATATCAATAACCAAATACAATATCAAGAGGCAAATACAATTAATAATGCATATGATAAAAGAACCAAAAGAAAAGGAGTTTTATATGATGCTCAAATGCAAGGTGGCATGATGACATGAGCATGATATAATTATGATGCAACAATTATATATATGAAGTAGCCAATATCTTACTGGACCAAGTAGCATTACAATTGTTAGACAATTGGGATGCTACAGTGGTCCAAGGGCTGGCGGTGTGGGGTGGACAGGGAAGTGCGGTAGGGTTCGGCGGAGCTAGGGACGGTGCTGGTTTGGCACTGCACGGTCGCTGGTGCGTTGCCCGCGTTTGGCCAGCGACGACCATATTTGGGCGGCGCACTACTACTGCTAGCGGTGAAGGGGGAGCTGGTCTGGGCTGGGGTAGATGCTAGGAGGACAGGGGATTAGTGGGAGACCAAATTGGTCGATGATCATTGTGGAAACAGTGAAGCTACTCTAGTGTTGATTCAGTGCCTGCCATGTGTTCGACAGAATGCCCGCATGAAGATAAGTTTTGAATTTTGGATTCAAATTTTTTGAGTGTTCTCCACTCAAGCTTGAGATTCTATGCCTGCTTGGAAAGGTCAAGGAGAATTCATTTGGGTGGTTTTTGAAAAGGTGTGATCTATGCACCTACACTTGATTCCATTTTCAAATGTCATTTAAATTTAGAGTTCAAATGTCTTTGTAAGATTTCAAAGTGGGCCTTGGTAGATCATTACTTGTACTAACAAGGGGTGCAAAGAGTTAGAATTGTTTCTGTTGGACTTTGAGTTCTAGGAACATCCAAAGTGACCTAGTGGATTAAAATGGCACAAATGACCATTTGCATTTATTAATTCCATTTGATTTTCTTTTCTTTGGATTTTGCTTGGGAATGATCTAGATGATGTGTAATTTACCTTGGAATCATTTTACAATCAATAGATCACTTAAACATGGCAATTCAAAACAACTCCTATTTTAAATGCACACACATATGAATGCTTAAAGATTTTTAAATGGAAAAGTTTTTGTTAACCCTAAATTGGGTAGATTTGATCTTGATCACTTGGATTAAAGTTTTGGGATGTTACACTCCTCTTCAGCATGGTCGAGGCGGGCACGCAGGGAAGCATCGTCGGGATTGGCCCGCACCGCTTACCGGAGGTCGGCCCACACCAATGCGAGTTGGTCCCATCGCTGATACTCCGGCAGGAAGACGCGTTCCGCTACGTCCATCGTGAAAGGCACGTCGGTGGTCACATGTCGGTTATAGAAAGGGCGACGCGGTAGGAGGCGCAATGTTATCCACGGGTGCCCCGGAATGGGAGGTGGTGATGACCCACAAGTATAGGGGGTGTATTGTAGTATTTTCGATAAGTAAGAGTGTCGAACCAATGAGGAGCAAAAGGTGTTGACGAGTGGCTTGGAGCAGGAATTCTCTGTAAATACTTAGCAAACGGATTTTTAGGGATTTTTGATAATGCAGGTAAATAAGGTACGAGTAAATAAAAGACAGTAATAATAAATGCAGCAAGTGGCCCAATCCTTTCTTTAGCAAAGGACAAGCCGGTTGTATTACTTAAGATGACCAAACGTTCTCGAGGACACACGAGAATATAGTCAAGTGCTCTCGCTTCACATAGTTGATTAATCTTTTTTAGTTTGACAAGTGTTATGTGGGTGAACTTGTGCTAATGTACCGACCTTTCTAGGACTAATACATACTTGTGATTATACCCCTTGCAAGCATCCGCAAGTACAAGAAAGTAATTAAGATAAAAACCTAACCACAGCTTTAAACTCTAAGATCCTGGCATTCCTTGTGCAAAGGTTTCCTAACGAGGGTTCAGGTTTCTGTCACTCCGACAACCCCTATGATTAGTAGTCAAATACACAATGTATTCCCCTAGGCCCATAAATGTGAAGTGTAATGTAGTCGACGTTCACATGACACCACTAGAAAAACAACACCACAACTTAAATAACAAAATATTGAATCTTTCTCAACACAATTCCACTACTAACAACATGACTTCTCCCATGTCCTCAAGAACTACACGAACTACTCATAAGACACCATATGGATCAAGATCAGAGATGATATAATGATAAGTAACAATCTGAACATAACAATAATTTAATAGTTCCACTCAATAGCATCAACTACAACAAGTAATCAACACGGGGAAAGTTTCCCCTAAGAACTATGCAAGATTCATACCAATTGTTACAGCGGTATGAAGTGGTGATGATGCTGCTGGTGGAGATGATGATGGAGATGATGGAGAGTCAGGAATGGGCCAGGGTGGCCACACCACCTGGTGGCACGGTCTAGGGTAGCCCGCGCCAGGGGGTGGTGTGGGCCCCCTGTGGCCTATATCCACTCCCCCTTCTGGCATACTTCGTCTTCGAGAAAAATAGGATTTTTCATGTATTTTTCCGGATTTTCTGATCTTCGCAAATTTCGCCTCCAAACAGCCTTTTTCCATCAGAATCCTTACTGCAGCGGTCCATCCTTCAAAAGTCATAAACCATGCAAAAACAATGAAATAACATAAGTATCATCTCTTAATATGAAATATATAAAGGAATAACAGTAAATTATGATATAGAATAGTGATGCAAAATGGACGTATCAGGTGGCAACACGTCCGCTTCCTCCGGCGGGTCCGAACGCCACCACCCCGGCGTGCGCTTAGGGGGGTGAGATTTCTGGGTGATTGTCGTGGCCGCTAGATCGGCAACGAGGAAGGACAGACATGGCGGCATGGGGAGGTAGGGTTTCTGGCCTTCCCTTTTTATGGACGCGCCTGAACGTGGCGGGAAACGCCTAGAAAAGGCGGGAATCGGCGAGAAACGACTAGAAGAAAACCGGCGGGCGGCGGGGCGGAAACGAACTGGATATATACTGACGCCAGCGTCTATGAGCGGGCCTATTTCAGACGCTGGCATTTAGATCGCGCCGCTGGACGCGGTCATTCGGATAGACCGGACCGTTAATACAAATTAACCATGGATCGACCCAGACGAACGGAAACTACGCGTGTTTAAGTCGGCCCCACGGATGACCGGTGAAACAAGAACCGAATCCCCAATTTTCCCAAACCCGACGCCCCAATTTGATTTCCCAATTTCCTTCCCGCCCAAACCACACACTCTCTCCCCGCCGGCCGCCGCCTAGGCCTCCCTTTCTCATGGACGCCGCCGCCTCGAGCCCCGCAAGCTCGTCGCTGGAAGCCGTGGCCACCGCCTTCCGGTCCCGCGTCAACGAGCTCCAGGACCTCGCCCTTGCCCGCAACAGTGAGCTTTTCCCCAGCCCAGCCCACTCCCAAACCCTAGAACAGACACCCTAGCGTCGTGGCCCCTGACCCGTTATCTTACCCGTACGCAGTGTACCCGGCGACGGCGGTGCCTGACCTCGCCGCCGTGGACGCCTCGGTGACGGCCATGGAGGCGCAGGTGCAGGCCATCCGCCGCCGCCTGCAGGAAGAGCTCGATGCCATCCCCAAGGCCAAGGTACCGTTCCGTGCTCAATATATCCATAGTTGCCAGATCTCGTGTTCTATGGGCTGCGGTCTGTCTCTGAATGCCAATTTCTCTGTTTCTTTGAGAAGCCAGAACGGGTGTGGTAAATAGCAAACAGGGAAGGGGAACCATTAAGATATCTTGATGAGAGACTAATCTGGTAACCTTAGAATTTTCTTTCGGGGATATGGTGGTACAATTACGAATACAGCACGTGAGTAGGACTCATTAAAATATTGAAGTGATTGTGTACCTGTCTCTTGCTCCTACCCTGATTGTGAGGACATCAGGAATGCAAATTGTCGAGTGATGGTGGTGTTTGCTAAACAAAACGGGCTAATGCTTCACCTGCTGTTTCTTGTGATGGATGATCGATTGATTTAAATCATAGGGCATGCAATTGATTAATTTTTTCTTTTTAAAAGGGGATATGAACTGTAATTTATAGTCTGTACCTTTTTAAAATTGGAGTACATATTACCAGCATGTAAGGTCAAAATTCAACCCAAATTTACCCTAAAAAAGATCCAAATAAAGGTGGAGAGAAGCATAAATCGGTGAGATAGAAGAAGAGATACATCATGCAGGAGGAAGAACATAGACAGGAGATTTCATTTTATTTGTTTGATGCCCTTTCCTCAGATGCTTCTGCTTCTGGAGTTACCAGTAGAGGCATTGTCCTATGTCCACCTTAGCCCGTCCATGACCATTGAGCCAAGTGGATATGTGGGATCGGTGTTACATTACCTGCCCCCATAAAACATTGGCTTCCCGCATACAATGACTTGTTCCTCTAGCACTACTTTGTAGCTCCAACTTATATGTGGAATGTTTCTCAACCTTGAAACTCTGCTACTAGTTTCACTTCAGTTACAAGAAGTGTTGTCACTCTTCCAGAAATAATCGTCTGGACGCCAGGAGCTCATGGCTTGTACTGATTTTTTTTTCCAAATTTCAGAAATGATCGACCAGACGCCACGATCCCATCGCCTGTACTGGATGTTTTTAAAAACGGATCAATAGACATACATCCTTGCACCTGTCATCGCTTTAGTGCCTGAAATACCATCACTCAATAGCATTGTATCATCTGTATAGAAACCTTTGGTTCCCATTCTAAGGTCAGGGCATTCCCATGCACATGCTGATATTGCCAAATGACACACACAAAAACTTGCACCGGTTCACTAGCATCAAACAACTATAAAGATGATATGTATACTGGTTGGTTATCCATTTGGATTCAGCAGTTACCATGTCTACATATGCTTCAAAGATTTGCCTAATTTTGCCAAGATGCAACTTATTTATCATGTCAACACCGCCACTGCCAATCTAAATCTCTTTCATACAGGGATATCATTCTCAAAGAAAACAGCTCATATTTCCTAGATAGAGGAAGTTTCTTAGTACTAAGTGAGGCCAGAACAACCTCTCTTTAATTTGACTCAAGTATTAGTCCAACTACTTATAATTCAACATGCACTTCCCAGTTCTTCTTCCAATCCATGTGTTATGTTTGTGATTTGTGAAATCACGTGCGAAGTGCTAACAATATCTCCATGGGTTGGCATAAATTGCTTGCACAAAGTCACGATGATGTCAACTGGATGCTGACTCCAGTTTTGGCCCAACTCAAATTGCATTTGTACAAAGCCAACAACCCCACTGAACATGTTACGATAATTATCGCCATGCAAAATCATAGACGACACTGAGGCACGATGTTTGGTAACGCAGTTCGGCATACGCCTACTCTGCGGGGCATGACTACGGGCGCTCCTCCCCAAGATACCGCAACGGCCGCCCTAGGCGCCGGCACAAGTCGTCGGCTCCTCCTACGAGCCTATTGCTATCAAGTCGTCATAGGTTACATCGTGCGGCACCCCCCACATTATATGGGAGGCCTAGGCTACAATAGTCCAACTCTACTACTACTCGTAACCTATCCACACATAATACAACTCCAAGTCCTAACGTAACCCAACTCGTACATAATATTCGACACAAATACAACAAACTCCACCTTGGCGAATATTCTCCGCCACCTTGAATTTGTCCAAGTGTCAAAACTCCATGTACTCCGGACTTGAGTTGTCTTCTTCGTAGCTTAGAGTAAGCTATCCGACGAGTCTGAATCAGACCCGCCGCCTCCATGGAACACTTGTGCTCCTCCTGCAACTTTAGTCTCCATGACTCCACCTGCAACTAAGAGAACTTCTCCGTTGCTGTCCAAGTCATCACCATGAGATGCTACAGCACATGACCCACCATTGAGTTCTGAACAAACCCTCTTCATATGTCCCCACTGCTTGCACTTGTAGCACTGCACCTTCTTCTTTTTCCCGTTCTTCCCTGCCTCTTGTCCTTTCCAGCCTTGCTCACTCCTGACCAGCAAACCTTCACCATGAGAGACTTCCTTTGCGCCGTTCTTCTTCCTCATATCATAGGACAATAACGCCGCAGTAATATCCTCAAGCTGGATGGTCTCCTTGCCATATGTCAATGTAGTGACCAAATGCTCATAGGACGATGGCAACGAACATAGAAGAAGAATCGCCCTATCCTCGTCTGGAATCTGCACCGCAATACGTGCTAGATCTGTGACAACCTGATTAAAGGCATTCATGTGCTCCACAAGATCCGACCCATCTTGCATCTTCATCTTATAGAACTTCTGCTTCAAATACACCTTGGTCGTCGCAGTCTTGGACATAAACCGACTCTCCAGCTTCTCCCAAATCTTCTTCGGCACAGTCTCATCCATCACATGATACATGACCTGGTCTAACAGACACAACCGTATGGTCCTGGCTGACATCCTGCAACGCCTTCAAGCATCCCTGTTGAGCCAACAAATCCTTCACCCTTGTCTGCCATAACGCGAAGTTTCCAGTCCCATCGAACTTTTGCACTTCAAACCTGGAACCTGTCGGTGCCATGATGTAGCTGACTACTGAAGGATAACTTCTGCCCAACCTTGATGTTTTGATTTGCCTTGATCGTCAACGCCTTTCTGATGAACTACTGCTGTATCGCCGATCGATTTTCCTGCCGATGAAGATTTGCTACGATTTGTCAAAGAAACCTCAAACACGCGCCCGTCAATCTGCTCTTCAGAAATTTCCGTGGAATTCTGCCGTAACGCACAGATTCTACTCCACCTTTTCTAAACTCGCTGATCAATTTTTTGTGCGTGTCTCCTAGCTTTCCGTCGCCCTGCTTTTTATTACCCCTGGAATACGGCTGTTCTCCTTGCCTGTCACGGAAACCGAGCCTCAGGCTGTCACGTTATCGCGCAGTTTCCGATTGATCAGAGTCCAAGTTGGACCCGACCTGCACATTGCACATCACCTTTCCAAATCCTTACTGACACGCATATATGGCTGTCCCTTGGATCGATCCAACTTGCACCTACATGCATGTTTTGGAAACCACCTGGACTCTAGCACCAACACGTATCCGTTCTTGATTTTTCTTTCTGACATGCTGCAAACAACCGCGGAGACCTGCTGCAATACGCCACCAAACGCCTGACTCGGACGCACTTGCCTGGTCCGATCTGCACTTCCCGATTTTCGATCTCTCCTGGTAATTTTGCCGATAATTTTGACGACGAGCTCACCTCTAGTTTCTTGATTCTCGCCAGCGACCTGTCGGTGCCCTGCCGCGCGTGCTTCAAACGCCAGCCCTGCCGCAGCAGTCGCCACCTCGCGCATCATCTGTGCACGAGCCATGTGTACACTGGCCACACCCGCGTCGCCGACACAATCCATCCGCAGTGCCGCATCGCTGCCCTTGTACAACACCGAGCGCATCATCCCGATGCCCTCCCGCTCCGATCTATTCGGTCGTCCTCCACATCTGGTCGCCGATCTGATCGCGAGTCGAAGCCGTCATCTCCTCGGCGTCTTCAACAGCCACTTCGCCGGTCCGATCGCCACGTCTAGCGCATCCCTACCGGTTGTAGCCCATCGGACGGTCCAGGCCTCCTGCCCGAAGTGTCTGACCCACCGACCGCCTACATGATCGCCGCCATGCTCCACCTTGCGCCCATCGGACGTTTCCAAGCACCCGCCGAGCATGATCCTTGTACCTTCGGATGATCTTCCGCATAGCCTGCCTCGCCAAGGCTCTGATACCACTTGTTACTATAATTACCGCCATGCAAAATCATAGACGACACCGAGGCACGATGTTTGGTAACGCAGTTCGGCATACGCCTACTCTGCAGGGCATGACTACGGGCGCTCCTCCCCAAGATACCGCAACGGCCGCCCTAGGCGCCGGCACAAGTCGTCGGCTCCTCCTGCGAGCCTATTGCTATCAAGTCGTCATAGGTTACATCGTGCGGCACCCCCCACATTATATGGGAGGCCTAGGCTACAATAGTCCGACTCTACTACTACTCGTAACCTATCCACACATAATACAACTCCAAGTCCTAACGTAACCCAACTCGTACATAATATTCGACACAAATACAACAGAACACGTGTTAAACCTTGTAAGAACAGTGGGTAAGCACCATGATTTACACCCATTGTTAATGTCTAATACAAAGAACTGCCAACAAACATGTGAGGACCAGGATTGTTAGTCGAACACTCTTGTTTCCGTTATCAAAACAAACACACGAACACCAGGACCAAAACTGAAGGTGCTGCTTCCGTGATGTCATTTCCCGAAGTGTGGCTGCTCAGGTGTCCAGGGCTGAAACCACCTAGCCCCCTCGGCGATATTTCCTTGAACAACTGCTACATCAGGACATTCTCTTGGGACCACAATTCCTGCGGCGAGCCATCGTGAGTTCCTTGATGAACACCACATGGTCAGAATCCAAGAGCAGAGTCAGTTGCTATCACACTGTCCTATAATATCCTTCTCTTGGATGCTTTCCAGATCAAGCTCCGGGAAGAGAGGCAAACCTCCAACATTGGTGACACTGTTAGAGTTCTTGGCGAGTGGCTCCACCTTCGCACCACCAACGCTCAAGTCACATGTCATGAATTGCTGTTGGTAGGCATCATGTGTCTCGAAACCTTGTGGAGTCTCCTATTCTACACAACTTTCTTCGGAGACACTTTGTTGAACACCTGGCAGTAATTCGTGATTTAGGCTTCACCATCTTCTCCCAACCCCTAACCTCTCCTGACCCCTGACCCTGTGTGGCCGCCACCGGGCCGCACCAGGCGGCCACCACTGGGAGTCCCCTTGACCTTCCGCACGCCTCCTCTGTCCGCAGCCGCCGGCAACGTCGTCGGGCAAAGGCCCTGTGGCACGGTGCCGGCGGTCCTGACCCTGGTACTCCGGTGGTGGTGGTGGTGGGCAGCGGTGGCCATCTCGCTCACAATCTGCTACCACTCGCCGGCTTCGTTGGTGTCTCACAGAGGTACTTCGGTTCTGCCTCGCATCACGAGGATAATGGCTGGCGATCTCCTCCTCCTCTGGAGGTGCTGGTTTGAGGTTGGTTTGGCGGATCTCGAGATCCGTCATCTAGTCCCGGCTACGAGTTAGGGAGACATAGTCGCCGGTGAAAACCGAGCTACGACTTTGGTCATGGCGGTGTTTTCCGCTGGTACCTTGGTGAAGGCATTGCTGCGCAGCTATTGTCGACCCACTCGTGTTGCTCCGGGGAGGGGGGGACCCTAGGATCTGGTCTTCCGGGTTGGACGATGGCGGCATCGCTTTCTCTCTTAGGGGCATCGTTTGTGGAGCAACGCTGGATGTACGATACAAGAGGTGGAGCGGTGTCACATCTACCACATCGACTGCGGAGAGAATCGGCTGTGTGGCGCAACGGGATCTCGGTGACGGATGTGTCTTGATGGACTCGTGCAGGACGGGGGCACTATCTGGTGGCGTCGACGACCGGCTTGGCAAGTCCCTGTCTCGAAGATGGGTCGGCGGAAGATGGTGACGGTGACTTCTAGAGCGTGTGTGCTGTGCGCTGTGGGGTCTGCCGGACCAGTTTGTGCCTCGATCTAGCCGTTGGGTGGTTGGGTGAGGCTTCCGATTTTGTGATGATGTGCGTAGGTGTGAGGTGAGGGTGCTGGTTCTGACTTGGGCACCTCCTTCATCAAGGTTGTAGGTGTTGCGACTATTGTCGTTAGTGAGGTCGCCTCGGGTTGATCTATGTATTCTCCTTGTAAGGCTTTGTTTGAATAATAAATAAAAAAGGTTGTGTGCATCATTTTGATGCAGAGGCCAGGGGTATCACCTGCATTTTGAAAAAAAACTTGCAGTTATCAACTGCATTGCCTGCTTCGTTGCCTAATACGTCAAGCATCCATCGAGCACTTGGGCATTGGGCAGGGCGGGTGGTTTCAGGCCAAGCATTAAACAGGTGATGGGCCAGATGACGACCCATGACCACTGCCCGGTACATATGGGGGTGTTACAAGGGGATGGTGTTGTTTATTTATTGAGGCTAATTTATGCTTGCCCTTAACCTCTTTGAACCAGTCTGTTGTTGAAACGTGTCTACTTCTCATTGTGGCTTCTTTAAATCCTGATGCAGAAATTAGTCGAGAAGTCCTTGAAGCAACAGCAGAAGTTGCAGCACATGCTTGCAAACATGCCGTCTGGGATGCGTGAGGATGTTGTTGCTACTCCTCTGGAACAGAGCTCGGCAAGGTATTTGGTGCTATTAAGTTTATCTGTTGTCTCTGCCTTCATTTTTGTGACAAGAATCATGCTGTTTGTGTTCCAGGATGTTGCCTGAGTGCTTTAGTTTCAACACACCTGCCGAATTTCTGGAATCTGATTTTAAGATTAAGGATGAGCCAGTTGCAGCTCCCAAAGTAAAGAATTTTATTTTATGTAGTATTCACTGATCTAAGCTATAATTGTTTCAAAAGGAGTTCTGTTTGCTGAATTAATGCCTGCTTTTGTTGCTGTGAAGAAGGGGAAAGGGGCAGCACCTCGTTGGTTTATATCCACTGAGGAGCTTGATTCACTGTCATCGTGAGTTATCAGTTTTACCCGGAGCCTCATTTCATTACCATTGCTTCATATAACAGCATCCACTTTAGATTATCCAACTCTGGTTGAGAGGCTCTTTTGTACTTTTACATCTGTCTGTGCTAGAGCCTCTGATTTATATACATGCTACTGCCTTTTTTTTAGTATTACTCTGCATACGTGATGTGTGTGTTCTCATTCTTCTCCTTTCTATAGAAATACCCAGAGTTGCTAGCTGACTATTTTGTGATTTACGTAGAGCCTAGACATTGGATAGTGTTGACAAATCTGCTCCACTGAATCTGCTTTGTTTGCATTGTAATCTGGTAGAACCAGCTAATCTACCAGGTCTAAGTCGTAGATTGTATGGGTGGAAGGGAGGACGGAGAGGAGCTGGATGTCGCCGACGGCGTGTCGGCGCCATGGTTGCGAGGAAGAGGAGGCGGCTAGGGTTCAAGGCCGACTCCTCAAGGAGTCGGCAATAATAACTCTGATTATTGCTTAATCTGAAAAGTCTGATTACAACTCTTTATATAATAAAATAAATGGGCTAGGCCCCTAATTCGGCCCACTAGCAGGCTTCCGCCGGCTGTACGTGAGGCCGGTCATAACATCTCTCCCCGCCTCGACAAACAGCTCGTCCTCGAGCTGAATATCCGGAAACTGCTGGCGGAACTCGTCGAAGTTCTCCCAAGTAGCGTCATCCACCGGAAGGCCTGTCCACTGCACCAGGACATGCCAGACGTCACGACGCTTCTGCGCCTTCAGCACCTTCTCCGGGCTCGGCAACAGACGGCCCTCGGCCATAGGAGGTAGAGTCGGCGACGCGGCAGGTGGGTCGCCACGGTAGGCCTTGAGCAAGCCCATATGGAACACGTCGTGAAGGCGAGACCCCTGCGGCAACTCCAGCCGGTAGGCGAGCGTCCCGATGCGCTCCAGCACACGAAAGGGCCCAGCGTAGCGAGGTCCCAACTTGCGCTTGGCGCGCGGGTCCAAGGACTGCGTCGTCCTGTGAAGGAGGCGCAGCCACACCCAGTCACCCTCTGCGAACTCCGCCTCGCGATGATGAGCATCATAGTACTTCTTGGCCATCTGCTGTGCTTGGAGAAGGCGTTGGCGCGCCTCGGCCAAGTTCTCGTCGCGGGTGCGGAGCAAGGCACCCGCAGCCTCAGTCCGGGCCTTCCCGTCCTCAAACGGCAGCATCGGCGGAGGCGGACGGCCGTATACCACCTCGAAAGGCGTGGTGTGCAGGGCGGCGTGATAGGAGGTGTTGTAGCAGTACTCCGCCCACGCCAACCAGTCCACCCAAGTGCGTGGACGATCACCTGTAACACAGCGCAGATACATCACAATCACCTTGTTGACCACCTCCGATTGACCGTCCGTCTGCGGGTGGAACGCCGTGCTCAGGCGGAGCTTGACACCGGCCAGCCGAAAGAGATCCCGCCAGACGTGACCAGTGAACACCGGGTCACGGTCGCTGACGATCGATGACGGAAACCCATGGAGGCGCACGATGCCGTCGAAGAAGGCGCGTGCCACGGACGCGGCGGTGTACGGATGGCCGAGCGCAATGAAGTGCGCGTACTTGGAGAAGCGGTTGACCACCGTGAGGATGACAGACTTGCCCCCCACCTTGGGCAGCCCCTCAATGAAGTCCATGGAGATATCCGCCCACACCTGCGAGGGCACCTCGAGGGGCTGAAGAAGACCCGCTGGTCGTTGCGTCTCCGTCTTGTTGCGTTGGCACATCACACACGTCCGCACCCAATCCTGCACCAGCGCTTTATTGCCCGGAATGTAGAAGTCGGCTCGAAGACGATGGAGGGTTTTCTGCACACCCTCATGGCCAGCCAAATGCGCCAACGTCAAGACCTGATGGCGAAGGTCGTCGTGGTCGGGCACAAAGAGACGGCGCCCATGGAGAAGCAGTCCGTCAGTCAGGTGCCAGGGCGCCTCTAGCTCGCCGGCGTCCAGGCGCTGTCGGAGGCCCTGCGCATCGCCGACGGTCGCCGTGGCCTGGCGTATGTCGTCGATGAGCGCGAATGATGGCCCGGAGCGGATGCACAGGACCGCTCCCGAGGTCTCGGCGTCCCCCGCAAACACCTCCGTGTCGCGACGTGACAGTGCGTTGGCAACCGTATTGAGACGGCCGGGACGGTACTCAACCGTGAAGTCATAGCCGAAGAGCTTGCTGATCCACTGGTGCTGCGGAACCGTGGAGAGACGCTGGTCCAGCAAGAACTTGAGGCTGTAGTGGTCTGTGCGCACGCGGAACGACCGCCCCCAAAGGTAAGGCCTCCAATGCCGCACGGCCTGGACCAGCCCGATCAGCTCGCGCTCGTATGCGGCAAGCTTGTGGTGGCGAGCGGCAAAGGGGCGGCTGAAGAAGGCCAGCGGTCCTTCGCCCTGGTAGAGGACGGCGCCGAACCCGATGCCGGAGGCGTCGCAGTCAACCACGAAGGGGCTGTCGAAGTCCGGCATCTGCAGCACTGGTCCCGTCGTGAGTGCCTGCTGGAGGGCCTGGAACGCCTCCGTGGCCTCCGCGTCCCATGCGAAGGCGTCGCGGCGCAGAAGGCGCGTCAGTGGCGCGGCGATGAGGCCGAAGTCCCGGATGTATTTCCGGTACTAGCCCGCGAGGCCCAAGAAGCCGCGTAGGGCGCGCGGCGACTGCGGAGTTGGCCACGCAGCGACGGCGGCGACCTTATCCGCGTCCATCGCAACGCCTTCCGCTGAGATGACGTGTCCCAGGTATGCGACGGAGGTCGTGCCGAACGAGCACTTCGAGCGCTTGAGGTGAAGATGATGCGCTCGAAGCTCGTTGAAGATGATGGCGACGTGTTGCAGGTGTTCCGTCCAAGATGCACTGTAGATAAGAATATCATCAAAGAAAACCAGGGCAAAGCGGCGTAAGTAGGGGCTGAGCACGTCGTTCATGAGGGCCTGGAACGTCGCCGGAGCGTTGGAGAGGCCGAATGGCATCACCAAGAACTCGAAGTGGCCGTGGTGCGTCTGGAACGTCGTCTTCTCAATGTCGTCCGGATGCATCCGCACCTGATGATAGCCGGAGCGAAGGTCGAGTTTGGTGAAGAAGCGCGCCCCATGGAGCTCGTCCACGACGGGTATGGGAAACTTGTCCTTGGAGGTGACGGTGTTGAGGGCGCGATAGTCGATGCAGAATCGCCACGTGCCGTCGGGCTTGCGCACCAAGAGCACCGGTGCCGAGAACGGAGACGTCGAAATCCGGATAATGGCCTACGCGAGCATCACCGCCACTTGGTGCTCGAGCTCGTCCTTCTGCAGCTGGGGGTAGCGGTATGGGCGCACGGCGACAGGCGCCGTATCCGGCAGCAGGTGGATGTGGTGGTCACAGGCCCGCGTCGGTGGGAGGCCCTGTGGCTCGTCGAAGATGTCGCTGTGCTGCTGCAGGAGGTCGGCCAGCAGGGGGTGCGCCTCGTCGAGGGTGGCCGCCATGAGCTGGAGCTGTGGGGTCACAGGACCTGTACCGCCGATGCCCGTCCATTGGACTCGACAGCCTCCCTCGCGCCAGAAGATGAGGGTCAGCGCGTCGAAGTCCCAGAGTATGGGGCCTACTGTGGACAGGAAGTCGAGGCCGAGGATGAAGTCGCAGCAGCCCAGGTTGATGCCGACGCAGTCGATGGCGAAGCGCTCGTCGCCGATGAGTGCCGGGACCTTCCGCGCCACGCCTTGGCTCGCCAGGCGGTCCCCGTTGGCGACGGTGACGCGGAACTGCTCGGCACCCGACGGCTGGAGTGCGAGGCGGCGCATGGTGTCCCTGAACATGAAGTTGTGCGTCGAGCCCGTGTCCACCAGGGCGGTGAGGCGCTCCCCGTTGATAGTTACCGAAAGCAACATAGTCTTGGCCGTCTTGATGCCCGCCAACGCGTGGAGGGAGACGACGAAAGCCGTTGCGTCGACCGGCCCGTAGGTTGTAACGCCGGCCTCGGAGATAGTCGTGGCCTCGAGCTCCGCGGCTAGGGCCTCCACCTCCCCGTCGTCGACGGTCTCCAAGTAAAACAGGCGGGCGCACACGTGACCCGGCGCGTAGGTCTCGTCGCAGTTGAAGCACAACCCCTTGCGGCGCCGATCGAGCTGCTCGGCCGCGGTCAGGCGACGGAAGGGGCGCGTCGGCGCCGACGCAGCCGCGGGGGCGGGTGGCAGGGCGGGACGCGTCGGGGCAGGGGCCGGGCGAGGTGGGGGTCGCGCCCCACGGCCCGGGAAAGTCTGCTGCATGGCGATGGCGCGCTGCTCGTAGGCGCGTGCGTAGTACATGGCCGTCTGCAGGTCTTGTGGTTCGCGCATCTCCACGTCGACGCGGATGTGGTCGGGTAGGCCCCCGATGAAGAGCTTGGCGCGCTGACGAGCCGTGACGCCAGGCGCATGGCACGCCAATGTCTGGAAGCGGTCGACGAAGTCCTGCACCGAGCCTGTGAAGGGAAGGCATTCGAGCTCGGCCAGCCGGCTGCCGTGTACCGGGGGTCCAAAGCGCAGGAGGCACATGTCGCGGAAACGCTCCCACGACGGCATCCCGCCCTCGCCCTGCTCGAGGGCGTAGTACCACGTCTGGGCGGTGCCACGAAGGTGGTAGGAGGCGATCCAGGTGCGGTCCGATGCCAGTGTCCGCTGCCCCCGAAAGAATTGCTCGCATTGATTGAGCCAGTTCAGGGGGTCGACGGTGCCGTCGTAGGTGAAAAACTCGAGCTTGGTGAAGCGGGGTGGCTGCTGGACGTGTGGAACAGCGGCGTAGGCTCCCTCGGAACGACCCACCGCTGCGGGGGGAGAGTAGGTCGGCGCCACAGATGTATACGGCTCGCCGTACCCGGTGAATCCCCCGAAGGCGGCGGCCGGCGCGGTCGGCTGGGCGGGCGCCGTCTTGTACCTAGACTGGTCGAGCCAGGCCGGCAGCTGCGACGGCGATGGTGGGAACTTGATCTGCGTGATCGGGATCCCCTGCTGCGAGGTGACGGCTGGTGGCGGCGGTGGTGGGGGCGGTGTGAAGGGCGCGGCGGCCGGCGGTGGTGGCGGCGCGGTGAACTCCTGGAGGAAGGTCCGAAGGTTTGCGACTGCCCAGGTTAGGTCGCGGACAGCCGTGGAGACCTCCTGCTGCGAGAGGAGAGGGGCGGGTTCGGAGGGCGGCGCGGTCTGGCCTGCAGCGGCCGGTCCCGACGTGGCCGGCGGCGACTCCATGGAGTCGGGCGCGCCGGAGGTGACGATCGCGGCGGAGGCGGTGGGCAATCCCGTAGACATCGAGCCTGAGCTAGCTGATACCAAATTGGTAGAACCAGCTAATCTACCAGGTCTAGGTCGTAGATTGTATGGGTGGAAGGGAGGACGGAGAGGAGCTGGATGTCGCCGACGGCGTGTCGGCGCCGTGGTTGCGAGAAAGAGGAGGCGGCGGCGCTGGAGAGGCGGTGGCTAGGGTTCAAGGCCGAAGGAGTCGGCAATAATAACTCTGATTATTGCTTAATCTGAAAAGTCTGATTACAACTCTTTATATAATAAAATAAATGGGCTAAGCCCCTAATTCGGCCCACTAGCAGGCTTCCGCCGGCTGTACGTGAGGCCGGTCATAACATAATCCTTCTTCTGCCCGTAGGTCTCACTGTTCTGAGGCAGTAATTTGGTTTATTATTGTCATCCAATCACTCTGCTTCTGGATAGTGGGACATGTTGTCGTGTTTCCCTACATGATCTTTTCTCTTTGTTTTGAAATTTGAACTCATCAATCACTATCTGTTAGTTTTATACTCCCTCTGATCCTAATTAATGTTCTCAGATTTGTCTACATCCTAATCTAGACAAATCTGAGAATGTAGACAAATCTGAGAACATTAATTAGGATCGGAGGGAGTACTTCTTTATATCACTGGTATTACCTTGTTGAATGAGTTGAGATATCTGAGTTGAAGAAAATAAATAATGTGATAAGTAGCTGAGTGGCTGACATTATAGACTCCTTGGACCTACCTAACATATTAAACTGAGCAATATTATGAAAAGGGTTCCAGGCTAATTTACTACTCTGTGTCCCATATTATAAGATGTTATTACAACAAATATACTTGTATATTGGTTATAGTAACATCTTATATTATGGAACAAAGGGAGTAAAATATAAGAGAACATATGGTCATTTTTTCACTTAGTCCAATGCCAATGGAAACACAAAACATCTTTTCTAATATTTTCTTTGGTGAATTTGCAAACTCTCTTTTGCACGCCTCAGATGATAGTGATTGAAATGTAATGGCTTTTTTCGGCTTTTACTGAAGCGACGGGGCTGCAAATCAATTTCCACAAGAGCACATTCGCCACAATCCATGTGGACCAGTCCATGGCATCTCATTTGGCTGCTGATCTTGGATGCCCCGTCGCATCATTCCCCCAGACCTACTTAGGTCTCCCTCTTTCTACTCATAAACTAAATTTGAACGCTTTTAAACCTTATGTGGACAACTTTAGATGTTGCCTTCCAGGATGGATCGGAAAACTATTGCCTTTAAGTGGTCGCGCTATTCTTGTTAAAGCCTCCCTACAATCTATGGCCTCCCATCTCCTTTCCGCTTTGATGGTGCCGGTTGGCACAATTCCGGGGGTCTACGTACGCACAACAGACCCTGCTTATGAAGTTCCTGTCTAGGCTTCAGTCCACTCGGTCGACCCCTTGGAGGTTTGGTTCGCTTCCCACTATGATTGGAATGAAAATCGGGATTTGGGTGACCCTAATCGCTCAGACTTTGTTGTTTGGAAAGACCTGCTAGCTTGTCTAGATGATTTTTGGAAAGCAACTTCTGTCAGAGTAGGGTCAGGTTCCCTAACATCCTTTTGGCACGATATTTGGTGGGATAACGCTGCTCTGGCAAGTAGATTCCCCGCTTTTTTCTCTCATGTTACTAAACCCAACTGTTCAGTTGCCTCGGTCTGCGCCTCCTAGTCTCTTAGCTTGGCTTTACAGCCGCGCCTCTCGCACGTCGCCAGTCTGGAAATTTCCAGCCTGCAGTCTCTCTTAGCCTCGGTCCAGCTTGTCGGGAAATGCCGCTGATGTTAGAATTGCACGGATTGACAGCAGACCACTAACCACTAAATCAGCATATTCGACTGCCTTTGAACTTTTGCAGGACGTCCCTTTCGCAACCCCGACTTGGAAGAATTATTCGACGAACCGTTGCCACGTGTTTCTCTGGTTGGCCGATCGCGGAAGGCTTTTCACAGACCAACGCCGGTTCCGGAAGGGATTGGCAAACACGGACTCCTGCCCGTTCTGCCCTTCAGCCGAGACGACTGAGCACCTGTTCCTTCACTGCCCAACTGTCAGCTCCTTTTGGTTGGTGGTCCCTGCCATTCAGGAGGACACTGCAGATTGCACTTGAATTAAGGACTTTTGGGAGGGGGACTCCCATTTGCAAAGTCCGATCTACTATCATCATCCGCGCACTTTGGAATATTTGGAAAAGGTGAAATGCTAAAGTCTTCAGGGATATCAATGAGCCAGTGCAACTAGTTTTTTTTCGGGAAAACGCAATGACAGTGCGTTTCTTTTTATTGCAAAGAAGAGTTCAACAGTTACAAGACACCAAATAGGTGTTGATTACAGAGTTTGGTAGTACTTCCTCCGACCCATATTGACTCGAATTTGTCTATATTTGGATGTATCTAGACATGTTTTATTACTAGATACATCCGAATCTAGATCAATCCAAATCAACTAATATGGGTCGGAGGGAGTATCTAATTAGTGGACATCCCAGTCTGTGGGGATGACGACGCACAGGCTGGCCGCTCCGGCTCTAGCCCACAACGCAGCTTCTTCCTTGATCTTCCTGTTCAGCTGTGGAACGGAGGGGCTGTTGCCGTCAAACACGCACGCGTTGCATTGCTTCCAAAGCATCCATGCGACGAGGAGTGTTGTGGAGGCCAAGCCTTTGCGCATCCGTTTGGGGGTGGCCTAGGTGGCAGTGATCCACCAAACATGCAGGGATGGTTCATTCTCAGGTGGTCTGCAGGGGGGCCGTAGCCAGGCTAAAGTGTCGTGCCAGACATGTCTTGAGAAGGGGCAGGCCAGGAGCAGGTGCTGCATTGATTCTGGCTCCTGGTCGCAGAGTAAGCATCGCGGGTGACGATCCAGGCTGTGTCGCTGTAATCTCTCTGCAGTCCAGCATCTATCCTTGTTGGATAGCCAATGAAAAAACTTGACGCGTGGGCGTGCCCAAGTTTTCCATATAAGATTCCATGCTTTGCAGCTTGTGGATCCATGGAACGAGGCAAGATAGCAGGATTTTGCTGAGTAGATGCTGCTCGAGTTCCATTTCCACACGAGCTGCTCTGGCTGGTTGCTAAGAATAATGTTCTGAAATTGTCGCCACTGTGCCAGGTACTGCTCATCAATGCCCACCACTCCCTGAATGTTGCGTGCCCAATTGTTGGCATGCAGGCCATCAACAATGGTCCTGATCTTGCGATGAGGTTTGGGGATGCAAGCGTAAAGCTATGGAGCGATCTCGTGGATAGATTGGCCATTTAGCCATCTGTCCTAGAATTTGCCGGTGTGGTCGTCGCCGACTGACAGGGTAGTGGAAGCAAAGAACATACTCTGTACGCGAGGCGTGAACTGAAGGTCGAGTCCGCTCCATGCCCGTTCCCCATCTGTCCTGCTGTACCACATCCAACGTAGGCACAAAGCAAGGCATGTCCGCTCTATATCTTGGATGCCAAGGCCTCCCATGGATAGAGGTCGACTCACGGCACGCCAATTGACGTGGCAGCTGCCTCCTGTGGCTTCTTTGCGCCCTTCCCATAGGAAGTCGCGCTCGACCTTCTCGAAAGCTTTGATAGTCTTTTTGGTCAGATCTAATACCATAAGTTAGTGAATTGGGATGGCCGCCAGCACGGATTTCACAAGAGCAAGCCTCCTAGATGTGTTCATCAATCTTGATTTCCATGTTGGTAGTTTGCCTGCGTGAGACGACCCAATCTGTTAGGATCAGAATCGCACAGGAGGATTCAACAGGAGATGGATATGGGGTGAGGGAAGCAAGCACTAGGGGAGAGGATCAGAGACAGATGGTGAGAGCCGCATCAGCGTTTTACTCATTCGATGGTTTGAATCGATTACATCGGTTGGTACTTATACACCGTACCACCACTCGACACACACACGGCCCATGTGACCCACACACTTAGGGCATCTTCACCGGGCCGACCCAACCAGCCCGGACGTGTCTGATCGTGTCCGCGTGGACGTGCAGGACATGCGTGGTTTCTTAGCGGCCCGACTCATCTGGCTCGACCCATCCGTGCACCTAACTAGATCATGTAGGCGCGCATTGCTGCGCCGGTCTATTTGGAATATAGAAAGTGCTGAAAAGGTAAAAGTCTATTTAAATTATATTTTAGGTAAAAGCTGGTATTGTAGTTTAGATTTATTGAAAAAATGTTCATTAGTTTTCTTACGTGATGGATCACACATCATATTTCTAAGCTGTATTTTGTTTGCTTGCTTGATGCCCAGTAGAATGTGTCATTAGTAGCCAAGGTCACCGTCTACCAAACATTGGGGCATCTTATAGGTTTCTGAAAGACCACGAGCATCGGTGGAGTCGGTGTACTGCACTAATGTGGTAATAACTGATGTGCACTTGTGCAACATTATTAACGTGAAAAGAAACTGGAAGCGGGTGTTGATTTTATTGCACGGCAAATAGTTATTAGGGGCCCAATTAATCACATAAAACCTATTTGATGTTCAGAGGAGCATCCCTATGGGATATTTGGCCCATGCAGGATTTGAAGAGCATCCGATGGCCAAAAATAAGGAGATGATGTGATCTGACGGCCAAAAACGTATAGGTCATGAGAGAGCTTCCCTCAGACTGATGCGGCAGCCGATGTATTCTTTGATGGGCCTTAGGGGAGTCATTCCGGGACCAATTAACCACGGAAAGCCTATTTGATGCTCAGAGAAGCGTCCATAAGAGATGTTCGGCCCAAGCGGGATTTGAAGAGGATCTGACGGCTAGAAACAGGCAGATGAGACGATCCGACGACCAGGCGCGCATAGATCGTGAGAGGCTTCCTCTTTGTCTCGGTTTTAATATCTCTAATTTGGAAAACGGTTGCGTCGGCCAGGACAGCGTGGCCTCCTGTGTCTGACCTTCACCTTTGGCGGTCCCCTCCCGCCAGTGACACACAAACCACTTCACTTCTCCCTCCAAAAACCTTCTCCCAAATTTCCACTGGCGGGAGCGGCGGGGAAGGCGATGGATCCCGCCGCCATGGTCGATGCTGCGCCCTCTGGCGTTCCCGCCGCCAAGAAGCGCGGCCGGCTGAAGAAGCTTGCCAAGGACCCGACGGCGGAGGAGCGGAAAACTAAGATAGAGAGGCATGCTGGCCGGCGGGTTGCGACGCGAGCTCGACTTGCCGTAGCCAAGCTCGACAAGGAGCGCCGGGAGGAGAACGAGCGCTTCCTCGCCACGCAGAACAGGGTCAACCACAACAAGCTGACAGTGGATGCCGCCAAGCACGCCGTGAACATGATAAAGCAGGAGGCATTGACCGCCGCTTTCGGTGGCACTGTGGCCTTCGGTGGCGGCGCCGTCGCTATTCTCGGCCTGTCCATGGCCGACGCGTCCTCTACCAGCTTCGTCACTTCCACGTCAGCCCAGGACGCCAGGCCCGCACACACCTCCGCTTGGAGACCACACTAGGATCGTTGCCTCGCTCTCCCGGTTCGTCCATCCCTGCACGGTGTCGTCGGAGGCAGGAGAGCCCGTCATCGACTTCAACCGCACTCCAACGACCGCGGACAGAACCCCGGAGTCGTCGAAGAAGCAACGGTCCATCTCCGCCGCGGACATGCCGGCGCCAGTCAACCTGTTCGGGGGAATGCCTGATGCATCGCCGACCACCGACGGCATGGTATAGTCGCGACACTTCTTTGCCTTTGCCAAGATACTGCTCCCGCCTCTTTATCATGGCCAAGTTGGGTGTAGGATTTCTGGCCAACGATGCCGAGGATGCCATGCACGCAATGATGAATGAGGGTGGCGACGGCTATGGCGAGTACGGAGAGACCCAGCAATATGCCTACAACATTGCGGACAAGTCATTGTTTGGAAACGATGGCACTTCCATGGGCGAGGGGGTCACGGCCGCGTTGCTGGCCGCTTCACTTGTGGCGTCGCTTGTCGACAACAAGAAGTTGAGCCAACGAACCTTGAGCTACACCACCGACAAGGACAAGATCCTTTGTAAGGCATGGATGGAGATTTCGCAAGATCCACTATGCGTGTCGAGCAAAAGGGCTTTGCCTACTGGAAAAAGGTGGGCAGGTTCTTCCATGAGCATAGGAAATTCGGGAAAGACGCCTTCTATAGCGATCCAAATGATCTCTCTCTCCAAGCGATGGGGCACCATCCATGCTGAGTGTAGCAAGTTCCAAGGCTCCTACGAGATGGTGACGAAAAAGAAAATAAGCGGCATGATGACGGTTGACATGGTAAAACCTCTTCCTCCTTGTCGATGTCTTGCATATGCATTGAGCCATTGTTGGCATTCATATGTGTAGGTCATGAAAGCAATGGAGCACTTTAAGAAGGTGAATGACAACAAGGCCTTTATGTTGTCCCATTGTTGGACGTTGATCAAGGACTGCAAAAAATGGGAGACTAGCTATGCCCTTTAGAAAGAACTTGACAACAAGAAGGGCAAGAGCAATGTTTCTACCGGCGGTGTCATCGACCTAGACGACGGTAATGACGAAGGCTTCGCCAACCTTGTAGACGCCCGTGCTCGCCCTGGAGGCCACAAGGGTACGAAGGCCGGCATCGCCCGCCAAGCTGGTTCCTTGGCATTCCAAGAGACGTTGAAGAAGATCCTGGAGAAGAAGGAAGAGGCCATCTCCGAGAGGGAAGAGAGGCGGCGCAAAGAGAAAGAGGCCACTGCCAAGACCTTTGTCGAGCTCCAGACAAGGTCTATCGAGGTGGAGGAGGCCAACGCCAAGGCGAAGGAGGTCGAAGCCAAGGCCAAGGAGGCCGAGGCCAGGTTTAGGGAGGCGGAGGCAGAGACCAAGGCCAAGGAGGCCGAAGCCAAGATCATGGCCGAGGAGGATGCCATCATGCTCACTGACCTGGACACCATCGCCGACCCACAGGGCTTGGGTCGCTCGTAGGCAGCAAACCATTCGTGCTCGCGATGTTTGAACGGCAATGGCGACGTCGACTGCAACTTTTTGGGCAGAGAAGCTGCCGTTCTTTTAGACACTGTGTATGATATAGCCCCCTTTTGCAGATTTGAGATCCACTGGCCACTTGTTGGCGATGCCCAAAGGGCGATGGCACACGTCTGCCAATTTATTTGATAGCCAATTTGTGAGCTATTTGCCTGTGAATTTGATTGTTTGAGCTGATTGACAAAGCCTTGGCCAGCGATGGCGCCAAGAAATGCCAGGGCGGACAGATGGGTCGTGCCGTTGGGCATGGCTGGCCAGACAGGCCGGACCACGGCCCAAAAGCGACCGCGGCCCGACCCAAACGGACAGAATCAGACCGTTTCGGTCGGCCGTTTGGGTCGGCCCGGTGGAGATGCCCTTACATGGCCCAAGGCTCAGCTTCACCTCTCTCGTGTCACAACGTAATCTGAAGATTTAGTTGACATCTTCGGAGGTTGCAGGTGTGACACTGCGGCCTTGTTGATAAGAGGTTGCAATTGGCTGCTTGTTGGTCTCCTCAAGGTCAGTGGGATGCCAAGATATGTCAGCGGCAATTCCGCAATTTGGCAGCCCAGGTTTTCCGTGATCGCCCTGGTGTCCTCAGGTTGACAGTTTAGAAGCGTGGCTGAGCTTTTTGGTATAGTTTACTAGCAGTCCAGATGCTCTGCCAAAAGTTTGCAAGATGGACTTGGTGGCGGTGATGTCGGGGGCAGTTGGGCGCATAACATGACCACGTCATCGGCATAGAGGGAAGTTACCAGGATGGATCGTTCGTGGGTGCAGAAGGTGCAGAATCCCCAGCTCTGCAGCGCGCCTGATGAGCCGCCCCAGCGTGTCAACCGCCAGCACAAAGAGTTGGGGGGACAGCGGGTCACCTTGCCAAAAGCCTCGACGATGCCAAATCGGAGGTCCAGGGCTGCCATTGATCAAGACTCGAGTATTTTCCGAGGAGAGTAGGATGGCCAGCCAATCCAAGAACTTGTCGCCGTATCCATAGCGCTTCAGAACCTCGAACAAGAATGCCCACGAAACCGTGCTGAAAGCCCGTGCAAGATCAAGCTTGAGCAGTACTCGTGGCTCATGTAGATGGTGCAGGAGGTGCATGGATTGGCGCACAGGCATGAACTTGTCATGTAGGCTTCAACCAAGACCTTGCCCACGAGGTGCACCAGACTGATAGGGCGGTAGTCACCTAGGGCCTGTGCATCAGGTTTCTTGGGCAGTAGGGTGAGCAGCGCTTGATTCAATCTGTGGAATCCCCTGCCTTGGAGTTCGTCTAGCTGCCGGAAAACCGCAAGGAAATCTTGCTTCACCACGGGCCAGCAGGCCTGTAGAAATTCTGCGGTGAATCCATCAGGGCCCGGCGATTTACGCGCGGGTAGACGCCTGATTGCTCTTCCTCTGTGAATGGCATATCCAGATCGTGTAGATCTACAGCCGGCTCGATCAGGTGTTCTCGGTTGAGCGTGCAGTCACGGTTGCCCTCAGTACGCCAATGCAATTAGTTATTCCCAGATGTGCGGAAGACCTACTTCTTTGGAAGCATAGGTGCACCAAGCAGCCTCACTGAGTGCTTCTGCAAGACTGGGCTGTGATGTTCGCACATCTAGCATCACCTTAGGAGAGTTTCTTCTTTCGTAGTCTTCACCAAAGTCGACCGGCACCTTGTTCGGTTCTGCTTTAAATTTGTACAGTCTGTTTTAGTTAGGCCATTTGGCTACTCTTTCTTGTTTCCTCTTCATTTCATTTCGATTTTTTGGCCATGTAAAGAACTTTTGTAACTTGGTTTTAGTCGATTGGTTCAGACTGGCTTTAGCCAGCCGTAGAATGCCTCAAAAAAAAGGAGGCTTCTTTCATAACTGGAGACTAATATGATATCCCATTTTGTTACAACAGGTACATGAGGGGGAGGCTTACACTGGAGAAGGTTAACATTGCAATAAACGAGGTGGCGACATATGCGGATGCTAATGCTCATCTCGTTGCATGTCCTAAGAAAAAGGTTTCCCTTTTGTACTACTTTCCGCTGATAAACAGTTACCTTTTGAGATGACATTTTCTTTACCCCTCTCAACGTTCTTGCAGTTATCTGAAGAAACATGGGAAAAGGCTTTAGTAAGTTCTGGGCATTGCTTTAATCTGATTTCCTCGTGTAGAAAACAAAAATTCATATTGTCATTTCTGTTTAGGAACTAAGGGACATAGCTGCCACTGAGGCAGCAAAGGGGAAGCATTTCTTCCTGGAAGCTGACATAAAGGGGCCTGGGCTAAAACTTGATCACACAGGCAAAGCTATCCTTACCGTGAGTATTTGCATCTATAACCACTTGGGTTGAATTTTTTTAGTTACATCCCCATTCTTTATAATAAAGAAGATGACCAAATAATAATTTGTTTTGCTACTGCAAGTGTTCTTCTAATTATCTTGTTTCCATAGTTAAAACAAGTAACTGAAAAAAATAACTAGCAAGTAGATTGACGAATTCAAGTAGTCACTGAACACGATAAAGAAAACTCTACCCCCCCTACCCTGAATAAAACATCAGTACATGTGTGTACCTTTCTTCTGGTTTCACACAACTAGTGCACTTTCCATGAATATGGTACTACAACAACGGTAGAACAGCTTCAAAATATGGATATGTTACATCAACTGGAAAAAAACCCTGTTGAAAAACAAAACCAACTAGTTCCAAATATGGCTGTGATACACCATCGTGTACCGTTTTGTAGGTCCTTCGTCATCTTGGTCGCATCCATGAGACTCGGATTGGGCATCACCGGGTCTTCATACTTGCAAAACAACACTGAATGAAGGGGTTTGCTAGAATCGTGAAGATTTGATGTGGTGGTATGTCCGGAGCCACGCGTGTTGGTGCAGCCTGTTTGTTACGGCCTAGTTTGGTTTGCAATTATAGTACTAGAGTCAATGTAATTTCGAGTGCAGGAATTGTGAGACGTGTTAGTCTTATCTCCTTAGTGCAAAGAATATGCAAAGCTTTTGCGTGTTCGTGGAAACAAGAGGATGCCCAAGGTCAATTGCTCAAACCATCCGGGTGGAAAAGAGAAAAACAAACAAACAAACAAACCCAAGGTCGTTTTCAAAATCCCAGCATGTGGAAATCGCGGCCTGCTGTCAACGTCCAAAACACCTCTTCTATCGTTTGGCTTCTTGTCGCTTCTCCGTTTATCTTTCGTACCCAAGAGCGGCGCCAGGCCTCATCACAAGACTACAAAGAGAGTGAGGGAGAGACGGCCACGACACGAGGCCGCCCGGACGACGATGAAGACGAGGAGGAGAAGCGGGGCCGTGTTCGCCTCCATCTGCCTCTTCCTCCTCGTTCTACCCTCTGCTTCTTCCTCCTCCAGCTCCATCCCCATCTCAAATTTCAGCTTCCCACAGCAGCGGCAGCAGCAGAGCAATATCATCACCCATCTCCCTGGCTTCGAGGGCCCCCTCCCCTTCCACCTCCAAACAGGGTGGGTACATCGAGCTCGGCAACGCTTTTTTCCACTCAGTGAATACTAATTTGATCATGTCAAAAAAAAAGTACTACTCCTACTAATTTGATTGGCTTATTATTTCTCGGGTGCATGCATCGCATCCCATCACGTACAGGTATGTGGAGGTGGACGAGAGCAATGGCGTCCGCCTCTTCTACTACTTCATCCGGTCGGAGAGGAACCCGGCAGAGGACCCCCTCATGCTATGGCTCACTGGTGGCCCTGGATGCTCCGTCTTAACCGGCCTCGTCTACGAGATTGGTACCCAGCCCAAATCTTATGCATCTATCTTTCCTTCTATTTTAATTTCATCAGGGACGGGGCATGCATCCGGAAATACTATGTCTATCTTGCTCAAACACTAGTATCCATATGTCTGCTTGGAAACAATCGACAACCTTGTACCTGTACTACTGCTATGTTTGGCTTCCAAGCCAATTGCCGTCCACGTGTCATGAAGCAGATACATACTAGCACTAGGAATACACTCCCTAGCTGTTTGGATTCTGTGCAATAATTACAATGGGCATAAACATTCTACTCATACTCCTACTTATTATGCACTGCAAACCTTTTCCTGTGTGGGATCTGAATAATCAAGTATACGCAGGCCCTCTGAGTTTTGACCGTCACACCGACGTCGCTGGCCTGCCTAAGTTGCGCTATAAACCAGACTCATGGACAAAGGCAGGTTCCAATCTCCAATTCTTCTTCTTCATCATCATCTTCTCCTTATAATTATGACTATATATGAATCTGAGTTGCACATCTGGATCCCACCTAGATGAGCAATGTCATCTTCCTGGATTCCCCAGTAGGAACCGGCTTCTCATATTCCGTAACAAAGCAAGGATACGAATCAAGTGACACCAAAGCTGTCACCCAAATTGTCATCTTCCTCAAAAAGGTCACGTATATTCACTTGTTCAATCACCCAACCATTATTTACTAGTACTACTAACTGCAGATGCTAACATTTCTTATTACTTTTGCAGTGGTTTGATGAGCACCCAGAGTTCTTGTCAAACCCTTTTTATGTTGCCGGTGATTCCTACGCTGGTCTAATTGTGCCAGCCATCGCCCTTGAAATCGCTAAAGGGAAAGAAGATGGCAATGGCTCACCTAATCTAAAGGTTGGGAATTGATGTAGTAAATGACCTTCCACTTGCTTCCATGCTAATGTGACATGTCATGCATGACCAGGGCTACCTTGTGGGCAATCCAGTCACTGATGGAAACTTTGACAATCCAGCTAAAGTTCCATTTGCTCATGGGATGGGTCTCATATCTGATGAAATATACCAGGTTTTTTGTTTGTTTGTAATGTAATAATTTCAATGGGCAATAAAAACATATGAATCGACTGCTAAGTCTTAGCACATCTGTTGAACAATTTGATGCAACTCCTTTGCCTACACAGCTCTGCGTGGCTGGGAGTAAAGAAACCTTATGAATATTCCCTCTTGTAATTTGTAACAACAAAAAATTGTTTGAGCAATAAGCAATCAAGTCTGCATACTATCATGTTTGTCTTTGCAGTTCAGTTTATCACTGTTCTGCGTTTTGCTATTCTTAGGCATACAAGGAGAGCTGCAATGCAGAGCAAAACAGAGAGGAACAGTGCACAAGTAGTCTTGATGTCATTGACGAGGTACCCAATACTTTCTTTTCTTCCATTTCATTTTTGCAGCGCCGCTGCTAATTTGTGATTAGTAGCAATTACTAAGAAGGTTTGTTCATAAAGTGTGTCAAGGACATATGCCCAAACCATATTCTGGAGCCCCTGTGCACTTTTGCGAGCCCACATCGGTACAATCTGAAGCTGAGTTCAGGCGCACGGGAGATGCTCCGGCTCCAAGACTACACTGCTACGGCCGGGCTTCAACTGTCTGAGATATCTACAGAGTGTAGAGTTAGTGGCCACACACAGCTCAATTTTCTCTTCTTCATTATTGGAGTTGCACATTTTGCACAAATCAATTTTTGTTTTTGGATTTCATCACAGACGGCAGGATATCTAATGTCCAGGACATGGGCAAACAGTGATATAGTCAGGGAGGCTCTTGGTATCCACAAGGTAAAATTGAGAACGGCTGTCTTGAATAATCAATTGCTGCTTCCTGCTTTGGTAGTAAGGTTGATCAGCTATGTTCTAATGTTGCAGGGAACAGTTTCTTCGTGGCTAAGATGCAACTACGACATACTGTACACTAGCGATATTCGTAGTTCAGTGAAACACCATCTCGACGTTAGCACGAGAGGCTACAGATCTCTAGTTTACAGTGGTGATCATGACATGGTGATACCTTCCATCGGCACGCAAGCCTGGATCAGGTCTCTGAATTTCTCTGTCGTGAGCGAGTGGAGACCATGGTATGTGGATGCACAAGTTGCAGGGTGAGTCGCATTACAACAGCTAGTACCGTAGTTGAGAATACAAGCTATATAGAGTAGAAACAAATCAAACTCTAGCTTGTCCTTACATGCCAGAGTAGTACTTTGTGAGGACTGATTTGTCTGTCATGTGGGTTGCAACTCTTCTTATATGCAGATATACAAGGTCATACTCGAATAACCTCACGTTCGCAACTGTGAAGGTACGTTCCCATTTTTCTATTTCTGCGCACAGACCTTGTTTGTGCGTATGCCAGTAGTAACAAGGTTGGAGCATGATTACACACAGTGAATATAAATATATATTTGTATGTTGTTTGTTCATTAGGGTGGCGGGCATACTGCTCCGGAGTTCATGCCAAAGCAATGCCTTGCTATGTTTGCAAGGTGGGTTTCTGGTGAACCTCTCTGAGGTGTTTTGACAAGAACCGGCAGGAGCTCTGCCATTGCATTGATATAGAGGGGAAAACATTTACAGGTAGCCTCTCTGAGGTGTCAATTGCAGCCTCGGGTGGTAGTTACTCTGTGCATCACACTGCAGATGCTTTGTACTACTAGTTAGTTGGTAAAAACATGATTAAGGATGGATGGTGTACCGAGGAACAGGCAACAGCTGAGAACTCTATAGTGCAAATTATTGTTCTTGGTGCATACAGCTATCTGAGGACCTGTTTGATTTGTAGGATAGGAAAACATAAGAATAGGAAAATCATATGATTGCAATGTCATGCCCACTTCAGTCTTATAGAAAACCATATGTAAGGAAGTTTGTTTGATTCCATCACAGGAAAACCAAAGGATTCTAGAAAAGAGCTTTGAGTGGATGCTAGATTTCCTATGCAATCTAGTGCAAAGGATTTCCTAGGAAAATTTCCTATAGGAATCAATCTTACAAATCAAACAACCATCGTAGAAAAATTATCAGAGGCCCTGTTACGTATTTATAAAGATGGAAACAGCCTCATCACGACATTTACAATAGGTGGGAATTGATTACAGAATAGGAAACAAAAGGGTGGACAATAAACACCACGCACTACACGCACTACCGTTTCAACACCCCCCTTAATCTAAACCTCGGAATTTGATAGAAAGATTTAGATTATGCTTGAAGTCCTCAAAATTCTTGATAGGTAGTGATTTGGTAAAGCCATCGGCAATCTGATCTTTGCTAGAAATAAACCGAATATCAAGTGATTTGTTTGCAACTCTCTCACGAACAAAATGAAAATCGATCTCGATATGCTTAGTACGAGCATGAAACGCTGTATTTGCCGATAAATATGTGGCACCAAGATTGTCACACCACAAACATGGTCGTTCTTTACGGTGACCCAACATACCACTGCATGATGTAGTATCCTATAGTTGTTGACATAACACTAATTAAAAACCATTCACTAGTATTACATCCCTCAGAGTGGTATAACAGAAACATCGCGGTACCAAAGTATGACTTTAGATTACAAAAATACATTACAAAAGATCCAGAGAACCTTCTCGAAATAATGAGGATTATAATAAAACCAGAAATAACAACTCGAAGTCTATTCTAGAAATATTACTAACTATATATCTATTGCTTGCTGCTAAAGCAATGCTCTTCAGAAGTAGGTTCTAACACTACAAGAAATGTGGTAATTTTTGACCCTCCATATTGGTCACTAGATGGTCATTGTTCTTAATTTGTGACCTTCTTGTGACCAAAAATATATGGTCAAAAGCTGAAAGTCACAGATGGACAATAAAGACCTTTTATGTGCATTGATCATAGACTACTATGACCAATATATATGGTTTGGTCACCGGCTATCTAGCATATCCACGTAAACCAATCCTACGTGGCAATGCTTGTAGATCGAATTTAGCCCAATCCAACGAGATGCTCTACGTGGACCAAGCCCAACAATTCCAGCCTTTTTATTTTATAAATTTGGCATTTACGAGGCAGTTATTTAGTAGGCCAAGCCCAAAATTTGGCCCATATATTTTCAGCCGCGGCATTTTTTGGCTCAACATTTTGTCCATTTTTAATTTTTCAAAATTTTTCAAAATTTTAAAAGTTGGTCCCACGAATCATATCCATCATGGCTCCCGCTTGTCTATTTTTGGGCCGTGGCCATTTTAGAACTCAATTAGCATTTGCTTCATCTCTAACGTTCCAGGCAGTAAATAATCAATAATTCATAAATTAAACCCAAATCACATTCGATTTCACAATAGCAACCAAGATTAGAACATCTGGGCATAGTTCATAATACACAGTAATATAAGCTGCTACAAAAGTATAACCCTACAGTATTGAAAAATGTGAGCCTGGAGCTCCTTGCATTCAAAAGTCTTGAAAATGTGAGCCTGGAGCTGCCGGGCTGGCTCGCTGAATTGCCCGCCAGTCTTCTCGCTGCCTCCGCACCTGGCCAGCCAGCTCTCCGGCCATCTTGAAAATGTGTCTTTAACTTCTTCAGGCTAGAGAAACATCTGTAGCGTAACAAACTGGGCTCGTACTCCAGCAACTTGCTGCGTAGGAAAAAACAAAAGCAATCAGATATATGGTTACATAATTGGAACCTCGGACAACAAAAACATATGGATATTCCATGCCAAGCATAACGTTCACAAACAATATACAACACATTTCTCTAAAACCAAAAATATGTACTAGAAAGTATACTTAGGCAGTGACACTCCCAATTGATTTTATCCATTGAACAAAAAACTTGAAACCCCCAGTGTGTATCAAATAAACTTAGGAACAGATAAAACAACCACGATTGACTTGTATTTCAATATATCTAGGAACACAAAGTAATATACATACTATATGACAAAAAACATTTAAGGATAGTGTTTCAAAACCCTTAGGGCCTTCTGCTTCTACAACTCTACAAGGAAAACAGCAGGCTAAAAGTTGCCCGTTCGACATACTAATACTACTCAAAGAACTACTGAATGGATTGCAGAAAAGCTTACCATTTGAAAATACTCATATAAGGACACCTTGTTGTACTGCCTCGCCATCAAGAGCATCCTTGGGGGCTTGTAGAGGAAAATAATAAGATGACAGCAAGTTAGAACATATGTAAACAACTTATATCTCATAACACTACATAAATAACTTGTTTCACAGTTGTTAAGCAACAAGACGGACGAAACAAACCACATGGCTCAAAATAACCATCTAATTTCAAATGCAGCCAACAAAGAGACAGAGTGAATAATTTAATGTTTCAAGTAATCCAAGACCTTAAAGCGATCTGGAAGTACCATGACTAAAGAAAAAAGTAACACGACAGTGATCAGTCACAATATTTAGTGATCCCTAAAGAAATAATTTACATGGCAAACTAGAGACAACCCTATAGTCAGGACATGAATGTTTACATCTAAGCTTATACAAAATTATATGTCACGCACCAAACAAGACAGATGTGAAATCATCGGTTATTCTTTCAAGCAGGGGAGGCAGCACACCGGTGTTGTTTAATTCTGCACCAGAGCACATGATGAGTAAATTAAGGCAGCAATATACTACAACAACAAACTCACTACAACAGCATATGAGTAAATTCTGGTGTCCAAATGCCTCAGTTCAGTAAACAGTAAGCATGGAACACAGTAAAAAAATTCTATATAGGCTCAGACTGAGTGACCTAATATTTCTATCTACACCATACATCCCTAGTAATTCTATATTATTAGCAGCAACTGAGTAGCAGGATCTGCCTAGGTAGTACTGGAGTATATCTTTAGTTTATCTTCCCAACTTATCAATGAGCAGAACCACAATCATGTACATAGTTTATCTTTAGCCTGAAATAGAACATCTCAAGCTAAGAGTAATGCTCAGCACAAAATAAATTGTTTTCCCGGCTTGTCTCAGTTCAGAGATGCACACAAACAAAGAGCTATTGCCTTGTTGGGGTCCTTCTCGGCCTCAAGAATCTTTAGATGCACACAAACAAAGATGCACAGAAACAAAGAGCTATGGAGCAGAACCACGAAACGAGTGGCGGACGGATCTGGGAGTGGAGGCTTACATGAAGATGAAGAAAGCGCTCGGGGGGCGCTTGGGCTTGTTGGGGTCCTTCTCGGCCTTGGTATTCTTCACTGCGAGCGTAGATTCGCCGCCACGGGAGCTCACCTTGGCCTTCATCTCGACCTGAAACGCAGACAGATCGGAACGGATCAAAGACGGGTAAACCAACGTCGAGTGGATCTTCACGCGCATCGACTTCCATCGCCATCGGGACTGCGCCGGCACTACTCCGTGCGCCCCAGATCCCTTCCGCTGGTAGCCTCCTCCCTCCCCTCAAGTACCAGCCTGGTGCTCCCCATCTACATACCCAACAAGGTCGCTGCCCTCCACGTGGCTGCGGGCCCAAATTTGGGGAAGCAGATTCCATGGGAGGAGATCGATGGGGTGCGGTGATGTCCAAGGGGTGGTTCTATTTGGGCGGTGGAGGCGGCCGATGGAGTGTGGGACACGAGCGGTGCGACTGGGGGCTCGAGAGGGGGCAACGGGGTTGGGGGTTTGGGATTCCACTGGCGGTGGCAGGTGGCAGCGATAGGAGGAGAGAAGGAGAGAGGGTGGCGGCGGAGGACAGGAGGAGGAAATGTCTTGGGTTAGGGTTTTCTTGGTGAGGTAGGGACTTGACAAAATTTGGTCTCCCCGCGCGCGATGCTATCCAACTTTGGGTTTCCCGGCGATGCGACCTGCTTCGGTGGGAGTGAAATTGGACGTTGGATGGTGGTAGAATAGACGGCTGAGATATGCTTTTTTAGGTGATCCATGGGTAGTTTGGTTCTGTTTTCTCATTGGTTGGCTCTATTTTGATGAGGATCAACCCAAACAAACAATATTATGGCCAAAATCATGGCATAGTTTGTGATAATGTGCTCATATTATGCATGTATGTGCTCAGAGATCCAATGCAAGTTTAGCGAGGCTCATCCCCTAGTTAAAAACCTTCGTGCCCGTCGTTTTGACATAGTTTGAAACGGGCATAAAAAATTCAAAAATGGTCCGCACAAGGTGAAACCTTTGCGTGGTGTCATATCATGTGACATATTTTCAAGGAAAAATATCAAACTTGGTATATTGTAGATATCTCGAAAAACCCTTCTCAAAAATGACCTATCTTGCTCGAGCTTTCAAATGACCAATGTTATGGCCTGAATCGCGGCATAGTTTGTGATAATGTGCCCATATTATGCACGCATGTGTATCTTGGGATGTAGAACAATGTTGCAGGAGGAAGTTTTCTTTTTCGGCGCACGGAAAAGCTATTTTGTATTTTCCGAGTGGCAAAAATGGGGCGTTTTGTGACCATCTAGTGACCAATATGGAGGGTCAAAAATTACCACATTTCTTGTAGTAATATCTAGGGATTGATTTATATAGACTTATCTCTTGACTTCAAATGCTTCTGATGTAATCGTCGATTCCACTAATTCTCACTGGATACCTTTAACTCTTTTGAGTAGTTCACCTCCTGGGTTCACCATTGATTGCTCTGGAATCTAGCAAGGGTTAAGAAGGTACGGTTGAGTACGAGCGTACTCAACAAGCTCACAAAAAAGGAGTGTATGATGCACTATCTACAACCACAGAACAAATGTCGTAGCTTATGTAGGTTTTCGTAAACATTTCTTTAAAGATTGCTTTTATTCTGAAAAGCTATGTTCGTCAGTCTTTACATGTTGATTAGAAATTCATGGAGTTCCTTTCCTGCAGCGTTTGCAGCTCCTTTCCGGAAAAGGGAGTAACATGTCACACATTTTTACACTCTGTAGAGGTGCGTTGCTTTACCCATGAGAGATCCTTATCCATGTTGCACTTCCGAGCGGCCAACCTATTCACACTTCCTTGGTATGAGGTATGGTATAAGTACCCAAGCCGATCACTACCCTTCTCCGTGACCCCACATGCCAACATGATACTTAAAGCCGCCACATCTCTGTTAAGCCCCCTTTTAGACTGCTATAACTCTGATAGGCCCCTGAAGACTCTATGAGTCGGTTGTGCCCCTGGAAGGTTCCATTTAAAAATCACCGACCGTACCTCCAACAACCTCTCACAGATAATCTAGACACCCAAACCATGGGGCTCTAAGGGTTCCCACCCATGTTGATGGATCCACGCAAGGAATCTCAGCGACACATAAAGATCGTCCGCTTACACACGAAAGGAAGAAGATATAACTGACTTCCCGAGAGCCATTGTAGATCTCATAGTTAACGCGTAATATACGACACAAGAATCACTAGCGATATTTGTTGATAAATCCTAGATGATACATTCCCAAACAATGGTGGTTCCATTGCTAGTCATAATAGATTAACTGATCACCCCAAATCAGTATTTAATAGTTCAAGTTAATTAAGAAACTAGTATTTTCTGCCATCCTTTTTGAAATGCAGGTGATAACAATAATAGATTGCAAATACTTGATAGAAAATAGTCACGGGACATGAGTAAGTGTGAACTTTCCTTTTTGACTACAAGATTATGTAGCTAAGTCTTCTAGTCGGTACAAACTCCAATATCTGAAATAACATCATTGGTCCAGCTAGGACTAATGTTTGAAGAAGCAATATGCTATTATGCATAAATAATGATATGCATTTTGTATTAATCCCAACTTTAATCCCCATATTTAAGTATGGATTGAGTTTGGTGATTTATGAAAGATTCATGTTACATTCAAGAGTACTTCACAATAGGATATAAACTAAGATTCCGAAAGTAAATAATGAGCTATGAAAGTAAATCACAACATTGATTAATGTTGAATATTGATCGATGATTACTCTTAAGAATGATTACATTTAAAGTTAGTGAGTTTTAACATATTTTGCTAAAGCTTTTGTTTGAAGTGGCAAAAAAAACTTTCAAAGAAAGTACTTATTACATTAAGTTGAGCAATTCGCAGTGTTCTTAGAACACAATCGATGGTTACTTGAATCGCTCTAATGATCCTAAGTTAATAATCCCCCTCGCTGGTTGAGTGATAGACCTAAGTTAACTATAAACGATTATTAGAGTTAAGATACAGTAGATTTGTATTGCTTTTGAGTTCAAGAGTTTTCCTCGATACGATCGATGATGAAATCATATAGGTATTTGGTATAGCTCTACGAATCTAGACCTAGCAAGTCGATGATAGACAGGTTATAGAGTTAAAGCTAATTATGAGATATGGTGATTTCATTTTGTGGATGGCTTAATTTCTATTAAGCTTTAAAGTCATGTTTAGTATGGTTAAAGACATGAGAACATTCACCCTCAATATAAGTGAGTGATGCATAGGGTTATCTTGAATGATGCATAAGATTCTAAAGGAGTATTATATAGTTAACGGTTCACAGTTAAGTTTCATTAGAAACCATAATTATGGTTTTAGGTTTAGTATTTAGACTTAAAGGATTCTTTTCAAGATTACAATATTTTATAAGGACATATGATTATATCTTTCTTAGGAAATATATTTGAAGAGTTATAATATGACAACACAAGTATTTTAATTTAGTAAAATAGATAAATAGGGATTTATTACTTTAGAAATCAAAGAACCTTTTGAAATAATATATTTAGTATTTTTCTAGTAAAACATACTTAGTCAAGATCTTAAAAATGATTTTTATTTATTTTTATGCCTTATCCTTATTTTTATAAAAATCCATAAGGAATTATTATCTTTTAAATAATAAATTTAAGTTTACTATTTCAAAAGATAAGTTAATATTTTTATTGGGTAGCTTATATTTTTGTGAACATTTAGAGGTATCATATGTATTTCTAGGTTTTTTAATTATTTTTCTAGAGCCTAAATACTCTCAGGGGAATTTTGGTAATTTGTTAATTGTTTTATAAATTTAATTAAACCAACTCTTTAAAATCTGAACCTCGCCCACGGGCCAGCCCAACTCTGGCCCAGCCCAGACCAACTAGTTGGGCTCAACCACCCTCGTGGTCGACTAGGTCGGTCCATCTGACCCAGACCACCTCTCCCTCTCTCTTCCCTCACCTCTCTTATGCTCTCTAGAGATCCCCGATGCCGCCACAGTCATCCTTCGATTCTGGCGGGCTCCGTCCGCCTCGAATGCCCCCACCGCGCTTGTTAACTCAGTGCTTGATGGTGCATTGACTGGTCCTAATACATTTGCCATGCGCCTCTTCTACTAGCCGCACGAACCCCTACTGAAACTTAGGGTTCCGGCTACCCTAGCCTCACCATGCCGCCCAGGCTTGGTGGTGCTCTAGTGGTCGTTCGAGGGTGTGTTTTTGTCCTCTTCTTAGATGATTGCCTCAGGTACGGCTCAACGCGGGTTGCAGCGCCGCCGATGCTCCTCGTGCCACCGTGCCTCTACCACCATCTGCCCTGCTACCTCTTCTTCCTAAGAGTGGCTCTCGGGTAAGTTATTATTCTCCCCCTCTCTTTGTCTCTCTGTATTCCTCACCGTATTGTGGTGGTAAGCCTAATTAGGGTTTACCCCTATTCTAGGGTTCCTTCTCCCTCTCTGTTTACTCTTAGCCATGGTAGAAATTTGCCTAGTGTACTGCTATTCCCAAGATACTGTGGTGAAGTCAGCTCTGTTTAGAACTGATGGCAGTAGTGCTCTATTAATTGGTTTCTTTTTATTCATCAATTTTGCTGATACTTTGATGTCACCTTAAATATTGGTGCCATTGATACTCTCTTGGATGCTTGTAATTGGCTGGCAACATTTTATATGTATTCATACTTGAGGAAATTGTGCTGAATATTGATACTAAACATTATTGATGATATATCTATGATGTTTTCCTTGTGGCTTGCTTAGGAGAATAGCTCTATGATGTATAGAGATATTTACTTGCTGCCATGGAAGGTAATTGCTGGAATGATTCACTTTATATATCATATGAGGACTTGATCCTTGTTGGCTGATGTGCTTGAACTAGATCTTGCTGATGATCTTCCTACTGTAATAACCGTAAAGCCTTCATATACTGATTCCTTGCCTAGTAGTTAGGAAAGTGAGGTGATATTGTTTATGTGTAATTTATTTAGTTGTAAAGATAGAGCTTGATTGCATAGAATTGGCTCAAGTGGCCCTTGTGATGCTAATATGTTGTTGTGGTGCTTCCAGTAATTGGAATGTGCCCACCAACAACAAACAACAAGTTTGGCTGCTGTGCTAAGTTGTTATGACTTATCTATCTTAATTTAGGTCAGTGATGCAATGGGTGTTGTTATTCTTAAAAACATCCTGGGATGATCTAGTACTCCATTTGAGTACATACCTAAGTATAGATCTTGTAATCCTAAATCATGCCTAGAACTTTGATGGTTTATTGAATAGCAACCTGTGCTATTGATGAAACATGTGATTGCTTGTTGAGATGGCGGCAATGTTGCCCTTGCTCTAGTAGTGAACTTTTCCAGCTCCTTCTAGTGATATGACTGGCCTTCTCCTTCTTGATATACTCCTGGCTTGGCCTTGCCTTGCTGCTTCCTCCGAGTGGCTTATTCTTCTCCTCTCAGTTACTGACATGTTCTTGCTCTACTCCAACGCCACCCCCTCCTTTAGATGACCAAGATTGGTGGTTTGGTTGGTTCTGTGGTGGGTTCATTGGTTGATCTGGTGGAAGAACAGAGATAAGATGGTATGGTTTTTTCTATTCTTGTTGTGGTCAAGAGTGTTTAGCAGAGAGATAACTCTTTGCTACGGCTGTGTACTTATCTCTGTCAGAGCTCCCCTGTGTCAATAACACACAATCCTGCATGTGTGTGAGAGTTTCTTTACTGTTTTGGATGGGTTCCATCGATCTTGGGCTTGTTACTGTTGTTAATCTACCTTTCATCTCTCTCTATGGTGAAACTTCCCCTTTGGCCAATGATGTTGCCCTAAGGCCTTAAGATAAAAAGAACAGATATTACCTTTGTCCCCTATTTCTATTTTTTCTTAGGGATTTCTATTTTCATGCCTCTAGTTCGTTACTTGTACTCAGTTTTCCCTAGCAGCTTAGTTTTTCCTCACTTTCCCCTCCCTCCATTCCAAAACCCTCAAATGCGCTCGGACGGGGGGATGCCGTCAGGTCAAAGGCTTGACCGTTACATGCTGATAGGTGGGACCGCATTGGGGCGGGTCCTGCGTTGAGCGTTACATTATGTCGCCTCGACCGTTACGTGTTGATGGGTGGGGCCGTGTTGGGACGGGTCCTGCATACGTGGTGAAGGGTGGGGCTGCGTTGGGACGGGCCTTGCATACGTGGTGAAGGGTGGGGCCGCATGGAGACACGTCAGACCGAACATTCTCGCTCCGATCTTGGAATAGCTCCCACACTGCCCCTCCGCTCCGCTCCCCCGCCATCGTGCCCTCCTACGTGAGAGCCCCTCCTACCTTATGTCGTCCTCGGCCCCTGAGCCACCCCTCCCCCTAGCCGCGAATCCCCACTCTGGCTCTGCTTCCTCCCCTGCTAGATCTACCCCTTTCACATAACAGTATGCGATGCCGACGGGTGTACCGATCCTCCCCGTCAAGCGCGGAGAAGATTGGGTAGAATCAGAGGGATCTAACTCATGGATTCCATCTGGGTAAGTATTGTTTCCATTTGTGGATTGATTATAGGAAGTAATTGAGCACGAATCACCGGTGCTAAGCTAACTGCTTGCTTTTCGAATAGGAATGATCCAGCGCTGGCATTTTGGCTGGTGGTTAAACTGGATACTAGCATAATTCGTGGTTGTGAATGGCATCTCTCTGGATTTTACTTCCCAGCGGTGGTTGCAACCTCCATAACTCTCAGAGATTTGAAAGATAAAATATATTCTAAAATCTCCTAGAGCAATGGTGATTTAGTTGATTTGCAATATTTCAACATTAGCGAGCAAAGATTGCTCTCACTAACTAGCGAAGCTCATCTGGTAATGCTTTTCTCTTTGAATGCTGCTGAACGTTTTGGTCGAATTCATCTCCATGTGCAACCTAAAGTTTAACACACGGGAAAGAGGTCTAAAGCATCATCTGGTGGTCAAGCATCATCAGGTGGTCATGCATCATGTGTCTCTGTTGTCTCTGCTAATTGTATGCGCCCCCCGCGCTCCTTGTAGGTCCACAGCAGTACCATCTGTTCGCACTACGAGTGTAAGCCAAATCGCTCGTGCGGCCGATGTGGAGGACGAAGCAGAGCTTGCCGAGGGAGAGCCTCCACTAGATGATGAGGATGAGTTGATGTTTCCTGAATTGGTAGATAGATTCAGTAAACAAGCACTAGAGGATCAATACACGGAGGAATTGGCCCACGGTGCCAGATTTGATGACACTGATGAAGAAGAGAACGAGGAGAACAATGACAGTATCGTTTTAGTTGAGTACGATGGTGAGGACTTGCTAGTAATTGAGTAGGACAGGAACGATCCTAAGATTTCAGAAGGCACCGTATTTGAAACGGTGCGAGACTGTCGTACTGCCCTTACTACATATTGAAGGAAATATGCCCTGAGAGGCAATAATAAAGTTGTTATTATATATTCCTTATATATGATAGATGTTTATTTTACATGCTAGAATTGTATTGATCGGAAACATCAATACATGTGTGTTTAATAAACAAAAAGGGTTCCTAGTTATGCCTCTCTTATAGACTAGCTTGTTGATTAACAAGATGATCAAGGTTTCCTGATCATGGACATTGGATGTTGTTAATAACAAGGTCACACCATTGGTGGAATGATGTGATGAACATTCATCTGAAGTATAGCATTACGATCAAGTCATTATGTTTATATTGCTATAACATCATACGAAGTAATCTTTATCCTTAGACCATGAGATCATGTTAATTGCTAACACCGGAAGAGTATCTTGATAACATCAAACGTCACACCGTAACAGGGTGACTATAAAGATGGGTTCAGTACTACGAAGGTGTTATGTCGAGGTTCATGGATCAAGAGTGGAATTTGTCAATCCAGATGATGGATAGATATACTCTGGGCCCTCTTGGTGATATCACATTAAGATAGCTTGCAAGCAAGTGATGTGATCACTAGAATGTTATATCACAGGAACGAGAAAAGAGTGCATGTCGGTAACGAGATCAAACTAGGTATGGAGATACCGATGATCGAATCTTGGATATGTAATATATCGAGAGACAAAGGGATTTAGTTACAAGCGTTAAAGGTTCCCACGATCACAGAAGTCATCGTTGAATGTGTAGGAGTCAGTACGGATCTCAAGGTCCCGCTGCTGATTATTGATCGGAGAAGGGTCTCGATCATGTCTGCATTATTCACGAACCGTAGGGTGGCACACTTAAGAGTTACCGGACACCATTTTGGAGCACATATGTTTCAGACGAAAGAATTGCAAAGCGCAGGAATTGTTTCAATAGAAACCAGAAATTGTTTCGGGTGAAATTGCAGAAAGTGGTTCTGCATGTGATATTGAAATATTGCAAGGGGCTATATGTGAATGTTTTTTAATTAAAGTAATTAACAAAATTCTGAATAAATTTAATAAAAAGATTTTTATTAAATGAGAGAGCATTAAATTTGGAGAAATTTAATGCATTGAGAAATTTAATGCATTTAAAGTGGAGACTTTAAAAGGGAATGTGAAGAGGCATTTTAATGTGGAGGGGTTACCACCACATGAATGGGGGAGGTGAGGGGTCACCCCCCTCCCATGCGCCGGCCATGGAGAGGGGGCACCCCCCTCCTCCTATAAAAGGCCACCCATTCCCTCCTTCATCCTCACACCTCCTTGTGAAGGATCTCTCTCCCCTCTAGAATTATTCCCCCATGGTCTCGGATTAGCGAGATACATGTTCCCGGTGGCATTTCGTCTGGAAGGAGTTGCTTCTTCCACTGGATCGCTGGAGCGAGTAGGTGGAGGTTGTCCGGTGGCTTGAACGTGTGTGCGAGTGCGGATGCGCTGCTGAGTTGCGGCGCTCGGACTTCCTCACGATCTTGATATCGATAAGTGTACGACTACATCAACCACGAGTTCCTACTCGTTAACAAAACTCGTTGTCTTCGAGGGTAAGTTCTCGTTGGATGTATGTCCACCCGTTGCTTTGTACCTAGTAGATAGATCTTGGCGTGTAGTTCACACCGTAGGAATTTTTTTGTTTTCTATGCTGCGGACCCAACACATATTGCATGCACCAATAATGATTATGTTGTTACTAAGAGTGAGCCAGCAAGGTTCACAGTGAAGTGCCCATATGTAACATCCCAAAAATTTAATCAAGGTTATCAAGATCCAAATAACCCAATTTAGGGTTAACAAAAACTTTTTATTATTAAAAACATTTATGAATGCATGTGTTTGCATTAATATAGAATTGTTTGAAAATGCCATGTTTGTTTGTTCTAATGGTTGTAAAATGATTCAAAGATGAATGCCACATCGTCTAGATCATTCACAAACAAAATCCAAAGAAAAAGAAATCAAATAAGAATAAAAAGACCAAATGGTCACTTTGGCCATTTTAATCCACTAGGCCACTTTGGGTGTTCCTAGAAGTCAATTTCAAACAGAAACATTCTCAACTCTTTTCACCCCTTGCTAGTACAAGTAAAGATCTACCAAGGCCCATTTTAAAATCTTACAGAAACCTTTAGTAAGACAATTTAAATGACATTTGAAAATTGAATCCATTACATATGCATAGATCCCACTTTTTCAAAAACCACTCAAATAAACTCCACTTGCAAATCCCAAGCAAAAAATACTACCAAGCATAAGACCAAGTCACACACCAAAAATCTTTTCAAAATTCAAATTTGAATTTCATGCAGCCATTGTGTCGAACACCTTGTGATCACCAAATAATCTGCCTAACTAATATTGTTGCTAATCAAAGCTTTGTCCCCCATTTGACCCTCTCATCTCTCATGTGTCCCCTCTTATCCTAACCTAGCCCCAGACAACACTCCCCTGCGCCGCTGCGCTTGTACCGCGCCGCCCAGAGATGGTCGCCGCCGACCAACCATGCACAAGCCACATGAGACCACCCCGCCCTCTTCCACCATGCCTAGGAGGTAAGTGTGATCACACCGCCACCCACTGTCCCTGCCCTAAGCCCTGCCAAGCCCTGGACCACCAATAGAGCATCGTGCTCTCTGCCTCTGCACCATGCACGGACCGCTCCAGTGCGTCGCCCCCGACAGCCTCGCACAGACCCCTCCTTGCCCTCAGCTCGCACGCGCCCACTCGCCTTAACACCATCATGCCCCCAGACATCCCCGCTCGTCGCCGTTTGACCCGCAGGCACCGCACACCGCGTCAAACGCCGCCTCTGCCGCTCAGAGCACGAGCCTCACCCGACCAATTGCCACCGCCCCTAGCCATGCCTTTATTCCCTAGCAGACCGCCAGGAGACCACGCATCGATCGCCGCTCGTAGCCACGCCTCTAGCGGTCCGTAGCCATGTCGCCACCGTCGCTTGGCCACGCCGTGCTGTCCCGTCATCGAGCCTATAAAAGGAGGCCACCCCCAGCCTCATTCTGCACACCACTCCCCTCCCCTCTCACCACTGAGCCTTCCCCACTTCTCCCCAGAGCCAATTTAGCCCGCAGTTTCTGGAATTCCACCGGAGCTGGCCACTACTAGAGGAGAAGGGCCCCGCTGATTATGACCACCCCAAGAGCCGTCGCGACCACGCCTAGAACCGCCGTCGTCCACCAGTTCGATCTCCCCCATCGCCACATCTAGCTGGAGCCCTGGTAAGCCCCCATGTACCCCCACCGAGCTGCTAGGGTTAGCTCTCGCCGGTGACCTATTCTCCGGGGACGACGATCCTCAGTCGTTGATCCACCTTTTAATCATAGCGCTGAGAGTGCCCCGTACCGTTTCGGGTTTTAAGTGCCGTTGACATGCGGGACCAGCCTGTCAGTCGCCCTCTACGCCACGGAGCGTCACTGGGCCGGCCTGTTTAGTTTCCCACGCTAGCCCACAAATTCAAATGGAGGTTTTTCTATTTAGACTTAAACTAGATTATGTCCCCTTGTTTAAAAATAATTTCAAATGGATCCACTTAACCAAAATGCATGATTCAAATTTTGTTAGAAAGATATTTAAAATCTCTATCTAAGCCCATTGGATTTAAAGAAATTGGAGTCAGAGATCACATATAGCAAAAATAACAAGACAAAGACTTTTCAACATTCAAACATTTTTCAAAAATCAACCATAATAACTTTTGAGTTGATTCCAACTCTCAAAAATCACATCTAACAATACCTATCTGAGTATGTAATAATATTTAGGTTTTCATGCAGTGACTTTGGACTAGTACCAAAATAATGCTATATAGACATTTCTAGTCCCTTTAAATCATTTAAATAATAAACTTAAACTTATTGAAATGTGATCAAACAATTAAATCACATTCCCATGCATTAGAATATGTGGTGATGACATGTGTCCACATGATCCCATATTTTAATTGGAGAATATTAAATCTTAATTAATTTTAATGAGTAGAAATTAGTTTTCTCAAATAAAATAAATGAAACTAGTTCATTAAATCTTGTGATGATACTAGATCATCAAGTGTGTGCCTTAGTGTGCTAAATAGACTAGTTAAGTATTGTTTGGTGATTGTGTATCCCATATGTATTTATAGACGATAGTACCGACCAAGTCTATGAGGAGGAGGAGTTCTACCTCGAAGAAGACGAGGAGAATTTCAACCACTGCACCAATCAAGGCAAGCTAACACTTGCAAGTTTCTTAACTATGCAAGCCATCACTAGATGCAAGTTAACCTAAGCAAGATGCATTAGGCATGCTTTTGTTATACCTTTTGATTTATACCCATCCCAAGTTTTACTTACAAGTTTTACCTTTGCTTTACCAAAGTTTCTTTACTTTTAGTAATGCTTTGTGAGATTTTAGAAAGTAGTATAGATAGCACAAAGAGTATAAAACTTGGCCTATACTAGATGTCATTCTATGGCATGAGATTGAGATTAGCATCCCACCTTAGTGAACACTCTTAACTTAGTGGTTAGAACTAAACCAAAAACTTGATCACTCTAGATGGGAATACTTGGTGAAAATACTTATGAAAACCTTGGAATGATGAGTCATTCTATTGAAATGTTTTGACATGTGTTGAGAAACACAAATGGTTTATGATGGTGGAAATGTTGAGGCATGAGCCTTAGCTCTTTATAAAAACTGATGGTTGGGTTCAGATGCGATACCATTCCAATTTTACCGTACGACCACAATACCTGAATTGGGTAAGGCTTAGCCGGAAGTTTATATGCATTAGTATGAGTTCCCTCGTGGAGGAGGTTTGAGTTGAGGCTACCTCTTGATGTTGTCCACCTATGCAGTGCCCAAGATGGCAGATGGCCATGGCTGGGAGGCCAAGCTCATAGGAGAGGTGTTTATACTAGAGTTTGTAAAGGAAAGGTTATGATTGATTATCCACATACTAAGTATGATGATTTAGGGTTATCCCTGACGGATGTATCGAATTTTGTGGTGAAAGTGTACCACCTCTGCAGAGTGTCAAACTATTCGAATAGCCACGTCCGCGATCATGGAGAGTTGGAGTGGCCATACTGTTCCATCATCAGATGTTTTCAAAATGACTTATGAAATGAATTGTGACATGACTTGACCACAACAGGGTTGTGACTATGAAAACTAAGTTCCCACTTAGGTGATTTAAAACTTTATTTTATCTTTATTTGTTTCTGAACTCAGCTTAGGTTTCAAACTTAACTTTGCAAATAAACTTAGAACTTAGAATTCCTACTAGAACTACCTTACTTGTTAGTGATAGTTTGCGAGTACTTAAAGAGTACTCATGGCTTTGTCCCTGGCTATTCCCATGGATAGACTATGAGGAGGACTATCCGGAAGAAGGACAGCAGGATGGCTACGAAAAATAGGATCATCTCCCATCATCAGTATTGCCTGTGACCCTGAAGATGGAGCCCACCGCTACGCTTATTTATTCCGCTACTTGTTTGTATTAAGACTGGATCATGAGATCCTTTATTTTTGTAAAACCTTATTATGGTTTGTAATGGATAATGTACTATGATATCCAATCTATTATGTCTCGCAAAAATGGTAATCCTAGGATTGCGATGTATGGCATAACAGGCATTTGGGATTAAAAATCCGGGTGTTGACACCATACAAGAGGTGTAGGTGGGGGATGCACGCATCCACTATGCTTAGGAACAACCAGTTGTGTTTTTTAGATCATTGTGTAGAATTTGTTCACTATACTTGACATTTTCATTATGTTTCAGATAAAAGGTAACCGGTTCGAACATTCTTGTTCACCTCAAGGGGGACAACCAAAGGACAAAACAAAACTAGCAAAGACTAGGCGGTTGGTAGATGCAATCATGGATTGGATGAGAGAAAACCCATCACTTGGTGCAACAGTGCTCATAAAAAAAGTTTCTAAAAAGTTTAATATTATAGTACCTTACATGAGGATGTTCTATGCAAAGGAAATGACTCTTGACTGGATCAATGGTCCATGGAATGAAAGTTTTCAGTTGCTTTACAACTTCAAAGTTGAAGTGGAGTTTGCTAGTCCATGTAGTGTTATACAGATAGACATGCATACAGTCTAGTACAAAATAAGAGGGAAGACAATGGATAAGGAGTGCTTTAGAAGGGCTTTGTTTGTTTCAAACTTTATGGAAAGGGTTTCTGGATGGTTGCAGGCCTTATTTGGCCGTGGATGCAACAACGCTTCATGGCAGATTTAAAGGACAACTAGTAGCTACTACTGCAGTTGATGGCCACAATTGGATGTACCCTATTGCTTTTGGAGTTTTGGAGATTGAGTCAGAGGAAAGTTGGACTTGGTTTCTGGAGAATTTGCACGACCTTATAGGTCATCCACCAGGACTTACTATCCACATGGACGCTTGCAAAGGTTTGGAGAAAGCTGTAGAAGCAGTATTCCCTGGAGTGGAGCATAGGGAATGCATGCGACACTTAGTGCGGAATTTTACAAAGAAATTCAAGGGTAAAGTTTATACTGACAACCTATGGCCAGCTTCATACACATGCAGTTTGAGGAAGCATCTGTATCATTTGGAAGTGTTGTATAAACAAAAACCTACGGTGAAGGAGTACTTGGATGCACATCATGGAATGGTGTGGTCAAGAAGCCAATTCAATGAAATTTGCAAGGTAGACTATGTGACAAGTAACCTTGTAGAGAGTTTCAATACAAAGGTCAAGTCATTGAAAGGGCTTATGTTGTGGAAAATATTTGATAAGATTAGGCAGATGATCATAATAAAGATCGATTTGCGTCAAAGAATTGCATCAACAGTATATGCTGGCCATCTCATCCTCCCATCTTTGATTAAGGCTTTCCATGCCAGGGCAAAACAATTAAAGATGAAATGCATTGGAAAAGGAATGGAGGCTGAGGTAACATACACTGACAGTAAAGATAGGCAATGGAGGTATCCAATGAGTTTAGCTGACAGGACATGCCATTGCAGGCAATGGCAGCTCTGTGGGAAACCCTGCATACATGCATTGCTTTTCATGGGTGTTCTAGGAGGTGAAGAGGGTGAAGTTGATTAGTACGTGTCGGAGTATTTCTCCGTTGCCAAATTTAGGGCAACATATGCTCAGAATGTTCCAGCCTTGTTGGGAAAAGACCAATGGATGGAAGTGAATCTAGGCTTCAAGCTATACCCTCTAGTTTTTACTAGACCAGCAGGTAGGCCAAGGAAGAAAAGGATGAGAGCTAGTGCAGAGGGTGGTGCACCACCTCGATGACGTAAGTGCAAACATTGTGGGATCCTAGGGCACATTGCTAGGCTTTGTAAAAATGCAGTGGACCCAGTTTATGGAATGGATGATCAGGCGGGACCAGCAAATGCAAATGAGAATAAAGTATCTGAACGAGAGGAGAATGAAGCAATGGATACATTACAGATTGAACCAATGGATCGAGAGGAGATTGAACCAAATAAAGGGGAGATCCAAATGCATGGGAGATTGAAGCAATTTATTCATTGGAAGCAGAGTTCAAAATTAAAGGAATTACACAAGAGGATATTGAAGAAATGACGCCAATGCGTTTTGAACCATATGAACCAATGAATCGAAACATGGTTGAACCAATTGTACGACAGACTGAAGCACTTGATTCATTTGATGTAGAGAAAAAGAACAAAGGGAACAAACAGAAGAAGCTGATGGTGGACTCCGAGAATATTCCAACGAGGATCACCTGGAGAAAGGTGGTGAACTCCGAGAATATTCCTATGAAAAACACTAGGAGCAAGAAAAAAATGAATTCGAATTATTAATTTGAATTTGTATGATGAATTTGAACTATTGTCAATGTTTGTATTGAATTTGAACTACTATCAATGTTTGTGATGCTTCCAAGTTTATATGTTGGATAACCCCATAATGTATGTGTTATTGCAAGTTTCTATTATCATGCACCTTGTTGCTTAGCACTGCTCAGTTTTGCCCTCGACATGTGGTCAACACATGGGGTTTAGCTAGTTCATGGCTTAAACCATAGAAAACGTTGACCAATTGATTCAAAATTTGGCACACTTGTGTATCCTGGATTGATTTACCATATGAAATTGGAAATTTTAGATTTACTTGTAATCAACCACATTTTTGTTTTTCTAAGTGATTAAATTCAAATAAATGGTTTTAGGGTTAGTTTAATTCAAAAAAGAAGTCAAAACGTAGTGCAACCTTTGCATGGACTCTTTATATGTTAACTAAAACCTAGCATGAATAATAAAGGAAATGAAATAAAGAGAAATGGACTTCTCCCCTAAACCACTTCTTGGAATGAGCTACTAGCTATGAAGATGCATGGCTTTCTACTCAATCAACCTCCAAGATAACCCATACCAAAACATACTTTGTCTAAATGAGGCCAAATTTGGCACACTTGTGTATCTTTGAGTTGCAAACAATATAATATTGGCCAAGATGGATTTTTTTGTTCAAATAACACATCTTCCATTTGTTATGCCAAAAGCTTGAATTTCCCTTAGTCATTTTTTTATTTGAGCGCCCTTGTTTTCCTTAGCTCTACTCAGTTTTCCCCTCCCGCTAAAGTTTTCCTGACTTCCCCCTCTCTCATGTCTTAGTTTGGCTAGCGCTCTAATTGGTCGAGATGTATGTCACACGAATCTTGGCCAACCACCGTTGGATACATCATGATCCGACGGGCTAGAGGTCTCTCTCTCCCGATGGTCGCACCTATCCTTGTACGGCGAGGAGAGCCCGACAGGCTAGATGTCTCTTCCTCCCTTTCCCTAACGCACGTATACCAGCCGCATCAACTAGCGCTCAGTTTGGTTGTGCTCTGATTGGTCGAGATGTATGTCACATGGATCTTGCCCAACCACCATTGGATACATCATGATCCGACGGGCTGGAGGTATCTCTCTCCCGTTGGGATATGGAGAGGAGAGCCCGACGGGCTGGATGTCTCTCCCTCCCTTTCCGTCTCGCATGTATACCAGCCACATCTTCCTCCCCTCCTATCGACGTACGGCGGTGCGGACCTACGCGTGGGGGTCAGAATGGCTTACGGCGGCGCGGATCTAAGCGTAGCTGCTAGAACGGCGTGCGGTGGTGAGGATCTAACCGTCTAAAATTTCTATCTCTATATGTCTCACTTCCGCTCACATCCTCAGATCCGTTGCTGATGAAAGACACCGATGGAAGCCATCATCCGCAACATCAGTGCGACGGCAGTGGTGCCGATAGTGGCCATCAATGAAAGACACCGATGGAAGCCATCATCCGCAACATCTACGGCTATGGTGCCGACAATGGTCATCGATGCAACGACGATTGAAGCCATCACCCGCAACATCTACGTCTATGGTGCCGACAATGGTCATCGATGTGAAGACGATATAAGCCATCATTTGCAACATCACTGCGATGGCGCAGATCAAGCCCTCATGAACCGAAGTTGTGGGAGGCAGACCGCGGCTGGCACGTCGAGGTACACTTCGACGTTGAAGGCCGGATGGGAGAACTTTGCCCGTACTTCTTGGAGTACACATACATCAGGGAGGGCGGCTAGCTCACCGTCCACTTAAAATTGGGACAAATTTAACCCCAATTTGAACCAAAACTCCGTGACTTACAATATATGTATGATTTGAATAAATTTGACATGTATTTGAGCCATGAGACTGGTGGATATGGTCTAAAGTTGATTCATAAGTAGTAGTACTTGCTTTGACAATCTCCAGTGGGCTTGTATAAATTTGATCGAAATATGTATGACTTGAATCAAAATTGATATGTATTTGAGTAGTGAGGACGGTGGATATGCTCTAAAGCTGATTCATAAGTAGTACCCCCTCCGACCCAAATTAGTTGATTTAGATTTGACTAGATTCGATTGTATCTTGAGGAATTTGAGTCAACTAATTTGGATTGACAATCTCAGCCACTAATTTGGAATGGGGAATGGATGCTGCCGCCATGCTGCAACTCTACATGGCAGCCACGATGTCAGTGACAGAACAGTCAAAACTGATAGGCCCCAACTTGACCCTCTAGGCATTTGGCACGCCAACTATGGCCAACTAGATCCAATGGCAAGCAACTCAGGCCCCGTAATGCATTCTCTCGACAACTTTGTGATCGCTAGATCCAATGGCAAGAAACTCGAGTACCGCAATGCATTCTCTCGACCACTTTGGGACCGCTAGATCCAATGGCAATCAACTCGGGCACCGCAATGCATTATCTCGACAACTTTGGGACCGCAAAGTGACTAAATTAGCAGGAACTCACAACCATCTATTGAGTAACAATTCTATTCTCTAAATTAGCTATCTATTCAACTAATCATTACACGTTCCACCCTTCACCACAACCGCATACTATAACTACTAGGACGTGGATGACAACTACTAAAACTACCCACATGAATATACTATCCCCCTCTTCACTTGAAGTTCATGTTTTATATTTTCTATGACTTGATCAGATACGGCAAGATCAACCTCAGTTGTCAACTGCTCTTTGCGAATGAGCTCTGAATTCTTCCTCGACATTATGCTTCAGCTCGAATATCAACAAGTTTTTACGGGCCAATTCATCACCTAACTTGGCAAACATCTCCTCCGAATCCATCCTATGGCTAGACCACTAAGTTGATTCATATTGGTATGCAATGTACCATGGATCATCGGCCTGCATAGCACACTGTAACAATCCCAAAACAAACCAAATTGGAATCAGTCCGACATGCCATGTCAGCACTTCAAGTTCAATGATAGTACAAAGAGAAGGAGCTACATGCACTTCTGATGTGGTAGGAGAAGGAGAATGTGGCCACGACATGATCGATTCCCCACCCTCACTGGTGTACCCGCTATGAACAGACATTGAGGACTAACTTGCACCTACAATATCGAGGAAATTACGGAAACCGAATCGATTAAGCTAGGCGGAGCGGGAGCAGAGGTCTTAGCAAGCACTACTAGAAATTTCTGCGACTATTCGTCGAGCTATGGAGGCGGAACCAAATCCCGGTCATCATGGGCGGCGGACCTGCCTGTGGCCAGTACAGCCTCAACGTACAATGTGTGCGGACGAAATAGGTGTCGGAGCCGTGGTTGAGGTGCAACGCAGCAGTCCGTCTCATATCGCCATAGGACAGATCCGACAATGCACCGATGTACCGACGATGGCTGCTCTGTCCGCCGGTGGGATAGCTGCTCGGGGGCTGGGGCTGGGAGCGGATGAGAGAGAGAGAGCCGATGTGTCATACACGACCCCACCTGTCAATTATTTCATATTTGCCAATTTTGCATATCTGCCAAACTTTTTCTTTGAATATTTCATATTTTCCACATGACCACCACATGTCAGTGACACACAAAATGGCAAATATGCAAGTTGCAAAGTAAAATGCGACAAATATGAAAATCCCTCCTCTAGCCCCACATGATGGACCCACCCGTCATTGGCTACAAAGGCCCCACAGAACGGCTCCACATAGCGGCCCCATCGTTCATTGGCTTGGACAGCCCCATAGAACAGCCCCATTTGTCATTAGCTGCACCGGCCACACAATCAGGAAAAACGGGGCCCATAAGTCAGCGAGAGAAGGATGGCTGGTCCGCCGTGTATCCTGGCCCCACCTGTCAGCATGTAACGGTCGAGGCGATGTAACGTAACGCTCAACGCAGGACCCGCCCAACATGGTCCCACCTGTCAGCATGTAACGATCAAGCCTTTGAGCTGACGACATCCCCCCGTCCGAGCGCATGTAAGGGTTTCAGAATGGATGGAGGGGAAAAGTGAGGAAAAACTAAGTGACTAGGGAAAATTGAGTACAACTAACGAACCAGGGGCACAAAAATGGAAATCCCTTTTTCTTAATGATGTATGTAAAGAGTGCACTTCACTATTTAAACTAAGAGAAAAAAGCACTAACATTTAACCCTTTTTTCTTTTCTTTATTTTCTTGTAGGTACAGAATATTACAAGAAATATATGAAGATACAAGATTTAGTTTAGGCCAAGTAGTTTAGGTTTTTATTTTATTCCTTTGTAATCTTATTTTATTCATTTGTAGAAACAATGTAATCTATATGAATGTTCAATAAAGCTTTACCTTTCTTTATTTGTAATTATAATAATTTATTATTTGTTTGTAACCTTGTATATCTTTGTAATGTATTGGATAAGAAAGGAATAAAGATTGCTATTCATTTGTCTTTATTTAAATTACTTTAATAACTTGAATTTCCTTTTATTGTATTCTTATTATATAATGTAATATTACTTCACATTAAATCACTCAAAGGTTCTTTTAAAACAATTAACTCTTAAATACTTATAATTTGAATTATTTCAAAAGTCAATTCAAATTTAAATGCCAATTTAAATTACTTGCCCCAAAATATCTCAAAATATCTAAAGGTAATGTCAGATTTATAGCATTCACCTGAATGAGCTAAACCCTAACTCATCAAAGTGAAAGAAACTCTGATCCCTTTAGGTATTTAGTTTTGAGCGAAAATTCCCCGGATTTTCTTATGCATGAATACAAATGCAAACACTCTCTTCTGCAGCCCTAAATGCTGGGTCATTGCAATCTTTTAGATGTACACCCAATTCTTTTAGTAAAGCTTTTACCCAGATTAGCTCAACAGTGGCATCGTCAAGTGCTTTATATTCAACATCTGTACTAGAACGAGATATTGTGGCCTGCTTACGAGCACTTTAGGGAATATAGCAAAGCCACCCGTAGAGCGTCTATCATCAAGACATCCAGCGCAATCCGCATCAAATCAAGCACTAAGAAGGGTAGAAGAGGTCTTTTGAAAACTGAGACCAACTTGTAATATCCCCTTGACACATCGAAGAATTTGTTTAGCTGCCATCCAGTGAGCGGTGGTGGGTGATGAAGAAACTGACTAACTTTATTGAATGAGAAGGAGAGGTCTCGTCGTGTAAGAGGTAAGTACCACAATGCACCAATGATGCTTCTATAGTGGGTACAAACTTCAGGACCAAGAGGTGTTCCATCCGTGAGAGACAATGTCTCCGAAGAAGATAATGGTGTCGGACATGATGTACATTTACTTATGCCTAATCGTGAAAGCAAATCAATAGCATATTTCTCTTGTGTTAAGGTAAGCATATTATTCACTTTCTAGACTTCCATACCCAAAAAGAAGTGGAGATATATCAAATACTTGAGGGTAAAATTATGACTAAGGTCTCGTAAAAGAGTGAAGATTGCCTTGTCTGAGGAGATAGTCACAATAATGTCATCCACATAAATTAATACAATAATAGTGACCTCAGATTTACTGTAGACGAATAGACATGTATCTGCTTTGGATGACTGGAAACCAAGTTCATGTAGTTTGGAGCTTAGCCGTGAATACCAAGCACGAGGAGCATGCTTTAAACCATATAAAGCTTTGTTGAGTTTGCAAATGTAATGTAGAGTTTGAGGATTTTCAAACCCAGGAGGTTGTTTCATATAAACTTCCTCTTCTAGAATGCCATGTAAGAATGCGTTCTTAACGTTTAGCTACCGTAAGCTACAACCACGAGAGACGAAAATAGCAAGCACATGACGAATAATAGATGCTTTTACCACGGTACTAAAAGTGTCCTCATAATTAATACCATAGCGTTGTTTGAAGCCTTTTGTAACAAGACGAGCTTTGTACCTGTCAATTGTGTCGTCAAATTGTTTTTGATGCAATATACCCATTTGTAATCAACCACGTTTTTTTGAACTAGGTGGTACAAGATGCCAAGTCTTGTTGTGCATGAGTGCCTCATATTCTTCCCTCATAGCATGAATCCAATTATTATCCGCAAGAGATTCAATGAGAGAATGTGGTTCTCCTGTAGTGATGAGCAAGCCATACTGAACAGTTCCATCGGTATAATTTTGTTGTTGTTGTATTCCCTTTTAAAGACGTGTGCGAGGTTCGGCAACAAGGGGTGATACAGAACTTGGTGGTGCAGAAGATCTAGAGAAATTACCACTACTTGTACCAGATCCCGAGGTGGAAGATTCGTTTGCCGCAGAAGATCTTGCAGATGATGTGTAGCCGGTTCTTGACACAGAAGATCTAGGAGTTGGTGACCCAATCAGCGTCACATTCGCTTAGTCGAGCGGCTCGCGCATGCCCTGGACATGTGGTAGCACTAGAGCGGCTCAGAGACACGCGCGCACTTAGGATCGTGTCAAGGGCCCATGCGCGGGTTATGAGGCGATGCGATAGCTTGGGAGGGGGCACTCTGGCAAGATCACCCCGAGGAAGTTAATTCTGCGTGATCCGAGGCGGATTCCTGCCCTGACTCTGCCAGAAAATCCTCATCGATATCAGTACTGATAGGGTATTTGCTAGACGCAACCAAATCTGAACTTGTTTCAGTATTTTCTGCATTATTGGATGTGTCCTCCATATTAATATTTTTTGTATTCGTGGCTGCACTCTTTTCCGCTGGTTCCTCAAGCATGACTACCTGTGGAGAGTTAGTACTAGGAGAAATAATCAAGTGATCACCATTAGTTTGCATCCCCTCATGTTCAGATGGAAAAGATGTAGATGTGTTAGGTAGCAAACGGATTTCTTCACGAAGATGGGAACCCGCATTAGGATGAAGTGAAGCAAAGGGAAAAATATTTTCATCGAACATGACATCTCGAGAGATATAAACATGACTAGTAGAGGGATCGAGACATTTCACCCCTTTATGACGAGGGCTATATCCCAAGAAAACACATCTTTTGGAACGGAAATAAAGTTTTCTTTGGTTATAGGGATGAACATTGGGCCAACACGCACATCAAAAAACATGAAGTGATTCATAGTTGGGTTTGATATTGAGAAGTTTTTCAGTAGGACTCATGTGATTTAGAACTTTGGTAAGAAGCAAAATAATAAGATAGGTGGCAGTTACAAAGGCTTCATCCCAAAACTTTAGAGGCATCGATGCATGAGCAAGTAAGACAAGACCAACCTCAACAATATGGCGGTGTTTATGCTCAGCCGAACCAGTTTGATGATGAGCGTGAGAACAAGACACATGATGTGTAATGCCAAATTTTTGTAAGAAAGCATTTAGTTTCTCATACTCACCACCCTGTTGATGTCTGCAAGTGCACAGATTATTTGTAGCTAGTTTCGAAGTATAGATATCGATCCCACAGGGAGCCTAAAGGTAAGTGTTTATGAGTGAAGTCTTTGTCACAATCAAAGTTGTCACAGGTCTTCGAGTGAATTGACTGCAAGTGTGGAAACAAGAATGAAATTTGGATTAAACTGGATGTATTTAAATAAAACTAAAATGTAAACTTCAGGAATAAAAAGCATAAAAGTAAAGAATGTTTCAGCTGTTTGTTGTTTTCTGTAGATGATGAAAAAGGTGTGGGGAGATACAGTTCATGGTGATATTGACTGTGCCAGGTAGACGAATGATAAGTGTAACAATTGTAATCTTATAGGTATATGTGTAGGCAAGAAACCCATAATTAGCTGGAACTCCTCTTGGTAGATTTCATCCCAAGTTCAATAATCCTACTAGCCTATTACCAAAACCATGGTCAGACACTAGACGATTAAGATCCTTCAGGTTGCTTAGAAATTAAGCTCCTTGGATCGGGGTAATGCAATAAGAACTGTGGTTCCTCGTTATCCTCAAGTCAAACTAGTTTCCCATTGATATCCTCGTGTCACTCGAGGGTCACCGGTCTGCTAGCGAACAAGATCCTATCTATGTAGGACAAAGCATCATGTTGTCTGGGCCCTTAATTAGACAACAAGCAATAGGCATCCCACAGATAGTCAAGCACACATAATATAGTAATTAAAATCAATCACAAACTAATGGAAAATATATGGAGGCATATCACATCTCACCAATCCCTTACATCTCCCATGCCCAAGGAACTTACTAACACATGAGAGAAGAAAGCATCATTGATATAATTAAATAAAGGGAGTTCTTCTCAATATTACCGTGGAGATCCATAATAAGAATGGAAAATTAATCCAACACAATTCAAGATAGTAAGAAACAATCTCAAACCCTAATCTTGCAAGGTGAAGATCCCTCTCTCTCTCTCAAGTACAAGTAATGGCTATGAGGGTGTGATGTCTGGGAGGTCGAAGATCATGGAGCGAGATGAAGAACGTCTCCCCACTTCTTCTCTGTATCTCTTCTTTGTCCTTTCTGGATGGGATGGCGGCTATTGTGTTATGATTTCGCATCTGGTCTCTTCACGAAAGTTGCCCCTTTTGACAAGACAGAGCTGGCGGCAGCTATACGGCGGGAACTATATGGTCGGAAAAATATTCCCACTGTATAGTTGCTCGTTAAAGACTCTATATGCCTCCCTCGATTGCTTCCAAAAAGAGACTTGCTTGTTTTCGCATGAATATTGTGTTTCTCTTATTAAAACCTTCTGTTGATGTTCAAAACCTGAAACACACATTAAAAACCAGGTTTTCTTCGCTACCAAAGTCTTAGCGTTAGGTAAAGCTAGAAAACGATCAAATCCAGGAGAAAACCATTAATAAAAACCATAAAAAATGTGTCGAATCTCACAACTATCAACTCCCCCAAGCTTAGATGTTGCTCGCCCTCGAGTGACAAGAAAATAAGGAAGAATAGTGGAGATCCGAGACTGAAATAAAAGAAATTACAAGCTTGGATTGGTGTCAAATTCTTTTCTTCACAATTCCTGCAATCTTAAACATGATCATACAAGTATTCAGAAGATTACACTAAGTCCACTTCTTAACCACGTATATCTTGCTAGCAAATAAATCATATGCCTGAGCAAGTGTTAAAAGTTTAGCTAGGAAAGTGAGACAAATTATTTTGGTGTCTCTCTTTGTTGAGAGATGAAAACTTTTTGCTCTTGTTTCTTTAATCAATTAAGAGTACTCAAGTTGGCACCAAAAACATTCAATTTAAGAACAACTCAATGATACATTGCAAATGTATCTATAATTTTTGATGTTCCATGCTTGGTTTTATCTACTTTCTTATGTTTTGTCCACACTTTGGAGTACTTTTCATATGATTTCATGGACTAACCTATTAACAAGAGACACAGTGCCAGTTTCTTGTTTTCTGCTGTTTTTGGTTCCAGAAAGTCAGAAAATTAATATTCTCGGAATTGGACCGGACAAAAGCCAAAGTTGATATTTTACCGGAAGACTCACGGAGCCAGAATACGAGACGGAGGAGGGCCAGGGCCTGGCCACACCATGTGGTGGCGCGGGCTAGCCCTGGCCGCGCCACCAGGTGGTGTGGGCCCCTCTGACCTCCATCGACCTTTCCTCTTGGCCTATAAGAAGCCTCCCGAGGCATAAACCCTAGATAGTCAAGCCTCCAGCCACGAAAAGTTCCACAGCGCCGCCGCCACCGAAGGGGAGATTCGGGGGATAGAAAGTCTCTGTTCCGGCACCCTGCCGGGACGGGGAAGTGCCCCCGGAGCCATCTCCATCGATCTCCACCACCATCTCCATCGCCATTGCTGACTCCCATGATGAGGAGGGAGTAGTTCTCTCTCGAGGCTAAGGGTTCTACCGGTAGCTCTATAATTTTTGATGTTCCATGCTTGGTTTTATCTACTTTCTTATGTTTTGTCCACACTTTGGAGTACTTTTCATATGATTTCTTGGACTAACCTATTAACAAGAGCCATAGTGCCAGTTGCCTGTTTTCTGCTGTTTTTGGTTCCAAAAAGTCAGAAAATCAATATTCTCGGAATTGGATCGGACAAAAGCCAAAGTTGATATTTTACCGGAAGACTCACGGAGCCAGAATATGAGACGGAGGAGGGCCAGGGCCTGGCCACACCATGTGGTGGTACGGGCTAGCCCTGGCCATGCCACCAGGTGGTGTGGGCCCCTCTGGCCTCCATCGACCTTGCCTCTTGGCCTATAAGAAGCCTCCCGAGGTATAAACCCTAGATAATCAAGCCTCCATCCATGAAAAGTTCCGCAGCGCCGCCACCACCGAAGGGGAGATTCGGGGGACAGAAAGTCTCTATTCTGGTACCCTGCCGGGACGGGGAAGTGCCCCCGGAGCCATCTCCATCGATCTCCACCACCATGTCCATCACCATTGCTAATTCCCATGATGAGGAGGGAGTAGTTCTCTCTCAAGGCTAAGGGTTCTACCGGTAGCTATGTGTTCATCTCTCTCTCTCTATGCATGATCATATTGTGATCATGAGCTTGTAATCTATAGATCTACCTTGCTACTCAAGTGCTTTAATAGATCTCTGCTCTCCCCATGTGTGTGAAAGTGACAGCGTGCTCACCATGGTGGCACTTAGGCTAGAGATTACAAATACTTTTTATGAGTTATATTTGGAGTTGGATGTCTTTATGAAATTGTGGTGTTTGTTGGACTCATCTAGTGCTCAAGGTGACAGTGTGGGGTTTTCTAGATGGGAAAGGCTTACTTTGAGGTGTGCTGTTATAGCCCTACCATCGATTAGAGTGTCCAACCGGAGAGTAGTTAAGAGTAGTATCATGAAGAGAATATATTTATATGAGAGTGTTCACTAGTGAAAGTATGATCCCTAGGCCTTGTTTCCAAGCATTGAAACTTCGTTTGCACTTAAATCTGTTACATGTTTGCTTGCTTCCATCTTTATTTCAGTTTGCCTTTAGTCTCTTCCACACCACCAAAGTTATTTTCTATCACCATTACCACTTATAATTATCCATACCACTTGTATTTTACTATCTCTTCGCCGAACTAGTGCACCTATACACCTGAAAAGTGTATTGGGTGTGTTGGGGACACAAGAGACTTCTTGTATCTTGATTGCAGGGTTGCTTGAGAGGGAATACCTTTGACCACTTCCTCCCTGATTTCGATAAACCTTGGGTGATCCACTTAAGGGAAAACTTGCTGCTGTTCTACAAACCTCTACACTTGGAGGCCCAACAACTGTCTACAAGAATAGAAGTGCGTAGACATCAAGCTATTTTCTGGCGCCATTGCCGGGGAGGAAAGGTAAAAGGTATTCACACCGGAGGATTAAAGAAGAAGAACCTCCCACGGCAAACGCCTATTTTCTAGCGCCGTTGCCAGGGAGGTAAGGTAAAAGGTACTCACATCCTCCGGTGTGAGTGCTTGAAGTTATTTCCTTTAGATTCTGCAATTTTGTCTTTTTGTTTCTTGTTTTCACTAGTTAGGCTTAATGGAAAACAACAACAAAATTAGAGAGCTTTATAGCATTTATCTTGAGTTAGGACATGATGTGTTTGAAGAGAAAATTAAAAAACCTATGGAACTTTATTTGCATGCTAATACCAATGTTGTTAGTATGAATTCTTTGGACACCATTATTGCTAATGCTATGGAAAAGTCTAAGCTTGGGGAAGCTAGTTTTGATGAAAATGATATTTTTAGTCCCCCAAGCATGGAGGAGAAAATTCACTTTGATTATACTATGCCTCCAATATATGATGATTAAAATGATGAATATGAGATCTTTAGTCCACCTACTATTGAGGAGGAAAGTAATTATGATTACAATATGCCTCCTATATTTGATGATTATGGTGATGAGAATAATAATGATAGCTATTTTGTTGAATTTGCTCCCACTATAATTAATAAGAATGACTATGCTTATGTGGAGAGTAATAATTATTATATGCATATTGCTCATGATAAGAATGTTTTATGTGATAGTTATATTGTTAATTTTATTCATGATGTTACAGAGAGTTATTATGAGAGTGGGAAACATGGTTTTATGCATCTCAATAATATTAGGTTTCCCCTCTTTATGTTGAAAGTCTTGAAGTTGCACTTGTTTTGCTTTCCTATGCTTGTTGCTTTGTGCTTTCAAGACTTGTTTATTTACAAGATTCCTATGCATAGGAAGTGGGTTAGACTTAAATGTGTTTTGAATTTGCTTCTTGATGTTCTCTTTTACTTCAATTCATATTTCTTATGTGAGCATCTTTTCAAACTATCATGCCTAACTTAAAGGCGTTAAAGAAAAGTACTTATTGGGAGATAACCCAAAAGTTTTAGTTGAGTCTCAGAAGTTATTACCTGTAATAACCGCTCCTTATCCTTTTTATTTGGTTTTTGTGCCAAGAGTAACCTCTAATGAGAGAGAAGTAATGATTGGGAAAGTTGCTGTCCTGAAACAGATTTCCATGCTTCACCGTAAAAATTCGTGTAAAATCTCTGTACGTCCTTTTCAGGCGCGAATTTTTGTAATTCTGCCCCAGGTTGTTATCTAACTTTTGTTAGTTCAACACTTTTTTGTTTGAGCAATATAAGGTCTTCGAAAAAATTCGTCTTTACCTGCTGGTCTGTTTTGATAGATTTGTGCCATTTTCTGCATTTGCTTCTTGTTGGTTCCCTTTTGAGTTCTTTTGGGGAATTGAGCTTTTTGAGGGAAGTGCTACAGTAGCTAGTGTTCTAATGGAAGTTTATTTGGTGTTATAACTAAACCTTAATACTTATTTATCTTGAGTGCACTAATGTTGCTAATAAAGATTGTGTGAAGTTTTGTATGAAGGAAAAATTCCAGGTGTATGGAAGGAATGAGTAATGAGATGAAGGATGGACTAAAGCTTAAGCTTGGGGATGCCACGCGTGTCACCCCAAGAAATATCCAAGAAGTACAAGCGTCCAAGCTTGGGGATGCCCAAGGCATCCCCTTCTTCATCAATAAAAATCTCAGGTTTCTTCCAAACACTTCATTTTTATTGTTTCATGCACAGTTGTGTTGTTCTTGGAGCATCTTTGTTTTCGTTTTTAGTTTTAGTTTTCTTGGTTTGCTTAGTTTGCTTGAATAAGTTGGTTGGATCCCAGCACACTTCTTTTGGAGAGAGACACGCTCCGTTTTTATTGCCTAGAACACTCTAGTTTTCATTCTTATTGTTCTGTGAGTGTTCTCTTTTGCTAGCACCGTGTTTAGCCTTAGTTTTCTCGTGCTTTCAGCTTAGAAATTTTTAGTTCTTCTATGTGGATTTGTGATACAAGCTCACTGATCTTTATTTATTATCATCTTTGTGAGTTGTTTCAAATAGTTTGGTTTGGATTGGAAAAGAGTAGGAATGTTCATGCTTATGTGGTAAAAAGAGCTCGTTTTTGACTGTGGCTATGCTTTGTCATGCCATGCTTGATATTGTTTTGGCTTTATGCTTAGTATTCTTCGCTGTAGCATGACTTGTTATAAACAATTGAGATTGCTTAATGTGCCTTGGAAGGATCATGCGTTGGTTTAGCATATTAAAACATAATATTGTGGTATTCTCCTTTGATGCTTTATTTGGGTTGACTTGGCGCATGCTCACACCATGTTATGACTATCTCAAGTCACCATAGACTTTATGATCCTTTAGTTTTCAACTTGTAGTATCACTTTATGCTTTGATCAATGATGTTTTGTCGCTCTGCATGATTATGGCCATTATTGCTCTCTTAGTTTGTCGCTCCCAGTCTTTTGCTAGCCTCCACAACCAAGTATGAGTTCCACTCATGCATCCAACTCCCTAAACCAAGTTATTCCAAAGAGTCCACCATACCTACCTACTAGCTTATGCTATTCCAAGTATATTCATGCTTTTGTTTACCTTCCAAATTAAACTTGTTATGAGAAAACTAGTGATTAAAGCTCTCATGAACTTGATGGCACACTTTACTTTTTTTTGCATCTAATAAACTTGAACCATTGGTTCCTTCTTTGTTGCGTATATGCTTTCACTTTATAAGTTGAAATTAGCAGAACCATGTATCATGGGGAACGCTTTCAACATTCCACCTGTACTTTGTACCCCGTTGATATCATGTTCTTTTGCTTATGGATCCCAGCGGTGTGAAATAAAGGTGGAAATTGTAAGATCATGGAGTTTGTATGTGTGTTAGAGAAACACCTGGGCCGCTAGCCTAAGCCATGCCTAATCATGGTGGAAACTTGCAGCATAACCATAATGAGCACTCTATGAAGTATCCTCAATAAAAACCTATGCAAATAGCAAATAAAAAGATCGCTGAGATGCTCATTGTGTGCTTGCCTTATCATTTTGATTATGGGATAGCTCCTGTATCATGTGCAAGGGGTACCCCATTGGCGGTTCTTAATGATACACGTGTACTTACAATGACAAGAGCTTACTTGTGACTGAAGTTGAGTAGCATTAGGATCGGTCTTCGTAAGTAAGGGGCATGAGATTTCGGTTTATAACTTGTCAAGCATATCCTCTTAGTTGTGTCACTTTAACCTTAACCACTTCAAGATGCTTATGATAGGGGCAATGAGAGCTGAAAGCTACAAGTACCATAATTTTTGGAAGCTCTTTATGAGACTTGAATCCCTACTTCCTTCTATGAAGGCCTTTCTTCCACCATTATATGGAGTCTCCACCTTCTACCTTTATGCACCTACTTTGAGAGCATAGTGGCCATTCTTAGTTCTATGTGCATTGTCCCAAGACTTGTTGATTGATGCATAACTTTGATATTGCTTGTTTTAAACTATTTGTATCTAGTCACTCTTATAAACTTTGAAGGTGTCCTATGCATTTATATTTGCTACTCTATGAGGGACAAGCTGAATGCTATTATGCTATGTTTTCTTTTTGTGAAACAAACAAACGTCTTGCAAAGCATTATTATTCATGAATCTTTTGTTTGTGCCTTTTCATGTTGCATCATAGTTTCTTTGTCTTATTGCTGGAACTTTGTCTTTCATGTTATGATTGAAGTACTATGATCCCAGCTATCCATGTTTTACAAATACTTTGATCAAGTTTATGATGGTGCATGTCACCTCAAAAATTATTCTTTCTTTTTATCACTTACCTACTCGAGGACGAGCAGGAGTTAATCTTGGGGATGTTGATACATTGCAAATGTATCTATAATTTTTGATGTTCCATGCTTGGTTTTATCTACTTTCTTATGTTTTGTCCACACTTTGGAGTACTTTTCATATGATTTCTTGGACTAACCTATTAACAAGAGCCACAGTGCCAGTTGCCTGTTTTCTGCTGTTTTTGGTTCCAGAAAGTCAGAAAATCAATATTCTCGGAATTGGACCGGACAAAAGCCAAATTTGATATTTTACTAGAAGACTAATGGAGCCAGAATATGAGACGGAGGAGGGCCAGGGCCTGGCCACACCATGTGGTGGCGCGGGCTAGGCCTGGCCGCGCCACCAGGTGGTGTGGGCCCCTCTGGCCTCCACCGACCTTGCCTCTTGGCCTATAAGAAGCCTCCCGAGGCATAAACCCTAGATAATCAAGCCTCCAGCCACGAAAAGTTCCGCAGCGCCGCCACCACCGAAGTTGAGATTCGGGGGACAGAAAGTCTCTGTTTCGACATCCTGCCGGGACAGGGAAGTGCCCCCGGAGCCATCTCCATCGATCTCCACCACCATCTCTGTCACCATTGCTGATTCCCATGATGAGGAGGGAGTAGTTCTCTCTCAAGGCTAAGGGTTCTACCGATAGCTATGTGTTCATCTCTCTCTCTATGCATGATCATATTGTGATCATGAGCTTGTAATCTATAGATCTACCTTGCTACTCAAGTGCTTTAATAGATCTCTGCCCTCCCCATGTGTGTGAAAGTGAAAGCGTGCTCACCATGGTGGCACTTAGGATAGAGATTACAAATACTTGTTATGAGTTATATTTGGAGTTGGATGTCTTTATGAAATTGTGGTGTTTGTTGGACTCATCTAGTGCTCAAGGTGACAGTGTGGGGTTTTCTAGATGGGAAAGGCTTACTTTGAGGTGTGCTGTTATAGCCCTACCATCGATTAGAGTGTCCAACCGGAGAGTAGTTAAGAGTAGTATCATGAAGAGAATATATTTATATGAGAGTGTTCACTAGTGAAAGTATGATCCCTAGGCCTTGTTTCCAAGCATTGAAACTTCGTTTGCACTTAAATCTGTTACATGTTTGCTTGCTTCCATCTTTATTTCAGTTTGCCTTTAGTCTCTTCCACACCACCAAAGTTATTTTCTATCACCGTTACCACTTATAATTATCCATACCACTTGTATTTCACTATCTCTTCGCCGAACTAGTGCACCTATACACCTGACAAGTGTATTGGGTGTGTTGGGGACACAAGAGACTTCTTGTATCTTGATTGCAGGGTTGCTTGAGAGGGAATACCTTTGACCACTTCCTCCCTGAGTTCGATAAACCTTGGGTGATCCACTTAAGGGAAAACTTGCTGCTGTTCTAGAAACCTCTGCACTTGGAGGCCCAACAACTGTCTACAAGAATAGAAGTGCATAGACATCACTCATCTATTCCCATGTCAAAATTTCAAGACTCTCAAAGCACCTTTTTCCTTTCCGTGCCTTTCAAAAACTCCAGCTCTTTCATAGAGAAATCATGCCACTGTTTTTTAACATGTTAATTGGGACTGTGTTGTGCACTCGTGATTATGCCAATAAATAGTTGTTGAGCAATAGTGGGTCATAGGAGTACTACAACTTCACTTGGAATGTGAAACCATGAGGAGACTAAAATTTTACCCGTCATAGCGTTGCTGCTACAGACATTTACGTAACTCAATAGCCGTAATCAAGTGGTTTCCCACATTTAGATCGTTCGTTGGCCAGCAGAGTTAATAATTCTCCATGGAGCACGACAGTGTTGTAATGACACACACAAAGCAATATCTTACAGTAATTATTAGAAAAGGCAGTGGCATAATCTCTACTACTTCAAAGCATCCATTTTATCAGACAATTTCATTCAAGGGTGCTATCGAGTCTATTCACATTAAACTCAAATGGGATGGAGTAGTTCTAAAATCAAATCCTTTGGGGTAAACATGGACTCAAGTCATTTTCGGATGCTTTTTCTTGTTGTAAATCTGTAGGAAATATTTTTAACCAAGTTCATTGCTCATTGTTTCAAAGCTAAAAAGGAGACACTAGTAAAAGAATAGAAGTTATAGGATAGCAAGCTAAGTGGGGAGTGACTCTAGTGCAAGCGAGTAAATAATTGTAGGATCAATTTAAGGTTGCAGAAAAGGTGATGAAAGGAATGTGATACCTCCTCTTTCTTGCTTCGTTCTCGTACTTGAGTCGAACCCCCTCTATATTTCCCTATTGCCAAGTCAGCTGAAATTGAGCAATCTCTGAGAGAAACAAATAAACGAACTTGCAATAAAAGTTACAAATAATGTGTTTTGTATTTTTGGTTTAGGAATGCAAACTGAAAGTAAACATGCAATTTTGAAGAAGTAAAATAAATCAAAAGAAGAAATAAAAATATGAATGCAAGGTTTGGAGGTTTTCAAACCTCCCCCAAGCTTAGGCTATTGCCAAGCTTAGTTGTTGCCGTCATTCAGCGGCTGGTGTGGATACTACTGATAGTAGTTGGGGAAGTTGGTCATGAAGTGACTGAAGTTTTGAGTTAAAGCACTCACATATTTATTCACTCCTTGTAGAGTGTGGTCAATCTCCCCAACGCGCTGGTTGAGCTGCTGAAATTCTTGATAGGGGACGTAGTTGAACCCCTGCTGCGGCTAATTGGGCCATGGGTCCCAGGATCCCCCTACTACTGCTGCTGTCCCTCCCAAGCAGGGTTGTATTCCTGCTCCTGCTCATCCTCATCCTGCTGCTCTCCTTCTTCCTCTTCCTCTTGATCAGGCTGGAGCTCAGCCATGATCTTCACCACTTGATCCTTGGTGAGGATCCAGGTGTTCTTCTCCATAATCGAGAAGGCTTGGGGACAGGGCAACAGAACCTTCTCAACCTATGCATCACCTGGATAACCAAACTGATATGCTCGGAGCCTCCTGTTAGCTTGGTAAACACCGAGCAAGCCACAAGCAGTCAAATATTTGACATCCATAAGTTTGGAGCCATCAACAGGTTGCATCAAAGGTAATATAATGTTTAATTGATGAGCAAGGTGGGTTACCAATCCACCAATGCGAATGTCACCTTTTGTCTTGTTGCTCTAGTGACGAAAGTGTTGGATGAGTAGAGCCCCAGGATTGGGACATTGCGGTGCATTGGGGAAGAGTGCCTTGGTGATCATTGCCATGTCCACATTGGGCATGGAACCAGTATCCCCTATTCCCAGTTGTGTGCTGGCGAGGAACAAGGCGCAGTAGCAAATTGTTGGGTTCTGAATGGTGGACATGTTCTTCTGGTAGACGTCCCTTCCACCATTAGTAGAAACAACCTCCCACGTTTCTCTACTTGTGACGCTGTATAGGTTAGTAACAGTTGACTCCCCATCGTGAGGGAAGCCGAAAGCATCACACAATTGTTCAAAAGTTATGTCATAATGTTGCTGGTTCATGGTGAGGCTTACCATGCACGCATTACCTTTCTCCCTGTGGTCATAGTAGAAGGAGGCAAGGAACTCATAGGTGAGCTTGGCGTAGGTATTGTGGCTTGCATAGGAAAGTACTGCAAGTCTTGAATTTGCACACATGAGGTCGAAGTCCGCCCTCAACCCTGCCGCGACGAGAAAGCTATCATCGGCCCAACGTGTGGGCATCATCCTCCTTGATGAAACTATGGCCAGCTTGGGGTTGAGCTCGGCCCGGTGCCCCGAGCTCTCTCCATGTTGGCGCTTGCCCTTGCGAAAAACGCTACCAATTTTGTTCATCTTGATGTATGATCTGTTGATTCCTCCACTCAAAAGAACGAAATCCGCAAAGAATCAAGAGTTCTAGGTGGGTTTTGAGAGATTTGGAGAGAGAATATGAGAGAAAAAGTGAGGAGGGAGAAAAAACCTAGCCGCCCCGGCGCGATTATGAGGTCGCGCCGAACTATACGACCACAACTGTATGAGCGGGATATGTTGTTCCCGCCGTATAGTTGTGGCAGCGCTGCCAATTAGGGTTTCTTATGCAGAACGCAGCTATACGGCCGGATCATAATGACCCTGCCATACAGTTGGTCGTTAAACCGTCTGTACCCTCGAGATAATTTTTCTAAAACAGGCATCGATATCTATACGACCGGAACTATACGGCCGAAATTTTTATTCCTGCTGTATAGTTGGTCGTTAAACCATCGGTACCTTTGGAAGGAAATTGTATGGAGGCATCGATATCTATACGACCAGAGCTCTATGGCTGAAATTTTTATTCCCGCCGTATAGTTGGTTGTTAAATCCTCTATGCCTACGACAGAAAATTTGTTGATGGCAAAGATATCTATACATCCAAACTATATGCCCAGAATTTTTTTCCGTCGTATAGTTGGTCATTAAACCTTCAGTACTCATCAAAAAAATTCTATTTCTTCGAGAATACCTTCTTATCCTGAAACTTAGCGAAACACCTTGTTTTTGACAGAAAAATGATAGTTGAAATTATCGACCAAAAACAGCATGTATACAACAGGATTTCTAGTTGTACCTATCTTCTTCTCCTCAACCGGAGGTTCACTTTTTGATTTGGACAAAAATGATTAAGCTAGTTTTTTGTAGATAAAACTCAAACTTTTATTTTTATACTTATTCTACACTTGTTCAATCGATATTTCTACTTATTTTTGATAGCTGCATCTTCACGGGCATGCTTCCGCAAGAATGTCTGTGAAAAAGTGGTAGGAATGCGATGAACACTTTATTTTCTAGTTTATTTTATTAATGTGATGGGTTGACTCCCATTAAGAATTTTATTAAGGATGGTTGAATAACTCAACCCCTTCTTTGTTCTCGAATTCTTACCTTGGGTTGCCCCTTATCAAAGGCACTTACCACATGAACTTGCTTTGCTGGTGGAATATATCTTTCTCCTCCTTCTAGTTTCTTTGGAAAATATCGGATGATTTCAGCATCATAAACATTGAAGATTATTTTTCCTTCAGCACAATCAACAGATGCTCCTGCAGTACTAAGGAAAGGTCTTCCAAGTATTATAGATAATCTTTCATCCTTTGGAATTTCAAGAATAATAAAATCAGTGGGAATAACATGCTCATCTATTCTAAGTAGAACATCCTCAACCATACTAATGGGTTGTTTAGTGGACTTGTCAGCCATCTGTAAAGTGATAGTAGTCGGGGAATACGCCCCTAATCCTAACCTTTTATAGAGGGAATATGGCATCACACTAACTCCTGCACCTAAATCACACAAGGCATTGTGAATATCAGTTTTGCCAATTGAGCATGAAATAGTTGGTATTCCGGGATCTCCCGATTTAGACAATAGCTTCCCATTAGCAGGATAACTAGTCACCATGGCAACAGTTTTAGTTATTTCTTTCTTTCTACTAAGAATATCACGAAGGAATTTAGAATAGGTGGAAACTTTTATTGCATTCACAAATGGAATTTCTAGACGAAGATCACCAAGTGCCTTTTTGAAAGAATCATAGATTACCTGATCTGGTGCTTTGTTTTTTTTGATCTGGATAAGGAAGCTTTGGCTCACCTTTATTATTCTTGTCTTTTACCTTTTGTGGGGGATCAGGTTCTTTTGTCGCTTTCTTTTGTTGTTGCTTATCACTTTTCTTCTTTTCTACTACAACAACTTCATCTTCATTGCTTGTCTCTTTTTCTTCTCTTGGATCAAACATCTCTGTATCAGAGTCATAATGGTCATCATGTGCATCATTTTGGTCCTCCTTGGTTTGATCTTGTGTTTCTTGAGCAGTTTCATCTTGAGGATCCACTAGTTTATCATATTCCTGGCTTGCTTTGAGCAAGCCTTTTTCTTTTCACTCTTTCTTAGCTTCATATTCCGGTGGTCCTAATGGTCCTGTAACAACTGCACCTCTTCTTGTAACAACATTAGTAGAAACAGGAATATATATCATCTCGAAGAAAAATTTGATAACCATATGCTATTTGTTCACATTGGATTTCAATCATACTAAGATACTTGTGAAATAATTTTATTTCTTGGCCAATCTCATCATAATTTTCCATGAGTTCTGCCAAAATCTTTTTATGTTTTTGAAAATGCTTATGTAGGTTATTATGAGATTTTGCTTTTCGATGTTTTAATTCTTGAAAAACTTTTCTATTTTCATCTTCTTTAGTAAAAACTTCTAACAAGTCTACTTTGTTTTCCTTAACAAGTTCAGAAGGTATACCTTTTTCTTTCATTGTTTTGTGTAGTTCAGGCATAAGTTCATAATTTATACGAAGCATCCCTTTTTCCAGCTTAGTGTCAAAATCAGAATTGTATGTAGAATCATTCTTAGCCCTAGTTGACATTAATTCCAAACATGCTTTTATAGTTAAAGTTTAATCGATCCTCCTGCTGATAAGTCAAGCAACTCTCTGCTTTGAGTATTAAGACCGTGGTAAAATAAATGGCAAATAGTTGATTCAGAATAGCCATGATTAGGAATTCTATTGATCATTCCAAAGAATCTATCCCAGGCTTGTGGGTAGTTTTCTCCGACGTTCTGACTAAAGTTGCCTATGTTCTTTATAGTTTCAGTTACCTTTTTAAAAGGATTGAACCTGTTTATGCATTTGACAATATAGTTTTCAAACATTTAATGTAATGACGAGGGAGAGAATATAACTAGTCTAGAGCTTTACTTTTAAGAGACCAACGAAAAAAATTAGATGAGAGAAGTCTCTTGGCAAACCTTTTGGTCCAATTGTTGTCATCAAATCGTCAAACTCTCTAATATGTCTTCCTGGGTCTTCATCTTCCCTTCCATTGGAAGCTTTTTCCTGGAAAATTTTAATAATTCCACCATCAAATTGATATTCTCTAACTCCAGGGTTAGGAAATTCTGTTGGTTGTTTAAGGAAAGCAGAGTTTGGAGCACTGTATTCTCTGAGAGTTTTCTCAGGTTTCTTGGGAGTTGTCCTGTAAATGGACATGATTTCCATAAAATCACTAAGGTTTTCAACTTCAACCTTGTCTGATTTTAAAAGTTTTTCAATAATTTCTTTGCGCCTCTAAATAGGAACATGCTCAAAATAATCTGGTAAATAGGTCCTACCAGAACGTGTAGATCCTTTGTCTCCTAGGGAGACCATTTTGTAGTAGTAACACCTGAAATGTCAAGAGATAAACACTTAGCGCTTCGCTCCCCGACAACAGCGCCAGAAAATAGCCTGATGTCTGCAAGTGCACAAATCGTTTGTAGCTAGTTTCGAAGTATAGACATCGATCCCATAGGGAGCCTAAAGGTAAGTGTTTATGAGTGAAGTCTCTGTCACACTCAAAGTTGTCACAGGTCTTCGAGTGAATTGACTTCAAGGATGGAAAGAAGAATGAAATTTGGATTAAACTGGATGTATTTAAATAAAACTGAAATGTAAACATCAGGAATAAAAAGCATAAAAGTAAAGAACGATTTGATTGTTTGTTGTTTTCTGCAGATGATGAAAAGGCGCGGGGAGATACAGTTCATGGTGATAGTGCTGTGCCAGGTGGACGAATTATAAGTGTAACAATTGTAATCTTATAGGTATATGTGTAGGCAAGTAACCATAATTAGCCGGAACTCCTCTTGGTAGATTTCATCCCAACTTCAATAATCCTACTAGCTTGTTACCAAAACCATGGTCAGACACTAGACGATTAAGATCCTTCAGGTTGCTTAGCAATTAAGCTCCTTGGATCGGACTAATGCAATAAGCATAGTGGTTCCTTGTTATCCTCAAGTCAAACTAGTTTCCCATTGATATCCCTATGTCACTCAAGGGTCGCCAGTCTGCTAGCGAACAAGATCCTATCTATGTAGAACAAAACATCATGTTGTCTGGGTCCTTAATTGTACAACAAGCATTAGGCATCCTATAGTTAGTCAAGCACGCATAATATAGTAATTAAAATCAATCACAAACTAATGGAAAATATATGGAGGCACATCACATCTCACCAATCCCTTACATCTCCCACGCCCAAGGAACTTACTCACACATGAGAGAAGAAAGCATCATCGATATAATTAAATAAAAGGAGTTCTTCTCGATATTACCATGGAGATGCACAATAAGAATGGAAAAGTAATCCAACACAATTCAAGATAGGAAGAAACAATCTCAAACCCTAATCTTGCAAGGCGAAGATCTCTCTCTCTCTCTCAAGTACAAGTAATGGCTATGAGGGTATGATGACTAGGAGCTCTAAGATCGTGGAGCAAGATGAAGAACGTCTCCCCTTCTTCTCTGGATCTCTTCTTTCTCCTTTATGGATGGGATGACAGATGCTTTGTTATGATTTCATGTCTGGTCTATTCACGGAAGTTGTCCCTTTTGACAAGATGGAGGCGGAGACAACTATATGGTGGGAATTATACGGCCGGAAAAATATTCCCGCCGTATAGTTGCTCATTAAAGCCTCTATATGCCTCCATTGATTGCTTCCAAAAAGAGACTTGCTTGTTTTCGCCTGAATATTGTGTTTCTCTTGTTAAAACCTTCTGTTGACGTTCAGAACCTGAAGCACACATTAAAAACCAAGTTTTCTTCGCTACCGAAGTACTAGCGTTAGGTAAAGCTAGAAAACAATCAAATCCAGGAGAAAACCATCAATAAAAACCATCAAAAATGTGGTGAATCTCACAGCTATCACCCATCCGTTTCCATTGTGATTATTTTACAACCAAATTTGCATTCAACAAGTTGCTAGAAATTAAGGAAAACTTGAAACACATTGGAACTTTTTTAAGCAAATATATCCAGGTAAACTTGCTGAATCATCAATGAAACTCACATAATAAAAGTGTTTGCCAACAGAGGTGGGAGTGGGTCCCCATACATTAGAAAAAAATTGTTCCAAAGAAATAGTGGACACACTAGTCGAGATGGGGTACGGTAATTGATGACTTTTGGCTTGTTGGCAGGAATCATATATGTAAGGTTTTATTTGTGATTCATACATATTGATTTGAAGCACTTGTTGAACAATAAAGGGTGACGGATGCCCAAGCCAATCGTGCCAAGTGGATGACGTAGGCTTGATGGTGATAAAAGCACGTTCGAGAGTCCCCGTAGTAGAGGGCATGACCGGATAGAGGCCATCATTGCATGGTCCTTTAAATAGAATTTGCTCCATGACTTGATCCTTGATCAAAAAGAAAGATGGGTGAAATTCAAGAAAAACATGATTGTCTAGAGCAAGTTTATGAACCGATAAAAGATATTTGGATGCAGTGGGAATATGTAAGATATTATTGAGAGAAAAAGAACTTTGAGGGGTATGTAAAGTAGAAGGACCAACATGAGTAATTTCCATGCCATCACCATTTGCTGTATGAACTTGATCACGTCTTTCATAATTCTTCTAGGTTGTTAATTTGTTTAATTCATTAGCAACATGATTTGTCGCACCGGTGTAAAAATACTAATTTGTATCCATACCATAGGAGGGAACATGTGTAGCCTTGTCATCCGAAGGAGAATCATCATCATCATCATTATTATCTGAATACCTCCACCAACACTCATCGGATGGATGTCCATATTTCTTGCATATCTGGAAAGTAATATATTGATAGGGTGAGGGAGTGCGGCCACGACCACCTCTCTTTTGTGCACAACGGACCTGTGGAGGGACATTATAATGCTGTTGCCAAGGGCCACAATTTTGCCATTTACCACCATGAGGATTATGCTTATAGTTGGTGAAGTGATGACCACGAGTGACTGCATTTGTAGAAGATTGACACTCCAGGGGTTAGCTTGATTCAGCAAGCATTTGATTCCTATAATCATATGTGGTGAGTTGCTCACATAAATCGGAAGTGTGGTATTAGGATTAACATTAACCGAAGCAACAAGGGCATTATATCTCCATCAAGACCACCAATTATATACTCTTTTAGCTCCTCATCATCAATAATACGTCCAGCTGCAGCAAGTTCGGAGGAAAAAATCTTCATTAAGGGAATATGTTTTGCAGCCTACATATCTCTTTTATTGGTGTTAACAAGTTCTCTACGCAGCATGTTAATTTGTGCTTTAGATTGCGAGATAAACAAGGATTCCATAGCAGACCATATGTTAGCCGCATGCTCCAACCTAAATACATGGTGATATAGGAATGATTACTCGGATGCTTGAGATTTGCTTCCCTGCGCTGGGTAAAAGGCTTACGACCCATGAAGATTCCAGATGATACACCAAGAAAGCAACCGAAAAGACTTTAATTATATTAGGAAAGAGTCTCTGAACCGACAATGTATTGGTATTGCAATCACGCGTTTGTAAAACCTATCTGCATACAGCTTTGAGACCCGGCCTATTATATATATGGCGGGAGAAGCCCAAGCGAGGGTACCAAAATCTAGAGGACGACTTGTAATAGTGCGATCTTCCCAGTATTCAGGCGACTTTGACTTCATTGTTTTCATGCCATCTGACAAAATCCTCAGTGTTCTCTTTTCCGTGAAACCCTAAGTCCATCACCATGGGCATTGCCGAGGTTACCCCTCGTAAATTGGTGCCGTCTGTGGGAAACCTGAACACTAGAACCATGGATTCGGCAGACCGCTCTCCACCAAGCATCAACTCGACAAAAGAAGATCCACGCCCGCCCACCCTGTATTGGTACCCAACGATTTCAACGGCGGATCCGATCTGATCATCGGAAATTTCCACTTCCAAGTAGATGACCTGCAAGAATCGCACCCTTCGACGCTGACCACATCAGAACCGTCGGTGGAAAAATCTACGCCTACGGAGGTACCAGTATCTTCTGTTGGATCCTCCATGGAAGTCACAGCACAGATCGAAGCAGGCGAAGAAAGCGAGCAAATCAAGATGGATCTACGGGACCTTGATGGTCTTTATGAAAATCTCTTCTTCGGACCAGATCCACAGTTAACCCCACCACACGAAGCAAGCCCAGCAAATTCGGAACCCGAAGAAAGCAGCGAAAGCATTGACTTTGGAATTCAGATGGCAGAAATCTACCCAGAACAAAAACTGATGGACCTCACTGGCTCACACTACAGTGTCTCCCTCAGTATAGACAATGGCATCACCAGTCCATATATCACTCAGCACCAAGTATGCGTGATCATCGAAGACGCCACGACCCAACAAGACTCCAACGGTAACCCAATTTTTAATACTGATGATATTCTTTCAAGCCATAATGCAGGAAGTCACGACAACGAAGGAAGCCGAGGAAACAGGGGTGACCCAATAGTCAACCGTGTAAATCGAGAAGAAGAACAACCGCATGGAGGCGAGAGGCAAACTCTCAGCTTACCAGCCAGTGCATGGGAGAAGGCAAGGGCAACAATTTCGGGTGCGGTTCCAATGACAACGGATTCCAATCACGAAGATCTATTGGTATACCAATATCTGCTTCATCACAAAAAGAGAGATCTACTCAAGATACAGAGGCAACTCGACAAAAGGAAAAGGGTAGCTGACGAATCTAGCCTACGACGAGCGCAATTAAGCTCCACTCGAGGATCAACGAGCGTAGAAGGAGGAGCATCACCAAGGAGAGGAACGTCTAGGTTGCGGGATATCCTCGAAGAAGAGAGGAGCGGACTAATCCGAGACCTTGATCTATCATTCATGTCCATAGACCAAGTTGGAAATATCAAGGCAAAAATAGCCCAGGCAGCCATTGTGGCCACACAAAGATATCTAATTACAACAAAAACCGCACTTGACGATCCTCGCGCGGCCCTTCACCGCTCTGCCCTGATGAATCTTGGCATGGTAGGAGGATCTCTCACGCAAGCAGATAAAGGAACCACGCGGCAACCCGACAGATCCCCGCGCCATCGCAGCAACCCTCGGCAAGGAGGTCATACCCGACGATCATGATCGCCACATCGTGTCCACTTTTCAGAATCAGAACCTTGAAACGACGCAAGAAACGACATCAACTAGCGAGGGATCAACCGATCTAGATAAGAATGCAGCACCCGAAGATACCATGAAGGTGAAAGCAAGGAAGAGCAATAACTATGCGTAGCTAGTTGCTTTACCCAACAGGTTCACAAGACTCTGATACCAAAAGATTTTAAGTTACCCCAAGATCATCAAAAGTACGATGGCCTCCAAGAGCCCGAAGCCTGGCTGACGGATTATCTGGCAACCGTCAGGTTACATGGCGGATCCAAAGCTACTGCAACACAAAGCTTACAGCTGCACCTAATCGGCGTGGCACGTCTTGGCTAAAACAACTACTCGAAGATTCTATCAGTAGTTGGAACGATCTTAAGGACAAATTTATCAGAAATTTCTAGTCCACATTCAAGTGACTAGCGTCTATGGAGCAATTGCGGGCCTGCAAGCAAAAGCCAGGAGAATCAATACGGGCTTTCGTCCAATGGTGGAACATCATAAAAAATTCGGCTGAAGCAATATCTGATGAAAGAGCAATCAACGCCTCCAATGATGGACTTCGTCGATAGGAGTTTATTGAAGAACTAGGACGAACCAAGCCAAAGACAATTTCACAATTGATGGACATACCCAATCGTTGGGCTAATGGAGATGACGCAGTACACAATAAAAGAGCCCGCTCACCCGAAGAAGACAGAGAAATGCGCAATAATGACCAGAGACGACGAACCAACGATGGGTACAATACACCAAGTTACATTGCATCAAGTTTCTCTGGAGGGGACAACCGACGAAGCGACGATTACAACAGCGGATACCGTGGCAACGGGGACATCATCAGTGGAGGCCAGTCGCAGCAACGATACCAGCCGACGAATCAATACCCACCTATCTCAGCAGGACAATGTTGGAAGGACCATGCAATATGCACTACTATGTCGACTCGACAGGGAAAAGGCGATCAAATCATCTCCTAAAGGACTGCCGAACATTCTTGAAAATGCAAGAACTATGCAACACAAGGGTAGCTGAAGTAGCAAACCGAGGCTACGCTACCGCACCTGGCGCTTTGGCCGTCGGTATGCCACCGCCACCACAGGGGCATCCACCAGCAGGGCAGCCGGAAAGCACAACACACCAAGACGACAGATATCCTAGGTCGAAAGGAGCAATGTCAATCATCCAGAAGGGACCACCCTCTAACAGAACACAGAAGTTGATCACTAGGCAAGTAAACATGGCAGTAACAAAGCTACCTCCTACACCAGAGTACCTCCATTGGTCAGAACAAGAAATTACCTTCAACAAAGCTGATCATCCATTACGGGTCCCTCGACCAGGCCATTCAGCATTAATAGTAGAAGCGCAAATCGACGGGTTTGCCATGAGCAAGGTTTTCTTGGATGCAGGAAGCAACATCAACCTGATTTACGCTACAACTCTACGAGCTATGAATTGGTCCATGGCAAATCTAGTACCTACAGATACAACTTTCCACAGGATAGTTCCAGGAAAAGCCAAAATTCCATTGGGCAAAGTCCATCTCGATGTAGTCTTCGGGTCAAAGAATAACTTTAGGCGAGAAAAGCTAGAATTCAAAGTCATGGACTGGCCATCTCAGTACCACGCGATCCTAGGACGTCCATATTTCACTAGGTTCATGGTAGTACCTCACTACGCATATCTAGTGCTAAAAATGCCAGCCCCCAATGGGGTCATAACAGTCAAAGGAAGCTTCAGTCATGCGGACAGCTATGATCGAGAATTCAACAAAATCTCAGAATCTTTCGGGATGGAGATAGAACTTGGACATCTGAAAATAGTGGATGAGGAGTTGCTACATGAAGGGCACATCCACAAAAAGCAAACATCGGAAGAGCAAGAGCACAACGGTGTCACAAAAGCAACCTATGCAGCCTCCAATATAGGTCCCGCATAGGGAAATCCACTGATCGACAAGACAATAGCAACACAACACGGAGCATGATGAAGAACCCCCAAGGAAGGAAGCCGAAGTTCCTAAAGAAAATCTCCACTTAGACGCACCTTATATTCAATAAAGGCCAACGGCCAGGCGATCACGCCCTCGCAATGTATTTCCATCCATGCTTATCAATAAATAAAGAAAGTATTTCCTGAGATACAAATTTCTATGGCAAACGAACACTGTTCGTCAGGTCCTCAACAAGAGAATACATCATACAATCAAAATATTGTATAAAACATACGACCTTTTTGATAAATTTAAGAAAGATCTATACAATATTTCTTCTATGAAGTACAAGGCTGCACAAGCAAGCAGTCAAATAGCAAAACTAACAAAAAAATCCTCGTCTGCTTCTAAGAATCTTAGCATAATCCTAATGGCGGGTCTACGAGCAGCAGTGTAATGAGCCGCCATGTAAACAAGGTCGCCATCGGAAGGGGGAGGCAAACCCGAAGATACAACATCCAGATCCAGCATCGGTGATGGGCATGTACCCAAGAGAGCATGAGCTTGGCACCCCCACAAGTTGAAGGTTCACGTAATGGTGAATCCTTTCACCTTGTCGAAACTTCGCAATCAAATCCGCCAAGATCTGAGGCTGAGGATCCTGAGGAAACATGGTGTTGTAAACAATGGCCAAGGATCTGTGACAGCACTTGACAAATTGCTCCAACTCTGATAGGCGATCCTAAAGCAATGCCACAGTATAGGCACGGCGATGATCGGTCCAAAAATCTGTTTCAAAACTTTGGGAGGTAGACACAAGAGCTTGCATTTGGTTGCGCATACGTTGAGTTTCCTCCCTCTTGCACAACCGAATGCCTACAAATTGGGGAGAAAATATTATTTTCCTGCAAGCCAGAAAAAGCAACCAAAGAAAGAGGAAGAAGACTTACACAACAACTTTTCACTTGCCCTGAAATTTTCTCCAAGAAAAATGCCTCGCAGTTGAGGGCCTGGCGTGTCTTCGATTGGGAAACATCCACCATCGATTGAACAACCCGAAGTATTCCTTCAAGTTTTTTCACCCATACTATCTTTTCAGCGTACAACGACGGATCCACCGTACGCACAATAGCGGTACTGGCTGCACCTGATGACCCACAAGTATAGGGGTGTATCATAGTATTTTCAATAAGTAAGAGTGTCGAACCCAACAAGGAGCAGAAGGTGCTGGCTAGTGGTATGGATCATGAATTCTCTGCAAATACTTAGCAAACGGATTTTTAGGGGTTTTTGATAAAGCAAGTAAACGAAGTACGAGTAAACAAAAGACAGTAGGAATAAATGCAACAAGTGGCCCAATCCTTTATGCAGCAAAGGACAAGCCGGTTGTATTACTTAAGATGACCAAACGTTCTCGAGGACACATGGAAAGACTATCAAGTGCTTTCGCTTCATATAGTTGATTAATCTTCTTTAGCTTGCTAAGTGTTGTGTGGGTGAACCTGTGCTAATGTACCGACCTTCCTAGGACTAATACATACTTGTGATTATACCCCTTGCAAATATCCGTAAGTACAAGAAAGTAATTAAGGTAGAAACCTAACCATACCTTTAAACTCTAAAACCCTTACATCCCTTGTGCAATGGTTTCCTAACGGGGGTTCAGGTTTCTGTCACTCCGGCAACCCCTACGATTAGTAGCCAAATACACAATGCATTCCCCTAGGCCCATATAGGTGAAGTGTCATGTAGTCGACGTTCACATGACACCACTAGAAGAAGTACACCACAACTTAAATATCAAACTATTGAATCTTTCTCAACACAATTCCACTACTAACAACATGACTTCTCCCATGTCCTTAGGAACAAAACGAACTACTCACAAGACAGCATATGGATCATGATCAGAGATGGAATAATGATGTATAACAATCTGAACATGAACAATAATTCAATGGTTCACTCAATAGCATCAACTACAAAGAGTAATCAACACCGGGAAAGTTTCCCCTATGAACTAAGGCAAGATTCAACCCAATTGTTACAACAATATGGAGATGGTGATGAGGGTGCTGATGGTGATGATGGTGGTGATGATGATGATGATCCCGATGAAGTCCAGATTGATGGTGGTGTTGATGTCGACGATCTCCCCTCTCTGGGAAGGAATTCCCCCGATAGAAATCTGTCTGCTGGAGCGATCTTTCTCCCTCGGTGTTTTCCGCCCCGCAGAGGCGGCGGAATCTTTCTGTGGTCGCTCCCCAAGTCTTAGGGTTTTGGGAGGAATATATACGTCAGAGGGGAGTGCCAGGGGTGGACCAGGGTGGCCACACCACCTGGTGACGCGGCCTAGGCTGGCCCATGCCAGGGGGTGGTGTGGGCCCCCTGTGGACCATCTCCAGCCCCCCTTCTGGCTTCCTTCGTCTTCTGGAAAAATAGGATTTTCCGTATATTTTCCCGGATTTTCTGATCTTCGCGAATTTTGCCTCCAAACAGCACCTTTTCCATCAGAATCCTGACTGCAACGGTATATGCTCCAAAAGTCATCAACCATGTAAAAAACAGCTGAAATAACATAAGTATCACCTCTCAATACGAAATATATCAATGAATAACAATGAATTATGACATAGAATAGTGATGAAAAATGGACGTATCAACTCCCCCCAAGCTTAGACTTCGCTTGTCCCCAAGCAAAACTGAGCTCAATAAACATGGCCTCAGGTTTATAGAGTGAAGAGTCGATAAAAGAATACAGACAAGAAGCATCACATTCATCAAATACACAGATCATAATAGAAGACAACTCACCATTATATAACTCAACTTGTAATGAGTAAAGGAAACACAATAAAGATACATAAAGTAAATCATAATTGGTAATGGCAAACTTAGCTCTTGGTCGAAGAATAGTTGATAATTTGCTGGAGTTCACAAATAAATGGTTTTCAAAGATAGCTTTCAAAGTAGTAAACATCAAGATAAGAGCAATGTGCAAAACAAGGAACATAAGAAACATGATTGAATAAGTCATCATATGAATGAATGAAACACAACAACTCAAAATACTTGTTGAGATAGAAGGGAGTAGGTTTACTGACTCAACTACAAAGTAAAAAAAAGCCCCTTGGCAGAGGGAAGCACGGATTGCAAGTCTCATAAAGAGCTCCCAAAAATTATGATACTTACTAGCTTTCAGCTCTCATTGCCCCTATCATAGGCATCTTTTGGTGATTAAGGTTAAAGTGACACAACTAAGAGGATATGCTTGACAAGTTATAAGTTGAAATCTCATGCCCCTTACTTATGAGTACCGAACCTCATGCTACTCAACTTCAGTCACGAGTAAGCTCTTGTCATCGTAAATACATGTGTATCATTGAGAACCGCCAACAGGGTACCCCTTGCACATGACACATGAGCTATCCCATAATCAAAATGACAAGGCAAGCAGACAATGAGCATCTCAGCGATCTTTTTATTTGCTATTTGCATAGGTTTTTATTGAGGATGCTTCATAGAATGCTCACTATAGTTATGTTGCAAGTTTCCACCATGATTAGGCATGGCTTAGGCTAGTGGCCCGGGCGTTTCTCTAACACACATATAAACTCCATGATCTTACAAGTTCCACTTTTATTTCACACCGCCGGGATCCATAAGCAAAAGAACATGATATCAACTAGGTACAAAGTACCAGTGCAATGTTGAAAGCGTTCCCCATGATACGTGGTTCTGCTAACTTCAACTCATAAAGCGCAAGCATATACGCAACAAAGAAGGACCCAATGGTTCAAGTTTATTAAATGCAAGAAATTAAAGTGTGCCATCAAGTTTGTGAGAGCTTTAATCACTAATTTTCACATAACAAGTTTAATTTTGGGAGGTAGATAAAACAAGAATTTACTTGGAATAGCAATAATGCTAATAGGTAGGTATGGTGGACACAAATGGCGTGGATTTTGGTTTAAAGGACTGGATGCATGAGAAGAATTCCCTCATAGTACAGGTTTTTGGCTAGCAAGCTTGGTAGCAAGTACAAGAGTTGAAGGAAACAAACAAACATACAATGATAAAGACAAACATGCAATCTTCCTTGGAAGCACAAAAGATCTTAACTAGAGAATACTAGAATTATGAGAAAATCAAGAAAGGAAGATGATGAAATTATATTTCTTTAGAGTACTTTTATCTTTTCTTTCAACTCTCAAAAATAGTGTGCTACTGACCAAGCCAGGTTTGCCAAAACCAACTAAATTAACTCAATGATCCCAAAGTGATACCAATACTAACAACAAGATCAATCATATAACCACGGATTGAAAACTAATATAAGCTATGCAAAAGAGTAAATGATAGAACTTCTCATTAATATTCCATAACGGCAACTCACACCAAGGGATACATATCTAACGAGAGAGGGGATACTTCTCTAATGCAAAACCATCCTACATAATAACTTCTCTATTCATGATATGACTCTACTAATAAGGTAAAAAGATAGAAGATAGTGATGTGATACTGCGACACTCCCCCAAGCTTGGAACAAACCATGGGGATGCCAAACCTGATGACGAATTACTCCTTTGGTGGTGGTGGTAATATTTTCTTAGTTGACGTGAGGAAATCTTCCAGCATCTTGCGAAGCCTATTATTCTCCCATTGAAGCATGTCCACCTTCCTCTGCAAGTCTCGGTACTTATCGCAGAACTCCTTAGTGACTCGTAGGGCTTCCGTTGATGCATGACAAGAGACTAAAGGTACCAGCCCCTGCTTGGGGTCTTGGAGATCCTCCTCCATAGGCCCCTGTTTTGCTTAGTTTTCTTTTTGCTTTGTTTGCTTGTTTTGTTCTTCAAAAACACAAAAAATAGTTTTACTAGTTTGCTTTCTTATTTGAAAAATACAAAAAAAATTAAGTCTCCTTTAGTTGTCACCTCTTCCTTAGCTCACCATGTCGATCCCTACATTCACCTTGAAAGACCTTTCAATTGGTAGTGGTCCTATAATTGGGAAAGATAATATTGAAGAATTCTTTAATCATGTTAGAAAACATGAAGATACTGAGGATAAGTCCTTTGTAGAACTTGCTCCAAATTATGAGATTGTTGCATCTTCTTTAATTCACATGTTAGAAGCTAGGTTTGTTAACCTCAACCCCTTAATGCAAGTAATGTTTCTTAAGCTTAAAGAAATTGAGGATCCTGAAAAGAGGGATTTCATTCTAGAAACTTTGTTTAAGGAGTTCTATGATGTTGCCAAGGAAGCTAGAAAAGTTTTTGAACATTTTAATATGCTAGGCTCATGTGTAGATGTTGTTGGTACACGAGAAAATATGAACAAAACCGAACCTAATGGGGAGGAAACTAAGATACCAATACCCTTTAAACTAGTAGCAATACATGATGTCATAGAAAAGAATCTTGATTGGATTGTTCCTGTAAACCCTTTTGATGAGAGTAGTAAACCTAAGAGCATTGAGAGAGGATCCTCTAGAACTTATTTGGATGATATACGTTGCCTTGTTGAAAATATTTCTGGTATTGATCTTAATGCTTTTTCATTTGAGAATACTTGATTCTTTTTCTTGCTTCTTATGCCTAACTTAAAGGCGTTAAAGAAAAGTACTTATTGGGAGATAACCCAAAAGTTTTATATGAGTATTGGAAGTTATTACCTCTGTAATAACCTCTCCTTATCCTTTTTATTTGCTTTTTGTGCCAAGAGTAACCTCTAATGAGAGTGAAGTAATGATTAAGAAAGTTGCTGTCCCGAAACAGATTTCTGTGCTTCACCGTAAAAATTCGTGAGAGAGCTCTGTATGTTGGATTGAGCTGTAATTTTTTGTGCTTCTGACCCAGGTTGTTATCTAAGTTTAGTTAGTTCAACACTTTTTGATTTTATCAACATAAGGTTTTATAAAAAATTCGTCTTTACCTGTTGGTCCGTTTTGACAGATTTCTGCTATTTTCTGCATTTGCTTCTTGTTGGTTCCTTCTTGAGTTCTTTTGAGGAATTGAGATTTTTGAGGGAAGTGCTACAGTATCTAGTGTTCTAATGGAAGTTTATTTGGTGTTAGAACTGAACCTTGAGACTTATTTATCTTCCAAAGGCGGGCATCCCCTTCTTCATCAATAAAAATTCCAGGTTTCTTCCAAACGCTTCATTTTTATTGTTTCATGGACAATTGTGTTTTTCTTGGAGCGTCTTCTTTTTTGTTTTCGTTTTGGTTTTTAGTTTGCTTGGTTTGCTTAGTTTTCTAAATAAATTGGTTGGACCCCCTCTTTCATACATTGGTTTGCAAATAGTTTGGTTTGGTTTGGAAAAGAGTAGGAAAGTTCATGCTTATGTGGTAAAAAGAGCTTGTTTTTTACTGTGGCCTATGCTTTGTCATGCCATGCTTGATATTGTTTTGTATTTATGCTTAGTATTCTTTGCTGTAGCATGACTTGTTATAAACAATTGAGATTGCTTAATGTGCCTTGGATGAATCATGCGTTGTTTTAGCATATTAAAGCATAGTATATTGGTATTCTCCTTTGATGCTTTATTTGGGTTGACTTGGCGCATGCTCACACCATGTTATGACTATCTCAAGTCACCATAGCCTGTATGATCCTTCAGTTTTCAACTTGTAGTATCACTTTATGCTTTGATCAATGATGTTTTGTCGCTCTGCATGATTATGGCCATTATTGCTCTCTTAGTTTGTCGCTCCCAGTCTTTTGCTAGCCTCCACAACAAAGTATGAGTTCCACTCATGCATCCAACTTCCTAAGCCAAGTTATTCCAAAGAGTCCATCATACCTACCTACTAGCTTATGCTATTCCAAGTACATTCATGCTTTTGTTTACCTTCCACTTGTTATGAGAAAACTAGTGATTAAAGCTCTCACGAACTTGATGGCACACTTTACTTTACTTGCCCTTAATAAACTTGAACCATTGTGTCTTCTATGTTGTATATGCTTGCACTTATTTGTTGGGAATTACCAGAACCATGCTTTCATGGGGAACGCTTTCAACATTGCACTTGGTACTTGTACCTAGTTGATATCATGCTCTTTTGTATATGGATGTCGTCGGTGTGAAATGAAAGGGGAGCTTGTAAGTCGATGGAGTTATGTATATGTGTTAGAGAAACGCCTGGACCGCTGGTCTAATCCAAGCTGACATGGTGGAAACCTGCAGCGTAACCATAATGAGCTGTCTATGAAGCATTCTTCTTATAAAAAAGAGAGTCCTATATTGAGAAAAAAAAGAGAAAAGAAAAAAGATACTATGAAAAGAGGAAAGAGAGAAAAAGAACCATATTCCCATGGTAAATAAGAAGAATGCTGAGATGCTCGTTGTCTGCTTGCCTTGTCATTTTGATATGGGGATTCTTCCGTATCATCGGACAAGGGGTACCCCGTTGGCGGTTCTCTATGATACACATGTACTTACGATGACAAGAACTTACCGGTGACTAAACTTGAGTAGCATGAGGAGCGGCCCTCGTATACAAGGGACATGAGATTTCTGACTTATACTTCGTCAAGCATGTACACCATAGTTTGTTCACTTTAACCTTAATCACTTCAAGATGCTTATGATAGGGGAAATGAGAGCTGAAAGCTATAAGTACCATAATTTTTGGGAGCTCTTTATGAGACTTGAATCCCTACTTCCTTTTACAAAAGGCTTTCTTCCACCATTATATTGAGTCTCCACCTTCTATATTTATGCACCTACTTTGAGAGAATAGTGGCCATTCTTAGTTCTATGTGCATTGTCCCAAGACTAGTTGATTGATGCATAACTTGTTATTGCTTGTTTTAAACTATTGTATCTAGTCACTCTTATGAACTTTGAAGGTGTCCTATGCATTTATATTTGCTACTCTATTGAGGGATAAGCTGAATACTATTATGTTATGTTTTCTTTATGTGAAACAAACAAACGTCTTGCAAAGCATTGTTATTCATGAATCTTTTGTTTGTGCCTTTTCATGTTGCATCATAGTTTCTTTGCTTATTGCTAGAACTTTGTCTTTCATGTTATGATTGAAGTACTATGATCCCAGCTTTGAATATTTTACAAATACTTTGATCAAGTCTTTGATGGTGCATGTCACCTCAAAAATTATTCTTTCTTTTTATCACTTACCTACTCGAGGACGAGCAGGAGTTAATCTTGGGGATGTTGATACATTGTAAATGTATCTATAATTTTTGATGTTCCATGCTTGGTTTTATCCACTTTCTTGTGTTTTGTTCCAACTTTGGAGTACTTTTCATATGATTTCTTGGACTAACCTATTAACAAGAGCCACAGTGCCAGCTGCCTGTTTTCTGCTGTTTTTGGTTCCAGGAAAGTCAGAAAATGAATATTCTCGGAAATGGACGGGACAAAAGCCAAAGTGCCTATCTTTCCCGGAAGTGATCAAGTGCCAGAATACGAGACGGAGAAGGGCCAGGGAGCCACCACACCACCTGGGCACGCGGCCAGGCCTGGCCCGTGCCAGGGGGTGGTGTGGCCGCTCCCGGCACCCCCTCAGCCTCTCCTTCCGCCTATATATTGCCCTCGGGATGAAAACCCTAAGTACCCGATCAAAAATCCACGAAAGAGTCTGTAGCCGCCATCATCTCCATCCCTAGATCGGGAGGGATCTGAAGCTCTTCCCGGCACCCTGCCGGAGAGGGGAATTCACCCTGGAGGCCTTCTTCATCACCATGCAAGCCTCCGGTGTGATGCTTGAGTAGTTCATCCTTGGACTACAGATCCATGTAGTAGCTAGATGGCTAGTTCTCCTCCTTTGTGCTTTCATGTTTAGATCTTGTGAGCTCCATTCATGATCAAGATCATCTATTTGTAATTCTACATGTTGTGTTTGCGGGGATCCGATGGATATTGAGATGCTATTTCAGATTGATTATTAATTCTATCATGTCTTTGTTATTTGTGATATTGCATGCTTTCCGTTGTTAGTAGCTATCTTGGCCAAGTAGATGCTAGCAACTCCAAGAGTTAGTATTTATGCTCGATAGTGGGTTCATGCCTCTGGTAATCTGGGGAAGTGATAGAAATCTCTAAGGTACTAGATGTGCTGTTGCTATTAGGGAGAAAACAACAATCCTTTGTTCATAGAACAATCGTATTGTTTACTTTACACGTAGTTCGTAAAGCAATAATCTGTTGCTTGCAACTTAATACCGGAGGGGGTTCGGATGATAAACTGAAGGTGGATTATTAGTCATAGATGCAGTTGGATGGCGGTCTATGTATTATGTTGTAATGCCCAATCAAGTCTCAGAGGAGTCAAGATGATTAGTATATGCATGTATTGCTTTCTCGGTGTTTGTCAATTGCCCCGCTGTAATTTATTCACCCAGCATGTTATCTATCTAAGGAGAGCCACTCTAGTGAACTATGGATCCCGGTCCTTTGTCTTTACATACAATCTACAATATTTTACTGCTTTGTCTTTACTTTCTGCAAACTTTTACTTCTTTCCATTCAATACGTTTAATCCTTTGTTTTTCGCAAAACACGGTTAGATTGACAACCTCATCGCAAGTTGGGGACAAAGTTCTGTGGTTGTGTTGTGCAAGTCTCCACATTGCTACTAGCACTGGTAGTGCGTCCTGCCAAAGCTCAGCTAGTAACACCTTTGGGGTGTTTCCTTGCTCCTACTGGTTCGATTAAACATTGGTTTCATAACTGAGGGAAAACTTACTACTGTGCTCATCATACCTTCCTCTTGGGGTTCCCAACAAGCTCTACGTCGAAAGTCGAGCGCATCAGTTCCCTGTACGAGCTATACCAGCTTGGGCACTGCCCATATTTCAATTCCTGAAAAATGGAACTTTGCCCAGTGAGGAGGTGCTGTCCTGACAAACTCAGAGGAGGGAAAAAGCATACACGATCATCAATTCCGAGCTATACAAGAGAAGTGTGACAAATGTCCTCCAACGATGTGTTGACCCGGAAGAAGGGCTTGACATCCTTTGGGATATACATCAAGGGGAATGTGGGCATCACGCCTCGTCCAAAGCCTTGGTAGCAAAAGCATTCCGTCATGGATTTTACTGGCCAAGTGCCTTAGAACAAGCAGAAGATCTGGTGAGAAAGTGCAATGGTTGTCAGAGGTATGCTACCAAGACACATATGCCAATGTCGGAGCTCAAGACCATACCAATCACCTGGCCATTTTCCATATGGTGTTTGGACATGGTTGGCCCGTTTAAACCAGCAAGAGGAAACATGACCCACATCTTGGTCATGGTTGACAAATTTACGAAATGGATTGAGGTGAAGCCAATAAGAAAATGTGATGGAGCTACTGCCATGACATTCCTCAAAGATATCATCTTGAGATACGGTTATCCTCACAGTATCATAACAGATAATGGCACAAATTTTGCCGAGGGAGCATTTGCACGTTTCTGCCGAGATAAGAAGATCCGGCTAGACGTTGCCTTGGAAGCCCACCCCGCATCGAACGGGCAAGTGGAGAGATCCAATAGATTAGTGTTATCCGGAATAAAACCCCGGCTCATTGAGCCACTGCAAAGATCAGCGGGGTGCTGGATAGAAGAACTACCAGCGGTACTGTGGAGTTTAAGAACAACTCTGAATTGATCAACAGGCTATACGCCATTCTTTCTGGTATATTGGGCAGAAGCTGTATTACCAACCGACATAGAGCATGATTCGCCTAGATTCACCCAATATATAGAAGCCGAAGTGCAAGAAGACCGGCAAAATGATGTTGATCTCCTGGAAGAAGCGAGAGAATTGGCATTGTCCAGATCCGCCATATATCAACAAAATCTCTGACGCTATCATAGCCGGAAAGTAAACCCCAATTTTTTTGGGAAGGTGATCTGGTACTCCGGTTGGTACAACGTACTGCTGGCATGCACAAGTTATCCCCCCCATGGGAAGGGCCATTCATTGTGAGCAAAGAAGCCATTTGGATGAAGGAATTCATTACTGAACTTGGCGTGGTTCCTAGTGTGTTGGACCCGATGGCCATCTACTGTGACAACACAGGTGCCATAGCTAATGCACAGGAGCCAAGGTCACATAGCAAGCTGAAGCACATCAAGATACGTTTCCACGCTATTCACGAGTATGTCCGAGATGGTGACATAAAGATTTGCAAAGTACACACTGATCTGAATGTGGCAGATCCATTGACTAAACCTCTCCCTAGGGCAAAGCATGACCAACACCAGAACACCATGGGTGTTCGGTATATTACCATGTAATCTAGATTATTGACTCTAGTGCAAGTGGGAGACTGTTGGAGATATGCCCAAGAGGCAATAATAAAAGTGGTTATTATTATATCTTTGTGTTTATGATGAATGTTTACATCCGATGCTATAATTATTAAGGAGCCCAGGCTAATTTTTGAGACTCGCGCGGCCATGGAGAGCTATGAGGCCTCCGAAAAGTTCTTTAACTGTAAGATGGAAGAGGGAAGCTCCGTTAGCGAGCACGTGCTCACCATGTCTGGGTACGCAAACAAGCTCCAAGAATTGGGGATATCGATTCCTAATGAATTGGGGATTCACCGTCTCCTTCAATCACTGCCACCAAGTTATAAGAACTTTGTGATGAACTACAACATGCACTGCATGAACAAGACGTTGCCTGAACTATCGTCCATGCTAAAAACTGCTGAAGTGGAGATCAAGAAGGAGCACCAAGTGTTGATGGTCAATAAGACCACCAATTTCAAGAGACACGGCAAGCCTAGGAACAAGGGCAACTTCAAGAAGGACGGCAAGAAAGCTGCCGCACCTGCTAAGAAGCCCAAGGCTGGTCCTAAGCCTGAAACTAAGTGCTTCTACTGCAAGGGAGCTGGTCACTGGAAGCGTAACTGCCCCAAGTACCTGGCGGATCTGAAGAACGACAACATCAAGAAGAAAGGTATATTTGATATATGTGTTATAGATGTGTATCTTACTAGTAATCGTAGTAGTACCTGGGTATTTGATACTGGTTCGGTTGCTCATATTTGTAACTCGAAACAGGAGCTGCGGAATAAACGAAGACTAGCAAGGGACGAGGTGACGATGCGCGTTGGAAATGGCTCCAAGGTTGATGTGATCGCCGTCGGCACGCTCCCTCTACATCTACCTTCGGGATTAGTTTTAAATTTAAATAATTGTTATTTGGTGCCTGCGTTAAGCATGAACATTATATCTGGATCATGTTTATTGCGAGACGGTTACTCTTTTAAGTCCGAGAATAAAGTTTGTTCGATTTATATGAGTAATATCTTTTATGGTAATGCACCTGAGATGAATGGTTTATTCTTACTGAATCTCGATAGTAGTGATACACATGTTCACAACATAGACGCTAAACGAATGAAATTGAATGATAATTCTACATACATGTGGCACTGTCGTCTTGGTCACATTGGAGTGAAGCGTATGAAGAAACTCCATTCAGATGGACTTCTTGAATCACTTGATTTTGAATCACTTGAAAGATGCGAAGCATGTCTAATGGGAAAAATGACTAAGACTCCATTTTCTGGTACAATGGAGCGAGCTACAGACTTATTGGAAATAATACATACCGATGTGTGCGGTCCAATGAGTGTAGCATCACGTGGTGGATATCGTTATGTTCTCACTTTCAAGGATGACTTAAGTAGATATGGGTATGTCTACTTTATGAAACATAAGTCCGAAACTTTCGAGAAGTTTAAGGAATTTCAAAGTGAAGTGGAAAATCATCATAACAAGAAGATTAAATTTCTGCGTTCTGACCGCGGAGGTGAATATCTGAGTTATGAGTTTGGCATGCATTTAAAGAAATGTGGAATACTTTCGCAGTTGACACCGCCGGGAACACCACAGCGTAATGGTGTGTCCGAACGTCGTAATCGAACTCTCTTAGAGATGGTTCGGTCTATGATGTCTCTTACAGATTTACCGTTATCATTTTGGGGTTATGCATTAGAGACAGCCGCATTCACTTTAAATAGGGCACCATCTAAATCCGTTGAAACGACACCATACGAATTGTGGTTTGGTAAGAAACCTAAGTTGTCGTTCCTTAAAGTTTGGGGTTGCGAAGCATATGTAAAGAAGTTACAACCTGATAAGCTAGAACCCAAAGCGGAGAAATGCGTCTTCATAGGATACCCTAAAGAAACAATTGGGTATACCTTCTATCATAGATCTGAAGGCAAAGTTTTTGTTGCAAAGAATGGATCCTTTCTTGAGAAGGAGTTTCTCTCGAAGGAGGTGACTGGAAGGAAAGTAGAACTCGATGAGGTTATTGAACCTTCTCTCGGATTTGAGAGTAGCGCAGCACCGGAAGATGTTTTTGTGCCGCCTGCACCAATTGAAGAGGAAGCTAATGATAATGATCATGAAACTTCAAACGAAGTTACTGCTGAACCTCGCAGGTCAACGAGTGTTCGTACCACTCCTGATTGGTATGACTCTGCCTTGAATGTCATGTTGGTGGACAACGCTGATGACCCTGTGACGTATGAAGAAGCTATGGTGAGCCCAGATTCCGACAAATGGCTAGAAGCCATGAAATCCGAAATGGGATCCATGTATGAAAACCAAGTGTGGACTTACCGGATGGCCGTAAGGCTGTCGAGAACAAATGGATTTTCAAGAGAAAAACAGATGCTGATGGTAATGTTACCGTCTATAAAGCTCGACTTGTCACGAAAGGGTTCCGACAAATTCAAGGAGTTGACTATGATGAGACATTCTCACCAGTAGCGAAGCTAAAGTCTGTGAGGATTTTGTTAGCAATTGCTGCACATTTCGATTATGAGATTTGGCAGATGGATGTCAAAACGGCATTCCTTAATGGTGACATTGAGGAAGAGTTGTATATGGTACAACCCAAGGGTTTTGTCGATCCTAAAGATGCTGACAAGGTATGCAAACTTCAGCGCTCCATTTATGGACTGAAGCAAGCATCACGGAGTTGGAATCAACATTTTGATAAAGTAATCAAAAACTTTGGGTTTATACAAACTTATGGAGAAGCTTGTATTTACAAGAAAGTGAGTGGGAGCTCTGTAGCATTCCTAGTACTATATGTAGATGACATATTGTTGATTGGGAATGATATAGAACTTCTTAATAGCGTCAAAACCTATTTGAATAATAGTTTTTCAATGAAGGATCTTGGCGAAGCGGCATATATTCTAGGCATCAAGATTTATAGAGATAGATCAAGACGCCTAATAGCGCTTTCACAAAGTACATACTTAGACAAAGTTCTAAAGAAGTTTAGAATGGAAGATAGCAAGAAAGGGTTCGTGCCCATGTTGTCAGGTAAGACCTTGAGTAAAACTCAAAGTCCATCTACGGCAGAAGATAGAGAGAAAATGAATAATATTCCCTATGCCTCGGCCATAGGTTCTATCATGTATGATATGCTGTGTACAAGACCGGATATAGCACATGTTGTTAGTTTGACTAGCAGATATCAAAGTGATCCTGGAATGGAGCACTGGACAGCGGTCAAGAATATCCTAAAGTACCTAAATAGGACTAAGGATATGGTTCTTTCTTATGGAGGTGATGAACAGCTTGTTGTAAACGGTTACACCGATGCTAGTTGGAACACCGATCTGGATGACTCAAAGTCACAGTCGGGATACGTATTTATTTTGAATGGTGCTGCAGTGAGCTGGAGGAGTGCGAAGCAAAGCGTTGTGGCGAAATCTTCAACTGAATCGGAATACATAGCTGCTTCGGAGGCTGCACAAGAAGCCATTTGGATGAAGGAATTCATTACTGAACTTGGCGTGGTTCCCAGTGTGTTGGACCCGATGGCCATCTACTATGACAACACAGGTGCCATAGCTAATGCACAGGAGCCAAGGTCACATAGCAAGCTGAAGCACATCAAGCTACGTTTCCACGCTATTCGCGAGTATGTCCGAGATGGTGACATAAAGATTTGCAAAGTACACACTAATCTGAATGTGGCAGATCCGTTGACTAAACCTCTCCCTAGGGCAAAGCATGACCAACACCAGAACGCCATGGGTGTTCGGTATATTACCATGTAATCTAGATTATTGACTCTAGTGCAAGTGGGAGACTGTTGGAGATATGCCCAAGAGGCAATAATAAAAGTGGTTATTATTATATCTTTGTGTTTATGATGAATGTTTACATCCCATGCTATAATTGTATTATTAGGAAACACTAATACATGTGTGTTTTGTAAACATAAGAGAGTCCCTAGTAAGCCTCTTGTTGAACTAGCCTATTGATTAATTGATGATCATGGTTTCCTGATCATGGACATTGGATGTGATTAATAACAAGGTTATATCATTAGGAGAATGATGTGATGGACACACACCCATAGTAAGCGTAGCATAAGATCAAGTCATTAAGTTCGTATTGCTGTAAGCTTTTAAATGCATAGTAACCTAATCCTTCGACCATGAGGTTGTGTTAATCACCATCACCGGATGGGTACTTTGATGACATCAAACACCGCTTCGTAACTGGGTGGTCATAAAGGTGTCATTGGGTATTCTGAAAGTATGTGTTGAAGCGCATGGACCAAGATTGGGATTTGTCCATCCATATGACATATAGATATGCTCTGGGCCCTCTCGGTGAAATGTCATCTAGTTAGCTTGCAAGCATGTGACTTGGTCACAAGGGATGACATATCACGGAACGAGTAAAGAGTACTTATCAGTAACGAGGTAGAACTAGGTATGGAGATGCTAACGATCAAACCTCGGATAAGTATAGTATCGCGTGACAAAGGGAATTGGTTTCGTATGTAAATGGTTCAATCGATCACGAAGTCATCGTTGAGTATGTGGGAGCCATTATGGATCTCCAGGTTCCGCTAATGGTTATTGATAGTAGATGTGTCTCTGTCATGTCTGCATATTCACGAACCGTAGGGTGACACACTTAAGGTTCGAAGTTGTTTTAAGTAGATATGGAATGTGCGTTGGAGACCGAATGTTGTTCGGAGTCTCGGAATGGATCCGGGACATCACGAGGAGATCCGGAATTGTCCGGAGAATAAGATTCATATATTGGGGATCATTTTCTGAGTTAGGAAATGTTCCGGAGTATTTGTATGAGGATTCTAGAAGGTTTCGGAATGTTCCAGAAGGTTCTAGAAGATTTCTTGGAGTTTGCTTGAAAATCAAGATAGGGATCAAGGAGTCCTAGTGGGTCAAGACAAGGAGTCGTGGGGGAGGAGGACTCCTCCCCCCTCCCCAATCCGCCGGCCCAAGGAGGTGGGGAGTCCTACTAGGACTCCCCCTCCCCAGGCGCCCTCCCTCCTTTAAATAGAAGGGGGAGGCGCCACCCCTTGCCCCTCCTCTACAACACCCAATCTCCGCCGCCTCTCTCCTCCTCCTTTCTTCTGCACAGGCATAGGCGAAGCCCTGCAGAATTCTCTACTCCACCACCACCACGCCGTCGTGCTGCTGGGATTCCGTGGAGAAGATCTACTACCTCCGCTGCTCGCTGGAACGAGGAGAGGAAGGTCTGCTTCGACTCGGCACGTGTGACCGACTGCGGAAGCGTTGCCGAAACGCAGCGCCGGAAGGATCGTCCACTTGACCGACTGCGGAAGCGCTGCCGGAACGCGACGCCGGAAGGATCGTCCACACGATCTTGAGATCGGCAAGTGATCGACTACATCAACCACGAGATCTAATCTCGTTAATGCTTTGTTTTTCGGACTAACCTTATGCTTACTTTATATTTACTACGCTGAATTATTTTGAGCTAATCCTAAAGTTTCCAAGTATTGTTAAGTCAATTTTTGAAACTCGGACTCGTAAGTCATAAAACCGAACCAAGGTGGACACGAGCCAAGCCAAGAAATTGGAGAAACAAGAAAATGAAACTCGGGGACTACGCCCAAGTTAATCCGGCATGAAAACTTAGTAGCAAAATATAACTTGTGTGCTTAATACAATTGCACCCGGCATACCGGGGATCTGATAAATTTTAAAGTGTTTTTGCTCAAGGAGCAGCAGGGGAAGGTAATTCGGCACCAACAGGTGCAGCTCCAGCCTCAGCTTCAACGTTATCGTCGCGTTCCTCGACGTCCGAGGTTTCGTCCTCTTCATCATCACCCGAATCATCTTCGGCATTTTCATCATCAGCGGCGCCAAGGAAGCTTGGTGCCTCATTCCATTGATGGATGGGGCATACTGAATGAGGTTATGGCACAAGCCTTGCGCCGAGTTATCCAATCCGGATCATTGGACCACCTTGATCCGGTGCGCATCCGCTCAAGAAGATTGAGGTTGATTTTCTCATACCACGTAAGCATGTAGTGGAGAACGATTTCTGCTCCGACGTGTCCAGCAGACTCCCTCCAAAGATCAAGTTGGGTTTTGCACTCCATTAACTTGGCAATAAGAGCAGCGGCACCCTCCGGAGTATCTTCATCAGGCCAAAAGGCATTGAAGATCCGGATTGCCACATCCAGGATATCCTTGCCATTGTTCCTCACAATTTCGACACGTGAAGACAAGCTGACCAGCAAGTCCTCCATGTCATACGAAATCTCTTCAGCGCCAGGAATAATTGGAGTACCCCTCTGCTGGCGGAACTTGGCAACATCAGTAGTTGCAATGGAATTGCCCTCCGGAAATTTGTCTGGAAAAACAAGACAAGTGAAATAAGTGAAGGAGGTTGACCCGGAGAGATTCATGCCAGCCGAAGAAAAAGAACTTACGAGAGATATGGCTGTGGATCCGGGTCAGCTCCTTGGTGCAATTGTCACGCCTATCCCGGAGTTGCGCAAGCTCGGCATTCGCCGACTCAAGCTTAACGTCGGCCTCCTTAAGCAGTTCCAGGTCCTTGGCGATCTGGAGGTTGAGGCGTTCTCGCTCTTCAGTAAAATTTTGGCCAGCTTTATCAAGTTCGGATTTGTGGAGCGCCTTGAGTTTTTTCATGTCTGCCTTAAGCTTAGCAATTTCTTCATCCTTGGTCCGGAGGAGGGCGAGCTCATCATCTTTCTTCTTGAGTTCGGCCTGGTGCTGCCCTGCTTGTTCGAGAAAATGCAGCATCATGTCAGGCACGGGCACACTATCTTCAAGATATGCTGAAACAGTTTGCTGACCCGGTAAAAGCCGAGGTATGAATATTTGCTGAGCCAAGGAGAAAAGGAGATAGAGCGTGGAGGAAGATTAAGCAAAAATGACTTACCCTTTATCTGCTCCAAGTTCTTCCTCATAATGGTGTTCTCGGCCTCCACTTCAGCTGCGAAATCCGAATGATGGATTAGTTTGGCGAAAAAAGACGAAGAGAAATGGAAAAATGCCAAGGAGAAAACTTACCCCTTTTCTCGTATTCAGCAAGAAGCATAGTATGTTTCGCGCGCAACATCTTGTGAGTATCCAAGAGACGCTGAAACTCAGCGCTCCGACGATTGGTGGTCACCTGAAAAGAGTACAAAAAGATAGCTTAGTCATGTGCATATTCGAAGTGTACAAAATCCGGGCCAAGTGGAACTTAACCCAGCTCTAGGTGTGTGCATATTCGAAGTGTACAAAATCCGGGCCAAGTGGAACTTAACCCGGCTCTAGGTGTGTGCATATTCGAAGTATACAAAATCCGGGCCAAGTGGAACTTAACCCGGCTCTAGGTGTGTGCATATTTGAAGTGTACAAAATCCGGGCCAAGTTGAACTTAACCTGGCTCTAGGTGTGTGCATATTCGAAGTGTACAAAATCCAGGCCAAGTGGAACTTAACCCAGCTCTAGGTGTGTGCATATTCGAAGTGTACAAAATCCGGGCCAAGTGGAACTTAACCCGGCTCTAGGTGTGTGCATATTCGAAGTGTACAAAATCCGGGCCAAGTGGAACTTAATTCGGCTCTAGGTGTGTTCATATTCGAATTTACTAAGGAGCTACACTAATTCTCTAAGGAGCATCCGGCCGAGTAACAAGTTACTCCCCCGGAGGCTCGGAGACTAATGGCTATATCACTAATATCTAGTACATGCTAAGGAAAAGGCGAAGTAACGTACCTCCATCATCCAACCTGCAAGGTTGATTGCCTTAGCAGCGGTGTTCATTTGTGCAGCAAATTCGGTGGGACCGAACTTCTCCGGGAGATCGTCATTGTGGACGAACTCCGCCTTGTTCCAGTTGTTAACGAACTCGATCAAGCTCGGAGGATATCGTTCGCATGGGCTTCCCTCCTTTCAACCTTGGCAACAGCAGGGCTGGTGTGCAAAACGAGTTGCGCATCAGCTGACCCGGTAGAGGTGTCCGTTGTCGGTGGGGTCTTCTTGGAAAGCATGGACGCAAGTGTACGCTGTCCAGCCTCGATAGACGTTGCCTTGGCAGTGTAAGGAGCCTTTTTTCCCTTGGGCTGCTACTGAGAGGTTGAAGTTCCTGCGGTGGATTTGCCCTTGGGAGCTGCCTTAGTGCTAGCCTTGGTGCTGCTGATGCATTCTTGCCGAGGCTGGGAAGACTCGGACAAGGCAGAGGGGCTTGGTGCTGCTGCTGGTACTTGTGTTGTTGCTGCTGGCGCTGGAGCCGATGTTGGTGCTGGTGTTGGTTTTGGCAGAGGCGCGGTAGATACCTCGGCGGTGGCTGGAGCAACCGCTGCCTCGGCAAAGCTGCTTCCCCCTGTTCCGAGGTTACCCTCCTCTTGGCGAGGTGGGCTAGAACCCGGAGCAGCCGCTGAGCCCTCCTGAATGGGGCTCAACAGGCGTTAATCATCGCCACGAGGGGGAGAAGGGCTATGGCGGAGTGGTGAGGCAATGCCGGATCCACTCTGAGGAACCTCCACCGCAGCCCTGCCGAGTCAGATCATGAATGATGAGAAACTATAACAAAGGAAGAACAAATGAATATCAAAGGGAGTAGTGGCTTACTCATCCGAGTTCAAAGGCTCCTTGGGCTTCCGAGCCCTCCGGGTTATGGCCTTGGTTGTAGGCTTGGTGGCAGATTTGTCCGTGGACTTCTTTTGCCTTTTGGCTGGCCTCGAAGGTCCGGAGGAAGAAGCAGATGCGGCCCCCCTCTTCTTCGGTGCGACCGAGACAGGCTCACTCGTGGCAAGGGTAGGATCTTCATGGATCTGCCCACCGGGGTTAGCTGATGCCGCAAAAGCGTAAGAAAGGGGGACAGCGTCAAATGCCTCCATCACCTCAACGTTCGAATCATCTTCATCGTCAGGCCAATCTCTAATGGAAGAGAATTTACCGGTGTGTCGCTTGGTCGCATCAGGGAACGGAAGGAACATCTCCTGATCCGGCTCCTCCTTGTCCGAGGTATCTCGATCAGGCGCCCACTTAAGAGAAGGGTCGGTGCCATCCTTAAGGGTTTGCTGAAGAAACATCTAAGAGAAAGAAAAGGCAAAGGGATCAAACCCACGACAAAATCCGACATATGATGTAACTCGGAGAAGGATTGGGGCACGAGACTTACCACGGGAGGAAGCCTATCTCGGCAGAAGTGCTCGATCCCCCACACCCACTCAGCAGAGAAGTTCTTGTTGGTGGTAAAGAGGGCCTTGACCCGGCGGTAAATTTCGGTGTTGCTCAACTTGAATGAGGAGGTTCGGTTGGGGTCACGGCCCCAGCTCATGTGGCAAAGTTTATGCGTGCGTTTCTGGAGGAGGGAGCTCCGGTTGCGGACGAAGGTGATCATTGCGTCCTCGTTGCGCAATCCCTGATCCTTCAGCTCCTGGAACCGCTTGTTGACTTGGTTCGCCAGGACAGTGGGTTTCTTGGGGACCTTGTCCCTCAGATCCGGATTAGGAGGACCCGGAGCGTAGGGGCGCAGCCGGATCAGATCTTCATCCGTGCCATTTTTGACATAGAAGAAGGTTCGGGCCCAGCCCTTGCAGGATTCAAGCCCCGTGACTCGGGGGAAGATGGACTGTTTCCGAGGATGTTGGGGATATACTTTCCGGGTATCCTCACAGTTCCTCACTAACCAGGGTGGCCCACTTCGGGTTAGAGCTTTGCTTCACGGGCGGCCCAGTCGGGAGAGAAGACGGAGTCCAATCCGGCTACGGGAAGGCCCAGAAGACTTACCGACTTAGGCCCATAATGTTACTTGTAGTTCAAGATGTACTCTATAACCAACTCTTAATCGTAGCCAGATTGATCTCTCCTGTAAACCCTAGGCCGGATATCTATATAAGCCGTCCTAGGGAGAGCCTTTAGGGCACACCCAATACTTTAGACCCTCAACTCGCACAGGCAATACCATTGTAACCCATATTCCGGCTCTGCTGTATTACTGGATTCTAGCAGGAGTAGGATCCGTCCAAAGCCGGCGGATTCGAACCTGGGTAAACTTGTGTGCTCACCGTCCCGGAATACCGTACGTCTCACCCCCCTCTCTTCCGCACGCCTCGAGGACCCCCTCATGGCGTACTTGTCATCAATCTGACGACAGTTGGCGCCCACCGTGGGGCAAGTGAGCTTTGGATCCGAGTTCCGAGCGAAATCTACAAGAATCGGAATCGGCGAGACCATCGCCATTGGTCGCATCCTCTACGCTAGCGACGTCCCTCTCATCGTTCTTGACGAGACTTGGATTCCTGCTAGGGAAGCCGTGACTGCCTATACAATCCTGTCTTTTGGCGAGATCAATGTTTACATCGGTTTCGCTAAAACTGCCCAACCCACCCCAGCGGTGATGATAGAGGCAGAAGAATCTTCTGGGCCCCCTTTGTCCGCGGAGGCGGCAGAGTTCCGGATCTCAGAAAACCCTAATCCCACCCAGCCCGCACCAGTTGTGGAGATAGTGGAGAAATCCAAGCCTGAAGAAGACCTCATGGTCCAAGTCAAATCTGGAGTGGATCTCCCTGGAGAAGCCGGATCCCAGATCGACCCACTCGTGGAAGTCGAAATCCAGGAGGAGCATATCAACGACACTGATTCCGGCTCTGACGATGCTGGGACAGACAGGCCTTTCCTCAGGAAGCACGCATCGCACTTCGTCGGATATGTTGGATCCAGATCCGGCTCTGTCGATGCTGGAGAAAACACCGACTCAGTGCTGGAGGCAATTGGAACAAACGCCGACGTTCCCGCATCCTCGAATAAATCTATGACATCGGCAGATTTCCGAAAGTTCTCCGCGGAATATGGAGAGGAGTACAACTCCAAAGCTGCAGAAGAAGGAGAAGCCATGGATGAAGGATCCGGGGAACACTCTCCCAAAGCGCATGATGACATGGACGTCGGAGATAATCCCGAGGTTCAGATGTCCGAAAGTACCGATCAGAGCTTGACTCCGGGAAACGGACCCAAAGCCGTCTTTGCTACCAGCGCTGCCAAGAAGGCAAAGAAGAAGAACAAGAAGAACAAGACCCCGGCAAAAGACCCTCTGACAGAGGAGGTGATTGCCGAGGAATACGAGGAAGACTCGGATGGAGCACTTATCCCAGACGAGCCGAAAAAAGAAGCATTGGTGGATGGACACGTGATCACTGAAGGTGCGCGTAAACTCATCGATGCCGCCTTAACCACACCTATCCCTACAGCTGCAGAACTTACTGCAGATGAGCTGGACGAAAGGGCCCAGGCCCTAGAAGCGCGTCGTCAACAACTCCTTGATGAAGCCAAAAACATCAAGGTGGAGAAGAAGGGCATGTCAACCAAGGAGTACATGTCTCGTCTACATCAGAAGACACAGAAGCGTCACATAGATGACAACCAATTCCCACGTGTCCATGTCGTCCTTTTCAGAGATGAGATGGGGAAGCCACAGAAGGATCGCAACGGAGATTGGGTATACCCAACACCAGTGCAAAATACCGTGGCAGCTCGTGAAATTCTATCAGCTAATCCAGGGCCAGAGGAGATACGCTTGGGTACCAAGCTACTCAACAAGGGACTGGAGCAACAGAAGGTCGCCCTGTCCGGAAGTCAAAAACTGGTCTCAGATTCTAACCAATGTCGCACAGATCTGGCATGGGCTGACGTAAGATCCCATTACGTTCGGGCGCAGTACCATCACCCCGAACGCAGGGAAGACAATTATTCAAGAACCGGATCGTCGGGACAGCATCGCAGAGCTACACATAACTGGAGCAATGTCGCTCCAGCAGCCGAGAAAGACGCGATCGCTGCACTGAATCCGAGGAATCCTCCCCAACGAGAATTCAATGATCGAATGGGAGAAGATAAGGAGAAACGTCAGGAGGAGGATCGTCAGAGAATGCCACCTCCTAGACATGAGAGCCGTCCGGCTGAGCCTCACCATGGTGGGAATGACGGACGAAGGAATGACAGAAACCACGCTGGAACAAGCCGGCAGGGGGCTCGTCATAGTCAAGAACCTCCCCGGAACCGGAATAATGACGATCCGTACGGAGGCCGGCGATCAGCCGGAAACTATCCAGCTGCACCACCCTCTCCACCACACAGTTATCACAACGGCCCCCAAGGAGGTCAAGGAGGATGACATGGCGGAGGAGGTGGTGGCAGAAGCCGAAGTACGGCTCCAAGGCACTGCAGCCACAGCCGACATTCGGGACGATCTCTATCCCCGAACGACGCAAGGCACAGGATCAACTCCAACATAGAGGCTCGGCTCTATGAAAACGATGACGTGTACGTGGGCCCAAAGTGCTTCGGACCACGCATCAGAGCTACAAAATTCCCGGAAGGATTTTCTATCTCAAGACATATCCATGCCTACGACGGCATTGCTCGACCAGACACCTGGTTACAGGATTTCTTCCAAGCTTGCTGCATCGCTAAAGGCGGAAACAGCCTGGTCGCAACCCGATATCTCCCACTTATGTTGCGGAAGACGACACGATCATGGCTCAATGAACTTCCGGCAAACACCATCCACAATTGGTATGACTTGCAAAGTGCGTTCTTTCGGAATTTCGAAGGCACATATCGGAGGCCCTGTACGGTTGGAGACCTACAACGTTGCACCCAGAAAGCCGGAGAAACTTGCCGGGATTATCTCGGACGATGGATCAACACAAAAAACTCCTGCGAAGGAGTAAATGATCAAACTACGATTGAAGCTTTCATCGCAGGTCTCCCAATTGGTTTACTGCGCCACCGCTTGAAGTGTGACAAGGTTACTAATCTGGGAGAGATGATAGAAACAACGAGCAAGTATGCAGATGCTGATGACGATGCAGAGGGATTACTCAATGCCCTGGCTGTGCCTCAGTCGGCAAAACAACCAAAGCAACAAGCTCAGAAGCGCAAAAATACCCCGGAAGAAAAACCCAACGCGGAGACAGCAGTGGTCACTACTGTTTCCTGGTCTGGAGGACGAGGAGGACGTGGCAGAGGCCGCGGGCGTGGCCGTGGGACGTCAAGGGTCCAAGGTAGAGGAGAGAAACAACCAGGCAAAACCTACACTTGGGCCGACATTGCCAATAACCCATGTGTGCATCATTTAGACGCCAATGGGGGCTCATCCCACACCAACGCTGAATGTCGTTTTAATGATGACATCAAGAGAGATGATACCGCGGGCAACAAAGCGAAGCGGAAGAAGGGAAAGAAAAATCCCGAAAAAGACAAGGAGACCAAGGAAGATTCCGACATGGAGGAAGCTGATGCTTCAAATCCCAAACCGGAAGGGAAGAAGACTTTTCCCACCAAGAAGGACACTTACGTCACCTTCCTCGGATCTCAACTAGCAAAGGTCAAGAAAGCAGTTCTCCACGAGCTCAATGCAACAGTTCCGGCTGTCCCTCAGTATCTGGACTGGTCGGAAGTGGCAATCACGTTTGACCGCGCTGATCATCCTCCTAAACTACACAGGCGAGGAAAATACACCTTACTCGTTAATCCACTTATTGACTGTTATGGTTTCTCCAAGACCCTCATGGACGGTTGTAGCAGCATCAATATTCTCTATGTCGAAACGCTACGCGGGATGAAGATCTTGGAAACACAGCTGAACCATAGCTCTGTGATCTTTCACGGAGTTGTCCCAGGAAGACAAGATAATTCCCTGGGAGAGATCACTTTGGATGTTCCTTTTGGAACTCCAAAGAATTATCGGACGGAGGCACTTTCCTTCGAAGTAGTCCAGTTCAAGAGCGCATACCACACTATATTCGGACGTCCAGATTACTGGGCTTTTATGGCCCGTCCATGTTACATTTACAATATGATGAAAATTCCAGGTCCCAACGGCGTGATCACCATCAGGGGAGACCCGAAGAAGGCGTGAGAGTGCGAAGATGGAAATGCCGCCTTTGCCGAAGCCGTGCTGCACGCCCAGGAGTACCAGGAGATCAAGAAGAGCATAGATCCGTCCGAGATGCCCGCAACGAAGAAGGAGGTCACAAAGCCAAATCCGGAGTTCAAAGCATCAGAAGAGACGAAGACGACGCCGTTGAAGGATGATGACCCCTCCAAGGTGACCCAGATAGGCGTAGGCCTAAGTAGCGCATAGGAAAGCACGCTCGTCAAGTTCCTCCAAGCAAATCAAGATATCTTCGCATGGCAGCCATCTGACATGACCGGAGTACCTAGGGAACTTGCCGAGCACTCTCTAAATGTAAACCCGAATGCTAAACCCGTCAAACAGTCCCTACGACGGTTTGGCGATGAAAAGCATAAGGCAATAGCTAAGGAACTAGCGCAGCTCGAGCTAGCCGGATTCATAGAAGAGGTCATCCATACTGATTGGTCGGCCAACCCTGTAATGGTCCCTAAAAAGGACACCACTGATTTAAGGATGTGTGTTGATTATACTGCCTTGAACAAGGCTTGTCCAAAAGATCCGTTCGCTCTGCCTAGAATTGATCAAGTTATCGATTCTACGGTAGGCTCGGAACTCCTCTGTTTTCTTGACGCATATTCCGGTTATCACCAAATCCGGATGAAGGAATCTGACAAAGTCAAGACTTCATTCATAACCCCCTTTGGAACCTTCTGTTTTGTTACCATGCCCTTTGGCTAAAGAACGCAGGAGCTACGTACCAGCGCACGATGCAGCGTTGCCTCCATGATCAACTCGGACGCAATGTACATGCATACGTGGATGATATCGCGGTCATGTCCAAAAAGAAGGAAACGTTGATTTCCGACTTGGAGGAAACGTTCGCCAATCTACGAAATACAACATCATGCTTAACCCAAAGAAATGCTTCTTTGGAATACCAGCCAGAAAACTGTTAGGTTTCATCGTGTCTCAAAGAGGCATAGAGGTGAACCGCGACAAGATCAAGGCTATTCTCAATATTTCCAGGCCAACTCGCCTGAAGGACGTACAAAGATTAACTAGTTGCATTGCTGCAGCCAGTCGATTTGTAAGCCGGCTTGATGAAAGAGCCGCACCATTATACAAACTCCTGAAGAAGACCAAGGATTTTGTCTGGACTGACGAAGCTGAAGCTGCACTACAAGACCTGAAGAAAGTACTCTCATCTGCTCCTATCCTTGCAGCGTCGGAACCTCAGGAACCGATGTTGCTCTACATTGCTGCGACAAATAAGGTTGTCAGTATCGTTATGGTAGTGGAGAGACCAGAAGAAAATCAGGAACACCTGGTGCAGCGTCCTACGTACTTTGTCAGCGAGGTCCTGACAGAATCAAAACAGCGGTATCCGCACTATCAAAAGTTGGCTTACAGTGTTTTTCTAGCATCTCATAAGTTACGACACTATTTTCAGGAGCATCCAATTACCGTGGTGAGCAAAGCTCCCATGAGAGATATAATCCACAATAGCGATGCCACAGGACGCGTCGCCAACTGGGGCATAGAGCTTGCAGCTTTCGATATTGAGTACAAACCCCGGACATCAATCAAATCCCAGATCCTTGCTGACTTTGTCGCTGATTGGACAGAGACCAAGGAGAACATGGTCCTTCCTGAGTCGGAATATTGGACCCTCTTTTTCGATGGGTCTATGGCTCGAGGGGGCTCGGGGGCTGGCGTGGTGCTCAAATCACCCAAGGAGACAAACTTTTATACGTGTTGCAGATCCACTTCACGGCGACAAACAACATTGCCGAGTATGAAGCACTGCTGCATGAAATCCGGATTGCTAAGGGTATTGGCATCCGACGTTTGATGTGTTACGGAGATTCGGATCTTGTTGCTCAGCAAGTATCGGATATTTGTAATGCAAATAAGCACATGGCAGCATATAAAGCTGTCATAGATGATCTATCTAAATCGTTCGAGGGGTTTGAAGTTCAACACATCCCTCGAGCAGAAAATGAGAAAGCAGATGCACTATCTCGAATAGGCTCTGCGTGGAAAGAGGTCCCGGATGGCGCATTTTTAGAGAACCTCAAAGTTCCCTCGATAAAGGGAGTAGAGAAGGAATATCCGACCAAATCCGACTCACCTTTGATAGCAGTTCTGGCTGTAATCCCCAGCTGGACTCAACCCTACCTCGATTATTTGGTAGATGGCAAATTACCCGAAGACGAGGTACTGAGCCGACAGATTATCCGACGAGCAAAAGCCTATACTATTGTTAAAGGTGAGCTCCATAAATGGAGTGTTTCTGGGGGTTTTCAGCGCTATGTATCTTCGGAAGAAGGAGTGGAAATCTTAAGGGAAATCCACGAAGGCGAGTGTGGTCACCATGCTGCAGCCAAATCTTTAGTGGCAAAAGCTTTTCGACATCGATTTTTCTAGCTTACAACTCAGGCAGATGCCGAACGATTAGTCAAGACATGCAAAGGCTGCCAAAAGTACGCCAAGAAAGCTCATGTTCCGGTTGATCAACTGCGAACAATACCTATAACATGGCCCTTTGCGGTCTAGGGGCTTGATATGGTAGGACCTTTTAAACGAGCCCCAAGTGGATTCACTCACCTCTTAGTGATGGTGGACAAATTCACAAAGTGGATCGAGGCTAAACCTGTCACTAGTTGTGATGGAGCAACAGCCAAAAGATTTGTCGAGGATGTTATAATCTGGTATGGTTATCCGCATAGTATTATCACGGACAATGGGAGTAACTTTTCCATGGGAGAATTGGCTGAATTCTGCGATGAGCAAAATATCCGGCTTGACATTGCGTCAGTCGCACATCCATAGGCTAATAGACAAGTCGAAAGAGCAAATGGTTTAATTCTACAAGGCTTGAAACCAAGACTCGAAGCACCACTACGACGTGCTGCGGTGGCTTGGGAAGAGGAATTACCCTCCGTAATTTGGAGTTTACGAACAACTCCGAACAGGTCAACAGGATACACACCTTTCTTCTTGGTCTATGGTGCAGAAGCAGTTCTTCCTAGCGATTTAATTCATACTTCTCCTAGAGTGGCCGCGTATATCGAAGAGGATACCGAGATTTCTCGACAAAATGATCTCGACTTAGTCGAAGAAGTTCGTGTTGTTGCTGAAATGAGATCTATAACCTATCAACAGAAGTTACGCAAGTATCATAGCCAGAGAGTCCGAACTAGATCTTTCAATAAAGGTGATTTGGTTCTCCGGCTTGTGCAACAAAGAAAGCACAAACTTTCCCCAGTATGGGAAGGCCCCTTTTAGCTAGTCGAGTATTACACAATGGATCATACTACTTAACTGACATGAGGCCAGTCAAAGAAAGACCTGCTACTAAGAAGAGAAAGAGAGCTGGAGGCAGTACAAATCCGGATAAGTTAGACAGAACGTGGAATATTGCTCAGCTACATCCCTTTTATTCTCAGTTTATCCTTCTTTGTAATCATACATATGTACATGTTCTGTGAGAAATAAAAGTTTTGGTTACCTCAAAGTTTTTCTGAGAAGTTTTTACCATCTTATTTCCTAAATGATCATGTCATAGTCGAAAATCCTAGAATGCTTGAAAGTACTTTATGCTCATGTTTGTTCTGGTTTAGATTTCTGATTCTAAAACTGCTACCTTCGGGTATAACTCTAAAAAATTCTAGTCTTTACTTGGGTTATTTGTCTGATTGTTGGATGCAGGTATCTTCCGAGTAGTGAATTGTTGGTACTGGAAGCCGGCTTTGTTTCCGAGTTTAAACTGGTTTAGTAATTGAGCTCCGTTGCTCGGCAAAGTTTCCGGCTGAAGGTTTAGCCGGCTCACGAAAGGGACGAGGCGGAATGCCAGATAAACGATAAGTAGAGACGGAAAATTTCAAGTGCTTATTTGAACATTTCAGGCACGCAAAAATTTCAAAAGCCAAAAGTGCTGAATAGATAAAAAGCTTAGCACTAGCAAAAGTCATAGTACTTAATATTTACAAAACGCGTCATGTCTTTCCAGAATAATACATAGTTTTATGATCTATGATGCAGGAGGAGATGAAGTAGCTGCTGGCTCGCTGGTTACTCCGCCTTGATATCGTTCCGATATGTCCGGATCCGAGGTGGTCCGTTCATCGTCGGAAACTTCTTCGGTTTCTTCTGGAGGAGGTGGTAGAGTATCTACGCGGGTGAAGAAGGGGATCTCGTAGCTGGTCAGATCAGCTACGTGGCACCCATATCCGGTGCAGGAATGCATGATGGCTTGAAGGTCTTGCTCCTGGCCGTCTTCGTCTACCTTGCTGTACCCTCTGGTCACTTGCCATATCTCCATGTTTCCATGGTGGCTCATGACCATGGTGAGAGCGTTCTGCGCAGCAGTCCGCGCGTAGGACATGTTCCAGTCCCGAACAAGCTACGGCATCTCCTTGGCCTTGTCCCGCACCTGAAAATCCGACATGCTTGGCATGTCCGGAATCCTGAGAGACTCGCCAATGTCTTCAATAGACTGGCGGAAGTCATGCAGAAGATCACCGACTTGGGTAAGCCGGTGGGTGCGGGGCTCGGAGGAGGAAGAGTCTGTCAAGTTCAGAGGACCTATACACAAAACAAGTCAAGAAAAATCCGACATTGATGAAAGTCGAAGAAATGATAAGTCAGATAGATGGAATGTACCAAGAATGACATCGTCAATCTTGGTCTTCTCCTCCCGAAGACTCTGGAGTTCATCTCGGAGCGCCTCAGAGATATCCTTCTCTCTGCCAAGCTCATTCTTGAGGTCCGAGATAATTTTATCTTGAGCAGCGATCTTGCGATCACGCTCTTCGGTGGCCATGGAGGAGGATTCCAGGACTTGAGCTATGCTCCTTTCATGATCCGCCTTGAGCTTATCCAGCTCTTGGCGGAGTCCCTTGTTCTCCACCACCAGGGTCTTGAGGTTCTCGGCCTCTTCAATCATAGCGATAGATTGTTTCACCAACGCTGTAAGTCAAAAAGAACAATAGTTCAAAAAAATTCGACATTAAAAAAGCAAAAGACAAGGTTTGAATCTCGAAATGATTTATCTTCGGCTTCATCCTTAGCTACCTTGAGCTCAACATTTTTAGGCCAGAGAGCTTTGATCTCTCTCCGCTTATCGCAGACATTGGATAATAATTCCTGGTTATAGAAACATACTTTCTGTAAGTCAGAATACCCAAAGTCAGAAAGCTACTGAAGACTCAGGCTAATATTTTTTGCTAAATATCAGCACGAGCCTTGGGGGCTACACTAGTTCATTCTTTGGCATCCTAATGAAGCACAAACTCGGATTCTATATCCTACTTCATGCTTGGGGGCTAGAGTATATGATATAACATAATGTAAAAGCAAGAGTTGGAATTCTGACTTACATATTGCTCGCGGGTGAGTTTGTCTAAACCCGCGTTCACTTCAGCTGCCACCTCGCCAGTTCTCGGCGAGGGTAAGAGGGATTACTGGGGTTGCTGGAAGCTCGCCAGTCCTGATCCTCTCGTCGCGAAGGCGGACTTGAGCAAGAAGGTCAGAGAACTTGACGTCCTTTGCTTCTTGCGCTTCCTCCTCGGGGGATAGATGGCTTTTTTCCAGGACTTGCCTGGCCAGCCACTGGATTTCCTCTGCAGATTTCCGGGATAGGCCAAACTTGGCAAGTCCCGGATTGCTCAGGAGGTTTTCGGCGAAGACTTCAGCCGAGGGATCATTACCTGAAGAGGGTTCACCCATATCTTTAGCTGACGCACCCACAGTGACGTCAGTCTGCGACCCAAGGATCGCGAGCTCCGTTGGAGGAGCCGAATCTTCTGTGACCACTAGAGAAGGAATGATCGCCGGAGTTGCAGAAGGATGAGGGGCAGGAGTTGGAGGAGCCACGACAGGAGAAGCTATGGTGAGCTTCGTCTATCGCAGGGGCTTCGCAGGAATCCCTTTCCCCTTACCCTTGATGAGAGGCTTTGCTCTGAGAATGTAGTAAAGTCGGAAACATTACATCTCAGAAAGAAATTCGAGAAAGGTACAAAGGCGGAAATTGTGAATGAAAGTTACCTCTTCACAACAGGCACTTCCTTTGTGCCAACAGCCACTATCGGAGCTTTGTGCTTCTTGAGCGCAAGGTCCGGCAATGGGACCACTTCAGTCTCCTGAGAAAACTCAGGAGGATATCCTTCGAGTGGAGCAAGCTCCGACTCGGGGAGGTCAGCAAGCTGAAAACAAGAAAACATATCAGCATTGCAGTATATAACTTAGAGATTGAAACACATAAAAGGTGTATTGATGGAAGCTTACCGGCACCATGGGGTTTTCCGCTGTGTACATATCCAGAGAAATCTCCGGAATCCTCCTCTGGATCCGCTCCTTGATCAGCCACTTGATCTGGCTGATGTAGCCTTGAGTGGTGTAGGATTTGGGGCTGATGCGGAGGGAGTCTTTTTTGGAAGACGTGATGGAATGCATCAGTCTATCCCCGTGGTACTGAAGTGGCTGGATCCGACGTGAGACCCAGCACTGGACCAAGTCGGATCCCTTCAGACCCATGTGCTTGATCAGATATTCGATCCGCCTCTTAGCGAGGATCAGATCGTCGGTGAGAGCCGGAGCAGCCTCGTCCTAGGAAGGCTGGGCCGTGGCAGCTCCGTCGACAAAAGCCGGCAAAGCAGTAGCTTTGCCGGGAGTCGGAATATCCCTATGATAGAAGAAAGTGGCTGGCCATTGTTTGACTGAGTCACTGGCAGAAATTTTGGGATATGACCGGTCTCGTCTAATAGAAAAGCTAATGGTGCCGGTGATGTAAGGAACACCGGCAGTGATGGAATTTCTCCGGACATGAAAATAGTACCGGAAGAGAAGCAAACTCGGCCTAATGCCGAGAAAGCCCTCGCAAAGCGCATCATATGCGCTCATTTCTAGAAGAGAATTGGGAGGAAGATTGTGGAGTTGAACTCCATAGTGATCTATCACCTCGGAGAAGAACTCCGAGGGAGGAAAAGACAGACCTCGGTCCAGATGGGTGCCGAAGTGGACACGCTCGCCCTCGTGCGGGTTGGGGAAAATTTCGCCGGAGCCGCTCTGCCAGTCGCCGGCGGCGAGAAGCCCCTACTTCTCCACGTTCTTGAGGCCGTCCTCGTCAAGGGCGCAGGGGATCCAGATTCCTCGGAAGCTCTCCTTCTCCGCAGCTGCTTCTGCCGATGCCGCCGCCGCTTCCGCCGCCAAACCAGAGGAAGAAGATGATGAAGCCATTTTTCTCCGGTGAGAAAGTGACCTAAAAGCGGCGGCGCTGGGAGTTTTCTGTGGGGGGAAGGACAAGAGAGCTCTAAGCGTGCAGGAGGATTGGGAGGAAAGGAAACGGCAAAGACTGGTGGAAAGGAGAAGGCGAAATCCAAACCCCTTATATCCACCTAACTACGCCAAGATTCGTGCAAATGCTACAATGTAACCGCCACGAGTCGTGGAAAGAACTGGGAAGGACCCACACGATGATTGCATCTCCTCGATCTCCACGCTCGCATTGAAATGGCGCCTCGGTTCCGCGAACCATGGATCCACCAACGGTCGTGCTGGTGGCACGCCTGTCAAATGACGTGACTTGACCATGCTTGTGTCAGGTGGCGTGGAAACCAAGTTCCGGCTTAGTTTAAAATCAAGCTAGAAAATCCGAGTAACTAATTGATAGGTCCGACTTATTTTTAAGACCCGGATCGTATTTTTGTAAAGTTTCAGGAACCCTTCAACATTATGCAAGCCGAAGATCAAGCTAGACGATGATAAAATCTGACTTTGGATCTTGGAGGCCTCCGGGGCTGTTGGGGATATACTTTCCGGGTATCCTCACAGTTCCTCACTGACCAGGGTGGCCCACTTCGGCTTAGAGCTTTGCTTCACGGGCAGCCCAGTCGGGAGAGAAGACGGAGTCCAATCCGGCTACGGGAAGGCCCAGAAGACTTACCGACTTAGGCCCATAATGTTACTTGTAGTTCAAGATGTACTCTGTAACCAACTCTTAATCGTAGCCGGATTGATCTCTCCTGTAAACCCTAGGCCGGATATCTATATAAGCCGTCCTAGGGAGAGCCTTTAGGGCACACCCAATACTTTAGACCCTTAACTCGCACAGGCGATACCATTGTAACCCATATTCCGGCTCTGCCGTATTACTGGATTGCTAGCAGGAGTAGGATCCGTCCAAAGCCGGCGGATTCGAACCTGGGTAAACTTGTGTGCTCACCGTCCCGGAACACCGTACGTCTCACCCCCCTCTCTTCCGCACGCCTCGAGGACCCCCTCATGGCGTACTTGTCATCAATCCGACGACAGAGGAGAGATAGAAGTTGCGCCAAACTGCGTGAGCTGCTTGTCCTCCGGGTCAAGCTCTCTATTCGTAATCACGTTCCAGCGGAGACCAAAAAACCAGATCTAGAGCTCCTTTGTGGGCCACAATCCGGCGTAACCCTCGATGGTGGAAGCAAAGGCAGAGAGGGAAGTAATGGCGTTAGCCGGAAGATGATGCGGCTGAAGCTCGTAGGTGTTGAGCCAGTCGTGGAAAAAGTCGCTGACAGGGAGACCGAACCCACGTTGGAAGTGGGAGAGGAATACTACAAACTCACCCGGATTGGGTGAGGGAGCAAGTTCCTCGGCAGCGAGGCGGGCGATGACGCCCTCCGAGATACGCCGGGTGCGGTACAACCAATCGAGGTCGTCCTGGCACACCCAGGACCCAGCCCAAGCGCCGTGGTCGGCGTTCCTTGCTTCCTCCTCCATTTCCTGCTCCGCGATAGCAAGTTCCTCCTCTGTCACCTCTAAATCGCTATCCTCACTGGCCCTAATGGCGGTGGGGGGCAGTGGCCTAGACTGACGTGGACCCGTGGCGGAGGAGATGTGCGGGAGGGGCAGCGACGCTGGCGCACGAGGGACGGTGCAGCGGCGGCGCGGAAAAGCAAATGCTGCAGCGGCGGTGGCATTGTCGCTGAAGAGGAAGAGGAAGAAGAAGAAGAAGAAGAAGAAGAAGAGACAGAGGGGCGCAGAGATGGGGAAAAGTCCCAAGGGGTGCGCCCCTCCCTTATTTAACCACGCCCCAGCGGGGTAGTGGGATCAAGCTATGCGGACGGGCCACACCGTGTGGCCGTGTATAATCCGGATCAACCAATCAGAAAAAAGCCACAGGAAGGACCACAGGGCGCAGGAGATCCCACGACGTGACGTGGTGATACAGTTAACGAGGAGACAGACACGATGTGACGTGAGCAACAGTAATATCTGACAATAACTGCGATTGTTACTGGCGCATGCCCTTAAAATGAGGCAAAGTAATGATTACCCTCCACGTGGGGAAGCGTACGAGAGAAGGAAGAATAACTCGGATGAGTATGAGGTAACCCGACCAGCGAGTAAAAACTCAGAATGTGCCAAGGGAAAAGAAAGTAAAAGAAATCCGAGATAGGAGGTAACTCGGAAAAGGAGCAAGAGGCTCAGTAAAATTGAACCTGCTGTGGCCTTAGTGGCTAAGGCAGCTAAGACCGCACCAGCTTCAGGGACTAATGTTGGTGGGATACCCCCGGGTAGGGTCACGCCGGGGTATAAAGGCCGAGTTAGCCGAGGTACGGCAAGGTCAAAGCAAGTGCTGGCCGAGTCACCTCAAGGCAGGCCGAATCACGGAGTAACCCGGACCAGGGGATGTCCACCTAACTGAGTCTCAGCCAACTTATATCATATGTCGGCAGGATATATCTAACTTGTATGCAGGTACAGGTGGGGCCGGGTTAACCAGGCATGATCCGGGTTATATCAGGCTTGCAAGAGAAGGAAGGTATCTCGCGGGTCAAAAGGAGGTCACTGTACACAGAGCGTGAGCGAAGCGGACAGAGGCTAGGACCACCGAGGCATGGCCGACAAGGGTGACGTTGCCTGTGTCGGATGACGCTGGTGCCGCAGAGGCTCACGTAGCCTCTGCATGGCTTACGACAGGGAAAAGTGACCCGGTCGGTTTGCTATTTTGGGAAGAGGCATATTCCTTGGAATATACCGCCACATATGCCCTAGTTGGAGACCTAGACACCCCTATATAAGGAGGGCTAGGGCCTCTGTAGAAGGGGTTAATCTCTAGTGGGTTGGTCTTTACTGGTTGAGTACTAGTTTTATAGAGAGCTAGCTAGGGGTGAGAGTAAGAGAGTTTCTTCTTCCTCCTCTCCCCAATACAGCTCAAGGAGCACTTGTGACCTTGGAATCTCATTGAACAATACAAAGCTTCTGTGTGTAGAATCACTACACTATCCCTCCCTGGATTCCTCTAGTGCATTTAGTCCCCACCTTTAGCCTATCCATGGCATCAGCCGTGACACCACCATGACAAAGACCCTTACGTCCCTTGTGCAATGGTTTCCTAACGGGGGTTCAGGTTTCTGTCACTCCAACAACCCCTACGATTAGTAGCCAAATACACAATGCATTCCCCTAGGCCCATATAGGTGAAGTGTCACGTAGTCGACGTTCACATGACACCACTAGAAGAAGTACACCACAACTTAAATATCAAACTATTGAATCTTTCTCAACACAATTCTACTACTAACAACATGACTTCTCCCATGTCCCCAAGAACAAAATGAACTACTCACAAGACATCATATGGATCATGATCAGAGATGGAATAATGATGTATAACAATCTGAACATAAACAATAATTCAATGGTTCACTCAATAGCATCAACTACAAAGAGTAATCGACACCGAGAAAGTTCCCTCTATGAACTAAAGCAAGATTCAACCCAATTGTTATAGCAATATGGAGATGGTGATGAGGGTGCTGATGGTGATGATGGTGGTGGTGATGATGATGATCCCGATGAAGTCCAGCTTGATGGTGGTGTTGATGGCGATGATCTCCCCTCTCCGGGAAGGAATTCCCATGGCAGAAATCTGTCTGCCAGAGAGATCTTTGTCCCTCGGTGTTTTCCGCCCCGTAGAGGCGGCAAAATCTTTCTGTGGTCACTCCCCGAGTCTTATGGTTTCGGGAGGAATATATACGCCAGAGGGGAGAGCCAGGGGTGGACCAGGGCGGCCACACCACCTGGTGGCGCGGCCTAGGCTGGCCCGCGCCAGGGGGTGGTGTGGGCCCCCTGTGGCCCATCTCCAGCCCCCTTCTGGCTTCTTCGTCTTCTGGAAAAATAGGATTTTCCGTATATTTTCCCGGATTTTATGATCTTCGTGAGTTTTGCCTCCAAACAACACGTTTTCCATCAGAATCCTGACTGCAACGGTCCATGCTCCCAAATTCATCAACCATGCAAAAAACAGATGAAATAACATAAGTATCACCTCTCAATATGAAATATATCAATGAATAACAGTGAATTATGACATAGAATAGTGATGCAAAATGGACGTATCAGCGCCCACCACAAATGAGGACAGAATTGCATCTGACAACTGTGTGGATCCATAAGGAGATGAAGACTCATTCACAATCTGGCAAGATAGGAAGGATATGAAATGTTTAGCATACAAAGACAAATTCATATACACATATTCAATAGTTTCTTGTAAAAAGGAAGCAAAAGGCAGCTAGATAAGTTAAAGATTCATTACAACGACGGCACGGAGGATACAATGAAACTACAAAAACAAAAGCCTATGAAGTTGTGCCCTTCAAAGACAGAGTAGCACTAGCGGAATGAGCACTAGCTAAAGGAGCAGTAGGGGCAGCTGAAGAAGGGGCGCCCATCGCAGATGGGGCGGCCAGTTTCTCCGAGCCTGAGCCTAGAGCTAAAAGCAGCCGATAATACTTTCTGGCCCTCTTAATATAGGACTTCAGGTCAACTGCTTGTCCATTGGGGGTGACCGGGACAGAGGAGCTAACCTTCTCCCAGTCGACCTTCTCGCTGTGCGCCATCGCCAGTGCCATCGAAGTTTCGACACCACTCTTCGACTGCGTCAAGCTATAACCAACAAGGGGCTGGGATCAGCACCGAAGATGGTGACAAGATCATTCAGGTTGTTCGCACCTCCTTGGTTGGAAATATTTCGGTGTGAAGGCTTTTCAAGGCACGGCGGGAGCGGACAAGAAGGTTGTGCCCATGAACGTTGTTGGCCTCCAAGGTGCTAACAACATCCGAGAAAGGATCAACCTTCTTATCTTCATGCATAGTCAGGTCCTGGCCAATCAATTTTGAAAATAAAAGAAGAAGGAAAGGATCGATGACCAAAGGAAAGAAATGAAATAAATCCACGCAAGAGAAAAAACTTACGGGTCAGAGAAGCATGAAGGGCCTCCAAGCGCTTCCAAAGATTTTCATCTCGAACAGCGGCTTGCTTGGCCACTTCTTCGGCATCAGTTCTCGCCTTCTGCTTGGCCTCCTCCAAATCCTCCTTAGCAACGTGAAGTTTGACCTCAAGATCATCGACACGCTTCATCGCCTCATCCCGAATAATTCCAGATTCCTTGCCAGCAGCTGCACGCACAAAACATGAAAAAGTGGAGAAGAAAAATTTATAAGATCCCGAAGATGAACAGAACATACCCTTCAGTTCTTTGGCTTCATCACGGATTTTTATAAAGCGAGAGGCCATATCGACCATCTCGCGCATCAAAGGCTGAAGAAGAACATCACAACAAAGGATACCAGGGGAAAATAAAAGAGGCTACGGGCAGAAAAAATCTGAAATAAAGAGCGGCTTACATCTTTCATATCCACCTCAACAGGCTTTTCCGACATCACCACACCTTTACCCACTGTTTTCTTCCTCTTTTGCAGCGGAAGCCTTGATGAAGTGGCAGCATCTTTCTGGATAATCTTCTCCACAGAAGACACGAGTTTTTCCTTCGACTCCATCAACGGCGGAGGAGATTTCTTTGCAGAGCAGCCTACAAATGTGCGAAGAGGAGATGTGGGAGGATCTTCATCATCATCACTGCAAAGAGCAAAGAACAAAACAATTGGGAAAAGCATCAGCAATAGAACTACCCGATAAAGCAGAAAAAGAAGCATTCAAACACTTACAAAGACACATCCTATGCAAAGCGGAATACATTCATCTGGGTGGGAGCAGCCGAGACTGGAGCAGCATCGAGGGGTTTGGAAGCAGTCGAGTCATCCGAGTCTTTAACCCTTTCCACATCTTAGGGGCGCTTCCTCTTTTCACCAGCACACTCCATGCAAAACTCTCCGCAGCGAGCCGATGGAAGAGATTGCGTCTTCGATAAAGAATCAAATGCAACAAACTCCATCTCCTCATCCGCGGTAGTCCCAGTCATAGGGAGATCGTTATATGCGGAAGGATGGACAGGGGGGTCACAGCTTCTAGGGAGAGGAGGAAGTGAGCTCAGCTGATCAAAGTCCTACACAAGCAGAAGACATGGAAAAAGAGCTAGTCGTTGATAGATTAAAGTGCGTCCGCAAATAAAAGAAAGGAAAGATGAAGGCAAAGGAAATTTACCTCGAGAAGCCATTTTTTCTTGCCATAAGGCTCCACAACATAGTTGGAGGGAACCAGGCTTTTCTTGGTAAGGGTGGTGAAGTTTCGAACCCTCTTCTCATATACCTTGAGGGTAAGGTCTTCTGAGGAAATCCTCATCGGGTCCTTCTTCCCGGTATACGCCCACATGCCAGAAAGCCGGGCTTGAAGTGGCTGGACGCGGATCCGCAGAAAATATACCAGGATCTAGAGACCCGACAATTCCTTGCCAACTTCGTGCCGCAGTTTCGCAATGCGGTCAATATAGGGTTGGATTTCAACCATTTCTTCGGTAGAAGGATGTTGATCCCAGAAGTCAAGTTTGCGGCAAGGCTTCTTAGGACCAAAGGGGCTAAACCGAAAGACTAGCCTTCGAGTGGTTGATCCTTGATATAAAACCACTTTGACTTCCAGCCTTGGACAGAGTCAGTGATCTTAAAATCAAAGTAATCCACGTCGGAGCAAACAGAGAAAATGGTGCCACCAACTTCATGGACAATGGTGTCAGTGGCGTTATGGCGAACATAAAAGAAGTACTTCCACAAGCCCCAATGGGGATGAATCCCGAGAAAGAACTCACAGAGAGTGATGAAATAAGCAACATGAAGAATAGAGTTAGGAGTGAGATGATACAGCTGCACGCCATAAACAAAAAGAAGAGCACGGAGAAATTCGTGGACATGAAGAGAAAGGCCGCGGAAGAGGAAGGAGAGGAACATTACTCTCCAGCCAGGCTCGGGGATGGGGACAACTTCGTCTCCAGGAAGCTTGAAGGTACCCTCCGCCAGATGGCCAGAGTTCCGCGCCTCACGGAGATCGCGCACCGAGAACTTGGTGGGAGCCCATCCGACGGCCCTCTTCCTGGTGGCCTTCGTGGCAACAACGGAAGTCCCAGCGTTGCTTTTGCCCATGGCGGCGAAAGAGGAATACGAGCACAGAGCAGGAGTTCGCAAGGGTGCAAGAGCGCAAGGGAGAAGATGAAGCAGAGAAGGTGAGGTAAAATAGTAAAACACATCTCCTTTCCCTTATAAAGAGCAAAGGCATGAGGTCTGAACCGTACGATGCAAAATCGAACCGACAGAAGATCACACGGTGGTGACACGTGTAATAAAGATTCCGTAAAGTAAAAATCTAAAGAAGTTATGGCCGTGGTAAAAACGGAGGACAGCGTGTGACGCCTCGATCTTCGCGCGGAGAGGGGACGTGCAGTCAAAAATCTCCATGAATACGCTATCACGCGTCATCATTACTGCCGCATGGTCCCACGTTCGATACGTCCCGTCATGACGTGTTTTTCTAAAAATCAATAACATAAGATACGTCATTACTGACGTCACATCGGATGCATTGCAGAAATTGCGACTCACTATAAGAAATGTGACCCGAAGAAATTAAAATTGGAGTCGAAGTAAATTCCTCTAGGAGAATATTTGAGACTACAATCGAATATGCAATATTACGACTGTAGCCTCGGGGGCTACTCCTATCGGGAGCACTGGTCATGCACCCAACAAAAACTATAGAAGCACTGGCGCCATAAACAGAAATTTTCGAGCCTATGTTCTGATACAAATATCACCACATAGCCTCGGGGGCTACTCCTATCAGGAGCGCTGGCGCGCACCTAATAAAGAAAGATGGAGGAAAACTTCATCAACAGATACTCCTATCGGGAGCAGTTACAAAAAACAAAAAAATCTTCAGCCACTACAAATCAAAAAACTCTCGGATTGCACCCAACACGACAAAAATCTGAATGCCATGTTCAGAAACATGAAGGTAAGACCCCAGGATTTGTTCTGTGTGGCCTGGTAATCGCACAAGAATGCACTCTGCCAGTAAAATATCCGTATCAACGATACAATGAAAAATCTCGACGGACGCGTTGGGTACCAGATAAAATAGAAACTGAAATCCAGTATTCGATAAGACCTCAGTGGCTCGAACTGAATTACGCCAGTAGCAAATTCCGGATTTGAGCCTGGGGACTTGAATTTGATGTAGGACAACCTTGTTTTTGCCCAGGAGCAATTAACTGATTCCCGATCCGTCGGAAGCATCAGACTCGTTGTACCAAATCCCACAAAACACAAAAAGTGATAATAACAAAGGAAAAAGAAACTTTTAGACTCAACCTAAAACTACGGTTCAAGTAGAGTCTCGGAGGCTACTGACATAGGAATTATTACTCGGATGCTTGAGATTTGCTGCCCTGTGCTGGGTAAAAGGCTTACCGCCCATGAAGATTTCAGATGATACACCAAGGAAACAACCGATAAAGACTTTGATTATATTAGGAAAGAGTCTCTGAACCGACAATGTATTGGTATTGTAATCACGCGTCTGTAAAACCTATCCACATACAGCTTTGAGACCCGGCCTATTATATATATAGCGGGAGAAGTCCAAACGAGGGTATCGAAATCTAGAGGACAACTTGTAATAGTGCGATCTTCTCAATATTCAGGCTACTTTAACTTCATTGTTTTCCTAACATCCGACGAAATCCCCAGCATTCTCTTTTTAGCGAAACCCTAAGTCCATCACCATGGCCATTGCCGAGGTTACTCCTCGTCACATGGGCAAGAAGATCCTTACTCAAAGATTTTGTGAGATAGCTGACAACTTGCTGATCTTGCTCAATCTAGACATCATATGCCAGATTAGAGATAACTGTCCTTGTGCCATCCGCCTCTACCTCCATTGTTTCTGTAGGTGCTGAATCGGAACCATCCAGTAGCCCCATGGCACGAGCACCACGAAGTGTTGGAAGAACTTGCATCTTCCAGTATGGGTAATTGTCCCGAGTGAGGTTCTTTGTAGGCGAGGAGCCTATGAGCATCACAAGAGACGTTGTCGAGGAGGATGTCGCCATAGGAAGGCAGGTAGGAGCAGTAGTATGCCGATCGTAACCAGCATGTTTTGCGGGAGGGAGGCGGTAGTATGCCGATCGTAACCCACATTGTTTTGTGGGATTGAGGGGGCAGCGATTTTCGAAAGAGGAGGTTCTGATACGATGCGGACTTGCAGGAAAACGGTGCTTCAATCAATGGCCCGGTTACATGTTTATAAAGATGGAAACCGTCTCCATCACGGCATTCACAATAGGTGTGAATTGATTACAGAGTAGGAAACAAAAGTATGGAGAATAAACACCACGCACTACACGCATTTCAACATCCAGAAGGTAAAATTGATAACGACTATCTTGAAAAATCAGTTGCTGCTTTCTGCTTGGTAGTAAGGTTGATCAGCCATATTCTAATGTTGCAGGGAACTGTTTATTCATGGCTAATATGCAACTACGACATACTGTACACTAGTGATATTCGTAGTTCAGTGAAACACCATCTTGACGTTAGCACAAGAGGCTACATATCTCTAGTTTATAGTGGTGATCATGACCTGGTCATACCTTCCATCAGCACGCAAGCCTGGATCAGGTCTCTGAACTTCTCTGTTGTGAGCGAGTGGAGACCATGGTTTGTGGATGTACAAATTGCGGGGCGAGTCGCATTACAATAGCAGTACCGTAGTTGAGAATACAGGCTATAGAGTAGAAATAAACAAACTCTAGCTTGTCCGTACCTTCCTAGTTTAATTGGTGTGTATGTGTTCATTTTTTTATTTTTATTTTTTGTTTTGCGTGTTATACCACACGGCTCGGTTTCGCCTCAAATCAAGAGCCCTATGGCGCATCAAATTTTTATAAACATCTTAAAGGGGTGCATTGGTCGTAGAACCCGTTTGTCGTTCCCACAATTTGTTGTAGCGCGTTCTACGGCTCAGCTCGCTTCGAACCAAGACGCCTACGATATATGAAAATATAAAAGTACAAGTGAACTAAGATGAAAAGTACGTGAAAGAACAATTATGCTCACATGCATAAAACTGTACATGAAAGGATAACCCTACTTAGAGCCTAAGTACATGAAAGTACAAATATACTAAAAGTCGAAGTACGCGGAACATCAACTATATTAAGAGGCAAAATTCACGGAAGTACAAGTATACGCCGATCTAAAGTACGTGAAAGTACAATTATGCTCACATACAAAGTATAGCGGAAGTAAAACTGTACTCAAAGTCGAAATACACGAAAGTATAACTCTACTCAGAGTCTAAGTAGGCAAAAGTAAAATGTATCAAAAGTTGAAGTACGCGGAACAACTGTACTAAGAGGCAAAGTACACGTAAGCACAAGTATATGCAGATCCAAAGTATGTGAAAGTATAATTATGCTTATAGACAAATTACAGCGAAAGTACAACTGTACTCAAAATACATGAAAGTACAAACTCTACTCAATCTAAAGTACGCGAAAGTACAAATATAGTAAGAGCCGAAGTACACGGAATAACAACTGTATTAAGAGCCAAGTACAGATAAATACAAATGTACCCATGACCAAAGTACATGAAATTATAGCTGTACTCAGAGCGAAGTACATGAAAGTATTACCGTACAAAGCGACAAGGTACAAAAAGTTGTGTACTCACTTTCAAAGTACACGGAAGTAAAAAGAGTGTAGTAAGCCAAGTACAAAGTACATCCGAAGTACAAAAAATACAGAATTGAAGTAGTCTAAAGTACGAACGCAAGAGTTTTAAAAGTACAAAGAAAATTGTTGTTCAAAATCTATCAATACGTGATCTAATTTTAAAACTCTCAGCGCGAGAAGCTCAAAAGTAAAAACTATTTGTAATTTGGACCCCCGGTTCTCGAAATATTTCATTTTGAATCCCTGTCCAGGCCGCACGTTCCTTTCCCTGGCCCCTCCTGCGATTACGATACGTCAGGCGCAGCACTTATCTCAAAGCTTCTCTGCCTGCCAAATAATTATACGTATCTGTACGCATATCGTAACAGACAATTCCAACAGGAAAAAAAATCAGCCGCACCGAATTGCTACCTGCATCTGGCGGAAGTGCCGGCGCCGACAAGAGTCCGACTCCTCCCCTGCCACGCGCAGCTCTGCTGCAACTCGCTGAAGCGACAGTGCTGCTGATCCCTCGATTTCTCAGCGTCGATTTCTGGTCGTGAGCAGCCCTCGCGCGGCTTCGCTGCTTCTCTAGACGTCGCCGGCGACGGCCCAATTCCTGTTCACAAATTTCAGACTGCTTGTACCTGCAAGGTGCAATAGAGGTTGCTTGAGATGGAAAGCTATCATGTTCATCTGATTTCTTGATGTTGATCGCAGGAACTAGCAGTACTGATGTGCTCTGCTTCTTGATATTCACTGTTGGATAATTTCAGTTACTATCTTGTTCAGATCAAGAAGCAGACTTCTTGAAGAATTTCAGACTACAAACATTCAGTTACCTGAGCATCGATCTTCCATCTCAAGAAAGATTGCCATTAGATTGCTACATTCCCAGCAAGGTTCCTTTGTTTGTAAATGTCCAACCACACTACTAGACTACTAGTGCCTACCCTGTACCTGTAGTCACAGATGTTCTGTGCGGTTTGTATATTTGAGGTGAAGAAAGTGTTGCATCTACCACACTTGGTTTTGAGAGATCAGAACATTGTAGAAGTAGACTTTGTGTACGAGAAGGATTATAAAATTTTATGTAGATATATGAAAATGACAGTGTATATATGTTCAGATGATGAATGAATGAACGTGTGGTTTGTTTCCCTTAAATTTCAGGCTGTTTGAAATATTCACAGAAAAGAGAGTACATCCTCATATGCATCCTCTGTAATTCTCTTGCTTCTAATACTTCAGATTACTCCACATGAGATAATTGTTGATAGGCTTGAGCTGATACTTGCATATGAAGAAAGCAAGCATCTGAGGTCCACTGCATCATTTGAGCAGATTATTTACTAACCAAAATTCTATCAGTTTTAGCAAGCATACAAGAACCAAAGAGAAGCACCATCACATACTAAACAAAAATTAAGAGACAAATCTGTACCAATGACATGATGGTGATGTATGGAGGAATTGGTAAAATGTACTCACTCTAATGTTCCAGTGCAGCAGTACAGATATTTTACTTCTAAAACTAACATTACAGATATTTTACTTCTAAAACTAATATTCTATGCCTACTCCTTCCATCCTCTAGGATTCGGTGCATCAAAATCCAATCTTCTCGAAGGGTGTGGCACCTCTGAACCTCTATCGCTTTGAAGCAGAAGTTTTGTATATCCTCCTTGCACTAATGGACCAAACATGGTCGAAGAATCCCCATGAAAAGTATTATTTGAGAATTACGGTATTGCTGTATTCAAACATGTGCCTACCTCAAAAGAACCCTGTGTCGTGATAAGTTAGGCAATTGGTTAGAGTTTCTTTGTACAACTACATTGCATAAAGAATATAGGAAATAAAACCTCGTGTATCTATCTAGCTTACCGTAAATTGTAGCGGACCTTGTCCATGAAACACATTATTTAAGAAGTGTAGAATGGTAGTATTAGAACTTGCGCCTGCCTCAAAATATCCCTAAGTCACGAAAAGGTAGGCAATCTTTAAGATTTCATTATGTGGTACAATGTCATTACATGAAAAAACAGAAAAATAAAACCTCACGCCATATTTCTTACCGTAAATTGTGGATGTCCATCTCCTTGAAACATAATATTTGAGAAGTGTGGTATTGTAATATTAGTTCTTGTGCTTGCCTTAGAAGTTCCCTGTGTCATCATACATGTAAGATATTAAAAAACAGAGGATTATGTCTTACGGTAAATTGTTGAGGACCTTCTCTGACCAAACTATCCGATATTACTTTGTTTCCAGAATCTACTATTGATACCACATAAGTACGGAGAACTTTACTTGTGCAATCTTGAGAGACAAAAATAAGAACAAGTGTCGTAGCATTACCTTTTTTTTGTTCCACTCTTTTGCTTCTTTGTTCCAGTCTTTGGCTTCTTTGTTCCTTTCTTTTCAAGTGCATCTTTTGCTCCTTTTACCATTGGACCTTTTATTGGTTGGGGAACTCTAAATGATATGTTTCCATTTATTATACCTTCACTGGGATCATTCGAATTAATATGAACACTCTGAGGTTTGGCAGGTCCTCTTTGGCTTAGTGATTCATCTGCTTCTTGATCTAGCATGTCTATAGCTTTCTCCAATTCTACAAGAAGTTCTTCTGAAACAGAGCACTTCAGTTCAATAGCGGTTGCTTTCCGAGAAATGCGTGCAACGCGTGTTTGTAAAGTTTCTTGACGACTTTTGTGGTTATTCGAAGAATATCCTCTTTTTGCATAATTTGTCCATCGGTGTAGTATATTGCAATGGCAAATTGAAAAGTTCATTGATGTTGAACACTCGGAGAGCATGTTTGCACAACAGACCTATGGCATCATAAAACACTGGGTAAGACAACATTTTATAAACCAAAAATAAGGTTAAAAAATGATTTCATACCTTTGGATTCGAACCTTCTACAAGAACATGATATGGTCACATTCTCATAATCAAAGTTAACTATAGCCCCATCCTCAAATGCCATAGGCATCACCTTATAAGTTCTGACTATTCCCACTGTGGAAATCAACTCGTACGTGACGGAAAATTGTTGTTTGAATTGCTCCTCAAAATCAGAATAAAGCCTCCTTGTATATGACTCAACCGCAGTCTTCAACATAGGTAAATTCCTTATATAAGTAACCGGACCAGTCTTCCGTGACTTCAAATCTGCATCTAGCTTATTTTCACGAAGACTAGAAGAACACTTCTCATACTCTACTAAGAGCTCCGGAAGGCAGAGTTTCTTGTGGAATTGTTTCTTAAACACATTGTTCATACCTTCGCTCCTTTGAGTTGATGTCATGTCGGCATGAAATGAATCATCGGTACACAGCAGCCCATTTCTCACGCAAACCAAATAGTGTCCGTAGCCATGAGTTCTCCACAAGGTCATAACCAATCAACAACTCTTGCCACTTCTGCTCAAAGTATGCCACTGAATTTTCTAGGTATACAACTTTCTTAAAATCAGCAAGAAACCGAGGATGGCTTGAAATTACATGGCTAAGATGCTTAGCGGCATTTTGATAAATGTGCCAAAGACAAAGAAAGTGATGTGTGCTTGGGAGAACAATGCTTATTGCTTTGGCCATAGCTGCACACTGATCTATGAATATTGAAACATGTCGCTTCCCAGACATTGCTGTTAAAAATGTGTTGAAGAGCCATATGAACGAGTCGGTGGTTTCATCAGATAATAGTGCTGCTCCAAAAAGAATGGTTTGCTTATGATGGTTTATGCCGAGAAGCGGTGCAAAAGGCATTTCAAACTTGTTGGTCTGAAAAGTGGTGTCAAATGACAAAGCATCACCAAAACAAGCATAATCCATGATAGCTTGACCATCTGCCCCAAAAAATTAGCTATCCGACAATCCTCCTCATCTAACTGTATGGCATAAAAAAGGATCTTCTAATTGCTTGTTTTTTAAGAACTCTAACGGTGTTTGGACTTCTTGCGCTCGCAGCCGATATGGTTATTGCTATCCACCCGCAAGAAAGGTACATGCTAATGTCCTCCATACCATTGCTTAAACAATTTATACACATCTCCAGGCTTAATCCCGCTTTCCTCATATGACCAATGACAAGTTTATCAAACTCTACCAAACGACGTTGTGACCACAACATGTGTCTCTTATTTAGACTTGCGAGATAATGATTGTGCTCGAGCACAACCTTTTGCATCGTCCAAACACCAGCGAGCAATACTGAACTGAATACGGGCACCACAGTGAGACCTTGTGGTAGCATTTGGTTTTAGAGTGTCATGTGTTGAATGAGTACCCCTTTCCCCTTCGTTACTGCAGACTATATGTTTCTGATATACTGATTTATCAGGTCTTAACTTTGAGTGGCTCTTTCGGATACTAAAACCAATCTTACCAGCATACTCGTTGTAAAATTAGTATGCATCCTCTTCTGACTTGAAAGCCATTCCAACTTTTGAAACAAGTATTGATTCAGAACTAGTATCATGCACATGCATTCAAATATATGAAAACTGAATTGCTACCAATAAATCATGATTTTGTTTGCAACAATGCATGCATGGATCAGTTTTGTACCTCACTAGGGGTTGCCGTTGTAGCTGAAGCTTTTATCGTGGAAACACTTGAGCTCGATTGGACTGTCGTCGTCGAAGCCCGTTCAGTTGACGCATGCAAGGGGCATGGATGTGGCCATCACACCATGATCATGGGACGAGTCAGCTGAAATCGGTTGCGCGGCGACGGCGACGGCGGCGCCCACGGTGTTGTACCGGATATTAGACATATCGGCGTCTATCATGACCTCACGTTCGGCGGCAGCTTCGTTGCACTGGACATCGGCGGTCATTGGCACTAGGGCTGCAACAACGTCACCCTGCCATACGGTGGAGGCTGCTACCGGCGGCGGGGGTTCTTAGATGCCATGATTTTTCTCTTCAATAGCAAGCCTTTTGTTTGTTGCAATCAACCATGACCGTGCCTTATATTTCGGGTACAGTTGAGAAATATCACGCATCCGTATCATCTTCTTTTTCAGGTGATGAAGGATTATGAGGAGTTTTGAGATTGATGCAACAGTGACGTGTCGGCCCTAGGGAATGGAGCGTACACCCCCCGTGTCTCACACTCTCATCATATGACCATTTTTCTTCTCGTTGCGACACTTGTCAAACATGCATAGCCCCACTAGAAGTTTTGCACAAAGGAGAATTCACCACTTAGCGCGATAAGGACGTGTGAGACTTTCCCTTCGCGAATGTTGGGCCATTTTTAGGATTTCCAAGTACTTTGAGAACGAAAAAATTACATAAAACCACCACAATTGAGGCTAGAGCTTCAAAAGACCACTACTTTTCAATTTTTTGGCAAAAACCCACCACTCGACCTCTATTTTTTTCAAAAAACACTGATAGCCTGCTTTAGTTTGGTTGATGCTATTTTCTGACAGATAGGACCCGATGTCGGGCTGACGTGGCGCCGGATTACATTTTGGGACGAAAACGGAAGGCACATACCATTACTTTTTGTATTTTGTTTTCCTACTTTTTTATATATTTTTTCTTTCTTCCCCTCACAGCACAGGGAGTCGATCTGCCCGCACAGACACAGCCATGCCGCCTAGCCGGTGACAACGCCGGAGCGCGCACTGCAACTTCACTTATTCCGTGGTGGAGCTAATAATTGTGCCCGTACTTTCATCTCTCGGCGGGAGACCTCGCGTCCTCGAGCCGAGCATCACGTCGAACCACGTCGTCGGCGAGCTGCACAACGAGCAACGGAGAAGAGCTTGGTTTGGAGCCGCAGGAAAGCTGGGTGGCGCGCGAGCATATGAGAGGAGCTTTCGGTGGGTGAGCTAGGTGGCGCCACAGACCCTCGTCGTTGACTGCCATCGTCGTTCATGGCGTGCCGCCACATGCATGTTCAGACTGATGCACATCACGAAGGAGCTACCCATCGCGTTCGCATCCCTCATAGTCCCTGCGAGCTCGTCCTTGTGAGCACGAGCGATGCTAACCCGGGGTTCTTCCTCGCGTGGCCTCGATGAATGCGAGGCATCCGTAGATGTCGGCGCACGGGGGATAATGGAGGTGGGGCATCACGAGCTAGAGGACCATGCTACGACCTTCACGGAGGGGTGCCCACAGTGAGTCGACTCCAGTAGCCCTCCAGCCATGGAGACGAGGATTTAATTTTGCGGCCCCAAAGTTGAGACACGAAGACATAGCGGTGCCCAAGTTGCTTGTAATCGGATCGCGGTACCTACAGTTGGCGTGCTAAATGTTTAGAGGGACTTTTTCGGCACGAATTCAACATAACTTTTGAATACAAAATAGCAGGCTAACGCCCGTCAAGTTGGCCCCCCTTTGAATTTTGGCTGTTATGTCGCAGCCGCCGTGGCTGCCTTGTAGGCTTGCAACGCTGGCCCTTGTATCCATTCCTCATTACACTATCTTCTTCCCAGGAGCGGCAATCTATGGTCGTGGCATGGCGCAGAGCTGACACCATTTCCTTCGGTGGTGAGATCCAGGACGTGGACGGAATGACTCGGCCCCGCTCTCTGCCCTATCCCGAATCCCATCGTCTTCTCCTCGTCTCCCTCGTCTCCTCGCACTCGCAGTGGAAGTTCCTGGTCAACCTGTTCTTCCTTTTTCCTTGATCAATAGGAACCATTCCCACACGTAAGCCATGGCCAGTAGCCGGATGAAGGTGAACTGGTCCGATATCCCGATCGACCCACTTTGCAATATCACCGACCCACTTCGCAAGATCGCAAGGCTAGATGATTTCTCTAAAAAAGGCTAGAGGATATGCAACAAATGGGTATGCATAATTAAATTGCATGGTAGGATTTGACACGTGAAAACTAATGACGCGGAGCACATGAGCTAAGGTGATGCAGTGGATAGGACAATACGACCAATAGTGTGAATTGATGTGACAATACAGGGCGCATATATCCTCGTTATTACTATTTTTAATCTTTGTTTACTCGGAAGCTGGAAAGGCCGCCGCCACGCGTCCCTCCATTGGACTTCCATCCCCATTGTCTACAAGCACGTCAGAAACGCATTGGCGGTTCCACCGTTCCACTGTCTCGCAGAAACCAATCTTCTTCTTCTTCTTCCTGTCCTTTGTCTTCTAGTTTCCCTGTCGTCTTCTTTCCATCTTCTCCATGCCACCATGGAAGGTTACACTCGAGAGACAAGCTTCATTGTCCATGGTAATACGAAGATAGCCGTCATCTACACCAACCAGGAGGAGACAGTGGTGCGAGTCTTGAGGATGTATGAGGATTTGCTTGAGAAAGACGATGACAAGTCCATCGGATTGGACCTCGAGTATACCAAGGAGGACCCGGTGTACGAAAATGAGGTCGTCGTTGTTCAACTTGCCATGAGGAAACACGTCCTCGTCTACCACTTCTCCTAGTTTGTAGATCTGCTCTCTATAGTTAACCGCTTTTAGGGTTTTCTTATTTTTGAATGGTCACTTGTATGGTTTTAATTAGTTGATCTTTCCTTTACTAAACTGTCCTAGTCCTAAAATTTATTCAAATGTTAATCTTGCAAGTATTGCAATCTTTCCATATGCTCATCTTGCATGTACTAAATTCTTTTAGTACCAGATGAATCATGACTAGGTAACTTTCAGAGTGTTGATCTTGGATTTACTAAAATTTTGTAGTTTCAAATTTTATCTAGGTTATGATATTGCATTGACTAAACATTCGTAGTCCCAAATTTTATTATAGTGTGGTTCTTGCAAGTACTGCATTTTTGCAACTACTGAATTTTATTGCTTATGGAATATATTCATTTGCTCATCTTACAACTACTGAATTTTATCAGGACCAAATAAATTATGATAAGCCAATGTTGAGAGTCTTGATCTTGCATTTACTAAAATTTTGTAGCTTAAAATTATATTTAGATGACGATCTTGCATTGACAAAACATTTATAGTTACAAATGTTGGTCACGCATTTTATGATGACAAACTATATACTTCCAGGACTGCAAGAAGTGTCCGGCACTACGCCAAATCCTTGTAGAAAAGAGAATTGTTTTCTGCACTGTCGACAACAGAACTTATTATTTGAAATTTCAGTATGAGGGAATTACAATTCCTGAGCACAAGCGGAGCGATATTCTGAGTCTTGTCAAGAATAAAGGGGGCTCGAGGAAGTATGGAATGGCTAGTCCCACAACTAAAATCATTGATGAGTCGTACAACAAAATAAAGGCAGATTTCCCGAAAGATAGGCACGATTTCTAGGAGGAGAGGTTGTTGTCTAAGATAAACCCGAACTATGCAGCCACAGATGCTTACATGACCTACCAGCTGTATATTCAGATCTATTTCTTTCTACATTTCCTCGTGTTTTACCCCAGTTGCAAGATGGAAGACAAGAAAAGGAGAGCCCTTTGTCGGAAATACAGTTTAGGTGAGCGTGACGCTGGATATGCAAAGAAAATGGCTGCATCTAAAGCAGCAGACAGAGATGCTACATCTGAAGTAGCAAATAGAGAGGCAACATCTTCTAATGGCAACAACCATGCCTGTGATGCACCGCTCTTTATGCCACAGATGCTGAAGATAGGGAAGCCAAGGCAGCTTCCAGGTGGATGAACTTGCATTTGGTAAGCTATTGGAGGCCAATAAGAAAAGTGACAGCTGGGATGATGGCAGTTGGTCTCCTAAGAACAATGGCAAGCGCCTCAAGTGGTTTGATGAGAAGTGAATTAAATTTTACTTCTTTGTGTTATGTTTCTGTAAGTTTCTGGTAACTTGTCAAGATGACAGCTTGTTAATTAGCAGTTTTCAAAGCACCCTTTTCCTCTCTTGCTAACAGTTATGTTTCTTTTGCCCAAATTGGTAGCAAATCTAGAGCAGCTTCTCTCTTTGATCATTCGTTCCTTCTAGCCCTCATTTTTGCCTGATCTGGTAGCAAATCTAGACCAGTTTATCTCTTTGATCATTTGTTCCTTTTAGTCCTCGTTTTTTGCCTGATCTGGTAGCAATTCTAGAGCAGCAAATCACACCGGCAGAATACATACATTTACAAAACAAAAAATATAGATATAGTTGTGCATAGCTAAATAGGATATATCGATAGATAGTAAGGGCACTTAACGAGGTTCGATACATTCGTTGCTCAGCAGCCATCACACACAACATACATAAAAAAGAAGTTGCTTTACAACAGCAGCAGCCGCATACACGTTCAACCCCTCCTGGCCTGCGCCTCCGCCTCCTCCCTCTGGCACTTACTCCACTTCTTGCTTCCTAGTCCCTTGATCTTGGGGACCTTGGGATTGATCGGAGGCATGCGACCCTCTTCGATGGCCACCCTCTGGAGGTTGGGAGGTGAATGCTGAGCGCCTGGTGTTCAACAATGTAGGTGTTGACGTTCATGGTCTCACCGACTTTGGGGATGCCGGAGCTCGAGACCTCTACATGCATCACGACACAGGTGAAGTCAGTGTCAGCGAGTCTCTTCCTGCAGAAGGGGCACCTGTAGACTCTGCTAGTGAAGTAGGTGTCGTACTGGCTGGTCTGCAGCCTCCTCAACACCTGATGAGTCTTGTTGTGCTTGGACTCGTCGTCCCTGCAGACGTCACTGCCGTACACCTGTTGGAAAAAATAGAGTGCATGATAATAAGGACATAATTGAGATACCTTGATTGTCGGGATTGATTGTTTGCATAAATTAACCGATTGAGATGCGTTGACACAAGATCAAACAAAATAAAATAGGATTGAATGCAAACAGGAGGGTTCATCAAAACACTAGATCAATATAGCATCCAACACAAGAGGATTAGATGATGTAAGAAGATCAATCTAGCATCCAATGATTGAAATGCGAACAACCGAACCCTAATAAACCAAGATCTAACATCCAACAATGGGAACGATATAAGAACCAGGGAAGTGGAGCAAACCATAGTTACCTCCGGCCATGGGTCGTCGATGCCGGTATCGTAAAGGTTTACCAGAGAGATGTACTCCTCCAGATTGTAGGGTTCCGAGTAGAGCGGGATCTGTCTGTGACCGGTTGGGGCCTCCTCGCCGATGCAGGCCTCCTCGCTGGCTGCTACGTCGGAAGCAGGGACGGGGGCCTGTACGGGGACGTCGGCTGCCATCGATAGCTCGATGGGTCCTAGACGGGGATGACGGCTGCTTTCAATCCCTCGTGAGGGACCGGAACGGAGACGGGGCCTACTTGCCAATGGCCTTGGAGGCGACGATGGCCACCGCATCCTCCTTCACCATCACTGGCTTGGTTGAGGTTTTCTCGGGAGTTTGCAGAAGGTGATGGGACAATGGAGACGGTTGCGTGAGGGAGAGGGAGAGATGCTCTATAATAAAGGTAAAGGGAAGGGATGTTTTATTGCACCACCATGCACAACGTACTAACCACGTAGGATACTGCACCGTGCATCGTGACACACACACGGTACGTCATGTTTTTCCTGGACCATATATGGTAGTTTTGCATTTAGCCACATGCAAAGGGCACAGACACAATTTCTAAGTATGAAGGTTGACACAGCCATAAAATTGGCGATAAAAGATAATTAAAAGGGGAAATGTAAAGGAGAAGGTAGGTGGCTGTACGGTGAGACTTGTGGGGTTTTGCTAGATTGGGCAGAGGGAGGTGTGGATGAGTGCGAGGGACACGATTAAGGCGGAGAGGTTAGGTCTCCTCGAGGGCCCCCTCCTCGAGGCCCATTTGGTGGCACCGCAGGCAGCTCTTCGACCTCTGGATGACGCGTGGAAGTTTCTTGCGGTAGGGCCCAGTTAACAGTGAGATGGAGAGTGCACTGCATAAAAATGGGATATGCCTTATTAAAATTGCAGTGCCCATCAATCACCGTGCACTTGATGACCTCGTTGCCCTGTGCATATGCTGCAGCGTAGTAGTAGTAGGCTTTTCAGACGAGATTAAACGTGACATGACCACTCGACGATTATTTAATGTACGGCTTCACGTTCCTTCTTGTAGAAGTGTCGCTGAGAGACATCCGTGCATTCTCAAGCTGTAGTGTGAAGGGCACGTCACGTGCAACGATCCGTGTTGGATCACAGAGGATCAACGGTTGGTGCGCATGATCCGTATGACAACTGTGTCAACCAATCAGGGTGTAGTAGCCAAAGTGAGCACACGTTTGGGCTTTTATGTGATTTGTGACTCAGAGAGTGGACAAAACTGAGTAGTATCAAAAAACTAAGGTTGGAAATTTTATCCACGGATCCGGGTATCCACGGATATCCGACCCGCCGGGTAAGGGTATGGAGGGCTAATTACGCCCACAGATTTCATGAGGTGGATATCCGCTAATTCATGGGGTGGGCATGGGTAGTGGTTTCACTCCATGGATATCTAACGGATACCCGGCTAGCACGCTGGACCCACATGTCAATGAGACTGTTATGAGACATCTATGTACTTTGTGGTTTTATCGTGTGATATTTGACATATTTTTAGCACTATGTGGTTGAAATATTGTTGCTTTTATATTCCTATGTATTATCCATGTAATATTTGCTGAAATGCTATCGAAATTTGCTATAATGTTGCAGTTATGTTGAATGTTGTTATGATTATGTATGGCATGTAAACCAATGGATATCCATGGATACATGGATATCCGATGGGTTTGGATCTAGGGCGACATCCATGCCCATGGATATCTTCGTGGGCAGGGTAGAGTGAGGTTCATGGATCTAGATTTGGATTTGGTTTTTGTATATCTGTCCAAACCCGCTCCATCGCCATCCTTATGAAAAACCAAGGGCATAACAGACTAAGGGATTCAAATAGAAAATATAAAGAGATTTTACAAATGGAAAATGAGTGTTTTATACAATGAAATACATATTAGCATACATCAAATTATTTGAAATGCAAGAACACATGCAATGTCACTCCAGCATGTGTCCAACCATGTTGAGGAACCCTATCAACATGCTGGGATTCAACTGCCACATGCAGTGGAGCACTAGTTTGAAAGATGTTGCATCACAACACCCGCTTGTATATGTGTGTGTGTATATCATTGTGGTTTGGAAAAGATCAGATCCAATGTCACTCCAGCATGTGACCAACCATGTCCAGGAACACTAGCAACATGCTGGGACTCAACTGCCACATACAGTGGGGCACCAGTTTGAAAGATGTTGCATCATCACACCCACTTGGATGTGTGTGTGTGTGTCATTATGGTTTGGAAAAGAACACACACAATGTCACTCCAGCATGTGTTCAACCATGTCCAAGAACCGTAGCAACATGTTGGGATTCAACTGCCACATGTAGTGGAGCAGCAGTTTGAAAGATGTTGCATCACCACACCCACTTAGATGTGTGTGTGTGTGTATCATTGTGGGTTGGAAAAGAACACATGCAATGTCACTCCAGCATGTGTCCAACCATGTCCAGGAACCCTAGCAACATGTCAGTATTCAACTGCCACATGCATTGGAGCACCAGTTTGAAAGTTATTGCATCACCACACCCACTTGGATGTTTGTGTGTATCATTGTTATTTTGAAAACAACACATGCAATGTCACTCCAACATGTGTCCAACCATGTCAAGGAACCCTAGAAACATGACGGGATTCAACTGCCACATGCAGTGGAGCCTAGTTTGAAAGATGTTGCATCACCACACCCACTTTGATGTGTGTGTGTGTATCATTGTGGCTTGGAAAAGAACACATGCAATGTCACTCTAGCATGTGTCCAACCATATCCAGGAACCCTAGCAACATGCAGGGATTCAACTGCCACATGCAAATGAGCACCAGTTTGAAAGATGTTGCATCACCACACCCACTTGGATGTGTGTGTGTGTGTCATTGTGGTTTGGAAAACAATAGATGCAATGTCACTCCAGCATGTGTCCAATCATGTCCAGGAACCCTAGCAACATGTCGAGATTCGACTGCCTCATGTAGCGGAGCACCAATTTGAAAGATGTTGCATCACCCCACCCACTGAGATGTGTGTTTGTGTATCATTGTTGTTTGGAAAATAAAACATGCAATGTCACTCCAGCATGTGTCCAACCATGTCCAAGAACCTAGCAACATGCTGGGATTCAACTGCCACATGTAGTGGAGCACCAGTTTGAAAGATGTTGCATCACCACATCCACTTAGATGTGTGTGTGTGTATCATTGTGGTTTGGAAAAGAAGACATGCAATGTCACTCCAGCATGTGTCCAACCATGTCTAGGAACCCTAGCAATATGCTGGGATTCAACTACCACATGAAGTGGAGCACCAGTTTGAAAGATGTTGCATCACCAGACCCACTTGGATGTGTGTGTCTATCATTTTGGTTTGGAAAAGAACACATGCAATGTCACTCTAGAATGTGTCCAACCATGTCCAGGAACCCTAGTAACATGCTGGGATTCAAATGCCACATGCAGTGGAGCACCAGTTTTAACGATGTTGCATCACCACGCTGATACCTTCGATCCGGATTACAGATATAGTATAGATCTTTTCCCTAGTAGACCTAGGTTATCGAATCCCCGGGAAGCAGAAAGCGTAGTAAAGTTACTTTAACAGTCCTTCGGGAGTTTTAGAACTCTTTTTGTGTTTACCTGACCAAGAGTTTGCTGTCTTTTGTTGTTGTCGATGATGGAGAGAGAGGGCCTAGGGCTTTTGGTTTCACCTATAGCTATGCAAAACATCTGATGGGAATAAAATATAATAATAAAGTATGCATGTAATTGTTAGAGCAAGATAATTATATGTGAGCAGTGCATCCACAATTGCTATTTCCTCCGCAACCGCTTATTTCAATAACCTACTAGTCTCATCCATAGAAGAAAGAGAACTAATGATATGCATAGTGATGTGATGGCTCAGTGTTGATGTAGAGCTCGTTGGGAACCCCAAGAGGAAGGTATGATGAGCACAGCAACAAGTTTCCCTCAGTTATGAAACCAAGGTTTCATCGAACCAGTAGGAGCAAGGAAACACCCCAAACGTGTTGCTAGCTGAGCCTTGGTAGGGTGCACTACCGGTGCTAGTAGCAATGTGGAGAACTACACAACACAACCACAGAACTTTGTCCCCAACTTGCGATGAGGTAGTCAATCTCACCGGTTTTGCTGAAAACAAAGGATTAAACGTATCGAATGGAAGGAAGTAAAAGTTTGTAGAAAGTAAACACAAAGCAGTAAACAGTTTGTAGATTGTATGTAAAAGGAAGGACCGGGATCCATAGTTCACTAGAGGTGGCTCTCCTTAAGATAGATAACATGCCGGGTGAACAAATTACAGCGGGGCAATTGACAAACATCGAGAAAACAATACATGCATATACTAATCATCTTGACTCCTTTGGAACTTGATTGGGCATTACAACATTATACATAGACCACCATCCAACTGCGTCCATGACTAATAATCCACCTTCAGGTTATCATCTGAACCGCCTCCAGTATTAAGTTGCAAGCAAGGGATTATTGGTTTACGAATTGCGTGTAAAGTAAACAATACAATTGTTCTATGAACAAAGGATTTTTGTTTTCTCCCTAGTAGCAACAACACGTCTAGTACCTTAGAGATTTCTATCACTTCCCCAGATTACCATAGGCATGAACCCACTATCGAGCATAAATACTAACTCTTGGAGTTGCTAGCATCTACTTGGCCAAGATAGCTACTAACAACGGAAAGCATGCAAGATCACAAATAACAAAGACATGATAGAATCAATAATCAATCTGAAATAGCATATCAATATCCATCGAATCCCCGCAAACACAACATGCAGAATTACAAATAGATGATCTTGATCATGAACGGAGCTCACAAGATCTAAACATGAAAGCACAAAGGAGGAGAACCAGCCATCTAGCTACTACATGGATCTGTAGTCCAGAGATGAACTACTCACGCATCACACTGGAGGCTTACATGGTAATGAAGAAGGCCTCCAGGCTGAATTCCCCTCTCTGACAGGGTGCCGGGAAGAGCTTCAGATCCCTCCTGATCTAGGGCTGGAGATGACGGCGGCTACAGACTCTTTCGTGGATTTTTGATCGGGTACTTAGGGTTTTCGTCTCGAGGGCATCTTATAGGTGGAAGGAGAGGCCGAGGGGGTGCTGGGGTCGGCCAGACAACCCCCTGGCGCGGGCCAGGCCTGGCCGCACGGCCAGGTGGTGTGGCCGGCCCCCAGCCCTTCTCCGTCTCGTATTCTAGCATCCGATGACTTCCGGAAAAATAGGCACTTTGGCTTTTGTCCCGTCCAATTCCGAGAATATTCATTTTCTGACTTTCCTGGAACCAAAAACAGCAGAAAACAGGCAGCTGGCACTGTGGCTCTTGTTAATAGGTTAGTCCAAGAAATCATATGAAAAGTACTCCAAAGTGTGGACAGAACACAAGAAAGTAGATAAAACCAAGCATGGAACATCAAAAATTATAGATACATTTGCAATGTATCAACATCCCCAAGCTTAACTCCTGCTCGTCCTCGAGTAGGTAAGTGATAAAAAGAAAGAATAATTTTTGAGGTGACATGCACCATCAAAGACTTGATCAAAGTATTTGTAAAATATTCAAAGCTGGGATCATAGTACTTCAATCATAACATGAAAGACAAAGTTCTAGCAATAAGCAAAGAAACTATGATGCAACATGAAAAGGCACAAACAAAAGATTCATGAATAACAATGCTTTGCAAGACGTTTGTTTGTTTCACATAAAGAAAACATAACATAATAGTATTCAGCTTATCCCTCAATAGAGTAGCAAATATAAATGCATAGGACACCTTCAAAGTTCATAAGTGTGACTAGATACAATAGTTTAAAACAAGCAATAACAAGTTATGCATCAATCAACTAGTCTTGGGACAATGCACATAGAACTAAGAATGGCCACTATTCTCTCAAAGTAGGTGCATAAATATAGAAGGTGGAGACTCAATATAATGGTGGAAGAAAGCCTTTTGTAAAAGGAAGTAGGGATTCAAGTCTCATAAAGAGCTCCCAAAAATTATGGTACTTATAGCTTTCAGCTCTCATTGCCCCTATCATAAGCATCTTGAAGTGATTAAGGTTAAAGTGAACAAACTATGGTGTACATGCTTGACGAAGCATAAGTCAGAAATCTCATGTCCCTTGTATACGAGGGCCGCTCCTCATGCTACTCAAGTTTAGTCACCGGTAAGTTCTTGTCATCGTAAGTACATGTGTATCATAGAGAACCGCCAACGGGGTACCCCTTGTCCGATGATACGGAAGAATCCCCATATCAAAATGACAAGGCAAGCAGACAACGAGCATCTCAGCATTCTTCTTATTTACCATGGGAATATGGTGCTTTTTCTCTCTTTCCTCTTTTCATAGTATCTTTTTTATTTTCTCTTTTTTTTCTCAATATAGGACTCTCTTTTTTATAAGAAGAATGCTTCATAGACAGCTCATTATGGCTACGCTGCAGGTTTCCACCATGTCAGCTTGGATTAGACCAGCGGTCCAGGCGTTTCTCTAACACATATACATAACTCCATGGACTTACAAGCTCCCCTTTCATTTCACACCGACGACATCCATATACAAAAGAGCATGATATCAACTAGGTACAAGTACCAAGTGCAATGTTGAAAGCGTTCCCCATGAAAGCATTCAAAGCTAGGATCAAAGCTAGGATCAAAGCTAGGATCAATGTTGACATGCACCATCAAAGACTTGATCAAAGTATTTGTAAAACATTCAAAGCTAGGATCATAGTACTTCAATCATAACATGAAAGACAAAGTTCTAGCAATAATACATAGCAACTATGATGCAACATGAAAAGGCACAAACAAAAGATTCATGAATAACAATGCTTTGCAAGACGTTTGTTTGTTTCACATAAAGAAAACATAGCATAATAGTATTCAGCTTGTCCCTCATAGAGTAGCAAATATAAATGCATAGGACACCTTCAAAGTTCATAAGAGTGACTAGATGCAAATAGTTTAAAACAAGCAATATCAAGTTATGCATCAATCAACTAGTCTTGGGACAATGCACATAGAACTAAGAATGGCCACTATGCTCTCAAAGTAGGTGCATAAAGGTAGAAGGTGGAGACTCAATATAATGGTGGAAGAAGGGCCTTCATAAAAGGAAGTAGGGATTCAAGTCTCATAAAGAGCTTCCAAAAATTATGGTACTTATAGCTTTCAGCTCTCATTGCCCCTATCATAAGCATCCTTAAGTGATTAAGGTTAAAGTGAACAAACTATGGTGTACATGCTTGACGAAGTATACGTTAGAAATCTCATGTCCCTTGTATACGTGGGCCGCTCCTCATGCTACTCAAGTTTAGTCACCGGTATGTTCTTATCATCGTAAGTACATGTGTATCATAGAGAACCGCCAACGAGTACCCCTTGCCCGATGATACAGAAGAATCCCCATATCAAAATGACAAGGCAAGCAGACACCGAGCATCTCAGCAATCTTCTTATTTACCATGGGAATATGGTGCTTTTTTTCTCTTTCCTCTTTTCATAATCTTTTTTTTCTTTTTCTCTTTTTTTCTCAATATAGGACTCTTTTTCTTATAAGAAGAATGCTTCATAGACAACTCATTATGGTTACGCTGCAGGTTTCCACCATGTCAGCATGGATTAGACCAGCGGCCCAGGCATTTCTCTAACACATATACATAACTCCATGGACTTACAAGCTCCCCTTTCATTTCACACCGACGACATCCATATACAAAAGAGCATGATATCAACTAGGTACAAGTACCAAGTGCAATGTTGAAAGCGTTCCCCATGAAAACATGGTTCTGCTAATTCCCAACAAATATGTGCAAGCATATACAACATAGACGACACAATGGTTCAAGTTTATTAAGGGCAAGAAAAATAAAGTGTGCCATCAAGTTCATGAGAGCTTTAATCACTAGTTTTCTCATAACAAGTTTAATTCAAAAGGTAAACAAAAGCATGAATATACTTGGAATAGCATAAGCTAGTAGGTAGGTATGGTGGACTCTTTGGAATAACTTGGTTTAGGGAGTTGGATGCATGAGTGGAACTCATACTTGATTATGGAGGCTAGCAAAAGACTAGGAGCGACAAACTAAGAGAGCAATAAGGGCCATAATCATGCAGAGCAACAAAACATCATTGATCAAAGCATAAAGTGATACTACAAGTTGAAAACTAAAGGATCATAAAGGCTATGGTGACTTGAGATAGTCATAACATGGTGTGAGCATGCGCCAAGTCAACCCAAATAAAGCATCAAAGGAGAATACCACTATACCATGCTTTAATATGCTAAAACAACGCATGATTCATCCAAGGCACATTAAGCAATCTCAATTGTTTATAACAAGTCATGCTACAACAAAGAATACTAAGCATAAAGCCAAAACAATATCAAGCATGGCATGATAGAGCATAGGCCATAGTCAAAAACGAGCTCCTTTTACCACATAAGCATGAACTTTCCTACTCTTTTCCAAACCAAACCAAACTATTTGCAAACCAATGCATGAAAGAGGGGGTCCAACCAATTTATTCAGAAAATTAAGAAAACCAAGCAAACGAAAAACCAAAACGAAAACGAAAAAGAAGACGCTCTAAGAACAACACAACTGTGCATGAAATAATAAAAATGAAGCGTTTGGAAGAAACCTGGGATTTTTATTGATGAAGAAGGGGATTCCTTGGGCATCCCCAAGCTTTGAAGCTTGTACTTCTTGGATATTTCTTGGGGTGACACGCGTGGCATCCCCAAGCTTGAGCTTTAGTCCATCCTTCATCTCATTACTCATTCCTTCCATACACCTGAAATTTTTCCTTCATACAAAACTTCACACAATCTTTATTAGCAACATTAGAGCACTCAAGATAAATGAGTCTTAAGGTTCAGTTCTAACACCAAATAAACTTCCATTAAAATACTAGGTACTGTAGCACTTCCCTCAAAAATCTCAATTCCCTAAAAGAACTCAAAAAGGAACCAACAAGAAGCAAATGCAGAAAATGGCAGAAATCTGTCAAAACAGACCAGCAGGTAAAGACGAATTTTTTCGAAGACCTTCTGTTGCTCAAATCAAAAAGTGTTGAACTAACGAAAGTTATATAACAACCTGGGGCAGAAGCACAAAAGTTCATTCCTCAAAAGGACGTTCAGATATTTTACACGAATTTTTACGGTGAAGCATAGAAATCTGTTTGGGGATAACAACTTTCCAAATCATTACTTCTGTCTCATTAGAGGTTACTTTTGTCACAAAAAGCAAATAAAAAGGATAAGGAGCGGTTATTACTGAAATAATAACTTTCAAGACTCATCTAATTTTTTGGGTTATCTCCCAATAAGTACTTTTCTTTAACGCCTTTAAGTTAGGCATAAGAAGCAAGAAGAATCAAGTGTTCTCAAATGAAGAAGCATTAAGATCAATACCAGAAATATCTTCAACAAGACAAGGTATATCATCCAAATAAGTTCTATAGGATCCTCTCTCAGTGCTCTTAGGTTCACTACTTTCATCAAATGGGTTTTCAGAAACGATCCAATCAAGATTCTTTTCTATGGCTTCATGCATTGCTACTAGTTTAAAGGGTATTGGTATCTTAGGTTCCTCCCCATTAGGTTCGGTTTTGTTCATATTTTCTCGTGTACCAACAACATGTACACATGATCCTAGCATATTGAAACGTTCAAAGACTTTCCTAGCTTCCTTGGCAACATCATAAAATTCCTTAAACAAAGTTTCTAGAATAAAATCCCTCTTTTTAGGGTCCTCAATTTCTTTAAGCTTAAGAAACATTACTTGCATTAAGGGGTTGTGGTTAACAAACCTAGCTTCTAACATGTGAACTAAAGAAGCTGCAGCAATCTCATAGTTTGGAGCAAGTTCTGCAAGGGATCTATCCTCAGTATCTTCATGCTTACTAACATGATTAAAGAATTCTTCAATATTATCTTTCCCAATTATAGAACCGCTACCAATTGAAAGGTCTTTAAGGGTGAATTTAGGGATCAACATGGTGAGCTAAGGAAGAGGCAACAACTAAAGGAGACTTAATTTTTTTGTGTTTTTGATAAAGAAAGCAAACTAGTAAAACTATTTTTTTTGTTTTTGATAAATAAACAAGCAAACTAAGCAAAAAGAAACTAAGCAAAACAAAAATAACAAAGTGAAGAGATTGGATATGAGGGACTCCCCTTGTGAAGATGTCCTTGACTCCCCAGCAATGGCGCCAGAAAAATGCTTGATGGCTCACTGTTGATGTAGAGCTCGTTGGGAACCCCAAGAGGAAGGTATGATGAGCACAGCAGCAAGTTTCCCCCAGTTATGAAACCAAGGTTTAATCAAACCAGTAGGAGCAAGGAAACACCCCAAAGGTGTTGCTAGCTGAGCCTTGGCAGGGCGCACTATCGGTGCTAGTAGCAACGTGGAGACCTGCACAACACAACCACAAAACTTTGTCCCCAACTTGCGATGAGGTTGTCAATCTCACCGGTTTTGCTGAAAACAAAGAATTAAACGTATCGAATGGAAGGAAGTAAAAGTTTGTAGAAAGTAAACACAAAGCAGTAAACAATTTGTAGATTGTACGTAAAAGAAAGGACCGGAATCCATAGTTCACTAGAGGTGGCTCTCCTTAAGACAGATAACATGTTGGGTGAACAAATTACAGCGGGGCAATTGACAAACATCGAGAAAACAATACATGCATATACTAATCATCTTGACTCCTTTGGAACTTGATTGGGCATTACAACATTATACATAGACCGCCATCCAACTGCATCTATGACTAATAATCCACCTTTAGGTTATCATCCGAACCCCTCCAGTATTAAGTTGCAAGAAACATATTATTGCTTTACGAATTGCGTGTAAAGTAAACAATACGATTGTTCTATGAACTAAGGATTGTTGTTTTCTCCCTAGTAGGAACAACACATCTAGTACCTTAGAGATTTCTGTCACTTCCCCAGATGACCAGAGGAATGAACCCACTATCCAGCATAAATACTAACTCTTGGAGTTGCTAGCATCTACTTGGCCAAGATAGATACTAACAACGGAAAGCATGCAAGATCACAAATAACAAAGACATGATAGAAATAATCAATCTGAAATAGCATCTCAATATCCATCGGATCCCCGCAAACACAACATGCAGAATTACAAATAGATGATCTTGATCATGAACGGAGCTCACAAGATCTAAACATGAAAGCACAAAGGAGGAGAACCAGCCATCTCGCTACTACATGGATCCATAGTCCAGAGATGAACTACTCACGCATCACACCGGAGGCTTGCATGGTAATGAAGAAGGCCTCTAGGGTGAATTCCCCTCTCTGGCAGGTGCCGGGAAGAGCTTCAGATCCCTCCCGATCTAGGGATGGAGATGATGGTGGCTACAGAACCTTCGTGGATTTTTGATCGGGTAGGGTTTTCATCCCGAGGGCATCTTATAGGCGGAAGGAGAGGCCGAGGGGGTGCTGGGGTCGGCCAGACCACCCCCTGGCGCGGGCCAGGCCTGGCCGCGCATCCAGGGGGTGTCGCCGGCCCCCGGCCCTTCTCCATCTCGTATTCTGGCATCTGATGACTTCCGGAAAAATAGGCACTTTGGCTTTTGTCCCGTACAATTCCGAGAATATTCATTTTCTGACTTTCCTGGAACCAAAAACAGCAGAAAACAGGCAGCTGGCACCGTGGCTCTTGTTAATAGGTTTGTCCAAGAAATCATATGAAAAGTACTCCAAAGTGTGGACAAAACACAAGAAAGTAGATAAAACCAAGCATGGAACATCAAAAATTATAGTTACATTTGCAATGTATCATGATGTCACCATTAATCCTAAGTAAATCCCTCACATACAGTCGTACTGCCCCTTCTGTCACTAGGGTTCCCAACCTACAGATTATTCATTACTCATACTCCCTATACCTGGTTCAATCCTCGGGGTCTTGGGTACCTGACAAGTCCTTGGATTGAGGCAAGGGAGGATACAATAATCATCATGTCATACAAACTAATACATGATCCCATCTATGATAAATAACATGCACAAAAGCTACATGGCTAGGCCGAAGCCCTTAGCCCAAAGAGAATTACTCACGCATAGAGATGAGATAAACAACCATAAATATTGCAATGGAAATCATGAGATTGATAGCAAATAGTCTTACAATGTCACCAATAGAAGACGAGATATACTATTACAAGTGGTGGAATATGGCTATGGTGGCGGAGAAGGGTTTGGAGATTAGATCCAAGAATATTCCTCCGACGGCTCTTCGGTGTTGTGGATGCAGGTTTCTGGGGTTCGGGGGCGGCTTGCTTCTCGTGGCATGAAGCCTCTTTATATAGGGGTCCCTTGACGAAAGTTGTTTTGTTTGACCTAGCGGCGCCGATTCAACTATACGGCCGGAACTATACAGCAGGAATAAAGTTCCGGCCGTATAGTTGGTGGTTAAAGCTTCAGAATCCACTTCACGACCCCTGGTTTCTTTGGGTTGTTGGAAATCTTGTATCTTTGACTTCAATGTTGTGATTCCCATCATCAAACGTCATTATCTGTGCAGGAAAAAATAGAAAGAAAGGATTGCATACCCCTTTGATCATTAGGCATTAGTGGCAGGGTTGAGAGATATTTCATAAAAAATATGAATAATATCCAGTTTAAATGTGGATGTAGATGGCTATATTTCACAGCCATCACACACCCATTGGGATGTGTCTATGGATATCATTGTGGTTTGGAAAAGATCACATGCAATGTTACTCCAGCATGTGTCCAACCATGTCCAGTACCCTAGCACCATGCTTGGATTCAACTGCCACATGCAGTGGAGCACCATTTTGAAAGATGTTGCATCACCACACCCACTTGGACGCGTGTGTGTCTCATTGTGGTTTAAAAAAGAACACATGCAATGTCACTCTAGCATGTGTCCAACCATGTCCGGGAACCCTAGCAACATGCTGGGATTCAACTACCACATATAGTGGAGCACTAGTTTGAAATATGTTGCATCACCACACCCACTTGGATGTGTGTATGTGTGTATGATTGTGGTTTGGAAAACAACACATGCAATGGCACTCCAACATGTGTCCAACCATGACCAGGAACCCTAGTAATATGCTGGGATTCAATTGCCACATGCAGTGTGAAATGGATCGTATGGGCGCCTAGAGGGGGGGGGTGAATAGGTGCTACTTCAAATTTTAATGCCTTTTCAATTTTAGGATTTACACAAAAGGTTAATTCTCTAGATATACTACTGAGTATAATTTCCCTATATGCAAACCTAACTACTAATGAGTAAAGGCGATTAAGATAGAGGAACGAGGAAACCATAGTGGAGCACGCGGAGACACATGATTTATTTTACCGCAGTTCCTTCCTTGTTAAGGGAAGTACATCTGTGTTGGAGGGGTGGGCGGTACTAAGACCACCATGCCACAATAGGCCTCACCATGTTCTCCGATGGATCTCGCCACCAAAGGCATGATCCACCTTTCCACTATAGGATACCTTCGAGGTGGGAACCGGCGCCTTTACAAAACTAGCAGGGCACAACTCCACAACCAAATTGGAGGCTCCCGTAATGACAACAAGCTGCCACAAGACAAATAGTTACCAATAACAAAACACAAGATCTAGATATCAACCAGAATACTAGATCGGGGATTTTCCAAGTGAATGGAGACGAGTTGAAGCGCTTGATTCGTGATGACGATGAATGATGTCTCCTCCTTCAATTCCCCCAAATATCGAAGCCTTCGGGTGGTTGTAGTGGGAGATCTCAGGAGAGAGCTTTTGCAACAGGTCTATTCTTTTTTCGAATGAATCAAGAGATCTGACAGGAGGGGTTGATGGGGATTTTATACCCCCTGTCCAAACGGAGCCGTTGGAGCCATTTGGCGCCGGATTATCTGGCCCAAGTGAGGGCCGGATTATCCGACCTGGGGAATACTCTGCCCCAGACTCGGATTATCCGGGGAATAATCCGCCCTTGAACAAAAGCTCACACAGGGCGGTCCTTGGGGTCTTCTCCTGGGGGCCGGATTATCCGACCCTAGAGGAGGGCCGGATTATCTGGCTGGGGAAAAAATCCTCCCCAGCCACGGATTGTCCAAGGGAAAATCCGCACCCAGACAGAAGCTCACGCTGACGCTCCGTTGGGTAATTTCTCTGGGGTCGGATTATCCGGCCCTATAGGAAGGCCAGATTATCCGGTCTGGGGGAAAATCTGCCCCAGCTGTCCGGAGGAAAATCCACCCCCAGACAGAAGCTCACACGCGGCCAACCCTGGCCAAGATGGTCAGGTCGGATTATCCGACCCTTGATGGGGGCAGATAATCCGGCCCCAAACACCAAAAACTCTTTCCTGCAACACTTAGCGCACATTAGAAACTCTACGGTATTGTTATCTAACACACAAAACATAGGGAACCATGAAATGTTCTTTGAATCTCCCCCTTTTTGGTGTTAGATGACAATACTAGGATTTGCAAGATAGCTCACATGACCAACATCATTACACACATGAAAGAGACTCCCCCTCAATGTGTGCATACTAAAAAATTGCATTTGAATATACATGCACACAAATAGGTACAAGTCTATTTCATTAGAATATAAACAAAATAATCATACCACCGAGAGAGAGGCACCCTCAAGATAGCAAGAATACCCAATGTGATAACCATTATAAACGCCTTCCTCGAGTTAGATATCCAATATGGCCAATATGATAGAATATACGCCTTCCTCGAGTTAGATATCCAATATGGCCAATATGATAGAATATACGCCTTCCTCGAGTTAGATATCCAATATGGCCAATATGATAGAATATGTTAGATGAATCCATAGGAGTAATCCATGAGATAAATCCAGAGCCACACAACCACATAGTCTCATACAAAGAAAATCACAAATGAAGCTTCAATGCTAAATGGGCACAAGCGAGAAAACAACCGAAAAGAGAAAGTGCAAATGCTTGCGCCCAACCCATACAAATCCACGGAGACCTAATAGAACTACTTCTCCCCCTTTGGCATCGAGATGCCAAAAAGGAAGAAGAGTGATGATAACGCCCCAAGGGATCACTCGTAGTCCTCATCCTCGTCCCCGTCCTCGTCCTCATCCTCGAGATCCTCGGTGTCTTCCTCCTCGTCATCAGCAGTGGCCGCGGAAGGAAACAGGTGACGCTCAAGCTCTCCATAATTGAGACAAGACGAAGAATTCCATTGAGCATATGGTGTGGGAGCTGTAGGGGAAGGAGGAGCACCGGAAGCCCCGAACATGTGGTGGAGAATAAGCTTCTGAGTATGGGACATCTCGTGGTGCTGCTTGTATGCTGCATACTGCCCCTTGCGAGTGTCCACCCCCGTGCACAGAATGTTCCGCTGGAACCAGTTCAACTGCTTCACCTCACGAGCAATAGGAGGCACTGGAGCCCTACGAGCACTGGCACGAGCATCCCTCATGAAGCTGTCAGAAGCAGAAGATGGATGAGAGATATTCCGTGCCTTGTTGTAAATCATCTTGGCCTTATGCACAAAATCAATGTTGAACTCTCCATCACGTAGCAAGTGCTAGATCAACATCATAATGTATGGCGCATACAAGATGGAGAGCCTGTTGCACATTGCATCAGTGAGCTCATGATAGATAAAGTCCATCACATCCAGCTTGTAATCAACATATTCATCTTCACAGGAGGCCACCTCACGAGAAAAAGCAATTAGCTAGACCAAGTGACCACGAATACTATCATTGTTGCCTCCACTTGGTGTGATAGAGTCATGGAAAATGCCAACCAAGCTAGCATACAGAGGAGAGAGACCAGAAAATGAGCCCACAATACCATTGTCAAGTGTGCAGGGAGAGAGGAGAACATCCTTGTTGGGCTTGAGCTGAGTAATGATGCGATGGCCACTAGCACGGTCCCTGCTGCGGAAGCGATAACCAAGTACCTCAGTAAAGGTCCGAAAATTAGTTTGCATTGGCATGCCATGAGTCATCCACTTCATAGTGCGGTACTCATCACCACAAATGACCAAGGTGAAGAAGAACTGCTTGACAACCTCGGATTCAAAGGAACACTGTAGGGCCATGAGATGGTGCAGCCCCATCCGCTCAGTCACCTCCATGGCATCAGAAAGTTGGGGCTTCTCCATAGCCTCAGCGATGATCATAGGATGCATAGGGCGAATCTTCAGTTGTGCATAAACATCCTCATACATAGACTTTTGGTCAGCACACCAAAAGCGTGGGTCACCAAGCTCAGTATCCCGCTCAGTGTCTGCAAACAGATCATGATGACGGATGGAGGAGTATGTGAGTATATCCATCTTCTTGTAGTTGATTTTTGGTTCCTTGCCCTTTTTCTTGGCCACACCCTTCCTGGACTTGTCCCTCTTTGCCTACTCAGCCATGAGGTCAGCCTCTTTCTTCCTTCTCCTTAGTTCAACCTCGTCCATAGTACGACCCTCACTGTCGTCCCTGAAATAGAGGCCACGAGGACGGCGCTTGTAGGTCTTGGGGACACTAGAACCACCTGTGAAACGAGAAAGATGGATAGCATGGGGATAAGCACACACACAAGACCGAGAGAGAACGTAGAAATAGTAGGCAAACAGTCCATAGTCCAAACATATACAATGCACAAAATCCATAAGAATCTAAACCAGTTTTGACTCTGTCAGGCCGGATTATCCGGCCTAGCCAGGGGCGGATAATCTGGCCCTGGCACAAATTTTCAGATCCGCCTAGATTGAGTGCAAAACCATAGATCGGACCTAGGAACTGCAAGACTACGATCCCTACACGAAATGGCAACCTTCTAGTCCATGTTCCACCAACAAGTGACACATCAACTTAAAAGATGGGGAGAGAGGGAGTTACCCTCACTCATTGGAGGAAGAACACGGAGAGGAAGGTACCCGAAGGCTTGGAGAAGAAGATCCAGGGAGGCCCGGAGAATCCGACGGCCATGGAGGCTCCAGGGAGGGTGGGGCGTGGCAGGTGGTGGCTGGGGAGATGGAGGGGGTCGGGGGAGAAGTGCTGCTCGTTGTGAGCCCTTCCCCCTGACGCCCAGTCCTTAAAAGACTACAGCCACCAGGGCCGGATTATCCGGACTACACTTGGGCTGGATTATTCGGCCTGAAATCTAGATTTCTGTTACACACAGATTCATGCCCGCGCGTCCCCGAAACAAAACCCCCACAAGTGTAAACAAAGGACTTGTGTGCTAGAGTAGATGGTTTAGGGGTAGAGAGAGGCTTGGGACGAGAGAACCAAACTGAGATGATACTACACTCTCAAGATTGCAAGAATCAAATCAACTAAAAGCCAAAATTGAGTGTGATTTCCATAAGAACATGAGATGAGCAAAAACAACCAAAAAGATCCACATAAACCCAACTCTTCTCATGGAAGAGGGCGGTGGCCCAGGCCACCTTGTTGGAGTGCATGGTATGACACCACAAAGATATATCTTGGGTTCATGACCAATACTCACCAATAAGCTCACATACCACAAAATGATATTAAGAGAAATGATTTAACTTTCTTTTAGCATTATGGGGGGAGGGTTAGCCCAATTAATTAGGACCACACTCCCCATATATCCATGCCCACACCTAGACCAAATAAGAATGAGATGTAAGAGTGAGTGCATGGGTAGTCAAGACAAGCTCCTTGAATCAATGATATTTAGCTCATTCCTCAAGTAACAAAACCTTGCTTCATCAAGTGGCTTCGTGAAAATATCAGCAAGTTGGTTCTTCGTGCTCACAAAAGATAGATCAATATCGCCTCGAGCTACAAGGTCCCGAATAAAATGATTCTGAATCTCAATATGCTTCGTCCTTGTGTGCTGTAATGGATTGTACGCAATTTTGATTGCCTTTTATTATCGCATAAAAGAGGCACTTTGTCATAATTGACACCGTATTCCTTTAAAGTTTGGCTCATCCATAATAATTGAGTACATGCACTAGTAGCATCCACATATTTAGCTTTGGCGGTGGAGAGAGATATACAATTCTGCTTTTTAGAAGACCAACATACTAGAGACCTTCCCAAGAATTGACAAGATCCAGAAGTTGATTTCTGATCATCCTTATCACCAGCCAAATCTGAATCAGTATGGCGACATAGAGAGAAATTGGAGCCCTTGGGATACCATAGACCAAAATTAGGGGAATGAACCAAATATCGGAAGATCCTCTTGACCGCCACTAAGTGGCTTTCTTCAGGAGCTGCTTGATACCTTGCACACACACCTACACTCAACACAATATAAGGTCTAGATTTGCAGAGGTAAATAAGAGAGCCGATCATGGACCGGTATACCTTTTGGTCCAGATCTTTACCATGGGGATTAAGTTCAAGGTGAAATTTTGTTTGCATCAGAGTGCCGATGCCATTAAGATCCGTCATCTTGAATCTCTTGAGCATGTATTGGATGTATTTTTCTTGATTTATGAAGGTTCCTTCTCTAAGTTGTTTGATCTCAAATCCAAGAAAGAACCGTAACTCTCCCATCATAGACATCTCAAACCTGTCAGTCATAAGCTTTGAAAATTCATCATTAAAAGCTTTATTAGTAGAGCCAAAGATAATGTCGTCTAGATATAGTTGGCATACGAAGAGCTCCCCCTTAACCTTCTTACGAAAAAGAGTGGGATCGATTTTCCCAACTTCGAAGCCACGGTCTAGCAAAATCTCTTTAAGGTGCTCATGCCACGCACGTGGGGCTTGTTTAAGGCCATAGAGTGCCTTATCGAGTTTGTAGACATGGTTCAGAAAGTTAGGATCCTCAAATCCCGGGGGTTGCTTTACATATACAACTCATGTAGAGGACCATTAAGAAAAGCACTCTTAATGTCCATTTGCTGTAATTTAAAATTGTTATCCGCAGCATAAGCAAGGAGGATATGGATGGACTCGAGATGAGCCATTGGAGCATAAGTTTCACCGAAGTCGATGCCCTCAACTTGGGAATATCCTTGTGCCACGAGTCTTGCCTTGTTCCATACAACAATGCCATTTTCATCTTGCTTATTCTTAAAGATCCACTTTGTGCCGATAACATTGCGACAATCCTTGGGCTTCTCTACTAATTTTCAGACCTTGTTGCGCTCAAAGTTATTCAACTCTTCATGCATAGAAACAACCCAGTCTGGATCTTCAAGAGCTTCAAACACTTTATTGGGTTCCACCATGGATATGTGAGCTTGGTGCTCACCAAAACTTGCTAGCTCCCTTCGTGTGGACACCCTTCGTCGAAGATCACCAACAACTTTGTCAAGAGTGTGACCCCTTAATTCAAGGTTCCTATCTGCACGAGCTTTGCGACGAAGTTCAATTAGCTTGTTGTCTCTTGGGGGAATAACTTCATAATTTGAGTCTTCGTTGGAATCATAGGTTTGGCCTTGATCTTCAGCTTGATTAACAGGAATAGGAGATGATGAATATTGTCCTTGATGTTGATCAACAGCCGTAACAGGAGGCTGCTATTCTTCAGGATTTTCAAGGCCAGATAATCCGGCTGATGGTGGGGCCGGATAATCCGGCCTGGGAGTACTCGATGCATCTTCACAGACTTGAGTGGTCCTGGCACGAACTGGAGAAGGGCCGGATAATCCGGGGTCAGCCGGAAAATCCGGCCTAGGGCTTGCTACAGAATCTTCACCATTTTGATCACTTATGCTAGTTGGGGAGGGTTGCCTGGATAATCCGGTGTCCACCGGATATCCAGCCTGGAGCTTTCAGGAACATTTTGATCTTCAGCATTTTGTGGGGTTGGTGTAGAAATTTCTCCAATGGTTGGAGCATGTTGAGCTTGTGTCGATGAGGGCTCTACTTGAGTAGAGCATTGTCCTTCCTGGTCTGCCACAAGGGGTTCCTCAATGGGGCGGAAAAATCCTACGCCCATTCTTCTTATGGCATCTTGGGGTATTTCAACATCTGCATCACAAACATCAACTTGCCCCGCACGGGAGCCATCATTTTCCTTGAACACCACACTACAAGATTCTACAATAGTTCTAGAGAGCTTATTGTAGACTCTATAAGTGTGGGATTCGGCACCATAACTAACAAAAATGCCTTCTAAAGCCTTAGACTCAAATTTAGATAAACAAACTCCTTTAATGAGAAAGAAACACTTACAAACAAATACCCAGAAGTAGGAGATGTTTGGCTTGTTACCACTAAGTATTTCATATGGGTTCTTGTCTAAGATTTTGCGGAGATAGAGCCGGTTGGATGAATGGCATGCGGTAGAGATTGCTTCAGCCTAGAAGTTATAAGGAGACTTAAATTCAGCTAGCATAGATCTGGCCATGTCCATTAAGGTCTAGTTCTTCCTCTCAGCAACACCATTTTGTTGAGGGGTGTACGCAACGTAATATTGATGTCTTATCCCCTCTTCACTTAGGAATTCATTTAAGGTGTAGTTCTTGAACTTGGAGCTGTTATCACTTCTAATTGTCAATATAGGGACATTGTGTTGACATTGAACCTCGTTAGCAAAATCGATGACCGTTTGTTGAGTCTCGCTCTTCAACTTGAAGAAATAGACCCATGTGTATCTTGAGTAATCATCAACAATCACGAGGCAATATTTCTTCCCACCGAGGCTTGCATGAGATGGAGGACCAACGATATCCACATGGAGGAGCTCCAAAATCCTCTTTGACAAAATAATGGTCTTCCTTCGATGGGGAGAGTCATGCATTTTCCCTTCAATATAAGCCCTGCAAACACGATATTTGGCAAAGGAAACATTTTCTTTTAGTCCAAGGATGTGGCCACCCTTGTGGAGACTTTGCAAAGTTCTCATATTGACGTGGGATAGTCGGTGATGCCATAGACAAACCGCGTTGGCCTTTTCGAAAAGACACATTGGGCCTGTAGTGGTTTTCCTCGAGAAGTCCACTATGTATAGGTCATTTTCGACATATCCCACGAAAGCGACCTTTAGAGACTTGCTCCACAAGAGTACCACCAAATCAGCATCAATAAAAACTGCAAAGCCCATCTTACCAAGGGCACGAACTGAAAGTAAATTGTAACCGAGGGTCTCAACAAGCATGACGTCCACGAGAGAGATATCGTGAGAAACCACAACTTTGCCAAGACTCAATACCTCAGATTTTGACTTGTCACCATAGGAGACGGTTATGTAATCATGGTTTGGCCGCATCTCTGAGATGATCTCCTTGCTTCCGGTCATATGACTAGTGCACCCGCTATCGAGTACCCATTTAGACCCACCAGAAGCATAGCCCTGCAAGAAAGTTACTTCTTGGTTTTAGGTACCCATTTTTCAATGGGTCCTCTCATGTTAGTGACAAGGGTTTTGGGAACCCAAATAGACCAAGATATGTAACTATCGAAAGGACCTACATAGCTAGCATAGACATCACCATAATAATCACAAAATAATTCATAATTAGGATTATTAGCCCCTGCAAAACCATCATAGTGAGTCTTGTCATTAGTGGTGGTGCTTGTCTTTGGTTGAGCAGTTTTGCTCTTCTTCTTGTTGTTGTTGTTCTTCTTCTTTGTCTTAACCAATACCTTCTTTTCCATTGTTTGTCCTTTGCTTGCTAAGCACCTCATCTAGAACTTCTTTACCTTCACGCTGAGATCCGATGACCCACAAGTATAGGAGGTGTATCGCAGTATTTTCGAGGGAAGTGAAACCCAATTTATTGATTCGACACAAGGGGAGCCAAAGAATATTTATCAGCCTTAACAACTGAGTTGTCAATTCAGCTGCACCTGGAAATAATCTTGCTCATAGCAGTTTATCAGTAGCAATAGTTTTGTAGTAGGAATAGTAAAGTAACAGTAGTAGCAAAGCAAAGACAGTAATAACAAAAGAAGTAAACAATGGGATTCGAGTGCGGTAGGCATAGGGATGGATGGATGGACGGTAGGCAATCAGAACATAGGGCAATTGCAGATAAATAAGATAAAGCATCCAAGTACTAGATAATCCTAGGTGTGTGTTCCATATATAGTCATACGTGCTCGCAATGAGAACTTGCACAACATCTTTTGTCCTGCCAGCCCGTTTGTAGCGGGTCCTCTAGGGAGCTACTGGCAATTAAGGTGCTCCTTTTAATAGAGCACTGGAGCAAAGCATTAACACTCCGTGAACACATGTGATCCTCACATCAAAGCCATTCCCTTCCGGTTATCCCGATTTCTGTCACTTCGGGGCCATAGGTTCCGGACAACAACGTGTGTATATAACTTGTAGATAAGACCAGAAACAATACTATCATAATGAATCAATAATAAGTTCAGATTTGAAATCATGGCACTCGGGCCCTAGTGACAAGCATTAAGCACAACAAGTCGCAACAAAGTCATAAAGCACTAATAAAAGATACTAGGCACCATGCCCTAACAATCTAATGCCATTACATGAACGATCTCATCCAATCCCTACCATCCCCATAGCCTACAGCGGGGGATTACTCACTCATAGATGGGGGAAACATGGATGGTCGATGGAGAAGCGATGGTGATGACGATGGCGATGATCTCCTCCAATTCCCCATCCCGGCAGGGTGCCAAAACGGATTTCTGGTGCTGTTTCATGGAATCTGGTGGTGGCGGTGGAGCAGAACTCCTTCTGGAAAAACGTCGAACCCCCCAAAGTTTTTAGGCCAGAAGGCTCCTTATAGGCGAAGAGAGAGGCCGAGGGGGTGCCTGGGGGGCCCACACCACCCCCTGGCGCGGCCTTGCCTGGCCCGCGCCACCAGGTGGTGTGGCCACCCCAGGTCTCTTCTCCGTCTCGTATTCTGGCTCCTGGAGTCTTCGGGTGAAGTAGGATTTTTGGCATATTTTTTGGGATTTTTCCTGATAGTTGATTTTCTGCACAAAAAGTAGACACCAAGGCAATTCTGCTGAAAACAGCGTCAGTCCGCATTAGTTGCATCCAAATCACACAAGTTTAGAGGAGAAACACTAACAAAAGTGTTCGGAAAAGTAGATACGTTTTGGACGTATCAACTCCCCCCAAGCTTAGCTTATTGCTTGTCCTCAAGCAATTCAGTTGAAAACTGAGTGTGATAAAAGAACTTTCGCAAACACATTTGCTTTATATGATGTATATATTCTCAGCATGTGATCAACTACTTAGGCAATTCATAATAAAGAGTATGCTACTGAGTCTACTTAATAGTCATTACAAGCTATGAAGAGATTCCAACTCAAGAATAATAAGTAGCATGAAGCACGAACATAAGCAACATTACAATGCTCATAGAAAGGTATGATAGAGTGGTATCTCGCTTGCCTTTGATTATGAATTCTAAGGCACCTCTGAAGTTCAAGTGATGACTAGAAGTAAAGATGTCAAGAATACAAGCATCAAAGTCATAACACAAATAATCAAGTAATGGAACAAACATAAAGAATGACAACTATGCTCTCAAGAAGGTGCTCAAAGAATATGTGGAGACTCAACAAGTAGAAGAAAAGGTTTTGAATAATTTGAAAGGCTTCCAAATGCTGAAAGTATGGTACTCGTTAGCTTTGAGCTCTCATTGCCCCTATCATAAGCATCTTTATTGTGGTTAAGGTGAAAGTGACACAACTAAGAGGATATACTTGACAAGTTATAAATCGAAGTCTCATGCCCCTTACTTACGAAGACCGATCCTCATGCTATTCAACTTAAATCACAAGTAAGCTCTTGTCATTGTAAGTACATACGTATTATAGAGAACCGCTAACGGGGTACCCCTTGCACATGACACGGGAGCTATCCCATAATCAAAATACAAGGCAAGCAGCCAATGGGCATCTCGGCGATCTTTTTATTTACTATGTGCATAGATTTTTATTGAGGATGCTTCATAGAATGCTCATTATGGTTATGCTGCGAGTTTCCACCATGATTAGGCATGGCTTAGGCTAGCGGCCCAGGCGTTTCTCTAACATACATACAAACTCCATGATCTTACAAGTTCCACTTTTATTTCACACCGCCGGGATCGATAAGCAAAAGAACATGATATCAACTAGGTACAAAATACCTATGAAGCGTTGAAAGCGGTCCCCATGATACATGGTTCTGCTAACTTCAACTCATAAAGCACAAGCATATGCACAATAAAGAAGGACGCAATGGTTCAGGTTTATTAAGTGCAAGAAAATAAGGTGTGCCATCAAGTTCGTGAGAGCTTTACTAAGTAACTTTCTCATAACAAGCAAAAATTTTATTCGGAAGAAAACAAGGCATATTGAATATGCATGGAAGTAGCAAATGATGCTAAAGGGTAGGTATGGTGGACACTTTGGAAATATTTGGTTTAGGGAGTTGGAAACTTGAGTAAAACACTCAGTGGAAGTGAAGGCTAGCAATAGCAAGGGAGCGACAAACGAGAGAGCAATAGCTGTCATTATCATGCTTGCAACAAAACAGGACTACTCATGGCATGAAAGTGATTCAAGATCCTCAAGGCAAAATAATTCATCGAGGCTTAACTGATTATTACAGTCATGTGCATGCGTGAGCATGTGCCAAGTCAATCAAATGAATCATTCAGAGGAGGATACCATGGTGTCATACCAATTTATGAATAGAGCAATGCAAGAAAATATTCATAAGACATGCTACCAACTATTAGCGAGCTGGAGCTAATCATAAGAAAGCAAGAACTACTAAGCATCCAAAGAAAACATACACTCTACATGAATGGACTAAGCATGCCCACCGTGATGAGTATATGTACAAAAATGAAAACAAATAGAGTTCGTTACCAGCCTCTTACCACGCCTCAAGTTGTCATTAATCCTCATTATTGCTCTTCACTTGTATGGCTTGAATAATAATATGAAACCCAATAATCCACTAAAGACTGCCGAACCTTGTAGCAAACTCACAAAAACCAAAGAAGAATGACAAATATTTTTGGTGTTTTTGATTTTTAAACAAGAACCAAAAGGGAAAAACAAACAAAGCAAAAAGGAAAAAGCAAACCAAGGCAAAAAGAAGAAGCAAACCAAAGAGAAACAATAGAAATATTTTTGGTATTTTTGTGTTTTTAGAAAGCAAAAGCAAAGAAGAATGAAAACTAAAAAGAGAATGAAAACATGAATATACAAAGTACCGACGCAACATGATATAAAGATGAGTGCGGTGCAGACGTACCTCCCCCCAAGCTTAGGCTTTTGGCCTAAGTGGGTATCAATCCATGTACGAATAGGGGTTCCAAGCGGGGGGATCTTGGTAAGAATGGTCGTAGCTAGGCCCATGAGAAGAAGAGGAAGCTCCCAATCATAAGCGGGCTACTGATATGAAGACTCTCCCTCATTCGTGGGCTGGACCGAATCATCCGTGACCTCCCTTCTAGTGTCCTGCTCCTGTTGGGAGAGCTCTCCCAAGTACGTGTCAAGCTCCTCCTTAGTGAGGGACCATCTTTCCCTGTTATCAAGGTTAAACAAGACAGGTGCAAGCAAAAGAACAACACGCTCGTACTTGCTCTTTCTCCAACCATCTTTGAGAAAGGTTATTTCATAAGACAACTCACTCAAACTAGCCCACGAGGAAATAAATTTATGTTATATCATGGAATTAAAATCAAGCCTCTCTATGGGAAACTGTAGGTCTAAATGATGAGGCACTAAACCATGCAATGCTAGTAAACGAGAAGCAATGAGGCCTCCACATATTCCACCTTTCTCACGGTTAGCGGCAAGACGGAAAGCTATCAAAGCACCCAAGTTGTAAGACCTATCTCGTCTAAGAGCAGCAGAGATAAATGCTAGATCAAATGAAGATAACTTATTGGCAGTTTTCCTAGCAAGAACACACTTGACAATAAAGTAGGCAAAGTAGCAAATAGAGGGAAGATGAATGTTACGGATTTTTCCATTCTCCTTCGAGAAGCTACTCCCTTGGAAAATTTCTGCATATAAATCCATGAGTGGTTCAAGTCTCTCTTTAATCTTCCTACATGATCCCCATTGAGGTATCTTAATAGCTGCACAAAAATCATCAAGAGAAAGGTCGACAGCTATATTGTAAATTTTGTAATGGACCATGGGGTTAGCCAAAGAGTGACTAAATTTGAAGTCCTGCACCACAGACATGGTTAGCTTCACAAATTGACAAGGTTCATCTTCCAAAAAGTGCTCTAACCCTGCATTAGAAACCAAAGTGTGGAAATCTTGTAGAATTCCTACGACTCTCATGAACTCAGAGCATGGATAAATGGAGGGAAAAACTTCCTCTTCTCGGTGGACCTTCATGATCTCAGGCACCCAAAGCTCATGTTGGTTTATGTGGTGTTCACTCATCTTCTATTCTGAAATTTAAACACCTATTAAACAAGTGATTACAAAGTAAATATAATGAAGGATTCTACTCATAGGGACTTGCAAGAGGCCTAAACATGCATCAAAACTATATCTCTAAGCATAAAACAAGCTTACAATCTCTCAAAACCAGTCACCTACAGCAGCAAAATACTCAACATAGAATCCACTAAACACAAATCTACTTGGACAAGGGGAGGAGTCACATACCAGGGAACAAATGCTCCAAATTTCAACAAGAAAGATAGTCTGAGCAAGGAGATCGAAGAAATCGAGAGCAAGCACAGAAAGAACATGATTTTGAGCTATGAACTGGAGCTTAGTCGGGAGAGAGAAGAAAGTGGCAAGGGAGAGAGTTAGTGGAGGGCCAGGGGTGGCCCACACCAGGGCATGGCGCCACCCAGGGCTGGCCGCGCCACCACATGGTGTGCCAGCCTGGTGGGCCCTCCTAGTACCTACCAGGTACTCCTCTGCCACTTTTTTCACGTAAAAATTTAATATGAATTTTCTGGAGTTTTTCGAGACACTTTATTTTTGGGCATTTTTCAGAAATAGAAGAATGATTTTCTGACAGACAGATTTTTTTCTTTTGGAAACATGATGCAAGGAAAAAACAAGGCTAGGACTACAGAAGTTCTAGCATGCAAGCAACTAACAACAAAAAAGAAAACTAAACAAAAGCAAAAACTAAAATGCAAAGGATAGAAATAAACAGAGATAATCATAATGAAAACATTGTTTTGTTCAATGGAATCCTTTTGTTAGCAAGGTTGATCAAGTCTTGCTACCAAAACAATTGCATATGAGACAAAACTTTGTACTCCACTAATGATTATGTTACCTTAACCTTGATAGCAATGGTCCCAATCATAATAGTTTCAAATTTTTCTCTTGGTATGGGACAATATATTTCTCCAACTTGAATGCCTTCAACATGTTCAATTCAATTCAAACCATAAGTCCTTTCAATCTTCTTGGGGAAATAGACAGTATGTTCCTTGTCATTAACATTGAAGGTCAGCTTTCCTTGATTACAATTAATACCAGCTCCTGCAGTATTAAGAAAAGGTCTCCCAAGAATAATAGACATATTATCATCTTCAGGCATTTCAAGCACAACAAAATCAGTTAATATCAAGCAATTGTGAGCCACTTGAACAGGTACATCCTCACATATACCCACAAGAATAGTGGTAGATTTATCAGCCATTTGCAAAGATAAATCAGTTGGTATTAATATTTCAAGTTGAAGCCTCTTATAGAGAGAGAAAGGCATAACACTAACCCCAGCTCCCAAATCACACAAAGCAGTTCTAACATAACTGTTCTTAATAGAGCAAGGGATAGTTGGAATCTCTAGGTCTCCAAGTTTCATAGGAACCTTACCATTGAAGGAATAATTAGCAAGCAAAGTAGAAATTTGTTCATTAGGGATCTTCCTTTTATTCGAGACAATGTCCTTCATATACTTTGAGTAAGGAGGCAATTTAATGGCATCAGTCAAAGGAATTTGCAAGAATAAAGGCTTCATTCACTCACAAAACTTATTATAGTGTTCATCTTCCTTTAACTTGTGTTTCTTATCAGGGAAAGACATAGGTTTTTGGACCCAAGGTTCTCTTTCACTACCATGTTTCTTAGCAATAAAATCTTCTTTAGTGTATTTAGTATTCTTAGTGTGGTTTTCAGGTTCTTCTTCAACTTTTTCTTCATTAGGAACTTCATTTTCCTCATTACCACTTTCAGTTTCAGCATCAGAGATAGATATACTATTAGGATCTATAACAGGTTTAGAGGGTTCTACAATAGTTTTATGTTTCTTTTTCCTTTTCTTACGAGTAGAACCACTATTTTCAGCTTGTTGAGACTCCTGCTGAATTCTTTTGGGATGCCCCTCAAGATATAGAGGATCCTGGGTAGCATCTCCACTTCGAGTTCTAATTTCATAAGCATGTTTTTCTTTAGCAGCATTAACTAGCAAGTCGTTTTGCACTTTAATGAGTTGATCTATTTGAGTTTGAACCATTTGAAAGTGTTTATCAATCATTTTAACATCATTAGAGGTTCTTTCCACAATATCTTTCAACTCAACAATAGCTCTAGTGTTTTCCATTAGATGATTTTGCACCCTTTTATTAAAGTTATCTTGCTTAACAATAAAGATATCAAATTCTTCTAAGCATTGATCAGGAGGTTTCAAGTAAGGGATATCACCTTCAACAAAGTGTTGGAGAGAGTGTACCTCAATAGTGGATGAGTAGGGAATAGGCTTACATAATTCTTCTATAGGAGATAAATTCTTGACATCTGCAGCTTTAATTCCCTTGTCCTTAAGACATTTCTTAGCTTCCTTCATCACTTCATCATTTAATTCAATAACTCTCCTCTTCTTTGATGTTGGAATAGGCACAGGAATAGATGGTTCAGGTACAATTACTTCAGGTGTAACTTGTTTAGGAGGAGTCCAATCTTCATAATTCTTGCTTATTTTAGCCATTAATTCCTCAGCTTCCTTAGGAGTCCTATTCCTGAAAACACAATCAGCACAACTATCTAGGTATGTCCTAGATTCTTCGGTTAGTCCATTATAGAATATATCAAGAAGCTCATTCTTAGGTAATGGACTTCCAGCTTGTGCATGAATCAAAGCATAAAACCTTGCCCAAGATTCAGGCAATACCTCTTTTTCTCCCTGTTTGAAATCAAAAAGTTCCTGAAAAATAGCATGTCTAGCACTGGGAGGAAAATATTTCTGCAGGAAAATACTAATCAAGCACTCAGGGCTATCAATAGATCCAGGAGGTAAATTACTAAACCAAGTTTTAGATTCTCCTTTTAGTGAAAAAGGGAAAATTTTAGCAACAAAGTAAGTACGCATCTTAATATCATCAGAAAACAAGCCACTCATGGTAGAGAGTTCATTCATATGTGCTACCGCACTTTCACTCTCAGTCCCACAAAAAGGTTCTTTCTCGACAATAGCTATGTAAGATAGATCAAGAGAGAAATCATAATCTTCATCTATAATGTTTATGGGAGAAGTAGCAAACTTAGCAGCATGAGATAATTTGGGTCTAATAGTACGCCTCTCAAGGAGACTCTTAGCAGCACTCCTATCATGGGTGTTCTTACATTCTTTAATAAACTGATCGGTCATCTAAACATAATCTTCTTCAATATCATAACTCTCATTAGACTCAGGTGAGCTAACATGTGTGGTAGTGTCTTCATTAGGAGTTTCAGTATTCCCAGCTATAGTTCTAGCAATCGTAGCATCTAGGAAAGGACCTAATGAACCACTCTTATCAAGAACAGTAGAAGCAGCATCATAAGCATCAGAAGTTTCAGATTCAGCAGTAGTAGCAGTGTGTGTAGCATGTGTATGTGGTGGTGTAACGAGCTTACTTATAACAGATGGTGAATCAAGAGTAGTAGAGCTGTTCAAAACCATACCTCTTCTTGTAGTGGATGGTAAAATAGGAACCTTGCCATCACGAGACTTATCCATGATGGATGGATAGCAGCGAACAATAGAGAATCCAAGTGAACTTGATAAATAAAGCTATGCTCCCTGGCAACGGCGCCAGAAAATAGTCTTGATGACCCACAAGTATAGGGGGTGTATCGCAGTATTTTCGAGGGAAGTGAAACCCAATTTATTGATTCGACACAAGGGGATCCAAAGAATATTTATCAACCTTAACAACTGAGTTGTCAATTCAGCTACACCTGGAAACAATCTTGCTCACAACAGTTTATCAGTAGCAATAGTTTTGTAGTAGGAATAGTAAAGTAACAGCAGTAGCAGAGCAAAGACAGTAATAACAAAAGCAGTAAACAATGGGATTCGAGTGCGGTAGGCATAGGGATGGATGGACGGGCGTTGCATGGACAAGAAAATTCACATAGCAATCAGAACATAGGGCAATTGCAAATAAATAAGATAAAGCACCCAAGTACTAGACAATCCTAGGCATGTGTTCCATATATAGTCATACGTGCTCGCAATGAGAACTTGCACAACATCTTTTGTCCTGCCAGCCCGTTTGCAGTGGGGCCTCTAGGGAACTACTGGCAATTAAGGTGCTACTTTTAATAGAGCACTGGAGCAAAGCATTAACACTCCGTGAACACATGTGATCCTCACATCAAAGCCATTCCCTTCCGGTTATCCCGATTTCTGTCACTTCGGGGCCATAGGTTCCGGACAACAACGTGTGTATACAACTTGTAGATAAGACCAGAAACAATACTATCATAATGAATCAATAATAAGTTCAGATCTGAAATCATGCCACTCGGGCCCTAGTGACAAACATTAAGCACAACAAGTCGCAACAAAGTCATAAAGCACTAATAAAAGATACTAGGCACCATGCCCTAACAATCTGATGCCATTACATGAACGATCTCATCCAATCCCTACCATCCCCATAGCCTACAGCGGGGGATTACTCACTCATAGATGGGGGAAACATGGATGGTCGATGGAGAAGCGATGGTGATGACGATGGCGATGATCTCCTCCAATTCCCCGTCCTGACAGGTTGCCAGAACGGAGTTTCTGGTGCTATTTCGTGGAATCTGGTGGTGGCGCCGGAGCGGAACTCCTTCTGGAAAAACGTCGAACCCCCCGAAGTTTTTAGGTCAGAAGGCTCCTTATAGGTGAAGTGAGAGGCCGAGGGGGTGCCTGGGGGGCCCACACCACCCCCTGGCGCGGCCTGACCTGGCCCGCGCCACCAGGTGGTGTGGCCACCCCAGGTCTCTACTCTGTCTCATATTCTGGCTCCTGGAGTCTTCGGGTGAAGTAGGATTTTTGGCCTATTTTCCGGGATTTTTCCTGATAGTTGATTTTCTGCACAAAAAGTAGACACCAAGGCAATTCTGCTGAAAACAGCGTCAGTCCGCATTAGTTGCATCCAAATCACACAAGTTTATAGGAGAAACAATAGCAAAAGTGTTCAGGAAAGTAGATACGTTTTGGACGTATCAAGATCCCTTTACAAGTTCTTCTCGTCCACAAGATGGGGTGGAGGTGCTGGGCATATCATACTTGTCCAATTGAGTTTGGAGTTGATCACAAGACTCATTTAGAGTAAAATGATCACTCTCCAATGCCTTTTGAGCAATGTCAAGTTTCTCAAACTTCTCTGAGAGTCTAGCATGAGCATCCCAAAATTCAATCTTTTCCTTCTTTAGTTTCTTTACCTTAGCAAGAGCATTGTCACGTTCTTTAATGAGCTGGGTAACAACCTCTTCATGGGACTCCTCAATTGACTCAAGTTTATCCTCCAAGAATACTCGAGCTTCCTCTTCTTCCTCTAAGGCATTTTTCAAGGAGGCAATTTCCAAGGCTCTTCTCTTTCAATTCTACCCTTTTCTTCATGAAGTTCTTCGGAATTGGCAAGTTGACTCATAAGAGCATCAAAATGAAGTTTGTGCTCACCTTGCAGGTTAGTGATAAAATTGTCCAAAGCAATAACTTCTTATTTTATCTTAAGACTAGTATGATCATCCATATCTATATTTATATTAGTCTTAGGAAATGAAGAAATAGAAGATGATACCTCGGACCCTCTTGCCATGAGGCAAGTGACGTTGTTGTTGATGACATTTTTGTTTGGAGAGTCGAAGAGTGATGACGGGGTATATGTGGTGGCTATAGCAGCCACCTCTCGAGAACTATCTTCATCCTCTTCACTTGCATAGGAATATTCTTCTTGTGCCACCAAGACAATCTTGGGTTGCTTCTTGTAATGACCATTCTTTTTGATAAATGGCTTGTTTCGAGGTGCCTTGGACTTTTCTTTAAGGATGAGCCTGCCACCATTGTCTTCATTACTTTGATATAGACATTCAGCCACAAAGTGCAACCTATCTCCACAATTGTAGCATGTTGTTAGTTTTGGTACATTCTCTCTTCTTCCACTTGACCCATTCTTGCACTCGAGTTCAGACTTGGCCTTGGCTGGATCCTTCCAAAAATTCCTTGCATAGAAAGCCATGTACTCTCCATGAGCATGCTTGACCTCCTCGGGACAGCCCATGGAGACAACCTCGTATCCTCTTTCATTCTCATCTTGTTCAACAACATTTTCCTTTAGAGCAACATTGACTCCTTTTGCATTCCAATAGCCCCCTATACTTGGATTAAACGTATCGAATGGAAAGAAGTAAAAGTTTGCAGAAAGTAAACACAAAGCATAAAAAGTTTATAGATTGTATGTAAGGAAAAAGGACCGGGATCCACAGTTCACTAGAGGTGGCTCTCCTTAGATAGATAACATGCTGGGTGAACAAATTACAGCGGGGCAATTGACAAACACCGAGAAAGCAATACATGCATATACTAATCATCTTGACTCCTCTGAGACTTGATTGGGCAATACAACATAATACATAGACCGCCATCCAACTGCATCTATGACTAATAATCCACCTTCAGGTTATCATCCGAACCCCCTCCAGTATTAAGTTGCAAGCAACAGATTATTGCTTTACGAACTGCGTGTAAGGTAAACAATACGATTGTTCTATGAACAAAGGATTGTTTTTTTCTCCCTAGTAGCAACAACACATCTAGTACCTTAGAGATTTCTGTCACTTCCCCAGATTACCAGAGGCATGAACCCACTATCGAGCATAAATACTAACTCTTGGAGTTGCTAGCATCTACTTGGCCAAGATAGCTAATAACAATGGAAAGCATGCAAGATGTCAAATAACAAAGACATGATAGAATCAATAATCAATCAGAAATAGCATCTCAATATCCATTGGATCCCCGCAAACACAACATGTATGAATTACAAATAGATGATCTTGATCATGAACGAAGCTCACAAGATCTAAACATGAAAGCACAAAGGAGGAGAAACCAGCCATCTAGCTACTACATGGATCCGTAGTCCAAGGATGAACTACTCACACATCACACCGGAGGCTTGCATGGTGATGAAAAAAGCCTCCAGGGTGAATTCCCCTCTCCGGCAAGGTGCCGGGAAGAGCTTCAGATCCCCCCCGATCTAGGAACAGAGACGACGGCGGCTACATACTCTTTCGTGGATTTTTGATCGGGTACTTAGGGTTTTCGTCCCGAGGGCAACTTATAGGTGGAAGGAGAGGCCGAGGGGGTGCTGGGGTCGGCCAGACCACCCCCTGGCGTGTGCCAGGCCTGGCCGCGCGGCCAAGTGGTGTGGCCGGTCCCCAGCCCTTCTCCGTCTCGTATTCTGGCACTTGATCCTTTCCGGAAAAATAGGCACTTTGGCTTTTGTCCTGTCCAATTCCGAGAATATTCATTTTCTGACATTCCTGGAACCAAAAACAGCAGAAAACAGGCAGTTGGCACTGTGGCTCTTGTTAATAGGTTAGTCCAAGAAATCATAATAAAAGTACTCCAAAGTTGGAACAAAACACAAGAAAGTGGATAAAACCAAGCATGGAACATCAAAAATTATAGATACAATTGCAATGTATCAACATCCCCAAGCTTATCTCCGGCTCGTCCTCGAGTAGGTAAGTGATAAAAAGAAATAATTTTTGAGGTGACATGCACCATCAAAGACTTGATCACAATATTTGCAAAACTCAAAGCTGGGATCATAGTACTTCAATCATAACATGAAAGACAAAGTTCTAGCAATAAGCAAAGAAACTATGATGCAACATGAAAAGGCACAAACAAAAGATTCATGAATAACATGCTTTGCAAGACGTTTGTTTGTTTCACATAAAGAAAACATAGCATAATAGTATTCAGCTTGTCCCTCAATAGAGTAGCATATATAAATGCATAGGACACCTTCAAAGTTCATAAGAGTGACTAGATACAATAGTTTCAAACAGGCAATAACAAGTTATGCATCAATCAACTAGTCTTGGGACAATACACATAGAACTAAGAATGGCCACTATGCTCCCAAAGTAGGTGCATAAAGATAGAAGGTGGAGACTCAATATAATGGTGGAAGAAAGGCCTTTTGTAAAAGGAAGTAGTGATTCAAGTCTCATAAAGAGCTTCCAAAAATTATGGTACTTGTAGCTTTCAGCTCTCATTGCCCCTATCATAAGCATCTTGAAGTGATTAAGGTTAAAGTGAACAAACTATGGTGTACATGCTTGACGAAGCATAAGTCAGAAATCTCATGTCCCTTGTATACGAGGGCCGCTCCTCATGCTACTCAAGTTTAGTCATCGGTAAGTTCTTGTCATCGTAAGTACATGTGTATCATTGAGAACCGCCAACGGGGTACCCCTTGCCCGATGATACGGAAGAATCCCCATATCAAAATGACAAGGCAAGCAGACAATGAGCATCTCAGTATTCTTCTTATTTACCATGGGAATATGGTGCTTTTTTCTCTCTTTCCTCTTTTCATAGTATCTCTTTTTTTTCTCTATTTCTCTTTTTTTCTCAATGTCTCTCAGACTCTTTTTTTATAAGAAGAATGCTTCATAGACAACTCATTATGGTTACGCTACAGGTTTCCACCATGTCAGCATGGATTAGACCAGCGGCCCAGGCGTTTCTCTAACACACATACATAACTCCATGGACTTACAAGCTCCCCTTACATTTCACACCGACGACATCCATATACAAAAGAGCATGATATCAACTAGGTACAAGTACCAAGTGCAATGTTGAAAGCGTTCCCCTTGAAAGCATGGTTTTGCTAATTCCCGACAAATAAGTGCAAGCATATACAACATAGAAGACACAATGGTTGAAGTTTATTAAGGGCAAGTAAAGTAAAGTGTGCCATCAAGTTCGTGAGAGCTTTAATCACTAGTTTTCTCATAACAAGTGGAAGGTAAACAAAAGAATGAATATACTTGGAATTGCATAAGCTAGTAGGTAGGTATGGTGGACTCTTTGGAATAACTTGGTTTAGGGAGTTGGATGCATGAGTGGAACTCATACTTTGTTGTGGAGGCTAGCAAAAGACTGGGAGCGACCAACTAAGAGAGCAATAATGGCCATAATCATGTAGAGCGACAAAACATCATTGATCAAAGCATAAAGTGATACTACAAGTTGAAAACTAAAGGATCATAAAGGCTATGGTGACTTGTGATAGTCATAACATGGTGTGAGCATGTGCCAAGTCAACCAAAATAAAGCATCAAAGGAGAATACCACTATACTATGCTTTAATATGCTAAAACAACGCATGATTCATCCAAGGCACATTAAGCAATCTCAATTGTTTATAACAAGTCATGCTACAACAAAGAATACTAAGCATAAAGCCAAAACAATATCAAGCATGGCATGACAAAGCATAGGCCACAGTCAAAACCGAGCTCTTTTTACCACAAAAGTATGAACTTTCCTACTCTTTTCCAAACCAAACCAAACTATTTGCAAACCAAAATATGAAAGAGGGGGTCCAACCAACTTATTCAGAAAACTAAGTAAACCAAGAAAACTAAAAACGAAAACGAAAACGAAAACGAAAAAGAATACGCTCCAAGAAAAACACAAGTGTGCATAAAACAATAAAAATGAAGCGTTTGGAAGAAACCTGGAAATTTTATTGATGAAGAAGGGGGATGCCTTGGGCATCCCCAAGCTTTGACACTTGTACTTCTTGGATATTTCTTGGGGTGACACACGTGGCATCCCCAATCTTGAGATTTAGTCCATCCATCATATCATACTCATTCCTTCCATACACCTGAAATTTTTCCTTCATACAAAACTTAACACAATCTCATTAGCAATATTAGTGCACTTAAGATAAATAAGTCTCAAGGTTCAGTTCTAACACCAAATAAAATTCCATTATAACACTAGTTACTGTAGGACTTCCCTCAAAAAGCTCAATTCCCCAAAGGAACTCAAGAAGGAACTAACAAGAAGCAAATGCAGAAAATGGCAGAAATCTGTCAAAACAGACCAGAAGGTAAAGACGAATTTTTTCGAAGCCTTTATGTTGCTCAAATCAAAAAGTGTTGAACTAAAGAAAGTTAGATAACAACCTGGGGCAGAAGCGCAAACAATTATAGCTCAATCCAACATACAGAGCTCTCTCAGGAATGTTTACGGTGAAGCACAGAAATCTGTTTCGGGACAGCAACTTTCCCAATCATTACTTCACTCTCATTAGAGGTTACTCTTGGCACAAAAAGCAAATAAAAAGGATAAGGAGAGGTTATTACAGAGGTAATAACTTCTAAGACTCAATTAAAACTCTTGGGTTATCTCCTAACAAGTACTTTTCTTTAACGCCTTTAAGTTAGGCATAAGAAGGAAAGAAAGAATCAAGTGTTCTCAAATGAAGAAGCATTAAGACCAAATTTTGTTTTCATAGGAGAAGCAAAAGAAATCTTTTCTCTCTTTTTAGAGAAGTGTTCTATACCTTTCTTGAGTGGGAGTTTATATTTAATGGTTCCTTCTTTAATATCAATGATGGCACCAACAGTTCTAAGAAAAGGTCTTCCCAAAGTAATAGGACAAGAAGCATTGTATTCAACATCCAAAACATAGAAATCAATGGGGACATAGGAATCGTTAACCATAATAAGAACATCATTAAGACTCTCCATGAGTTTCTTTTTAGCATTAGCATCAAGTGGGACATTCAAATAACAATCTTCAAGAGGAGGCAAATCAAGCATATCATAAATCCTTCTAGGCATAATAGAAACACTACTATCAAGATCACATAAAGCTTTGAAATCAAAGTCACTCACTTTCATACTAATGATGGGTTCCCAACCATCTTCTTGTTTTAAAGGAATAAAAGCTTTATGTTTCATCTTTTCTTCTTTAATCTTTATGAGAGCATCAGTAATGTGTTTTGTAAAAGCCATGTTCATAGCACTAGCATTATGACTTTTAGCAAGCTTTTGTAGGAACTTAATAACTTCAGAGATGTTGCAACCATCAAGATCAAAATCAAATTTATCATCTAAAGTGGTAGAACTATTGTTATCCTCAACACTAGTGGTGGTGATAGTATAAACACTAATGTTTCTAGGAATTTCATCTTCTCTTTCCCACTTAGCATGTAATTCAGCTAATAGTCTAACATTTTCATCAATTCTTACTTGTATAGCATTAGTAGCTGCAAAGGGATTCTCATTAGTTTCAGGTTTAGCAGCCATTTTATTCAAAGTAGATTGAGCTTCAGCCAAAGATGCTATATTTCTTTCAGCATTAGAGAGTTTTTCCGCAATAGTTTTATTGAAAGCAGTTTGTTTACTAATAAACTCTTTAAGCATAACTTCAAGTTCAGAGGGATCACTCTTATTATTGTTGTAAGAATTTCCATAAGTATTACCATTGTTGGGAGGATAAGGTTTATAATTTTTGTTACCAAAATTGTTCCTATAAGCATTATTACCATAAGCATTGTTGCCAAAATTGTTATTTCTTATGAAGTTCACATCAACTTGCTCTTCTTGAGCAACCAAAGAGGCTAAAGGAACATTATTTGGATCAATATGGGCTTTCCCATTAACAAGCATAGACATAATAATATCAATCTTATCACTCAAGGAGGAGGTTTCTTCAACATAATTTACCTTCTTACCTTGTGGAGCTCTCTCGGTATGCCATTCAGAATAATTAACCATCATATTGTCCAATAGTTTTGTTGCAGCACCCAAAGTGATGGTCATAAAGGTACCTCCAGCAGCTGAATCCAATAGGTTCCTTAAGAATAGTTCAATCCTGCATAAAAAGTTTGGATGATCATCCAAGCAGTCAGTCCATGAGTGGGACAATTCTTTACCAAAGATTTCATTCTTTCCCAAGCTTGAGCAACATGCTCATTATCAAGTTGTTTAAACTTCATTATTTCACTTCTCATGGATATAATCTTAGCAGGAGGATAGTACTTTCCAATCAAAGCATCTTTGCACTTAGTCCAAGAATCAATACTATTCCTAGTTAAGGAATTCAACCACTCTTTAGCTTTTCCTCTCAAAGAGAAAGGAAATAATTTCAGTTTAATAATATCACCATCTATATCCCTATGCTTTTGCATCTCACAAAGTTCAACAAAGTTATTTAGATGGGAAGCAGCATCTTCATTACCAATACCAGAGAATTGTTCTCTCATAACAAGATTGAGCAAAGCGGGTTTTATCTCAAAGAAAGTATTTTCAGCCACAGGTGGAGCAATAGGAGTGCTCATAAAATCATTATTGTTGGTGCTAGTGAAGTCACACAACTTAGTGTTTTCAAGAGTAGTCATTTTTTGGGGTTTTCAAATAAGAAAGCAAAACAAGTAAAACTATTTTTTGTGTGTTTTTGAAGTACAAAACAAGCAAACAAAGCAAAAAGAAAACTAAGCAAAACAAAAATAACAAAGTAAAGAGATTGGTTATGAGGGACTCCCCTTGTGAAGATGCCCTTGACTCCCCGGCAACGGTGCCAGAAAAAGGCTTGATGCACTCGACGATCGACGTAGAGCTCGTTGGGAACCCCAAGAGGAAGGTATGATGAGCACAGCAGCAAGTTTCCCTCAGTTATGAAACCAAGGTTTAATCGAACCAGTAGGAGCAAGGAAACACCCCAAAGGTGTTACCAGCTGAGCTTTGGCAGGGCGCACTACCGGTGCTAGTAGCAACGTGGAGACCTGCACAACACAACCACAGAACTTTGTCCCCAACTTGCGATGAGGTTGTCAATCTCACCATGTTTTGCGGAAAACAAAGGATTAAACGTATCGAATGGAAAGAAGTAAAAGTTTGCAGAAAGTAAACACAAAGCATAAACAGTTTATAGATTGTATGTAAGGAAAAAGGACCGGGATCCATAGTTCACTAGAGGTGGCTCTCCTTAGATAGATAACATGCTGGGTAAACAAATTACAGTGAGGCAATTGACAAACACCGAGAAAGCAATACATGCATATACTAATCATCTTGACTCCTCTAAGACTTGATTGGGCAATACAACATAATACATAGACCGCCATCCAACTGCATCTATGAATAATAATCCACCTTCAGGTTATCATCCGAACCCCCTCCAGTATTAAGTTGCAAGCAACAGATTATTTCTTTACGAACTGCGTGTAAGGTAAACAATACGATTGTTCTATGAACAAAGGATTGTTGTTTTCTCCCTAGTAGCAACAACACATCTAGTACCTTAGAGATTTCTGTCACTTCCCCAGATTACCAGAGGCATGAACCCACTATCGAGCATAAATACTAACTCTTGGAGTTGCTAGCATCTACTTGGCCAAGATAGCTACTAACAATGGAAAGCATGCAAGATCTCAAATAACAAAGACATGATAGAATCAATAATCAATCTGAAATAGCATCTCAATATCCATCGGATCCCCACAAACACAACATGTATGAATTACAAATAGATGATCTTGATCATGAACGGAGCTCACAAGATCTAAACATGAAAGCACAAAGGAGGAGAAACCAGCCATCTAGCTACTACATGGATCCGTAGTCCAAGGATGAACTACTCACGCATCACACCGGAGGCTTGCATGGTGATGAAGAAAGCCTCCAGGGTGAATTCCTCTCTCCGGCAGGGTGCCGGGAAGAGCTTCAGACCCCCCCGATCTAGGGACAGAGACGACGACGGCTACAGACTCTTTCATGGATTTTTGATCGGGTACTTAGGGTTTTCGTCCCGAGGGCAACTTATAGGTTGAAGGAGAGGCCGAGGGGGTGTTGGGGTCGGCTAGACCACCCCCTGGTGCGGGCCAGGCCTGGCCGCATGGCCAGGTGGTGTGGCTGCCCCCCTGCCCTTCTCCGTCTCGTATTCTGGCACTTGATCCCTTCCGGAAAAATAGTCACTTTGGCTTTTGTCCCGTCTAATTCCGAGAATGTTCATTTTCTAACTTTCCTGGAACAAAAAATAGCAGAAAATAGGCAGCTGGCACTGTGGCTCTTGTTAATAGGTTAGTCCAAGAAATCATAATAAAAGCACTCCAAAGTTGGAACAAAACACAAGAAAGTGGATAAAACCAAGCATGGAACATCAAAAATTATAGATACATTTGCAAGGTATCAAGGGGGGGGGGGGGTGAATAGGTGCTACTTCAAATTTTAATGCTTTTTCAATTTTAGGCTTGACACAAAAGGTAAATTTTCTAGATATACTACTGACTAGAATTTCCCTATATGCAAACCTAACTACTAGTGAGTAAAGACGATTAAGATAGAGGAAAGAGGAAACCGTAGTGGAGCACGCGGAGACACATGATTTGTTTTACTCTAGTTCCTTCCTTGTTAAGGGAAGTACATCTGCGTTGGAGGGGTGGGTGGTACTAAGACCACCACGCCACAATAGGCCTCACCCTGTTCTCCGATGGATCTCGCCACCAAAGGCCCGATCCACCTTTCCACTATAGGATCCCTTCGAGGCGAGAACCGACGTTTCTACACAACTAGCAGGGCACAACTCCACAACTGAATTGGAGGCTCCCCTAATGACAACAAGCTGCCACAAGACAAATAGTTATCAATAACAAAACACAAGATCTAGATATCAACGAGAATACTAGATCGGGGATTCTCCAAGTGAATGGAGAGGATTTGAAGCGCTTGATTCGTGATGACGATGAATGGTGTCTCCTCCTTCAATTCCCCCAAAGATCAAAGCTTTCGGGTGGTTGAAGTGGGAGATCTCAGGAGAGAGCTTTTGCAACATGTCTGTTCTTTTTCGAATGAATCAAGAGATGTGATAGGAGGGGTTGATGGGGCTTTTATACTCCCTATCCAAACGGAGCCGTTGGAGCCATTTGGGGCTAGATTATCTGGCCCAAGTGAGGGCCAGATTATCCGGCTAGGGGAATACTCTGCCCTATACTCGGATTATCCGGGGAATAATCCGCCCTCGAACAGAAGCTCACGCAGGGCGGTCCTTGGGGTCTTCTCCTGGGGGCCGGATTATCCGGCCCTAGAGGAGGGCCGGATTATCCGGCTGGGGGAACAATCCGCCCTAGGCATGGATTGTCCAGGGGAAAATCCACCCCCAGACAGAAGCTCATGCCGACGCTCCTATGGGAAATTTCCCTAGGGCCGGATTATCCGGTCATAGAGGAAGCCGAATTATCCGGTCCGGGGGAAAATCCGCCCCAGTGCCGGACTGTCCGGGGGAAAATCTGCCCCCAGACAGAAGTTCACACGCGGCCAGCCCTGGCCAAGATGGTCAAGCCGGATTATCCGGCCCTTGATGGGGGCGGATAATCCAGCCCCCAAACACCCAAAACTCTTTTCTGCAACACTTAATGCACATTAGAAACTCCACGGTATTGTTATCTAACACACAAAACACAAGGAACCATGAAATGTTCTTTCACAGTGGAGCACCAGTTTGAAATATGTTGCATCACCACACCCACTTGGATGTGTGTCTATATCATTGTGGTTTGGAAAAGAACACATGCAATGTCACCCCAACATGTGTCCAACCATGTCCAAGAACCATATCAACATGCTAGGATTCAACTTCCACAGGCAGTGGAGCACTAGTATAAAAGATTTTGCATCACCACACCCAGTTTGATGAGAATATCCTTTTGCGGCCCGAAAGTTGGGGTGTACAGGCAACACGGTACCCAAGTTCCCTGAAATCAGCCGAGATGACTATAGTTGGTGTGCCAAATACTCAAAGGGTCTTTTTCGGCACGAATTCAACTTTACGTTTCAATACAAAAAATCAGGCTAACAGCCGTCAAGTTGGGCCCCCCTGTTAGTTCTCACCGTTATGTCGCTCCCGTCGCTTAGGCAGGGTGGATGTCACGTAGGCTTGCAGCATTGGCACAGTGGATAGGACAACACCCCCTGCCCACCCCTACCTAGTGTATTGACGTGACAAAACAGGGCACATGTATCGGCGTTATAATTATTTTTTGTTTACTCAAAAGTTGGAACGGCCACCGCCACGCGTCTCTCCTTGGACTTCCATCCCAATCGTTAACCACTACCTTAAAAGCGCATTGAGGGTTCCACCGTTCCCCTGCCTCGCAGAAACCACTCTTCTTCTTCCTGTCATCTTTCTTCTTCCCGTCTTCTCCTTGCCGCCATGGAAGATCTACGCACTCTAGAGACAAGCTTCACTACCCATGACAATAAGAAGATAGACGTTGTCTACACCAACGAGGAGGAGACAGTGGTGCGTGTCCTGAGGATGTACGAGGGTTGGCTTGGGATAGACAAGGACAAGTTTGTGGGATTGGACCTCGAGTACACTCCGGAGCACCCATATGACGGGAATGAAGTTGCCGTCGTTCAACTGGCCATGCGGAAACACGTCCTCGTCTACCACCTCTCCCGGTTTGTAGATCTGCTCTCTGTAACTAACCGCTTTTAGGGTTTTCTCCTCTTGTTCTTTATCCACTTGCTCATCTTGCAACTACTGGATTTTATTTAGGACCAAATAAATTAAGGTTTGCCTATGTCTCAATCGACTGAGATTTTCTTTAGTCTCAATCACCTAAGAAAAGTGCAACCGTAGTTAAAAGAAATGTGCAACTCGTTCAGTCTACTGAGAAATAGCAAAACCGAATAAATTATGACAATACAATGTTGAGAGTCTTGATCTTGCATTTACTAAACTTTTCAAAATTATATTGAGATGATGATCTTGCATTGACAAAATATTTGTAGTTACAAATTTTGGTGATGATAAACTACATACTTTCAGGACTGACAGGAAATGTCCGGTGCTGCGTCAGTTCCTTGTAGAAAAGGGAATTGTTTTCTGCACTGTCGATAAAAGAACTGATTTTTCGAAATTTTATCAAGAGGAAATTTTAATTCATGCGCACAAGTGGACCGTATTCAGAGTCTTGTCAATATCCTAGGGGGCTCGAGGAAGGATGGAATGGCATCACTCGCAACTAGAATCCTCGATGAGTCGTACGACAAAATGAAGGAAGATTTCCCTACGGATAGGCACGATTTTTGGGATGAGTGGCCGTTGTCTGATATAAACCTGAAGTATGTAGCCATAGATGCTTACGTGACCTACCAGCTGTACAAGAAGATCAATTTTTTCTACGTTACCTCATGTTTTGCCCTATTTGCAAGAGGGAAGATGAGCTTAGAGGAGCCCTTTGTAGAAAATGCAGAATAACTGAGTTTGAAGCTAAATATGCAAAGAAATTGGCTGCATCTGAAGCAGCTGACAGAGAGGCTGCAGAAGCAGCTAAAAGAGAGCTTGCAGCTGAAGAAGCAGCTGACAGAGAGGCTACAGCTGAAGCGGCAAACAGAGAGGCAACATCTTCTAGCGACAACAATCAGGCATGTGATGCACCGCTAATTGTGTTGCAGGATGCTGAAGATAGGGAAGCCAAGTCAGATGCCAGGTGGGACAAAGCAGTTCGTGAGCTGTGGAGTACCTGGAATGGTCGCAGCTCGTCGCCTAGGAACAATGGCAAGCGCCTCAAGTGGTCTGATGAGGAGTGAATTAAATTTTACTTGTCAGTGTTATGTTTCTGTTTTGTGGAACACAATTAGCTTGCCAAGATGTCTAGCGCCTCAAGTGATACTAGTAAAATAAATTTAACCCTCGTTGTGTTATGTTTATGTATGTGTCTTGTAGCTTGTCAAGATGGTAGATTATTAACTGGCAGTTTGAAAGAGTGCCCTTTTTCTCTCTCGCTAAACAGATATGTTTCATTTTTCCCAAATTGGTAGCAAATCTAGAGAAGATTCTCACTTTGATATTTCGTTCCCTTTTGGACCTCCTTTTGCCTCCGATCAGGTAGCAAATCTAGAGCAGAAAATCACACCAGGCAGAATACATTCATTCAGAAAACAAAACAAATGTAGATATAGCTATGCGCAGCTAAATAGGATATAACGATAGAAAGTAGGTTACTTAACGAGGTTCGATGCATTCAGCCAGAAATAGGATATAGCTAGAAAGAAGCTGCTTAGCAGCAGCAGCAGCCACCGCAGCTGCATGCACATCCTACAAGCACTCGCGCCTCTGCTTCCTCCCTCTGGCGCTTCTTCCACTTCTTGCTGCCTAGTTTCTTGGACTTGGGGGCCTTGGGCCTGATTGGAGGCATGCGACCCTCTTTGATGGCCACCCGTTGGAGGTTTCGGAGGTGAACGCAGAGAGCTCGGTGTTCAGCAATGTAGGCATTGATGTTCACGGTCTCGCGCTTGCCGCTTTTGTGGATGCCAGAGCCTGTGGCCTCTACATGCTTTAGTAAGGTGTTCAAGTCGGTGCCGCCGACGACGTGACTCGTCAAGCAGTAGGCGATCCCCTTGCGGAAGGGGCAGCTGTAGTAGGGGCCCATGAGGTAGTCGTCGTACTGGTCGGCCCGTAGCCTCCTCAGCACCTGACGATCCTTGGTGTGAATGGACTCGTCATCGCTGCAGACCTCGCTGCCGGAAACCTATTGGAAGAAAAGGAAAATGGGGGAGTAGATGATGTAAGAAGATCGAGCAATTGAAATGCGAACAAGCGAATCATAATAAACCAAGATCTAGCATCCAACAATGGGAACGGTGTTGGATAATTAGGCACAATTTCCATGATTAATTCCAGAATATTAAACATGACAATACCAGCTAAATTTTAAATAGATTAGCCGATTATTCTAACAAACGGTAGAAGAACCAGGGGAGGGGAGCAAACCCTAGTTACCTCCGACCATGGGTCGTCGATGCCGGTGTCGCAGGGGTTCAGCGGAGCGATGTACTTATCTGGATCGTAGGTGCCCAAGAAGTGCGTGATCCGCTTGTGACCGGCGGGGGGCTCTGCTTCGGCGGCTCTGTCGGTAGCGGGGACGGGGGCCTGGACGGGAACGGGGGCTGCCATCAATGCCTCGACTAGGGCCTGGACAGGGATGCCGGCTGCATTCAACGCGTAGAGGGGGACCGGCGAGGAGACGGGGGCCTCCTCGCCGGTGGCCATGGAGGCAACGATGGCCACCCTATCCTCCTCGGCCATCACCGACGCGGACGGGGTATTCTCGGGAGTTTGCGGATGCTGGTGGGACAGTGGAGAGGGTTGCGTGGGGTCAGTGAGCGAGAGTGGGAGTAGGTGTGCGGAGGGGGCTCTATAGTTAAGGTGGATAGAAGCAAGGCACGTTTCGTTGCACCACCGTGCAACGCACCGCGCAGTCTATTACACCATGCACCGTGACACACACACGATACGTCATGTTGTTTTTCCTGGGCCATGCATGGCAGTTCTGTATTGAGCCCCATACAAAGGGCGCACAAACAATTTCTATGTACGAAGTTTGACACGGCCCTAAAATTGGCGATCGTTAAAAGTGGAAATGTAGAGGGGAAGGTAGGTGGCTGTATGGCGAGATTTGTGGGGTTGTGCTAGATCGGGTAGAGGGATGTGTTGATGAAGGCGGAGACGTTAGGTCTCGTCGAACTTAGCTCTTCGATCTCTGGCTAGCACGTGCAAGCTTCCTATGGTCGGGCCTAGTTGGAAGTGAGATTGAGAGCCGCTGCGTAAAAAATGGGATATGTCTTATTAAAATCAAGTGGCCGTAAATTGCAGTTGTCCATTGACGACCGTGCACACGATGACGCATGCGTTGTGGCGTAGTAGTAGCAGTAGTAGGCTTTTCAGACTTGATTAAACATGACATGACCGCTCGACGACTTTTTCCATGGACGCCTTCGTGTTCCTTCTTGTAGAAGTCTCGCTGAGGGAGACTCTGTCCGTGGTGTCTCACACTAGGGACACGTTGTACTGTGAAGGGCACGACGTGTGCAACGATCATCATTGGATCGCACATAATCAACGGTTGGTGTGCACGATCCGCGTGACAACTGTGATAACCAATCAGGGAGTAGCAGACAGGGTGAGCATAGGTTTGTGCTTCTACAAAAGACAGAGAGGGGGGAGGGGCAAAACTGAGTAGTACCACATAAAACCAAGGACGATACTAGTATAAAAATGGAAAGTGAGTGTCTTGAACAATTAAATACATCATGGCATACATCAAATTATACCAAGATAGATCCACTAGAGTTCATTGCATGTGTGTTCTTCTCACAAACCATATCATGAAACACACCCAGTGTCATTGTATGTGTGTTCTTCTCATAGAACACACATGGATCCACCGGTGTCATTGCATGTCTGCTCTTTTCATGAACCACAGTTAGAGTGATTGCATGTCTGATCTTCTCATGAACCACAATTAGAGTCATTGCATGTGTGTTCTTCTCACAAACCATATCATGAACCACACCGAGTGTCATTGCATGTGTGTTCTTCTCATTAACCATAGTTAGAGTCATTGCATGTCTGTTCTTTTCACAAACCACATATCACCAGTGTCATTGCATGTGTGTTCTTCCCACAGACCACACATGGATCCACCAGTGTCATTGCATGTGTGTTCTTCCCATGAACCACACATGGATCCACCAGTGTCATTGCATGTGTGTTCTTTTCACAGACCACATATGGATCCACCAGTGTCATTGCATGCGTGTTATTCTCACAAACCACGTAAGGATCCACCGGTGCCATTGCATGTGTGTTCCTCTCATAGACCACACATGGATCCACCAGTGTCATCGCATGTCTGCCTTCTCATGAACCACAGCTAGAGTCCTTGCATGTGTTCTTGTCACAAACCATATTACCACACCCAGTGTCATTGCATGTGTGTTCTTCTCATTAACCACACATGGATCCACAAGTGTCATTGCATGTCTGCTCTTTTCACTAACCACAGTTAGAGTCATTGCATGTATGTTCTTTTCACAAACCACATATCACCAGTGTCATTGCATGTGTGTTCTTCTCACAAACCATATCATGAACCACACCTAGTGTCACTGCATGTGTGTTCTTCCCATGAACCACACATGGATCCACTAGTGTTATTGCATGTCTGCTCTTTTCATGAACCACAGTTAGAGTCATTGCATGTCTATTCTTTTTACAAACAACATATCACCAATGTCATTGCATGTGTGTTCTTCCCATAGACCACACATGGATCCACAAGTGTCATTGCATGTGTGTTCTTCCCACAGACCACACATGGATCCACTAGTGTCATTGCATGTGTGTTCTTATCACAAGCCACATATGGATCCACCAGTGTCATTGCATGTGTGTTATTCTCACAAACCACGTAAGGATCCACCGGTGTCATTGCATGTGTGTTCCTCTCATAGACCACACATGGATCCACCGGTGTCATTCATTGTCTGGTCTTTTCATGAACCACGGTTAGAGTCATTGCATGTCTGTTCTTCTCATGAACCACAGCTAGAGTCATTGCATGTGTGTTCTTATCAGAAACCATATCATGAACCACACCCAGTGTCATTGCATGTGTGTTCGTCTCATTAACCACACATGGATCCACCAATGTCATTGCATGTCTGGTCTTCTCATTAACCACGGTTAGAGTCATTGCATGCCTATTCTTCTCACAAACCACATATCACCAGTGTCATTGCATGTGTGTTCTTCTCACAGACCACACATGGATCCACCAATGTCATTGCATGTGTGTTCTTCCCATGAACCACACATGGATCCACCGGTGTCATTGCATGTCTATTCTTTTCATTAACCACAGTTAGAGTCATTGCATGTCTATTCTTTTCACAAACCACATATCACCAGTGTTAGTGCATGTATGTTCTTCGCACAAACCACACATGGATCCACCAGTGTCATTGCATGTGTGTTCTTTTCACATGCCACATATGGATCCACCAGTGTCATTGCATGTGTGTTATTCTCACAAACCACGTAAGGATCCACCAGTGTCATTGCATGTGTGTTCCTCTCATAGACCACACATGGATCCACCGGTGTCATTGCATGTATGCTCTTTTCATGAACCACAGTTAGAGTCATCACATTTCTGCTCTTCTCATGAACCACAGCTAGAGTCATTGCATGTGTGTTCTTCTCACAAACCATATCATGAACCACACCAAGTGTCATTGCATGTGTGTTCTTCTCATTAACCACACGTGGATCCACCAGTGTCATTGCATGTCTGCTCTTTTCATTAACCACAGTTAGAGTCATTGCATGTCTATTCTTCTCACAAACCACATATCACCAGTGTCATTGCATGTGTGTTCTTCTCACAAACGATATCATGAACCACACCTAGTGTCATTGCATGTGTGTTCTTCTTGTTAGCCACACATGGATCCACCAGTGTCATTGCATGTCTGCTCTTTTCATTAATCACAGTTAGAGTCATTGCATGTCTGTTCTTTTCACAAACCACATATCACCAGTGTCATTGCATGTCTGTTCTTTTCACAAACCACATATCACAAGTGTCATTGCATGTGTGTTCTTCCCACAGACCACACATGGATCCACCAGTGTCATTGCATGTGTGTTCTTTTCACAGGCCACATATGGATCCACCAGTGTCATTGCATGTGTGTTATTCTCACAACCCACGTAAGGATCCAGTTAGAGTCATTGCATGTGTGTTCCTCTCATAGACCACACACGGATCCACCGGTGTCATCTCATGTCTGCTCTTTTCATGAACCATAGTTAGAGTCATCACATGTCTGCTCTTCTCATGAAGCATAACTAGAGTCATTGCATGTGTGTTCTTCTCACAATCCATATCATGAACCACACCTAGTGTCATTGCATGTGTGTTCCTCTCATAGACCACACATGGATCCACCCGTGTCATTGCATGTCTGCTCTTTTCATTAACCAGAGTTAGAGTCATCGCATGTCTGTTGTTTTCACAAACCACAGCTAGAATCATTGCATGTGTGTTCTTCTCACAAACCATATCATGAACCACACCCAGTGGCATTGCATGTGTGTTCTTCTCATTAACCACACATGGATCCACCAGTGTCATTACATCTCTGATATTTTCATTAACCAAAGTTAGAGTCATTGCATGTCTGTTCTTTTCACAAACCACATATCACCAGTGTCATTGCATGTGTGTTCTTCTCAGAAACCATATCATGAACCACACGCAGTGTCATTGGATGTGTGTTCTTCCCATGAACCACACATGGATCCACCAGTGTCATTGCATGTCTGCTCTTTGCATGAACCACAGTTAGAGTCATTGCATGTCTGTTCTTTTCACAAACCACATATCACTAGTGTCATTACATGTGTGTTCTTCCCACAGACCACACATGGATCCACAAGTGTCATTGCATGTGTGTTCTTCCCACAGACCACACATGGATCCACCAGTGTCAATGCATGTGTGTTCTTTTCACATGCCACATATGGATCCACCAGTGTCATTGCATGTGTGTTATTCTTACAAACCACATAAGGATCCACCGGTTTCATTGCATGTGTGTTCCTCTCATAGACCACACATGGATCCACCGGTGTCATTGCATGTCTGCTCTTTTCATGAACCATAGTTAGACTCATTGCATGTGTTCTCTTCTCTTGAACCACAACTAGAGTCATTGCATGTGTGTTCTTCTCACAAACCATATCATGAACCACACCCAGTGTCATTGCATTTGTGTTCTTCTCACTAACCACACATGGATCCACTAGTGTCATTGCATGTATGCTCTTTTCATTAACCACAGTTAGAGTCATTGCATGTCTTTTCTTTTCACAATCCACATATCACCAGTGTCATTGCATGTGTGTTCTTCCCACATACCACACATGGATCCACTAGTGTCATTGCATGTGCGTTCTTCCCATGAACCACACATGGATCCACTAGTGTCATTGCATGTCTGTTCTTTTCATGAACCACAGTTAGAGTCATTGCATCTCTGTTCTTTTCACAAACCACATATCACCAGTGTCATTGCATGTGTGTTCTTCCCACAAACCACACATGGATCCACCAGTGTCATTGCATGTGCATTCTTTTCACAGGCCACATATGGATCCACCAGTGTCATTGCATGTGTGTTATTCTCACAAACCACGTAAGGATCCTCTGGTGTCATTGCATGTGTGTTCTTTTCACAGGCCACATATGGATCCACCAGTGTCATTTCATGTGTGTTATTCTCATAACCCATGTAAGGATCTAGTTAGAGTCATTGCATGTGTGTTCCTCTGATAGACCACACAGGGATCCACCGGTGTCATCGCTTGTCTGCTCTTTTCATGAACCATAGTTAGAGTCATCGCATGTCTGCTCTTCTCATGAAGCACAGCTAGAGTCATTGCATGTGTGTTCTTCTCACAAACCATATCATGAACCACACCCAGTGTCATTGCATGTGTGTTCCTCTCAGAGACCACACATGGATCCACCAGTGTCATTGCATGTCTGCTCTTTTCATTAACCATAGTTAGAGTCATCGCATGTCTGTTCTTTTCACAAACCACAGCTAGAGTCATTGCATGTGTGTTCTTCTCACAAACCATATCATGAACGACACCCAGTGTCATTGCATGTGTGTTCTTCTCATTAACCACACATGGATCCACCATTGCATGTCTGATCTTTTCATTAACCAAAGTTAGAGTCATTGCATGTCTGTTATTTTCACAAATCACATATCACCAGTGTCATTTCATGTGTGTTCTTCTCACAAACCATATGATGAACCTCACGCAGTGTCATTGCATGTGTGTTCTTCCCATGAACCACACATGGATCCACTAGTGTCATTGCATGTCTGCTCTTTTTATGAACCACAGTTAGAGTCATTGCATGTCTATTATTTTCACAAACCACATATCACTAGTGTCATTGCATGTGTGTTCTTCCCACAGACCACACATGGATCCACCAGTGTTATTGCATGTGTGTTCTTCCCACAGACCACACATGGATCCACCAGTGTCATTGCATGTGTGTTCTTTTCACAGGCCACATATGGATCCACCAGTGTCATTGCATGTGCGTTATTCTCACAAACCACATAAGGATCCACCGGTGTCATTGCATGTGTGTTTGATACATTGCAAATGTATCTATAATTTTGATGCTCCATGCTTGGTTTTATCCACTTTCTTGTGTTTTGTCCACACTTTGGAGTACTTGTCATATGATTTCTTGGACTAACCTATTAACAAGAGCCACAATGCCAGCTGCCTGTTTTCTGCTGTTTTAGGTTCCAGGAAAGTTAGAAAATAATATTCTCGGATTTGGACGGGACAAAAGCCAAAGTGCCTATTTTTCCAGAAGACTCCAGGAGCCAGAATACGAGACGGGGAAGAGCCAGGGGTGGCCACACCACCTGGTGGCGCGGGCCAGGCCAGGCCGCGCCAGGGGGTGGTGTGGGCCCCCCAAGCACCCCCTCGGCCTCTCTCTTCGCCTATAAGGAGCCTTCTAACCTAAAAACTTCGGGGGGTTCGACGTTTTTCCAGAAGGAGTTTCGCTCCGCCGCCACCACCAGATTCCACGAAACAGTACCAGAAACTCCGTTATGGCACCCTGCCGGGATAGGGAATTGGAGGAGATCATCGCCATCATCATCACCATCGCTTCTCCACCGACCATCCATGTTTCCCCCATCTATGAGTGAGTAATCCCCCGCTGTAGGCTATGGGGATGGTAGGGATTGGATGAGATCGTTCATGTAATGGCATCAGATTGTTAGGGCATGGTGCCTAGTATCTTTTATTAGTGCTTTACGACTTTGTTGCGACTTGTTGTGCTTAATGCTTGTCACTAGGGCCCGAGTGCCATGATTTCATATCTGAACATGTTATTGATTCATTATGATAGTATTGTTTTTGGTCTTATCTATAAGTTGTATACACATGTTGTTGTCCGGAACCTATGGCACCGAAGTGACAGAAATCAGGATAACCGGAAGGGAAAGGCTTTGATGTGAGGATCACAGGTGTTCACGAAGTGTTAATGCTTTGCTCCGGTGCTCTATTAAAAGGAGCACCTTAATTGCTAGTAGTTCCCTAGAGGCCCCGCTGCAAACGGGCTGGCAGGACAGAAGATGTTGTGAAAGTTCTCATTGCAAGCACGTATGACTATATATGGAACACATGCCTAGGATTGTCTAGTACTTGGGTGCTTTATCTTATTTATCTGCAATTGCCCTATGTTCTGATTGCTATGTGAATTGTCTTGTCCATGCAACGCCCGTCCATCCATCCCTATGCCTACCGCACTCGAATCCCACTGTTTACTGCTTTTGTTACTACTGTCTTTGTTTTGCTACTGCTGTTACTTTACTATTCCTACTACAAAACTGTTGCTACTGATAAACTGCTGTGAGCAAGATTGTTTCTAGGTGCAGCTGAATTGACAACTCAGTTGTTAAGGCTTATAAATATTCTTTGGCTCCCCTTGTGTCGAATCAATAAATTGGGTTTCACTTCCCTCGAAAATACTGCGATACACCCCCTATACTTGTGGGTCATCAAGACTATTTTCTGGCGCCGTTGCCGGGGAGCATAGCTTTATTTACCAAGTCCACTCGGAATCACTATTGTTCAAGATAAGTTTATCTTTCTCCTTGTTTGCTTGTTTTTTTATCAAAAAAATACAAAAAAAATTAGTTCCTACTCTAGTTGTTATTTTCGTTGGTGTGTTATTGTCTTGCTTTATCATGCTTGTTGGCAATGGTTGGTTTCTTTGAAACTGAAGCTTATTGGCAAGGTGGGTTCACGGAAGATCAAAAATATTATTATAAGGAACAACGCTTGTCACAAAAATGGAAACACTTATGGGAACAAATTGATAGATTGTATACCATTGCTAGGAACGTGTGCTCTACTTATAATGTTACTTATTGCTGTGATGAGTATTGTTGCAGAAAGAGGTATAAACACCTCCCTTTTCAATGTGAGTATAGTGATAATGATACCATATCTTCCTATGCTAAAGGAATTTATGACTTTTATGATACGGAACAAATTGAAGAATTTATTGCTTGGAAGGGTGCTTTTGAACTTGCTAGTTTGCTTGAAAATATTGATGATTCACCTTACAAATATGAGGTGTATGGTATACTTAAATTTTGCTTTGATAATTACAAGGATGAAAATGGTTATATTCTTGAATATTTTAATAGATGCTTTCCACAAATGGAAGAGACTAATGCCTTGCAGGATCCTATGGAAGAAGAAATTGATGAACCTGAAATCTCATTAGATGAAAAGAGGAGGAGAGTGATGAACAAAAGGAGGAAGAATGGATTAGCTACCCATGCCTACCTTCTAATGAGAGCAACTCTTTATCCCTTACATTATTTGATTGTCCCCCTTGCTTACTAAAGGAGAATGAATGTTATGTTCCTGAGGTTTCCCTTGAAAATGTTTATAATAAGCTCTAGTGCTTGTAGATCATGAAGAGCATGCTTTATGTGATAGTTATATTGTTGAGTTTCTTCATGAGGCTACTGCAAATTATTATGAGAGAGGAAAATATGGTTGTGGAAGTTTTCATGGTATTGAAACACCTCTCTATGTGCTGAAAGTTTTGAAGTTACTCTTGTTTTATCTTCCTACGCCTGTCACTTTGTTATTTGCTTACACGATTCCTATGCATAGGAAGTGGGTTAGACTTAAATGTGTTTTGAATTTGCTCCTTGATGCTCTCTTTTACTTCAACTCTTATTCCTTATGAGAGCATCCTCTCAAACTTTTATGCTTGAAGATGATAATATGTCTATTATTCTTGGGAGCCCTTTTCTTAAATACTGCAGGAGCTGTTATTAATTATAATCAAGGGAAAGTGACCTTCAATGTTAATGACAAGGAACACATTGTCTATTTCCTCAATAAGATTGAAAGGATTTATGGTTTGAATTCGATTGAACATGTTGAGGGTATTCAAGTTGGAGAAATATATTGTCCCATACCAAGAGATTTTTTTTGAAACTATTATGATTGGGACCATTGCTATCAAGGTTGAGGTAACATAATCATTAGTGGAATACAAAGTTTGTATCATATGAAATTGTTTTGGTAGCAAGACCTGATCAACCTTGTTAACAAAAGGATTTCATTGAACAAAACAATGTTTTCACTATGATTATTTCTGTTTACTTCTATTCTATCCATTCTAGTTTTTGCTTATGCCTAACTTAAAGGTATTAAAGAAAAGTACTTATTGGAAGATAACCCAAAAGTTTTATATGAGTCTTGGAAGTTATTACCTCAGTAATAACCGCTCCTTATCCTTTTTATTTTGCTTTTTGTGCCAAGAGTAACCTCTAATGAGAGTGAAGTAATGATTGGGAAAGTTGCTGCCCCGAAACAGATTTCTGTGCTTCACCGTAAAAAATCGTGAGAGAACTCTGTATGTCGGATTGAGCTGTAATGTTTTGTGCTTCTGCTCCAGGTTGTTATCTAACTTTCGTTAGTTCAACACTTTTTGATTTGAGCAACAGAAGGTCTTCGAAAAAATTTGTCTTTACCTACTGGCCTGTTTTGACAGATTTCTGCTATTTTCTGCATTTGCTTCTTGTTAGTTCCTTCTTGAGTTCTTTTGGGGAATTGAGCTTTTTGAGGGAAGTGCTATAGTAGCTAGTGTTCTAATGGAAGTTTATTGGTGTTAGAACTGAACCTTAAGACTTATTTATCTTAAGTGCACTAATGTTGCTAATAAAGATTGTGTGAAGTTTTGTATGAAGGAAAAATTTCAGGTATACGAAAGGAATGGGTAGTGAGATGAAGGATGGACTAAAGCTCAAGCTTGGGGATGCCACGCGTGTCACCCCAAGAAATATCCAAGAAGTACAAGCGTCAAAGCTTGGGGATGCCCAAGGCATCCCCTTCTTCATCAATAAAAATCTCAGGTTTATTTCAAACACTTCATTTTTATTGTTTCATGCATAGTTGTGTTGTTCTTGGAGCATCTTAATTTTTCGTTTTTCGTTTTGGTTTTAGTTTGCGTGGTTTTCTTAGTTTGCTGAATAAATTGGTTGGATCCCCCCTCTTTCATACATTGGTGTTCAAATGGTTTGGTTTGGTTTGGAAAAGAGTAGGAAAGCTCATGCTTAAGTGGTAAAGAGAGCTTGTTTTTGACTGTGGCCTATGCTTTGTCATGCCATGCTTGATATTGTTTTGGCTTTATGCTTCGTATTCTTTGCTGTAGCATGACTTGTTATAAACAATTGAGATTGCTTAATGTGCCTTGGATGAATCATGCGCTGTTTTAGCATATTAAAGCATAGTATAGTGGTATTCTCCTTTGATTCTTTATTTGGGTTGACTTGGCACATGCTCACACCATGTTATGACTATCCCAAGTCACCATAAGCCTTTATGATCCTTTAGTTTTCAACTTGTAGTATCACTTGATGCTTTGATCAATGATGTTTTGTCGCTCTGCATGATTATGGCCATTATTGCTCTCTCGTTTGTCGCTCCCTTACTATTGCTAGCCTTCAATTTCACTGAGTATGTTTTACTCAAGTTCCCAACTCCCTAAACCAAATATTTCCAAAGTGTCCACCATACCTACCCATTAGCATCATTTGCTACTTCCATGCATATTCAATATGCCTTGTTTTCTTCCGAATGTTTGCTTGTTATGAGAAAGTTAGTTAGTAAAGCTCTCACAAACTTGATGGCACACTTTATTTTCTTGCACTTAATAAACCTGAACCATTGCATCCTTCTTTGTTGCGTATATGCTTGCGCTTTATAAGTTGAAGTTAGCAGAACCATGTATCATGGGGAATGCTTTCAACATTGCACTGGTACTTTGTACGTCGTTGATATCATGTTCTTTTGCTTATGGATCCCGGCGGTGTGAAATAAAAGTGGAACTTGTAAGATCATGGAGTTTGTATGTATGTTAGAGAAACGCCTGGGCCGCTAGCCTAAGCCATGCCTAATCATGGTGGAAACTCGCAGCATAACCATGATGAGCATTCTATGAAGCATCCTCAATAAAAATCTATGCACATAGTAAATAAAAAGATTGCTGAGATGCTCATTGTCTGCTTGCCTTGTCATTTTGATTATGGGATAGGTCCTGTATCATGTGCAAGGGGTACCCCGTTGGCGGTTCTCTATGATACGTATATACTTACAATGACAAGAGCTTACTTGTGACTGAAGTTGAGTAGCATGAGGATCGGTCTTCGTAAGTAAGGGGCATGAGACTTCGATTTATAACTTGTCAAGCATATCCTCTTAGTTGTGTCACTTTCACCTTAACCACATTAAAGATGCTTATGATAGGGGCAATGAGAGCTCAAAGCTAACGAGTACCATACTTTCAGCATTTGGAAGCCTTTCAAACTTTGCAAAACCTTTTCTTTTACTTGTTGAGTCTCCACTTATTCTCTGAGCACTTTCTTGAGAGCATAGTGGCCATTCTTAGTTCTATGTGCATTGTCCCAAGACTTGTTGAATAATGCATACCTTGATATTGCTTATTTTAAACTATTTGTATCTAGTCACTCTTGTGAACTTTGAAGGTGTCCTATGCATTTATGTTTGCTACTCTTTGAGGGACAAGCTGAATGCCACTATGCTATGTTTTCTTTATGTGAAACAAACAAATGTCTCGCAAAGCATTGTTATTCATGAATCTTTTGTTTGTGCCTTTTCATGTTGCATCATAGTTTCTTTGTCTTATTGCTAGAACTTTGTCTTTCATGTTATGATTGAAGCACTATGATCCCAGCTTTGAATGTTTTACAAATACTTTGATCAAGTCTTTGATGGTGCATGTCACCTCAAAAATTATTCTTTCTTTTTATCACTTACCTACTCGAGGACGAGCAGGAGTTAAGCTTAGGGATGTTGATACATTGCAAATGTATCTATAATTTTTGATGCTCCATTCTTGGTTTTATCCACTATCTTGTGTTTTGTCCACACTTTGGAGTACTTTTCATATGATTTCTTAAACTAACCTATTAACAAGAGCCACAGTGCCAGCTGCCTTTTTTCTGCTGTTTTTGGTTCCAGGAAAGTCAGAAAATGAATATTCTCGGAATTGGACGGGACAAAAGCCAAAGTGCCTATTTTTCCAGAAGACTCCAGGAGCCAGAATACGAGACGGAGAAGAGCCAGGGGGTGGCCACACCACCTGGTGGCGTGTGCCAGGCCAGGCCGCGCCAGGGGGTGGTGTGGGCCCCCAAGCACCCCCTTGGCCTCTCTCTTCGCCTATAAGGAGCCTTCTGACCTAAAAACTTCGGGGGGTTCGACGTTTTTCTGGAAGGAGTTCCGCTCTGCCACCACCACCAGATTCCACGAAACAGTACCAGAAACTCCGTTCTGGCACCCTGCCGGGATGGGGAATTGGAGGAGATCATCGCCATCATCATCACCATCGCTTTTTTTGAGGTGAAATAGTAGGGAAAATCCCCACTGCAATTTTTATTATAATATATGAGTATGAGTATGTTACATTGGTAAAATGATCTAAGGTAGATCAAAACAGAAAAGTAACATCATTCTACTCTATCCCTGGTCCAAATGCTGGTTAAGCCAGGCTTTGAATTTTTCTTTATATTTTCCTTTGATTCTGAATTGTAGCCATCTCATTTCTTGATAGAATATTGCTTTCCATATTTCAATTGTGGGTCTTTTGTCATTAAAAATCTTCTCATTTCTGCATATCCAGATACCCCAGGTAGCCATGATAATGATCTCCATTGCAAATGGTAGGTGTAACTTTTCTTTGAGTTCTGAAATAGCTTCCAATCCTGTTAGATTTGCAGCTCTGTTTCTGTTAATATGGTCCCAACATTTGTTTGCAAATGGACAATCCCAGAATAGATGACTGATTCTTCCAAGTAGCAGTTTGAAGTTACACAATTGAAGTCTGGTAGGATGAACTGTTTTCTTTTCAGAAGATTCCTTGTATTCAATCTGTCTAGAAGCAGAAGCCAGAAGAAGAACTTATGTTTATTTTGGCAGGTGGTTGCCTAGACCCAAGAAAAATGTGGTGGTGATGGTGAATATCCAATCATGGCTATGTAGGCCTTTTTTACTTCAAATTTATCTGATCCCCAAATATAGTTCCAATTATCATGGGTATCCCCCTGAGTGGTATGCCTGAATTCCTGGCATCTTTCTTCCATGACTAAGAATTCAGAGTATGCTTGTTGAGACAGTGGTAGATGAAAGTTATCCTCTAAGTAATCAGCATGTAAGAAGTCATGTACACTGATATTTGAAAATTTAGCATATGACAGAAGGTGAGGGAATTTATTCATCAAGCACTTATCTTGCCAAAGGTCTGACCAGAAATATGCAGACTTTCCTGAATTTAGATTGCACTTAGCCATGGCTTTAAAGTTGTGAATTAGTTTGATATGAGATTTCCACCAGAATAATCCTTCCATACTTCTTCCAGGTAGTTTTCCATTTTTGTAGTAAGTTTCCCATATGAGATGAACCCAAGGGATGTCATGGTGATTGTAGAATTTGCCTAAGTTTTTTAGAAGGAGGGCAGTATTTTGGATCTGTATGTTTAGCACCCCTAGACCCTCGTGATCCTTAGGACGGCATATTTTATCCCATGACACAAGAGCTTGTCCTTTTGCTTGAACATCTTCAGTCTTCTTTCTCCATAGACAATATCTCATGTATTTTATAATTTGATCCTTGATGGCAATTGGTACCTCTAGACAGCTCATGAAATATAGAGGAAGTGAGGACAGGACAGATTTTACCAGTTGCAATTTTCCTTCATAATTCAAGAAATCATCAATACCACATAATCTTCTTTCCACTCTCTGAACAGTAGGTAGAAAGTGCTCCATAGAAGGTTTTGTAATGCTTAGTGGTAAACCAAGGTAGGTGAAAGGGAGGCAACCAGTTTGATAGTTGATTGTCATAGCAAAATGCATTAGTCTATCATTACATATGTTTATTGGCATCATGCAAGATTTCAAATAGTTGACTTTGAGCCCAGTGGAACTTGCAAATGTTTGAAGGAGTGCTTTTAAGCATAATAACTAAGCAGCATCTGCCTTAAGTATCACCAATGTATCATCAGCATATTGAATAACAGGGAAATCACTGTTGGGTGGTCCTTCAATAGGTGGTGTTAGAAGGTTCATATGCATGGCCTTATTCAGGACAAATTGAAGAAGATCAGCAGCAAGAACAAAAAGTAATGGAGATAGGGGGTATCCTTGTCTCACACCTCTTCGGCAATAGAACTTTTTACCAGGCACACCATTAAGAAGGATTTCAGAAGTTCCAGATTCAAAGATCATTTCTATCCATTTCATCCATTTCCTCCCAAATCCTCTAGCTTTAAGGATATTAATGATGGCAGAGTGGTCAATTGTATCAAATGCCTTCTCAAAATCAAGTTTTAGAATTAGAATTTCCTCTTTTGACTCGTGGCATTGGAATAAGTATTCAAAAGCCCATCCAATGCAATCTTGAATAGACCTATTATTGAGGAAGCCATATTGATTTTTATGCACCAATTCCAGAATAACAGATTGCAGTCTCTTTGCAAGAAGTTTGGTAATTATTTTGAATACACAGTTCAATAAGGAAATTGGCCCGAAATCAGCAGAGGTAGAAGGGCATGTGACTTTAGGAATGATAGTGATGTATGAAGAGTTGATGCTCTCAAGGGAAACTTTCTCATTGAAGAAATCATGAATCATTAATTTGATATCATTTCCAATGATAGACCAGCAGCTTTTGATAAATTCATTATTAAAACCATCAGGCCCAGGTGACTTGTCATTTGGTAATTCAGAAATAATCTCCTCAATTTCTTTGTCAAGAAATGGGTTTTCAAGTGAATTATTCATCTCATTAGTCATTCCATTTCCATAAAAATCTGCTAGGTTGTAATGCTCTCAGTTTTGACAGAAGTACCCATTCTTGCCTTGAAGTCATTCCAAAGAATATCAGCCTTGTCATGGTGATTGGTAAATTCCTGTCCATTTGCATTCTTTATCATTGAGATATAATTGTGTCTAAAACTGATGGTAGCTTTGGAGTGAAAAAACTTTGTGTTTTCATCCCCAAGTTTCACCCATTTATTTTTTCCTCTTTGTTTCCAATAGGTGTTTTGGTTCTGGAGAAGAGAGATAATATGTGATTTCAGGATATCTCTGAGGTGCCATTCATTGATGGTTAATGTTCTAGATTCTTCAAGTAGAACAAGAAAGTCAATGGTGTCATTCACCTTAGCAATTTGGTCCCTTAAGCATGGTAACTGTTTGGCCCAAATCTTGATGCCTCTTCTCACATTTTTCAACTTGGCACATATTCTTTTTGCCAAGTCCTGATAATTCACTAGTATATTCCAGGCATTTTGCACAATCATCTTAAAATCAGAATGGTGAAGCTAGTAATTCTCAAACCTAAATATTTGTGCCTTGGGAATGTTAGTTGCAATAGAGATGACACAAGGAAGGTGATCAGAAGTGGGCTTGGATAAGGGTGAAACCAATGTGTAAGGGTATTTGGTTGTCCATGAGCTAGAAGTAAAGAACCAATGAAGTCTTTCCAGAAGTGGATCTTTTTGCATGTTGCTCCAGGTGAATTTCCTTCCTTTCAGTGGCAGCTCAATAAGTCCCAGGTTACTGATAGCATCATTGAAAAGCATAGTTTCATTAACATCTCCCCCACTTTTATTTCTATCAGTAAGACTTCTGATAAGATTAAAATCCCCTAAGACAATCCAGTCTACACTATCAGGCATAGTGATGTTGGAAAACCAGTCCAATAAATCAATTTTCCTATCAGCTTGATATGGACCATAGATATTTGTAAGAGTCCAGGAGTCATTGGATAATTGTGAAGTGAATCACCATCGCTTCTCCATCGACCATCCATGTTTCCCCCATCTATGAGTGAGTAATCCCCCGCTGTAGGCTATGGGGATGGTAGGGATTGGATGAGATCGTTCATGTAATGGCATCAGATTGTTTGGGCATGGTGCCTAGTATCTTTTATTAGTGCTTTATGACTTTGTTGCGACTTGTTGTGCTTAATGCTTGTCACTAGGGCCCGAGTGCCATGATTTCAGATCTGAACATGTTATTGATTCATTATGATAGTATTGTTTTTGGTCTTATCTGCAAGTTGTATACACACGTTGTTGTCCGGAACCTATGGCCCTGAAGTGACAGAAATCAGGATAACCGGAAGGGAAAGGCTTTGATGTGAGGATCACATGTGTTCACGGAGTGTTAATGCTTTGCTCCGGTGCTCTATTAAAAGGAGCACCTTAATTGCCAGTAGTTCCCTAGAGGCCCCGCTGCAAACGGGTTGGCAGGACAAAAGATGTTGTGCAAGTTCTCATTGCGAGCACGTATGACTATATATGGAACACATGCCTAGGATTGTCTAGTACTTGGGTGCTTTATCTTATTTATCTGCAATTGCCCTATGTTCTGATTGCTATGTGAATTGTCTTGTCCATGCAACACCCGTCCATCCATCCCTATGCCTACCGCACTCGAATCCCATTGTTTACTACTTTTGTTACTACTGTCTTTGTTTTGCTACTTCTGTTACTTTACTATTCCTACTACAAAACTGTTGCTACTGATAAACTGCCATGAGCAAGATTTTTTCTAGGTGCAGCTGAATTGACAACTCAGTTGTTAAGGCTTATAAATATTCTTTGGCTCCCCTTGTGTCGAATCAATAAATTGGGTTTCACTTCCCTCCAAAATACTGCGATACACCCCCTATACTTGTGGGTCATCAATGTTCCTCTCATAGACCACACATGGATCCACCGGTGTCATTGCGTGTCTGCTTTTTTCATGAACCACAGTTAGAGTCATCGCATGTGTTCTCTTGTCATGAACCACAACTAGAGTCATTGCATGTGTGTTCTTCTCACAAACCATATCATGAACCACACCCAGTGTCACTGCATGTGTGTTCTTCTCATTAACCACACATGGATCCACTAGTGTCATTGCATGTATGCTCTTTTCATTAACCACAGTTAGAGTCATTGCATGTCTGTTCTTTTCACAAACCACATATCACCAGTGTCATTGCATGTGTGTTCTTCCCACAGACCACACATGGATCCACCAGTGTCATTGCATGTGCGTTCTTCCCATGAACCACACATGGATCCACCAGTGTCATTGCATGTCTGTTCTTTTCATGAACCACGGTTAGAGTCATTGCATGTCTGTTCTTTTCACAAACCACATATCACCAGTGTCATTGCATGTGTGTTCTTCACACAGACCACACATGGATCCACAAGTGTCATTGCATGTGTGTTATTTTCACATGCCACATATGGATCCACCAGTGTCATTGCATGTGTGTTATTCTCACAAACCACGTAAGGATCCAGTTAGAGTCATTGCATGTGTGTTCCTCTCATAGACTACACACGGATCCACCGGTGTCATCGCATGTCTGCTCTTTTCATGAACCACAGTTAGAGTCATCGCATGTGTGCTCTTCTCATGAACGACAACTAGAGTCATTGCATGTGTGTTCTTCTCACAAACCATATCATGAACCACACCCAGTGTCATTGCATGTGTGTTCTTCTCATTAACCACACATGGATCCACCAGTGTCATTTCATGTGTGTTCTTCTCACAAACCACATATGGATCCACCTGTGTCATTGGATGCATGTTCTTTTCATTAACCGCATATGGATCCTAATTAACCTTAGTAGAGCCCTAACCTTAGCGTTAGACCGAGTCTTCTAGAAGGCACGCCCGAACACAGTTGTTCTGCTTGACGATTGTTACATACCGTTCGATCGGGGCGCTTGGACGATTAGGATTGTTTTCGTGAGATCGATCCGTGAGTAGTCTGTTCTGCGGCATGATTGGCCACGCTTGCTCTAGAAAAACTGGCAACACCAGGGGCTCCCCTACTGTGAGTGTCATGACTCACGAGTTGAGTGGGCCATATCCCAGTGTCACGTCCCCATTACTTCTCCTCCTCCCCATACTTCTCTTCCTTCCCCTCGAAGCCACTTTCCCCACTTCACTCCCATCCTGCCGTAGCCGCAAGCCGACGGCGCCTCCATCCCAATCCCATCTCCGGCAGCCACCCCCTCCCCTCTCACCATGGGTTCAAGGGGAGACGGCGAGGAAACACGTCGTGATGACAGGGACGGTGATTTCAATGTGAGTCGTCTCATCTCTATCTTTATCATTCGTGGCCAATTATCTATTTTTTGAGCCAGATCTACTCTGTTTACTCATGCGCGTATGATGTGTTAGGCCAACCAGACGATGTATGAAGCCGACTATCACGGTTTAGCGGATGAAGACAATCCTCTGCTATGTAAACATGGATATGTTCCCGCTAAATTTGTAGCGTTCGAAGGACGAAACGCAGGCAGGAGGTTTCTACGGTGTCAAGGACATCGTGCAATGATGCGAGGCGGAAGTTGCGGTGTTGTCAAATGGGTAGATCTAGAGTGGCCCAAATCGATGCAGAAAACGCTAGACAAACTATGGGAAATGACTGCTGAGTTGAAAGAATCCGCATTCAGCTCACTTCTTGACAGTGTTGAGATGAAGCTATGGGAACCAGTTGACACAACCAAGCATAAGAGAGATCTCATGGGGGTGGAAGACAAGGTTAGCAAAGTCGAGAAGGAGAGGGACGCGGCGTTGGTCCTGAAGGCTAAAGCAGAGCAAGAACTGACTCAAGCAAGGAAGGATCTTCACCAGGCCAAAGTCCTGCAGTTCACAACTACGAGTATTGACAAGTGCATGAGGAAAGATGCAGAGAAACAATTGAAGCTATGCAAGGAAGATGCTAAAAGGAAGGAGCAGACAATTCGATCCTTGCTCTCGCAGGAAGATGCGCATAGGTCTAAGATTAGGAAGATCAAGGAGATGTGTGATAACTAGTTTTATTTAGCTTAAGCTCCATGCCTTTTTAAGTTGTAATAGTTGTACTTGTTGACCTAGCGGTCTAAACTATTGGCCCCGGAGTCCTGGGAGTAAAAAATTGGTCGCCCGTTAATCTGTCTTAACCCTGCATTACTTCCTTTTGTCTGACCAATGCCCCTTGGATATTCTGCCCGTCGCTTCGTCGTCCTCGTGTACAAATAGGAGGTGCCACAGCGCGTCGCTTCGTGGATCTCTCCAATCTCCACCGCTTCATCGCTTCGTCGTCCACCCCCTCGCTCCCTCTCCAATCTCCACCGTGCCGCCATGGAGATGCCCTTGCTGAACTTCTACGAGGCGGTGATGTTCGCGCACTTCGACATCCTTGTGCCGCCGGCCGCGACGGTGCCCCACGGATGGCACATCAGCTATGCGGGGGTGCCGGTGGCTCCGCTCCTCGTCCCTGGTGGAGCCGTGATGGGGAGCGAAATCGCGGCGCGCCGCCGCCAGATGCCCGTGTGGAAGAGGGCGCTGCCCCGGTACGCGGAGGCCAGCCCGTACTGGCCAGCGCTGTTTAAGAAGGAGCGGAAGGCCAAGATTGGCAACCGCATCGTTTACGGGCGCGTGGTGCACCAGGATCTCCGCAACCGAGAAGGGCGGGAGAGGTTCTGGTCCGTCCCTGGACGGACCAAGTTCACCGTCATCGTCGCCGCTCGCCGTGAAGAGCTGCTCCGTCTCGCGAACAATGCGGTAATCGTGGAGGTTCCGTCCGACGATGACGAGGAAGCCGGCGGCTCGGAGGACAGCGGCAACGGAAGTGAAATTGTTGACTTGTGGTTGAATTAATGTAGGATGTGAAATTGCACCTTTGTTTAGAAGAATTTGTGGTTGAATTAATGAAATGCCTCGATTTAGACCTCTGTCTCGATTAATTTGTGGAAGAATTTGTGATTTAGATCAATTTCTGCCTCGATTTAGATCTCTGTCCCGAATTGAGAACGTGACCGTGGACCAAAGACACCTTTTCTACTAGTGTATTCTAACATTGGTGGTTTGTTTAAACGTAATCTAGGTGGATTGTGCCGCATGCAAATGGCACAACCACAATTTATAAAGTGGAAGCACGTACACCCGGTTACTGGGGATCCGGGAGCTTCGCCAGATGCAGGGGATGCAGGAGCAGAGAGGCGGTGAGATAGACGGGCTCAAGATTAGGCCAAAAGTGGTGCCGATTTCCTCCTCATCTGGGCATTATCGGTGAGAACATTGCTGTTTATCTTGCCACGTCATTGTGCAGCATCTGAAATAAGTTGCTGCTTCGTGGAGTGTGGAAGCTTAAATAGTTTATTTCTATGCCACTTACATTCCGTCGTATTTGGAGACCTCCTGCCCCTCAGCAATCGTGGAACTGGTGGATCCTTGTTTTCAGATAGCAGTGGCACAATCACAATTTCAGATTCAACTACTGACTCGGGCGTTTCCAAACCCTAAGTCACGGTACATTTTCTCAGAGAACGTGGGTAGATTGTTTCGCCCAGCAACGTGCCACACACAGAGCGATTAGAATTTAACAGAATTACATATATAGGTTCAAGTTCAACACATTACTATGCATGTTCATTGCCAGCAGCCTTCTTTCCAAGCCTAGGTGCCAAGCCTTCACATCCACTGGCTTCTTCATTTCCTGCCTTCTTCCTCTTCCTCGGTGCCAATTTTCTTAGCTTCACGTACTCTGCATCGCCGGGATAATGGGCACCAGAATCGTGTCCAACATCATCTTTCCACTCGTTTTTTATTTCTTCAGGCAGCAAAATGACTGACCCGGCAGTCATGTTTCTAACCTTGTGGCGCTTCCTGTCAAAGAAACAAGACTGTTGCATAACTGCCCAATATCTACAGAGTAAATAAAACAAAAATTACAATTTAGCACAAACATGCGAACCCCAAGCGACCTTTGCTTACCAGGAGCTAATTGGGTTCGAGCAACCACCCTGTCCAAGAAAAGAGGGGCGACTCCCAGTTGCAGCAGCTTCCACATCCAGTACATGACATTTCAGGTCAAACATGGCAGCCGAAGCATACCTTTTCATCAACCCAATTAGCTGACTGTCACAAGTTATAGGAACCATGATGCCACATTCATCCATGAAGATGAACTTTGCTGTCTGCTTTGGCCATAATTAAACATGATTACGTAGAGCAGCAACCATACCAGATATAGTGCAGGTCTGCACATGCGCTTCTTCCATCCTGAAACAATGGCTTCCATACCACTTGCCCTTAGAGTCGTACCTAAAGAGGACTACCGTAACCAGGTAAGGGGGTCCGCGCAGATCCCACTTGACAGAAAAACTGTGGACAAAATATGTTTGTCAGCGTTGGGCTAACAAACAATTTGAGGTTCAGTAGCCAGCTAGCAGTTATAGTTATTGCGAATAGCAAAGAGAAGAGTAGCTCACCCGCTTGTAGCCAGAACTTCTTCTTCCTTGATAGTAGGACCTTCCATCCTCCGAACTGCTCGGCTTGTCGGCAGCGGAGGCGGGCTAGATCCTCGCAACGAAGGCTACGACATGCGCCATTGGAGCTCGGTATCCGCGACTGGGCGGAGCAACTGGGCACAGCAACTTGGCCCCAGAAGTCAAATGTTTGAAGGGATCGTCCTGCCTGGAGGGTGGATTCCGACGCCGCCGGTGCTAGGGGAAAGCTGGGAATGGATTTGTGAATTTAGTCAACACATCCAATCCACTTAGCTGCTCGATTTTCCTAAGAGGTTACCACGTTGGCGCCCGTGTCACGGACAGATGACCGACATGTGGGTCTTGACTGTCTACTTCACGGGACGGTTTAACGGAATGTTTGAATTTGGCAGGGGTGAGATGAGTTTGCCTCGAAATGGCCCCTCTCAGTAGTTGGCGGCCCAACTTTTCGAAACGCGGTAATTTCAGGCAACTTAGGTACCGCCATGCACTGGCCTGCCAACTTTGGTACCGCAGACGAACATGCCCCACTTGGATGTGTGTGTGTATCATTGTGGTTTGGAAAAGAACATGTGTAATGTCATTCCAACATGTGTCCAACAATGTTTAGGAACCCTAGCAACAGGCTGGGATTCAACTGCCACATTCAGTGGAGCACCATTTTGAAAGATGTTGCATCACCACAGCCACTTGGATGTGTGTGTGTGTGTATCATTTTGGTTTGGAAAATAACAAATGCAATGCCACTCTAGCATGTGTTCTACCATGTCCAAGAACCCTAGCAACATGTTGGGATTCAACTACCACATATAGTGGAGCACCAGTTTGAAAGATGTTGCATCACCAGACCCACTTAGATGTGTGTGTGTGTATCATTGTGGTTTGGAATAGAACACATGCGATGTCACTCCAGCATCTGTCCAAATATGTCCAGGAACCCTAGAAACATGCTGGGATTGAACTACCACATGTAGTGGAGCACCAGTTTGAAAGATATTGCATTACCACACCCACTTGTATGTGTGTGTGTATTATTGTGGTTTGGAAAAGAACACATGCAATGTCACTCCAGCATGTGTTCAACAATGTTCAGGAACCCTAGCAACATGCTAGGATTCAACTACCACATGAAGTGGAGCACCAGTTTGAAAGATGTTGCATCACCACACCCACTTCGATGTGTGTGCGTGTGTCTCATTGTGGTTCAGAAAATAACACATGCAATGTCATTCCAGCATGTGTCCAAGCATGTCTAGGAACACTAGCAACATGCTGGGATTCAACTGCCACATGTAGTGGAGCACCAGTTTGAAAGATGTTGCATCACCACACCAGTTGGATGTGTGTGTGTGTATCATTGTGGTTTGGTAAAGAACACATGCAATGTCACTCTAGCATGGGGATTGTTCGTTTGCGGCCCGAAAGTTCCTGGGCGAGCGCATGGCGGTACCCAGGTTCCCTGTAATTGCCGCGTTTCGTAAAGTTGGGTTGCCAACTACTCAGAGGGGCCATCTCGAGGCAAACTCATCTCAGCCCTGCCAAATACAAACATTCTGTTAAACTGCCCCGTGAAGTAGACGGTCGGGACCCACATGTCGGTCATCTGTCCGTGACGCGAGCACCAACGCGGCAATCTCTTAGGAAAATCAAGTAACTAAGTGGATTGTATGCGTTGATCAATTTCACAAATCCATTCCCTCCTTTGCCCTAGCATCGGCGTCGTCGAAATCCACCCTCCAGGCAGGACGATCCCTTCGGAGATTTGACTTCCAGTGCCAAGTTGTTGCGCCCAGTCCCTAATCTCGAGCTCCAATGGCGCATGCCGTAGCTGCCGTTGTGAGGTTCTAGCCCGCCTCCAACGCCGACGAGCCGAGCAGCTCGGAGGATGGCAGATCCTACTACCAAGGAAGAAGAAGTTTTGGCTACATGCGGGTGAGATACCATTCACTTTGCTATTCGCACTAATTATAACTGCTAGCTAGCTATTGAACCTACCATTGTTTGTTAGCCTAACGCTGACAAACATATTTTGTCCACAGTTTTCTGTTAAGTGGGATCTCTGCGGACCACCCTTACCTGGTTACGGTAGTCCTCTTCAGGTACGACTCTAAATCAACAAGGGTGAAGGGCAAGTGGTATGGACACCATTGTATCACAATGGAAGAAGCGCATGCGCCGATCTGCACTATATCTGGTATGGTTGCTACTCTATGTAATCATGATGAATTATGGCCGAAGCAGACTGCAAAGTTCAGCTTCATGGATGAACGTGGCATCATGGTTCCTCTAACGTGTGATAGTCAGCTAATTGGGTTGATGAAAAGGTATGCTTTGGCTTGCATGTTTGAGCTGAACTGTGAGATGTGGAAGCTGCTGCAACTGGGAGTCGCCCTTCTATTCTTGGACAGGGTGGTCGCTCAAACCCAATTAGCTCCTGGTAAGCAAAAGTCTCTTGGGGTTCACATGTTTGTGCTGAATTGTAACTTTTGTTTTATTTACTCTGTAGATATTGGGCAGTTATGCAACAGTCATGTTTCTTTGACAAGAAGCGCCGTAAGGTTAGAAACATGACTGCGGGTCAGTCATTTTGCTGCTCGAAGAAAGTAAAAACAAGTGGAAAGATGATGTTGGACACGATTCTGGTGCTGATTGTCCCGGCGATGCAAAGTACGTGAAGCTAAGAAAATTGGCACCGAGGAAGAGGAAGAAGGCAGGAAATGAAGAAGCCAGTGGACGTGAAGGTTTGGCACCCAGGCTACAGAAGAAGCCTGCTGGCAACGAAGATGCATAGTAATGTGTTGAACTTGAACCTATATATGTAATTCGGTTAAATTCTGGAGCTCTGTGTGTGGAACTTTGCTGGCGAAACAATCTATCCACGTTCTCTGAGTAAAATGTACCGCGACTTAGGGTTTGGAAATGCCCGATTCAGTAGTTGAATCCGAAATTGTGATTGTGCCACTACCATATGAAAACACGCAGCACCGGTTCCACGATTGCTGAGGGGCAAGATGTATCCAAATTCGATGGAATGTAAGTGGCATAGAAATAAATTATTTAAGCTGCTACACTCCATGAAGCAGCAACTTATTTCAGATGCTGCACAACGACGTGGCTACATAAACAACAACGGGAACCGATAATGCCCAGATGCTTGAGCCCGTCTATCTCACCGCCTCCCTGGTCCTACATCCCCTACGTCTTTGGCGAAGCTCCCGGATCTCCATTAACCGGGTGTACGTGCTTCCACTTTATAAATTGTGGCTGTGCCATTTACATGCGGCACAATCCACGTAGATTACGTTTAAACAAACCACCAATGTCAGAATACCATCATGATCATACAGAAGGAAGTAATGCAGGGTTAAGACAGATTAATGGGAGACCAATTTTTTTCCTCCTAGGACTCGAGGACCACTAGTTCAGACCGCTAGGTCAACAAGTACTACTATTACAACTTAAAAACGTACGGAGCTCAAGCTAAATAGAACTAGTTATCACACATCTCCTTGGTCTTCCTAATCTTAGCCCGATGAGCATCTTCCTGCGAGAGCAAGGATCGATTCGTCAGCTCCTTCCTTTTAGCATCTTCCTTGCACAGCTTCAATTGTTTCTCTGTATTTTCCTCATGCACTTGTCAATACTCGTAGTTGTGAACTGCAGGATTTTGGCCTAGTGAAGATCATTCCTTGATTGAGTTAGTTCTTGCTCTGCTTTAGCCTTCAGGGCCAACGCCACGTCCCTCTCCTTCTCAACTTTGCTAACCTTGTCTTGCACCCTCCTAAGATCTCGGTTAAGCTTGGTCGTGTCAACTAGGTCCCATAGCTTCATCTCAACACTGTCAAGAAGTGAGCTGACTACGGATTCTTTCAACTCAACAGTCATATCCCATAGTTTGTCTAGGGTTTTCTGCATCGATTTGGGCCACTCTAGATCTACCCATTTGACAACACCGCAACTTCCGCCTTGCATCATTACACGATGTCCTTGACACCGTAGAAACCTCCTGCCTGCGTTTCGTCCTTCGAACGCTACAAATTTAGCGGGCACATATCCATGTTTACATAGTAGAGGACCATCTTCATCCGCTAAACCGTGATAGTCGGAGTCATACAACGTCTGGCTGGCCTAAGAAATCATACGCGCATGAGTAAACAAAGTAGATCTAGCTCAAAATAGATAACTGGCCACATATGATAGAGATACAGATGAGACGACTCACATCGAAATCACCGTCCCTATCGTCATGACGCGTTTCCTCAAAGTCTCCCCTTGAACCCATGGCGAGACAGAGGGAGAGGGGGGGGGGGAGGGGTGGCTGCTGGAGAGATAGCTAGATGCACTGTCGGCTTGCGGCTACGACATGATGGGAGTGAAGTGGGGAAAGTAGCTTCGAGGGGAAAGAAGAGAAGTACGGGGAGGAAGAGAAGTAATGGGGACGTGACACTAGAATATGGCCCACTGAACTCATAAGTTGTGACACTCGCAACAGGGGAGTGCCCGATGTTGCCAGTTTATCCAGAGCAAGAGGGCAGCAAGAATGGCAATTCATGCCACAGAACAACCTACTCGTGGATCACTCTCACGAAGACCATCCCAATCGTCCAAGCACCCTGATCGAACGGTATGTAACAATCGTCAAGTAGAACAACTGTGTTAGGGCGTGCCTTCTAGAAGACTCGGTCTAACGGCCACCATTGGGGCTAAGGTTTGGGCTCTCCTCAGGTTAGGATCCATATGTGGTTTATGATAAGAACACACATGCAATGACACTGGTGATATGTGGTTTGTGAAAAGAACACACATGCAATGACTCTAACTGTGGATTGTGAAAAGAGCAGGCAATACAATTACTCTTGTGGATCCATGTGTGGTTTGTGAAAGAACAGACATTCACTGACTCTACATGTGGTTCATGAAAAGAACATACATGCAATGACTCTAGATGTGGTTTGTGAGAAGAACACACATGCAATGACTCCGATTGTGGTTCATGAAAAGAACACACATGCAATGACGCTGGGTGTGGTTCATGAAAAGAAAACACATCCAATGACACTAGTCTATCCTTATGTGGTTTGTGAGAAGAACACACATGCAATGACTCTAGTTGTGGTTCATGAAAAGAATAGACATGCAATGACACTGGTGGATCCATATGTGGTTTGTGGAAAGAACATACATGCAATGACTCTAGCTGTGGTTTGTGAAAAGAACACACATGCAATGACACTGGGTGTGGTTCATGAAAAGAACACACATCCAATGACACTGGTGGATCCTTATGTGGTTTGTGAAAAAGAACACACATGCAATGACTCTAGCTTTGGTTCATGAAAAGAACACACATGCAATGACACCGGTGGATCCATGTGTGGTCTATGACAAGAACAGACATGCAAATGACTCTAGCTATGGTTCATGAAAAGAACACACATGCAATCACACCGGTGGATCCATGTGTGGTTTGTGAGAAGAACAGACATGCAATGACTCTGGGTGTGGTTCATGAAAAGAACACACATCCAATGACACTGGTGGATCCATGTGTGGTTTAATGAAAAGAACACACATGCAATGACACTGGGTGTGGTTCATGAAAAGAACACACATCCAATGACACTGCTGGATCCATATGTGGTTTGTGGAAAGAACACACATGCAATGACTCTAGCTATGGTTAATGAAAATGATATGGGGTGACCCAATCTTCTTAGCAAGCACTTGTCGATGGTGATGGTAGATGATAGATAGCTAGCCTGTAGCTATGAACTCTCCCGCTCGATCCCTGATGCCAATGCAACAACTCTCGAACCTTGTAGGATATTCACAACACCACGCTCTTGCGCATGTAGCCGTCGACCACGAACGGTAGTATGCAATCTACTAATTCCAAGTGGAACAGCAGATCACACTCAATTGCAATTGTAGAATTCGATCACAGGGTAATTCCAGAGGTTCTATAAAAGAAACAACTCCAAAATAATTGTAACATGGTCTAAACATAAAACTAGTGCGCCCCATCTATTTATGAGTCTGGGGGTGCTGCGGCTAAGGGGGTGGCCGAGTTGGTCCCACCCAACTAGGGTACAAACCGACCCAAAATTGGGTTCGACTCAGGTTTCTGCCGTGGCAGAGTTTGGGCCTGTTTCTCTGCCGCGACAACCTGCCGTGGCAGAAAAGGACTCTATTTCTGTGCCACGGCAGCCTACCGTAGCAGGAAAACGCATCGTTTCTCTGCTGTGGCACAGATCCTGCCAGGTGTTGATCTTCTTATTGGTAGCTCCTTGCGCTTCCTCCCTCTCCTCTCTCGCGCATTCTTCATTGATCAACACGCCATACTCCATATGCTTTAGCTCCTCGCTCCGTGCTATGCCTTCTTCTCCCATGTACCTAATCATATAATAGCACAAAGGCTTAGGCAATATAAAGTTCTTATAAATGAAAGCATCATGGTCAACTAGGAATGAATTCACCTGATAGTCATTATTGATCTGACTCAATATTTCCTTCCAATTCAAGTAGTCAGAATCATCATAATCCCTGTATATATCCTCATCATCCTCTCTTTCTTCATGAAAAGCCATCCATGGCTTTGGGTAAGATGAAAGTGGAAGAAACAAAAAGCACAATGTGTACGCAAAGTATATGTATATATAACATGTTGTATTATTGTTGTTCATAGGAAAAGTATGTCAAGTATACATCAAGCAACTTAAATTGCAGGTATAAGTGAAGTACAAAGAATCATGATCATGGTGAAAAACAACTAAATGGATAGTATTGTTCTTCAATATTAAATTGAGTTTTTGCAAAGAAGATCTATGATCAAATTTGTGAGCAAGATCAAACCAATTCAATATGTGTGAAAACCAAATTGATTCATGCCATGCTTCAATTGCGCTACTCTGATTATTATTAACATGATCATGTTGTCCAGTATGTAAGATGCAACTCAATTTGCAAATATCAATGAAGTCTAAAGTAGTAACATAACTGGACAAAGACTTTTGGGACAAACACAATGAATATGAAAACTTGGGTTCTATCCTAAAACAATCCATCATAGGTAAAATTACTTGTGTTGGTTACAATATGTTAACTAGACCAGAACGTATTTCCATACTATCTCGAACATGAACTATTGTCCCATAGCAAACATTTTGTGACACATTGCATATATGGCTGAAAACAGCTTGTTTCAGTTCAGTGATTCTATCACAAGTAATGCATATGTGACCCACAAGAAAATTTTCATCCATGCTATATTCACTAATTAGATTGAAAGTGAAACAAGGAGAATATGTGACAGAATTCAGAAATGAAATTCTAGAAATCTTATCCATAGCACAACTCATACTCATAGGTTCATTTAGCATGATGGAATACATATCAGCGGGTGGTATTCTAGCAAGTATTTCCTTATGTGTTATCCATACCACATGATCAAAATTTGAATTTGGTAAACTATCACATGGTGCTGAAACAGTAGTGCAAGGCAAATCATAAGGAGGCTTCAGTAAAGGAATAGACTCACAATATGTCGCACATGTTGGCTGAAGCTCCAAATCAGTACCAATGTCATCAATAATCTCCTCAGTTGTAGTAGGTACTAAAACATCCTCCTCAAGTGACAATGCATAGTCCAGTGATACATGTTGTAAAATAGACGGCTCCCTTTCTTCAAAAGCAACTTGGATATCACAAGAAACAACACTAGGAGTAGAGATGATTACATTAGTAGAAACCCCATTTGTCTCATCAACTCTCATGCTCGGTTCTTCTACGACAGGATCACCATGTGGTTTTATGTTGGTGGTTATAGGTACACATAGGTTTTGACGCCTAATCTCCTGAAATTGCTTAATACGTGAATGTGCTAACCAGGTGTGCGTGCCATTCCAAAAGACAGTAGGATCAGAACACTCATTACTAAACACAACCTGGAATTGATTACACCACTTTGTTCCCAACATGATATGGCAGGAGTTAAACTCTCTAGGAACGACAAAACAAGAAATCGTCCTGCTAGGGCCATAAATGGTGAGTAGAACCGATGCAATCTGAGTAATTGGTAGTGCATGACCAAAAGTTGCGAACATAAATGGGCATATTAATGCACTTGTACATAATTGTAGCTTTTCAACAACCTCAACACTAACCAAATATATGGAACAACACGTATCAACGGTAGTAGTAGCTTGTCTACCACTAATTTCTGTGATGAAGTGGAACAAACCTGAATTAGGTACCACTCCTGACTCCTCTTCCCAAAATGTGCTGCTGCAATAGTATTGTAATGGAAAGGGATAATCATCTGGATCATTTTTCTGCATCGCATCAACACTACTAGAAGACATGATTAGTACATTAGTGCACAAAACAAAATCTGGTGGTGGAGCTCTCACAACTCTCTCAAAACTGACAAGAAAGCAGATCTTACCGTTCCAAAGTGAATAGTGATGCTTACAATTTCGAAATCAAAGAAGTATGCACTGATGTGATGAAGTGAATATCAAAGGTATAGAGAACGATCACAGGGCACACAGGTTATGTACGGTGGAGCTCTAGATATGGTATCCTAACTACACCACAAACAAGTCCTAGTGCTGATCGTACAAAAACCCAAGAAACACACACGTGGAGATAAACATGGCAATGCAACTATGAAGGGTGTTGCACTACGCTGGAGAGACACTAGCAAAGCTCAAAGTAAACATGCACAAGATTTCTCAATCTACCGGTGCACGAAGATATCACTAGGCCTCTTACTCAATTTCTCCTTTTTTTCTTTTGTATAGCTTCTTTCTCTTTTTGCCTTTTCTTTTGCTATATGCTTTTTCTCTTTTTTTTGAATATATGTCACACATGGCCAAATTATAAAGCACAACACCAAAACCCTACGAGCAGCCTGTAAGAGCGGAAACTAGTCTCAATGGGAAAGTTCCTACACTTATGAAATAGAATGCCTGTAGCTAAGGTTTGGAAAATTGCAAAATTTCACAATTTTTTATATGGCTGTCGTGGCAGAAAAACGGGGCAAGACTATGCCATGGCAGAGAATCTGTACCTCGCGGCAGAAAAACAACACGAAATCATGCCACAGCAGGAAATCAGATCCGTGGCAGAAACGGACTCGCGACAGAAAAACAGTCCGTTTCTCTACCGCGGCAGAGTCGGTAGGATTTTTTTTGAATCCGACTCAACCTAGAGTAGCAACCAAGGACTCGTTGATGGATCGGATCTAAGCTTGTGGCAGCGGAAAAAGGGATGGGGAACTCGACTAGAACAACTAAAAACAAATCTACAAAGAACAGATCTACGAAGAACAGATCTAGGAAGAATAGATCTAGACTAAAAGAGGAACACGACCAGCAACTATTACTCGAATACGATGTAATATAGGCTATGTCAACTCTTTTTGTGGGGCTTTTTCTGTATAGGACGAAAAACATGAACTAATCTACGGATGGATTTGTGGATGCTTAACGAGGCAACGAGGAAATCTGATACCAAGATGATATTGCTCACCGAGTAAACCCAGCGCCCTGATACCAAGATGATATGGGGTGGCCCGATCTTCTCAGCAAGCACTTGTCGATGGTGATGGTAGATGATAGATAACTAGCCTGTAGCTATGAACTCTCCCGCTCGATCCTGATGCCAATGCAATAGCTCTCGAACCTTGTAGGATATTCACAACACCACGCTCTTGCGCACGTAGCCGTCGACCACGAACGGTAGTATGCAATCTAATAATTCCCAGTGGAACAACAGATCACACTCAATTGCAATTGTAGAATTCGATCACAGGGCAATTCCAGAGTTCTATAAAAGAAACAACAACAAAATAATTTGAACATAGTCTAAACCTAAAACTAGTGCGCCCCATCTATTTATGAGTCTGGGGGCGGCGACTAAGGGGGTGGCCGAGTTGGTCACACCCAACTAGGGTACAAACCGACCCAAAATTGGGTTTGGCTCAGGTTTTTACCGTGGCAGAGTTTGGGCCTGTTTCTCTGCCATGGCAGGAAAGGACTATGTTTCTGTGCCACGGCAACCTACCGTGGTAGGAAAACGCATCGTTTCTCTGCCGCGGAACAGATCCTACCAGGTGTTGATCTTCTTATTGGTAGCTCCTTGCACTTCCTCCCTCTCCTCCCTCGCGCATTCTTCATTGATCAACACGCCATACTCGATATGCTTCAGCTCCCCGCTCCGTGCTATGCCTTCTTCTCCCATGTACCTAATCATATAATAGCACAAAGACTTAGGCAATATAAAGTTCTTATAAATGTAAGCATCATGGTCAACTAGGAATGAATTCGCCTGATAGTCATTATTGATTTGACTCAATATTTCCTTCCAGTTCAAGTAGTTAGAATCATCATAATACCTGTATATATCCTCATCAGAAAAGAACACACATCCAATGACACTGGTGGATCCATATGTGGTTTGTGGAAACAACAGACATGCAATGACTCTAGCTATGGTTTGAACATACATGCAATGACACTGGTGGATCCATGTGTGGTTTGTGAGAAGAACACACATGCAATGACACAGGTGTATCCTTATGTGGTTTGTGAGAAGAACACACATGCAATGACTCTATCTGTGGTTCATGAAAAGAACACACATGCAATGACACTGGTGGATCCATGTGTGGTTTGTCAAAGGAACAAACATGCAATGACTCTGGGTGTGGTTCATGAAAACAACATACATCCAATGACACTAGTGGATCCATGTGTGGTTTGTAAAAATAATAGACATGCAATCACACTGGTGGATCCATGTGTGGTTTGTGAAAAGAACAGACATGCAATTACACTGGTGGATCCATGTGTAGTTTGTGAGAAGAACACACATGCAATGACACTGGGTGTGGTTCATGAAAAGAACACACATCCAATGACACTGGTGGATCCTTATGTGGTTTCTGAGAAGAACATACATGCAATGACTCTAGCTATGGTTCATGAAAAGAACACACATGCAATGACACTGGTGGATCCATGTGTGGTTTGTGGAAAGGAACATACATGCAATGACACTGAGTGTGGTTCATGAAAAGAACACACATCCAATGACACTGGTGGATCCATATGTGGTTTGTGAAAAGAATAGCCATGCAATCACACTGGTGTGGTTCATGAAAATAAAACACATCCAGTGACACTTGTGTATCCTTATGTGGTTTGTGAAAAGAACACACATGCAATGACACCGGGTGTGGTTCATGAAAAGAACATACATCCAATGACACTGGTGGATCCTTATGTGGTTTGTGACAAAGAACACACATGCAATGTCTCTAGTTGTGGTTCATGAAAAGAACACACATGCAATGACATCGGTGGATCCATGTGTGGTCTATGAAAAGAATAGACATGCAAATGAATCTAGCTATGGTTCATGAAAAGAACACACATGCAATCACACGGGTGGATCCATGTGTGGTTTGTGAGAAGAATAGACATGCAATGACTCTGCTTGTGGTTCATAAAAAGAACAGACATCCAATGACACTGGTGGATCCATGTGTGGTTTAATGAAAAGAACACACATGCAATGACACTGGGTGTGGTTCATGGAAAGAACACACATCCAATGACACTGGTGGATCCATATGTGGTTTGTGGATAGAACACACATGCAATGACTCTAACTGTGGTTCATGAAAAGAACACACATCCAATGACACTGGTGGATCCATATGTGGTTTGTGGAAATAACATACATGCAATGACTCTATGGGGTGACCTAGCATACCACTACATGATGTAGTACACTATAGTCGTTGACATAACACCAATGAAAAACCGTTCACTAGTATTACATCCCTCAGAGTGGTACAACAGAAACAGAACAGGTCGAATACATGACTATAGATTACAACTCGACTCTTTACAAAAGATCCGGAGAACACTCTAGGTTAAGGAGATAGAAAGAAACTTCTTACAAAGAAGAACCAAAAGTAATAACTCAGAACTATCTAGTAACTACGACTAGTATATTACTATTTGGCTTGCCATTGCTGCTATTGCAATGCTCTACAGAAGTAGTTTTTATGGCTAGAGAATCTACTTCTATCTACTTAAGAACTTAGTCTTCACTTCGGTTGACGTATATGTTGACTTCATTGACTCCGTTGAAGAACTTGAGCTGTCGATGCTGGTTTCTTGAGCAGAAATTGATGTTGGCATCGTCTTCAACAACTTAGAACCTAGCAAGGGTTAAGAAGGTACGGTTGAGTACGGGCGTACTTAGCAAGTTCTCTAAAAAGGAGTGTATGATGCACTATGTCTACAACCATATACCATAGGTCATAGGCAATGCAGGTTTTCGTAAAAATTTCTTCAAAGGTTGCTTTTATTCTGAAAACTATGTCCGACAGCCTTCACAGGTTGACCAGAACCTTCGTGGGGTTCCTTTCCTGCCGCGTTCGTAGCTCCTTCTCGGAACAGGGAGTAACATGTCACAATTCTTACACTCTGCAGAGGTGCGTCACTTTTCCCATAAGAGACCTTAGCCTTGTTGCACAACCAAGCCGCGAGCTTGTCCACACTTCCTTGGTATGGGGCCCAGTCTAAGATCCAAGCCAGTACTGCCCTCTCCGCGACCCCGCATGAGACACGATCCCCCGAGACAACTACCATGGTTACTCTTTGGGTAGCCTCTCGGAGACTCCATACGCAACTCTGTTTGGCGGTCACCATCAACTATGGTGAACTCAGACCCAGACAGAGATGCATAGATAATCTAGACACCAAGATCGAGGGGAACTAAGGGGTCCCACCCATGTGCTGGATTCTCTAGAACTCCACGAGAAATCAATAGCCTCACAATAAGGTCATCCGTCCATGCGAAAGGGACAAGATACAACTGACCTTCCCATCCCATTCCAAGTCTTATGGTTGACGCGTAATATACGGCGCTAGAATCACTGGCGACATTGGTTGTTAAGTCCTAGATATTATGTTCCTTTACCACTCGAACTATATCAATAGATTACCATTTGGTAAATAATCATATTATTATGAAAATAGTGTTTTTTGACCTTTCTGAAATGCAGGTGATGACAACATTTGAGTTACAAACATTTTATAGAAAATAATCAAAGGACATGAGCAAGTTGTGAACTTGCCTTTTGTGATTACAAGATTATGCACTCACGGTCTTCGAGATACTAGAAGATCCAAATTCTGTAAACAACATCATTGGTCCGATAAGGACTAATGTTTAAAGAAGCAAGATGCAATTATTCATAATTAATGTAATGTAGTTTTGATAAACGCGAATTCCTGGACTAATCGTATTTGATCTAGGGTTTGGAAACTGGGAATGGTTTCTTTAGAATGTGTTTCACTGTTATCTCAGTTTCACACTTGTGCTTCTTATTAAGGCTTGTGAGAGTGTGTGAAGCAATATGTAAATACAACAAGTAATATGCAATACTAAAGCACTTAAATGAATCATGGTATTTAGAATATTTCTTAAACAAGATTAAGATTTAATTAAAGCTTTTAGAGAAGTGTTCAAGGATTACCTTTAATGTTTCTTAAAAGAATAACTTTTGAGGAAAACATTACTTTATAATGTAAAAAGTATTTAAACATAAAGCTAACACTTTAAGGTTTTCTTATTAGCTAAGATTATTAAACAGGAAAACATTACTACATTAAACAATCATAGAATAATTGGTGGAAATTTGCATGTATTGAATAAGGCATCACATTGTTGATGGTTTACTTCTTACATTCCACAAAGTTAGAATTAAAATATTATTACTTGAATGAGGTGGTATTTTATTAAAGTTATAAGTGAATAGGATTGTTGTGATGAACAACATCCTATTTTAGTTGATTTTATAATTGGTAAAAATGTCTTTAGGAAAATTAAAATACCCTTAATTTGAGATGATAGTTGTAGCAGATATATTTTAAAATGGTTTAACCTATTTGAACTTCACTTAAACATTAATGGACTTGGTATTACATTTTTAGACTTTAAACAAACAATATTAAATGCAATAGTAAAGATTCATATACTTTTAAGGAATTAAAATAAAATAAAAGGGTTTAAACTAGTTTTATTAAACCTTTACCTTTTATTTGACTTTAATTAAGAAAGATGATATTTTTATTGTGTATAATTTATTTTTGTGATTATTTTGGTATATTATAAGTATTTTTGTGATTTTTAAATAATAAGATATGATTTTTACAAGTTTTATCACCTTATAATTATTAAATAAATAATAAATATTAGTTTAGTGATACAAAAATAATTGATACAAGTTAGTAAGTGTAGATTTTTTTCATAAGAATTTTGGTATATTAATTATATTTTTCTTATTTACTAATATTAAAATATTAATTTTCAAAGTATTATTACTTATAAAATCTTGATTAAATAATAATTATTTAAATAGTTAACACAACAATGTTTGTTAATAAAGTTAATTTATAGATTTTATTTTCTGAACATTTTGATATATTATATACATTTTTCTGAATTATACAACAAAAGATATAGAATGAACAAGATTTAATCACTTTCCTAAATTCCTAAAATATATTTATAATCGAATTTATAATACCTAACCTATTTCCTAAACAGGAATTACCTTTTTATACCTAAACTGAACCTAGTTTGAGTCACAGACAGGTGGGCCTGTGGCCACGTCATCTGCTACATGAGATAAAGACGTTTTATACATAATTTACTCTACCCTAGAGCCACTGACTAGTGGGTCAGTGCCCACATTAGATGCCACACGTGCAAAGACTAGTCCACACGGCGACGTGGTAGAGGTGACGCGGGTCTGACGTCGACATGACATCATCCCGGCCTCCACCGCCAGGGAATGGTCACCGACGGCAATGTAGGGCATCCCCACAGCTACGCTTTGGCGCGTTGGAACCAAGAGACGATGGTGAATAGGTTAGTGGTGGCGCTGCCCCGGAATGGTCACCGGAAAGCGGTCACCAACGACGGACAGAGGCGGTGGTGTCGGGTGGCTATGGCGGGAATGATCGAGAAGGTATGGGAGATGAAGGAGAGGTGCATGAGCACGAGTAGCTCACCGAGAGGCTAAAGGGCGTGATGGGGAGGCCGGAGAAGCACTGCAGTGGCGGCTATCAACGACGAGACTGTGACGGCCGGCGAGATGCGAGGCTCGATTCTGGGCAAGAACAGCCTCCCCAGCGTGCGTAGCTACACGAAAATGACGAGTGCGAGGTGGCGTGTCTCCCAGGCATCACCGTGGAGCGAGGCGAGGTCGGAGACGACAAGGACAATGAACTCCGGCGAGGTAGGTTTCGGTATAGAGAGAGAGGAAGAAGGCGAGCGAGGGGAAATGAGGATGAGGATGGCCTAGAGCGTCTCGGTGGCGATCTTATCCCTCTCCCAGGCGTCGGTGGCGAGTATCGCGGCTCAGAGCTGATGTCAACGACGGCATCGGGCGGTGGCGAGTCCTCTAGTGAGCTGCTTGTGATGTTGCGAGGTAGACGACAACACGTTCTTTGCAGAAAACCCCCTGGCCAAATCTTTGTCTCAACCCATGGTCCCTCCTTCGGTCCCACTTGTCAGCCAGAGGAAAAGGGAATTTGGGATGTTGTTGGGCTGGTGTTGTTGGGCCGGTGGGCGGTAGACAGGCATAGAGAAAATGGGCCTCGGGCCAGATTTGGTCTATTCTATTTTTTTTCTGTTTCTAATTCTTTTCTTTATTCTGTTTTATATTTCAGTTTGAATTTTAATTCATTTAAACTCTAAAACTTTTGTATAATACTACAAATATTTCAGGGGTCCTGACATTAGTTGATTGTCCTATTTTTGATAGTGCATTCCAACATCTACTATTATATAAGTAAGTGTTTATTAATAAGGTAATTAAGAATTAAGGTTTTAGCAGTTTATTTCTTATAATAATGTTTCACAAAGATGATCTTTTTTACACCATGATACTTATTATGATAAATATTTAAAATGGTGAGTGATATAATTATATTCATTCTTAGTCTCATTAATACATATATAGTGTAATGCATTAAATCTTGTGGTTTATAAAATGGTAATTTGAATTCCATGGTTCTTCCTATTTGGTGATGTTACCCAATCCAGTTCTACTTGATTTGTAGTGTTTAGAATTACTATGAGTTTTAGGAAGGTTCATTAGACTCATATTCTACTATGAATATGGATAGGGATCAAGGTTTAGGGATACTACTTATAAATCTATGAGTAGGTTTGATACCTCAACATAAAGTGAGATATTGGAATTACTTATTAAGGTGATCCTGATAGTTCTATCATTCTAGGTTTCTATTAGGGTTTAAGACTATAAGGTGGACAAGGCTTCCATCTATAAACACTCATTTGGTTCTCTAATTATCTCTTGGAAGCTTTAATTGTCCAATAGGTATTGTTCAATGGTTACCTAGGAATAGGAAATGGTTTCCCTATCTATTTGATTCTAGGGTTTTGAATAATGTAGTAGACATGGGTCTTGTCATGGCTGCATGTATAGCTAGCTAAAGATTTCTCAATAATTATTACCTCAATACTTCACTAAGCTTATCTTGAGATAAGGAATTCCTTTCCTAAATCTACTATGTATATCTCTCTTATCTTATTCACAAAGATCACACCTTCCTGAATAAGTCAATCATCTGACTCCACCATATCCATCATCATATGATGACATGGTCATGCCACTTCAACATTACTCCTTCATTCTTCTCCTAGTATATATCTCCTCTTAAATAACTATCATTGATGCACCTATCAATGTAGCTACTACTCACTCCATCTATTAACTTCCTTTAAATCCATCTTGCAACTACCACCAAGGCTTGCAAGATTATACTCCTCTATATATCACCTGTGACATCAATCCTCTAGAATAAGTATGGTACTACTCTCCACAATACAAGTTTGTTCTTGTATTACCTTGGTTAAACTATTATACTTCCATATACTCCTGTTATATACTTCATCATACTCTAGCTTTACTTTTCTTGATCAAGCTAGATGATTCAGCTTACTAGGACTTTACCTAATTTGGTATACTCACTAGTCTGCTTCAACACCTAGTCATCTATTCTCAAGTGACTTGGGAATAATGACCACCATCATATAATCATACTAAGCTTAGGCTTCTAGTTGTCTGATCAACACCTATCATCAACTAAGTAGTAGACTTGTACTAGTCTCTCTATAGGCTTATCTTGTTAAGGAAACTTACTCTAATTTTATACCCACTTGACTTACCAAGATTATTATTTGATGTACTAATACTACTAGCCTTCTCATAGCTTCTCAATTACTAGCTTAACTCTTGGGTTTAGGTACCGCTTCTAGTTGACTCATGAGTGAGTTAACTCTTCCACCATCACATGGTTTGATCCCCACTAAGGATCACATTCCATTGATGATGGCACACTTTATCATAACTAGTTCCTCTTCCTCACTAATTTACTTAAGGTCTTTGGAAGTTTAATATAACAGGTCAAAGCTAAAGGCTAATAAGTCAACGAGTGCTAGGTCAAGAATTGATGACACATATTGATGATCAATAGACACTAGGACTTGGTTAAATAGGAATGTCACCTCTTAATATCATATTAAGGATATGTGCTAAATGGTCTTGGCTGGACTTCCTTTCCTACTCATTTTGTGATAAGAGTTAATGTTTAAGAACCACCATGATACCCATGGTAGGAATAACTATGGCAACAAGTGTTTCAAGCTTTAGTTATAGAGTTTCTTTATTTAAGTTATATACTTAACTTGGTATTCAGGGTTTGTGGTAGATAATACCTTGATATCATCTTTAGAATATTAAGTCTTCATCCTTGAGTTGTTGTAGGAAATACCATATAATGATCTCTAGAAGATCAAGCACTCCTTATTAAGTAGTTTATCGTGACTTAGTTTTATTACATTTAATCTACCCTTAGATAAAATTATATTACCCAAAGATAAGGATTTAGCAAAGGTCATATTGAAACTTATCACAGTCAAATTTATGATCTACTTCAGTTCCACCAAGTTAAGAGAACCTTCAATCTCTTTGACAAGTTTTATTTAAAAGCGTGAAAATTATCCGGATTTTCTATGCATGAATGCAATGCACACACATTATCTCAACTTATTTCTAAGCTCTAATGCTGGGGTGTTACACTCTAGCTATGGTTTGCGAAAAGAACAGAGATGCAATGACTCTAGCTGTGACACTGGTCGATCCATGTGTGGTTTGTGAGAAGAACACACATGCAATGACACTGGTGTATCCTTATGTGGTTTGTGAGTTGAACAGACATGCAATGACTCTAGCTGTGGTTCATGAAAAGAACACACATGCAATGACACTAGTGGATCCATGTGTGGTTTTTGAAAGGAACATACATGCAATGACTCTCAGTGTGGTTCATGAAAAGAACACACATCCAATGACACTGGTGGATCCATGTGTGGTTTGTGAAAAGAACAAACATGCAATCACACTGGTGGATCCATGTGTGGTTTGTGAAAAGAACATATATGCAATGACACTGGTGGATCCATGTGTGGTTTGTGAGAAGAACATGCATGCAATGACACTAGGTGTGGTTCATGAAAAGAACACACATCCAATGACACTGGTGGATTCTGATGTGGTTTGTCAGAAGAACAGACATGCAGTGACTCTAGTTGTGGTTCATGAAAAGAACAGACATGCAATGACACTAGTGTATCCTTATGTGGTTTGTGAGAAGAACAAACATGCAATGACTCTAGCTGTGGTTCATGAAAAGAACACACATGCAATGACACTGGTGGATCCATGTGTGGTTTATGAAAGGAACAAACATGCAATGACACTGGGTGTGGTACATGAAAAGAACACACATCCAATGACACTGGTGGATCCATATGTGGTTTGTGAAAAGAAAAGACATGCAATCACACCGGTGGATCCTTGTGTTGTTTGTGAAAAGAACAGACATGCAATGACACTGGTGGATCCATGTGTGGTTTGTGAGAAGAACACACATGCAATGACACTGGGTGTGGTTCATGAAAAGAACACACATCCAAGGACACTGGTGAATCCTTATGTGGTTTGTGAGAAGAATAGACATGCAATGACTCTAGCTATGGTTCATGAAAAGAACATACATGCAATGACACTAGTGGATCCTTGTGTGGTTTGTGAGAAGAACACACATGCAATGTCTCTAGCTGTTGTTAATGAAAAGAACACACATGCAATAACACTGGTGGATCCATATGTGGTTTGTGGAAAGAACATACATGCAATGATTCTAGCAATGGTTAATGAAAAGAACAGACATGCAATGACACTGGTGGATCCATGTGTGATTTGTGAGAATAACACACATGCAATGACAATGGGTGTGGTTCATGAAAAGAAAACACATCCAATGACATTGGTGTATCCTTATGTTGTTTGTGAGAAGAACACACATGCAATGACACTGGTGTATCCTTATGTGGTTTGTGAGTTGAACAGACATGCAATGACTCTAGCTGTGGTTCATGAAAAGAACACACATGCAATGACACTAGTGGATCCATGTGTGGTTTTTGAAAGGAACATACATGCAATGACTCTCAGTGTGGTTCATGAAAAGAACACACATCCAATGACACTGGTGGATCCATGTGTGGTTTGTGAAAAGAACAAACATGCAATCACACTGGTGGATCCATGTGTGGTTTGTGAAAAGAACATATATGCAATGACACTGGTGGATCCATGTGTGGTTTGTGAGAAGAACACACATGCAATGACACTAGGTGTGGTTCATGAAAAGAACACACATCCAATGACACTGGTGGATTCTGATGTGGTTTGTCAGAAGAACAGACATGCAATGACTCTAGTTGTGGTTCATGAAAAGAACAGACATGCAATGACACTAGTGTATCCTTATGTGGTTTGTGAGAAGAACAAACATGCAATGACTCTAGCTGTGGTTCATGAAAAGAACACACATGCAATGACACTGGTGGATCCATGTGTGGTTTATGAAAGGAACAAACATGCAATGACACTGGGTGTGGTACATGAAAAGAACACACATCCAATGACACTGGTGGATCCATATGTGGTTTGTGAAAAGAAAAGACATGCAATCACACTGGTGGATCCTTGTGTTGTTTGTGAAAAGAACAGACATGCAATGACACTGGTGGATCCATGTGTGGTTTGTGAGAAGAACACACATGCAATGACACTGGGTGTGGTTCATGAAAAGAACACACATCCAAGGACACTGGTGAATCCTTATGTGGTTTGTGAGAAGAATATACATGCAATGACTCTAGCTATGGTTCATGAAAAGAACATACATGCAATGACACTAGTGGATCCTTGTGTGGTTTGTGAGAAGAACACACATGCAATGTCTCTAGCTGTTGTTAATGAAAAGAACACACATGCAATAACACTGGTGGATCCATATGTGGTTTGTGGAAAGAACATACATGCAATGATTCTAGCAATGGTTAATGAAAAGAACAGACATGCAATGACACTGGTGGATCCATGTGTGATTTGTGAGAATAACACACATGCAATGACAATGGGTGTGGTTCATGAAAAGAAAACACATCCAATGACATTGGTGTATCCTTATGTTGTTTGTGAAAAGAACATACATGCAATGACACTGTGTGTGGTTCATGAAAAGAACACACATCCAATGACACTGGTGGATCCTTATGTGGTTTGTGAAAAAGAACACACATGCAATGACTCTAGCTGTGGTTCATGAAAAGAACACACATGCAATGACATCGGTGGATCCATGTGTGGTTTGTGACAAGAACAGACATGCAAATGACTCTAGTTGTGGTTCATGAAAAGAACACACATGCAATCACACCGGTGGATCCATGTGTGGTTTGTGAGAAGAGCAGACATGCAATGACTCTGGGTGTGGTTCATGAAAAGAACAGACATCCAATGACACTGGTGGATCCATGTGTGATTTAATGAAAAGAACACACATGCAATGACACTAGGTGTGGTTCATGAAAAGAACACACATCCAATGACACTGGTGGATCCATATGTGGTTTGTGGAAAGAAGACACATGCAATGACTCTAGCTGTGGGTCATGAAAAGAACACACATCCAATGACACTGGTGGATCCATATGTGGTTTGTGGAAAGAACAAACATGCAATGACTCTAGCTATGGTTTGTGAAAAGAAAAGACATGCAATGACACTAGTGGATCCATGTGTGGTTTGTGAGAAGAACACACATGCAATGACACTGGTGTATCCTTATGTGGTTTGTGAGAAGAACACACACGCAATGACTCTGGCTGTGGTTCATGAAAAGAACACACATGCAATGACACTGGTGGATCCATGTGTGGTTTGTGAAAAGAACAGACATGCAATCACACTGGTGGATCCATGTGTGGTTTGTGAAAAGAACAGACATGCAATGACACTAGTGGATCCATGTGTGGTTTGTGAGAAGAACACACATGCAGTGACACTGGGTGTGGTTCATGAAAAGAACACACATCCAATGACACTGGTGGATCCTTATGTGGTTTGTGAGAAGAATAGACATGCAATGACTCTAGCTGTGGTTCATGAAAAGAACATACATGCAATGACACTGGTGGATCCATATGTGGTTTGTGAGAAGAACACGCATGCAAAGACTCTTGCTGTGGTTCATGAAAATGACACTGGTGGATCCATGTGTGGTTTGTGGAAAGAACATACATTCAATGACATTGGGTGTGGTTCGTGAAAAGAACACACATCAAATGACACTGGTGGATCCATATGTGGTTTGTGAAAAGAACAGACATGCAACCACACTGGTGGATCCATGTGTGGTTTGTGAAAAGAACAGACATGTAATGACACTGGTGGATCCATGTGTGGTTTGTGAGAATAACACACATGCAATGGCACTGGGTGTGGTTCATGAAAAGAACACACATCCAATGAAACTGGTGAATCCTTACGTCGTTTGTGAGAAGAACATATATGGAATTACTCTAGCTGTGGTTCATGAACAGAACATACATGCAATGACACTGATGGATCCATATGTGGTTTTTGGAAAGAATAGACATGCAATGACTCTAGCCGTGGTTAATGAAAAGAACACACATGCAATGACACTGGTGGATCCACATGTGGTTTGTGGAAATAACCTACATGCAATGACTCTAGATGTGGTTAATGAAAAGAACAGACATGCAATGACACTGGTGGATCCATGTGTGGTTTGTGAGAAGAACAGACATGCAATGACACTGGGTGTGGTTTGTGAAAAGAACAGACATGCAATGAACTCTGGTGGATCCATATGTGGTTTTGTGAGAAGAACACACATGCAATGACTCTAGATGTGGTTTGTGAGAAGAACACACATGCAATGACTCTATCTGTGGTTAATGAAAAGAATAGAGATGCAATGACTCTACCTGTGGTTTATTGAAAGAACACACACGTAATGACTCTGGTGGATCCATATCTGGTTCATGAAAAGAACACACATGCAATGAAATTGGTGGATCAACATGTGGCTTATGAAAAGAACACACATGCAATGACACTGGTGGATCTATGTGGTTTATGACAATAACACACATGCAATATACTCTAGTGGGGCCATGCGGTTTATGAGAAGAACACACATCCAATGAACTCTAGTGGATCTATCTTGGCATAATTTGATGTATGCCATGATGTATTTCATTGTACAAGACACTCACTTTACATTTTTATACTACTCAGTTTTGCCCTTGGTTTTTTGATACTACTTAGTTTTGCCCCTCTCTCTATCTTCATAGAAGCCCAAACCTGTGCTCACTCTGTCTGCTACTCCATGATTCATTGTCACAGTGGTCATGCGGATCATGCGCACCAACTGTTGATTCTGTGCGATCCAACGATGATCATTGCACAAGTCATGCCCTTCACAGTACAACGTGAGACAGCACGGACGTCTCCCTCAGCGAGACTGCTACAAGAAGGAACATGAAGCCGTCCATGGAAAAAGTCATCGACTCGTCATGTCATGTTTAATCAAGTATGAAAAGCCTACTGCTGCTACTACTACGCCACAACAAATGCGTCATCGAGTGCACGGTCGTCGATGGACAACTGCAATTTATTGCCACTTGATTTTAATAAGACATATACCACTTTTTACGCAGTGGCTCTCAATCTCACTTCCAACTGGGCCCCACCATAAGAAACTTGCACGCGCTAGCCGGAGGCCGAAGAGCTGAGCTCAACGAGACCTAACGTCTCCACCTTCATCGAGTCACTCGCAGTCATCAACACATCCCTCTACCCGATATAGCACAACCCCACAAATCTCGCCGTACAACCACCTACCTTCCCCTCTACATTTCCACTTTTAATTACCGCCAATTTTAGGGCCGTGTCAAACTTTGTACATAGAAATTGTGTATGCGCCCTTTGCATGCGGCTCAATACAGAACTGCCATGCATGGCCTGGGAAAAATGCGATGTACCGTGCGCGTGCCGTGGTGCATGGTGTAGTAGACTGCATGGCGCATTGCACGGTGGTGCAACGAAACGTGCCTTGCTTCCATTCACCTTAACTATAGAGCCCCTCTCCGCACACCCACTCTCACGCTCACTCACTCTCCCCACGCAACCCTCTCCACTGTCCCACCAGCATCTGCAAACTCCCGAGAATACCCCGTCCGTGCCGGCGATGGCGGAGAAGGATACGGTGGCCATCGTCGCCTCCGAGGCCACCGGCGAGGAGGCCCCCGTCTCCTCGCCAGTCCCCCTCGACGCGTTGAAAGAAGCCGCCGTCCCCGTCCAGGCCCCAGTCAAGGCATCGATGACAGCCGTTGTTCCCATCTAGGCCCCCATCTCTGCTACCGACATAGCCGACGACAAGGCCCCCGTCTCCTCGCCGGTCCCCCTCGACACGTTGAAAGAAGCCACCGTCCTCGTCCATGCCCCAGTCGAGGCATGGATGGCAGTCACCATTCCCGTCTAGGCCCCCGTCCCTGCTACCGACGTAGCCACCGACGAGGAGCCCCCTGCCGGCGAGGAGGCTCCCGTCGGTCACGAGCAGATCCAGCTCTTCAGGGGCCCCTACGATCCAGATGAGTACATTGCTCCGCTGAAACCCTACGACACTAGCATCGACGACCCATGGTCGGAGGTAACTAGGGTTTGCTCCCCTTCCCTGGTTCTTTTACCGTTCCCATCGTTGGATGCTAGATCTTGGTTTATTAGGTGTGGGCTCCCCGGATTTAAGCATCCGAGAAATCCCTGTTATGTAAATATCCACATTTCCATGATCAGTGAGCCGTGGAACATTACCGACAAGTATCATTATAGCACCCGAAACATAACAAATACAAGACTTACATAGTTGCCATTACGGCTACACAACTTTCAGTAGCGGAGCTTCATCACACGCAGGGCCCAATCATGCCTCAACCTACAAGAGACTGACTAGGAAGACGACCTAGCTCGCTAGACGTCACCTTAATCTTCCGATGTCGAACCTCTGAAAGCCTGGCCAAGTAAATAACCCAGTGCAATGCCATGAGTACTTTTGAATGTACTCGCAAACCACCAAGATAAGTGAATTAAGGAATGCAATTCTGGCTATGGCGAGATAGCTCTATCTAGGGTTGTTTTTGAAAAGCCTAGACTATCTCTTGTAGTTGTGGCATCTCCATATCTTTGTTGAAAAATAGTTTTGAAACATGCCTCTATTTTATAAATCAAGATGCCCCAAATCCTTGTTGAAAAACCTTTTTGAAAACAGTTTTGGAGTAAAACCCCTTTTTAAACCTCTTTGACCTCCTCTGGTCAAAACAAAACTTTAAACTCAGGTTCCCTCAGAACCTCCATACTCTCATCCATTTTTCCAAACACCACCATTTGGGCACTCCTTGCCATCACCTTTCCAACTGTCCTTGACCATGGACGCGGTTATTCGAATAGATTATACTCTACAGAGTTTGCGCACTTTCCCCACAAGAATCAATACATCCACTGGGATAAAACCACGGCCCACTACACACGGTAGATGGGGGTCCGGATAATCAAACCTAACCTTTCGCTTGTCGACCCTAGCAAAGGATGCTTTTCCTTTTGGGGTTGTTCTCCCCGGCAACGAGTATGTGGCTCCCAGCCATAGTCCTGCCTTCCGTACACGCGTATACCCAAACCACAGCTTGGCGTATACCTTAACTTGGTGACTCCACTTCCTTCCGTACCACCTAAGTCATACCGTCCGCGGGAGACCCAATTGTTGCACCGGCACTCCTGCCAAGACAGGCTCACTCTTGCCGAAGCAAGCTACATGCTCCAGATCCGAAGAACTGTTAGCTCCTTCCCGGAATTCAAGGGATTTCTCCCTATAAGCATTGTACAAGCTGCCTCGGCTAATGAAGACAAATTACGAGTTAAGCCCCAGCACCTGGGGTAATGTGGTTGCACGGATAAAAATTGTTCTGGTAAAGGCGTAGAACATCCCTTCTCTTTCTCTTATTCATTTTCTCATTTCTCAGCATCACCACTTCTTTAGTTAAAACATTCGCTTGGAATGATGGCTTTTCCCAAGGGTTTTACTAAGGAGTTTTGACACATTTGTAGTAGGGTAAATCCCAAAACAATTTACATCAGGGTGGGTGCCATGAGGGACACCAAGTCATAACTTGGAGGAGCCAAGTCATTATCGCAATATTTATAAAACAAGACATGCAGATAAATAAGGCAATTTATAAAGGAGATACAAAGCAGGTAATAAAAGGAATGGGACAAGTATTAGAATTCGGGAATGGTGGCTTGCCTGACATCAGGGATATGGCAATAAGTTCCTGGACTTCTTCTTAGAAGACCAAAATATCAATAGAACCGAAATAGAATAACCCGATGCTTCCTCCTTCTTGGTGTCACCCAAATGCAACTATCGCCGATATCAAGCATACATGCAACAAAAAAGTCCACAATCAATCAAGGCATTCACGCATCAAAACCATACATCAATCAATTGTAAATACAAGTTTACAAATCAATAGTGGTGTTGAGAAAATGGATTAGAAGGATTGGGAGCATGTCTTGGAATATTTTAAGGAAACCTTATGGGTTTCATAGTCTAGAAACTAGGGATGAGACGGTTTTAGACCAAATACTTATTCTATAATATACCATTGTAAGAACATGATACCAACAGATAGGTATTGATAAAATGAAACCAACAAAAGTGGTGTCAATATTTTATCACTTACCTAGATTTAGTTATGCTTTTTATAGTGGAATAAACTCTAGTTTGAGGAAATAATTCACCAGAATTTATCTGGAGGCGAAAAAATTATTTCCTTGGGTGGTTAGGTAGTGTTTGATGTACTTTTTCACTGAGAGTTAGAATCAAGTCCAAATAATTACCAGAATGCCCTCAGGAAATTCCCAAAGGCAGTTATGTGGTGTTTTTGTCCTTTTCACCAAATTAATTCTACAGAAGCTATTGAGTTTATTCCAAGGGCATGTGGTGTTTCTATAGGAATTGGATTTACTCTTTTTGGAGTTTTCAAACTCCTGGAGTGATTTATTTAGTGAAAACAGGGTACACAAAATAGTTTAATTCACTACAATTCAACCAGAGCTCAATAAAGTCTGAGCTGCTGGGGTTTGATAGATTTTGATAAGGCACATCCATGGGAGTTGGAATTAGATCAATACCTCATTTTTTTGACCTAGAGAAAATTTCCTAAGGAAGATAGTGGATGTTTTTGTTATTTTTGCTAAGGCCACACTACTGTTCACCTTGGCATATGACCTATGCTAGATGACAGGTATATCAAATAAATTCCAGTAGAGCTTTGATTTTTCCCAATTGGATATGTAAAGCTCTCGGAGTAATTTATTTAGGTGACAAGGTACTTTTTAGAAATTGATTTATCATAGTTTAACTAAACGTAGTCTGGGATAACCGAAGGTATTTTATGTTAGACAAAATATGTATGTACCACCAAGATTTTGGATTTGGTCAAATTCATCTTTCTACATTTTTATTTGAATTTAAACTAAATAGAAACTCTAGCAGATCTGGTGGAAAAACAAAAGAAAAAGATAAACAGGGGTGTGTCTGGGCTTGATCTGTGGGGAAATGGGCCGGGCAGAGGCGGGCCGGAGGAGCTGGGCCGGCCCACCCGGCGAGGCGATGCACGGTAGACCGCACTTAAACCTGGAAAGCGGGGCCCGAAGAGGTAAGGAGGCCTGGGGGCCGTCCGATTAGTGGAGACGGACGGCTCTCCACCGTCGTACTCAGATGAACGGGAGCCACCGCGAGGAAACCCTAGGGTCGGTGGGGACGGCCGGGAGGCTCACATGGGGTCACCCGGAGGGGATGGCGAGGCTGCAAGGCGACGGAGGACTCCCGGGCGAGTCTGGGGAGGGGCGGCACGGCGGTGTTGGTCTCTGGGAAGCAGCACTCGTGACGGCGGCCGGGGGAGTAGCTTCAGGAGCTTGGTGGCGACGCCGGTGGGGGCTGACCTGAGAGTCAAAAAGGGTGTCGTTAGATGCAGGGGAGCGAGAGGATTGCAGTGGTGTGCCATGCAGAGGAGGGGGAGCATGGGAGAGGGATCCTTGCTCGAATCTATGGAGGGAGCCAAGAGATCTCTCTCTTCTTCTCGGGCAGGACAAGGCAAGGGAGCGGGAGTGGAGCTCAGGGGAAGTGAGTGGAGGGGAGAGGAGTGAAATGAGCCAGGGGAGGAGGGCTGGGGTGGTCTATGGCTTATAAACCAACGGGGATGGGTGTAGGGTGGACCATGTCCAAGGGAGGCAAGGGCAAGTCCATGGGCATGCCATTGGCTGCCAGGGGTGGTGGAGAGAGGGAGTGTGGGGCTTTGGTCGAGTAGAGAGGGTAGGGGAAGCTGTGGTAACTAAATGGGGCATATCTTCGTAAGATATGGTTGTCTCTCTCTCTCTACTAACCCAAGGGTAAAAGGGGCAAGGGCTAGTGCATAGATATAGTGCCCACGACTAGGGGAGTATTGGTTGCTGTGGAGGAGTGTTTGACCAGGTTTGGTGATTGGTTTGGTCTTGGTTTCACTCAAGTTTGTTTGTTTTACAAACTTTGATCACAAGAGAGCTTGTGAAGGAGTTCAAAGGTTTTCATTGGAAAAGATGGGGGAGATAGCACTGATAGCTGGGTATGGTTAAGGTACCTTCCTAGGGTTTATTTGGGATTTTTATAAGGGGTTTTAGTCCTCTTAAATCCATTTATTCAAAAAGTACAGAAGTAGTTTCTAGAAGATCATTTGATAAATTTACATTGGACAGGGTTGGTTTATGGTGTGAGAGGGTCCCAAATGTGAATGCACACTTAGGGGAATTTACCCAAGATTTATTGGGGCATAAAAGTATTTAAAACATTTATTTTGTTGTTTCTGCCATTTAGGAAAAAGGGCAAAAAGAATTATTAAAACTATTCAAACATATTTATTTTTGAAGTGGGAAGATGGGGTATGATATGTGGACCTCATTTGAGCCAAAAGTTGGGGAAGTGTTTTGGCAAAAACCAAACTTTCCTTTATGGAAGAAGTTTTGGAGATTTTGTCTATTAAAGGGATTAAATAGATTTGGGGCCATAATAATTATGGATAATATTTGATAAATCTTGATGATCAAGTTAGATGATGTAGGCAAGGTGTATCAAGCATTTGCAACCCTGGGAATTGTAAATGCAACTTGAATTATATGGAAAACAAGGAGTTGTGGATCTAGGGTGATGTTATTTTTATACCACCAAAACCTTGTTGGATCTTGGAGCTCAGAGATCACCTTGATGCAAGGGATATATGATTAGTTAGACCAAGTCATATAGATGATCATGGAAGGAGTTTGGAGTGGTTAAATTTTAGATGGTCTGGAGGTGATGGCAAACTTTGTTGGAAATAAGGCTGCCATACCAGATAAGTCATGATGCCTTATAAACCATATGGGTTTAGGAAGCACAGAGATCCACTTAGAGCAAGTGAAGTAGATGTTTATATACCTATATGAGGGGAACATAACCATGCAAAGATTTGGTCCATAGAAGGTTGGATGATGGTGTGAGCTTCTGTCAAAGTAGGCATGATGACTAGATTTGCAGGAAAAGTTATTTTCTTGCCTGCAAAACCATCAAGAAAAAGTGGGTTGAAGGATGACCTAACCAAGTGAAAGGGTGGGACTAGGTAGTCCTTAGGATGGTTAACAATATGGTTTAGGTGCATTTCCAAAAATGCACATGGTTTGAGAATGGGAGGCATTCAAAAATGTGATGTTGAAACAACTTCCAGACTTAGTCAAATTTGGCAGTTTTGAGGATTTTGACTAGAGTATGATAGGGGATGTTTTTGATGGGTTGCAAGGTACCCAAGCATCATCAAGGGGATGAGGTTGAGGAGTATATTGAGTAGAAGGGATCCATGCTTGATATTGGTCTTCATTTACTTGGAAGCTTCTGGAATTAGATCACTTTAGAGTTGATCTGGTTAAGGGTTTTAGATGATTACTTAGTATCTAAAGAGCAGATCCACCTTGTATTCTTACTTAGGGTTCGGTGAGTTTAAAATATATTGATCCAACTGATGAGCTCCTAGAGTGGCTCATACTACTTCCTAAGTAATCAAGTCAAATAGCAGATCAAGGGAATTCATCTTATAAACCAAACAAACCTACTACTAGGGTTACCATCAATCCTAGCTTGAGGTGAGGTTGGGACTTTTTGAAGATGTTGAATTTTGAATAAGATGAGAGTCCTTGGTATCCCTACCAAGAGTATAATTCAAAGGTTTTATACAAGGTTTGGAAATCTTAGAGGTAAGAGTAGTTGAAGGTTCTGACTTGAAAACATAAGGAGATAGTATTCTATAGCTCTCCATAGTTTGATCAATAGAAGCTATTAAGATAGTTGGTTTGCAAAGGCTTCTTGGCTCAGGTTTTGAAATGCCAGAACATTTGAGAATATGCAAAATGAGCCAGGATAGTTTTGTTAACTAGCTTTTTGACAACTGATGTTGAGGTAAGGAGTATCATAAGGTATGCACTCACATGCACCAGTACAAGCATACAACAAGCAAACACTGCACGCATGAAGAAGAAAAAGTTTTTGTTCCCCTGATTTTTGCATTCTGGACAACTAATCAGGGTTGCTGAAATTGGGATGTTACAGACCTTTCCCCCTTAAAAGAATCTCGTCTCGAGATTCGGGAGGGTACGGTTAGGGGATTTGTGTTGGAGTTAGTGCTATGTGTTTTTCACGTACTAACTTGTCAGCTTTGTCCTTGAACAGGGTCACTACGACGGTGAGGTTGAACTTCAATCGTCTTGAAACACGAGTGTGGGACAGGCTTCAACCAAGGTTGTGAGGATTGATCTTCCTGCGGTAAGGATTTACGACGTCTCTCCTAAGGGATTATTGTATCTTGGTTTGCGTATTTGGGTACAACTGTTGGATGGCTTCTGGCAGGGGGTTATTCTATTTTGCGGGAAAGATGCAGTCTTTCCCCCTTAGGATTAGACTGTGGCAGATCGGAGAGTTGACATAGTCTTTCTTGGAGTCGCAGATGGATGTTTTGAATGCTGACGTCCATATTTCTCCTGGAGTCAAGATCGTCAGTAGGAGTCCCATTCTGGAGGTATTTCTGAAGTATCCTCGGGTAGACAGTCTTCTGAGGATTGAGTGGAAAGACGCAGTCTTTCCACCTTAGAGCTTCATTAGGGCGCTTTAGGAGTGGTGCAGATCTTCTGTCTGGGAGTGCTGACCTGAGGTTAGCGGAAGGCTGCATCTTCCTGGAGTTTTGAGCTAAGGTCGTCAAGTGACGCCCTATTCTATACACCTTGGCGAGGGGGGGGGGGGTGTTTCCTAACGAAGCCTTATGGAGTGAGTTCAGGGCAAGCTAGCGGTTTATGACTCTCTTGGCTAGGGTTTAGTCAGGGTGGATGCAGTTAGCATTGGTGCAGAGGTCCTCACTTGACTCGCTTGCGTTGCTTCGGCTTGAGGGTGGAGTGGACTCGTTGTCTTCATGCATCCTCGTCTTCGGGGAACTGAAGTATCCTGGCCTTCTGGTGAGGAACTTCCCGTTGGTGGTAAGCGTTCCGGGTTGGGTCTGATGCAACATCTTGGGTAAAACACGCAAGAGGGAAACATCAAAGCAAGCATATCAATCTAAGGAAGTTATTATATAACCAACCAGTCTGCACCCGAAGGTGCTAAAAGTACTTAAACATTAAAAAACGCATTCAGGGACGATACATGACTCTACCCTATTGCTAGATGGGCGAGTACAGTAGAGCGGGTGGCTACTCGAAGGGTGGATCTATGGTTCGTTGCTGACTCCGAGGGGGTTTCAGCTACTACAGATCCTCTGTGGTACGTGGGATATTCAGCTCGGCTTCAGTGAAGTTGACAGTGGTGCCTTCCCAAGGTGCAGGGTTGGATGTTGGCTCGGCCGGCACGGGTGACTGTACGATAGGGTGGTACTCATTGAGGAAGGGGAGTTCATCGTCAGTCCGAGGATTTTCGTCTTCAGGGGTTGGGGGTACTTCCATTGTCAAATTCTTCTCCAAGCAGGCATTGGTGGCTCTAAGACTTCTTTCGCGGTTACGGAGTAGGTTGATATCCATCTTTAGAAGCAGATTCTCTCACCTGGCCTTGTCAAGATCTTCTTGGGAACATTGGAGTAGGTATTCCATGTTCTCTAACTGATTCCCGATGCAGCAGGTGAGGAAGGAATCGGTAGGAAGTCCATCTTGGTGGCACTTTCCAAACAGGTGGTAGGGGGTATCCTTCAACTCATCTTCATGGATCTTGTAGAGGCGCGCCATGATCTCCTGTATGGCTCGCACCACGCCATCTACCCAGTTGCTGTTGAGAAGGTGAAGATTGTGGGCGCGGTGTCCTCATCGGGGGAGGGAATCACCACCTTGATGACCCATTGCATCACATTGGTGTTACTACGAGGAAGTTCGGTTCCTTCAATCGTCGGCGAGGGCCTATTGACTCTCTTCAACAGGTCGTGAAGCTGCTCTTCAAAAGGCCAGAAACTGTCTCCAATGATGATGCGCTCCGAGCGAAAAGAGGCCATCGACAGCAATTTTTGGAGATGGGGTTGGGTTAGTGACAAGTGTGCAAGATTGTAGGATTTAGAAAATCATATTAATGCAAGTAGTTTTCAAGATGGAAGGGGAAAAGACATAAGCACTTTTGCAAATAGTCATCTCTTCTCCCTTGTCTTTTAGAAAATAGATTTGTCATTCCTGTCTAACATCCATGCTAACTAAGGTCTCCTACAGTCAGGATGGCTCTGATACCAAGTATGTGGGCTCCCTCGGATTTAAGCATCTGAGAAATCCCTGTTATGTAAATATCCATGTTCCCATGATCAGTGAGCCGTGGAACATAACCGACAAGTATCATTACAGCATCCGAAACATAATGAATACAAGAATTACATAGTTGCCATTACGGCTACACAACTTTCAGCAACAGAGCTTCATCACACGCAGGGCCCAATCATGCCTCAACCTATAGGCGACTGACTGGGAAGACGGCCTAGCTCGCTGGATGTCACCTTAATCTTTCGATGTCGAACCTCTGAAAGCCTGGCCAAGTAAATAACCAGGGACAATGCCATGAGTACTTTTGAATGTATTCGCAAACCACCAAGATAAGTGAATTAAGGAATGCAATTCTGGCTGTGGCGAGATAGCTCTATCTAGGGTTGTTTTTGAAAAGCCTAGACTATCTCTTGTAGTTGTGGCATCTCCATATCTTTGTTGAAAAAGAGTTTTGAAACATGCCTCTGTTTTATAAATCAAGATACCCCAAATCCTTGTTGAAAAACCTTTTTGAAAACAGTTTTGGAGTAAAACACCTTTTTAAACCTCTTTGACCTCCTCTGGTCAAAACAAAACTTTAAACTCAGGTTCCCTCGGAACCTCCATACTCTCATCCATGTTTCCAAACACCACCATTTTGGGTACTCCTAGCCATCACCTTTCCAACCGTCCTTGACCATGGACAAGGCTATTCGAATAGATTATACTCTGCAGAGTTTGCGCACTTTCCCCACAAGAATCAATACATCCACCGAGATAAAACCACGGACCACTACACACGGTAGATGGGGGTCCGGATAATCAAACCTAACCTTTCGCTTGTTGACCCTAGCAAAGGCAGCTTTTCCTTTTGGGTTTGTTCTCCCCAGCAACGAGTATGTGGCTCCCAGCCATAGTCCTGCCTTCCGTACACGCGTATACCCAAACCGCAGCTTGGCGTATACCTTAACTTGGTGACTCCACTTCCTTCTGTACCACCTAAGTCATACCGTCTACAGGAGACCCAATTGTTGCACCGGCACTCCTGCCAAGATAGGCACACTCTTGCCGAAGCAAGCTATAGGCTCTAGATCCGAAGAACTATTAGCGCCTTCCCGGAATTCAAGGGATTTCTCTCTATAAGCATTGTACAAGCTTCCTCGGCCAATGAAGACAAACTACGAGTTAAGCCCCAGCACCTGGGGTAATGTGGTTGCATGGATAAAAAATGTTCTGGTAAAGGCGTAGAACATCCCTTCTCTTTCTCTTATTCATTTTCTCATTTCTCATCATCACCACTTCTTTAGTTAAAACATCCGCTTGGAATGATGGCTCTTCCCAAGGGTTTTACTAAGCAGTTTTGACACATTTGTAGTAGGGTAAATCCCAAAACAATTTATTCAACAAAAATCCGTGGTTTCCAACGAGGTAGGATGCTAATCATAAAAACTTCGATCTAAAGGGGAGTAAAGGGCAGGTTTACATTAGGGTTGGTTCCATGAGGGACACCTAGTCATAACTTGGAGGAGCCAAGTCATTAGCGCAGTATTTATAAAACAAGACATGTAGATAAATAAGGCAATTTAGAAAGGAGATACAAAGCAGGTAATAAAAGGAATAGGACAAGTATCGGAATTCGGGAATGGTGGCTTGCCTGAGATCAGTGATATGGCAATAAGTCCCTAGACTTCTTCTTAGAAGACCAAAATATCAATAGAACCGAAATAGAATAACCCGATGCTTCCTCCTTCTCGGCGTCACCCAAACGCAACTATCGCCGATATCAAGCATACATGCAACAAACAAGTCCAACAATCAATCAAGTCATTCAAGCATCAAAACAATACATCAAGCAATTGTCAATACAAGTTTACGAATCAGTAGTGGTGTTGATAACATGGATTAGAAGGATTGGGAGCATGTCTTGGAACATTTGAAGGAAACCTTGTGGGTTTCATAGTCTAGAAACTAGGGATGAGAGGGTTTTGGACCAAAGACTTATTCCATAATATACCATTATAAAAACATGATACCAACAGATAGGTATTGATAAATTGAAACCAACAAAAGTGGTTTCACTATTTTATCACTTACCTAGATTTAGTTATGCTTTTTATAGTGGAATAAACTCTAGTTTGAGGAAATAATTCACCAGAATTTATCTGGAGGCCCAAAATTTATTTCCTTGGGTGGTTAGGTAGTGTTTGATGTATTTGTTCACTGAGAGTTAGAATCAAGTCCAAATAATTAACATAATGCCCTCAGGAAATTCCCAAATGCAGTTCTGTGGTGTTTTTGTCCTTTTCACCAAATTAATTCTACAGAAGCTCTTGAGTTGAATCCAAGGGCATGTGGTAGGCATTTAGAATACCTTTCGGTAGGAATTGTATTCACTTTTTTGGAGTTGTCAAACTTATGGAGTGATTTATTTAGTGAAAAAGGGGTACACGGAATAGTTTAATTCACTACAATTCAAGCAGAGCTCACTAAAATCTGAACTGCTGGGTTTGATAGATATTGATAATACACATCCATGGGAGTTGTAATTAGATCAATACCTCATTTGGTTTGACCTAGAGAAATTTCCTAAGGCAGATAGTGGCTGTTTTGTTATTTTTGTTAAGGGCACACTACTGTTCACCTTGGCATATGACCTATGCTAGATGACATGTATATAAAAAACCTTCCAGTAGAGCTTTGATTTTCCCAATTGGATATGTAAAACTCTCTGAGTAATTTATTTAGGTGACAAGGTACTTTTTAGAAATTGATTTATCATAGTTAAACTAAACCTAGTCTAGGATAAGCTAAGGTATTTTCTGTTAGACAAAATATGTATGTACCACCAAGATTTTGGATCTGGTCAAATTCAGCTTTCTACATTTTTATTTGAATTTAAACCAAATAGGAACTCTAGCAGATCTGGGCTTGATCTGTGGGGAAATGGGCCGGGCAGAGGCAGGCCGGAGGAGCTGGGCCGGCCCACCCGGCGAGGCGATGCACGGTAGACCGCACTTAAACCTGGCAAGCGAGGCCCGACGGTCAGCGGCTGAGGGCGGCGAAGAGGTAAGGAGGCCTGGGGGCCGTCTGATTAGTGGAGACGGACGGCTCTCCACCGTCGTACTCAGATGAACGGGAGCCACCGCGAGGAAACCCTAGGGTTGGTGGGGATGGCCGGGAGGCTCACATGGGGTTGCCGGGAGGGGATGGCGAGGCTGCAAGGCGACGGAGGACTCCCGGGCAAGTCTGGGGAGGGGCGGCACGGCGGTGTTGGTCTCTGGGAAGCAGCACGCGTGACCGCGGCCGGGGGAGTAGCTTCGGGAGCTTGGTGGCGACGCTGGTGGGGGCTGACCTGAGAGTCAAAAAGGGTGTCGTTAGATGCAGGGGAGCGAGAGGATTGCAGTGGTGTGACATGCAGAGGAGGGGGAGCATGGGAGAGGGATCCTTGCTCGAATCTATGGAGGGAGCCAAGAGATCTCTCTCTTCTTCTTGGGCAGGACAAGGCAAGGGAGCGGGAGTGGAGCTCGGGGGAAGTGAGTGGAGGGGAGAGGAGTGAAATGAGCCGGGGGAGGAGGGTTGGGGTGGTCTATGGCTTATAAACTGATGGGGATGGGTTAGGGTGGACCATGTCCAAGGGAGGCAAGGGCAAGTCCATGGGCATGCCATTGGCTGCCAGGGGAGGTCGAGAGAGGGAGTGTGGGGCTCTGGTCGAGCAGAGAGGGTAGGGGCAGCTGTGGTAATTAAATGGGGCATATCTATGTAAGATATGGTTGTCTCTCTCTCTACTAACCCAAGGGTAAAAGGGGTAAGGGCTAGGCAGAGCTACAGTGCTCACGACCATGGGAGTATTGGTTGCTGTGGAGGAGTGTTTGACCAGCTTCGGTGATTGGTTTGGTCTTGGTTTCACTCAAGTTTGTTTGTTTTGCAAACTTTGATCACAAGAGAGCTTGTGAAGGAGTTCAAAGGTTTGCATTGGAAAAGATGGGGGAGATAGCATTGATAGCTGGGTATTGTTAAGGTACCTTCCTAGGATTTATTTGGAATTTTTATAAGGGTTTTAGTCCTCTTAAATCCATTTATTCAAAAAGTACAGAAGTAGTTTCTAGAAGATCATTTGATCAATTTACATTGGAAAGGGTTGGTTTTTGGTGTGAGAGGGTCCCAAATTTGAATGCACACTTAGGGGAATTTTCCCAAGATTTATTAGGTCATAAAAGTATTTAAACCATTTATTTTGTTGTTTCTGCCATTTAGGAAAAAGGGCAAACCGAATTATTAAAACTCTTCAAAAAAATTTAATTTTGAAGTGGGAAGATGGGGTATGATATGTGGACCTCATCTGAGCCAAAAGTTGGGGTCATAATCTTGCAAAAACCAAACTTTCCTTTATGGAAGAAGTTTTGGAGATTTTGTCTATTAAAGGGATTAAATATATTTGGGGCCATAATAATTATGGATAATATTTGATAAATCTTTATGATCAAGTTAGATTATGTAGACAAGGTCTAGCAAGCATTTGCAACCCTGGTAATTGGAAATCCAACTTGAATTATATGGAAATCAAGGAGTTGTGGATCTAGGGTGATGTTATTTTTATACCACAAAAACCTTGTTGGATCTTGGAACTCAGAGCTCACCCTGATGCAAGGGATATATGATTAGTTAGACCAAGTCATATAGATGATCATGGAAGAAGGAGTTTGGAGTGGTTACCTTTGAGATGGTCTGGAGGTGATGGCAAACTTTGTTGGAAATAAGGCTGCCATACCAGATGAGTCATGATGCCTTATAAACCATATGGGTTTAAGAAGCACAGAGATCCACTTAGAGAAAGTGAAGTAGATGTTTATATACCTATATGAGGGGAACACAACCATGCAAAGATTTGGTCCATAGAAGGTTGGATGATGGTGTGAGCTTCTGTGAAAGTAGGCATGATGACTAGATTTGCAGTAAAAGTTAATTTCTTGCCTACAAAACCATCAAGAAAAAGTGGGTTGAAGGATGACCTAACCAAGGGAAAGTGTGGGCCTAGGTATTCCTTAGGATGGTTAACAAGATTGTTCAGGTGCATTTCCAAAAATGCACATGGCTTGAGAATGGGAGGCATTCAAAAAGGTGATGTTGAAACAACTTCGAGACTTGGTCAAACTTGGCAGTTTTGAGGATTTTGACTAGAGTATGAGAGGGGATGTTTTTGATGGGTTGCAAGGTACCCAAGCATCATCAAGGGGATGATGTTGAGGAGTAGATTGAGTATAAGGGATCCATTCTTGATATTGGTCTTCATTTAGTTGGTTGCTTTTGGAATTAGATCACTTTAGAGCTGATCTGGTTAAGGGTTTTGAGGATTTTGACTAGAGTATGAGAGGGGATGTTTTTGATGGGTTGAAAGGTACCCAAGCAGCATAAAGGGGATGAGGTTGAGGAGTAGATTGAGTAGAAGGGATCCATTCTTGATATTGGTCTTCATTTACTTGGAAGCTTTTGGAATTAGATCACTTCAGAGTTGATCTGGTTAAGGGTTTTAGATGATTACTTAGTATCTAAAGAGCAGATCCACCTTGTATTCTTGCTTAGGGTTTGGTGAGTTTAAAATATATTGATCCAACTGATGAGATCCTAGAGTGGCTCATACTATTTCCTAAGAAATCAAGTCAAACAGCAGATCAAGGCAATTCATCTTATAAACCAAACAAACCTACTACTGGGGTTACCATCAAGCCTAGCTTGAGGTGAGGTTGGGACTTTTTGAAGATGTTGAATTTTGAGTAAGATGAGAGTCCTTGGTATCCCTACCAAGAGTAGAATTCAAAGGTTTTATACAAGGTTTTGGAAATCTTAGAGGTAAGAGTAGTTGAAGGTTCTGTCTTGAAAACATAAGGAGATAGTATTCTATAGCTCTCCATAGTTTGATCAATGGAAGCTATTAAGATAGTTGGTTTGCAAAGGCTTCTTGGCTCAGATTTTGAAATGCCAGAACATTTGAGAATATGCAAAATGAGCCAGGATAGTTTTGTTAACTTGCTTTTTGAGAACTGATGTTGAGGTATGGAGTATCATAAGGTATGCACTCACATGCACCAGTACAAGCATACAACAAGCAAACACTGCACCCATGAACAAGAAAAAGTTTTTGTTCCCCCTGATTTTTGCTTTCTGGACAACTAATCAGGGTTGCTGAAATTGGGATGTTACATTAGGATTCGCTTGTTTGCATTTCGATTTCTTGATCTTCTTACATCATCTACTCCCCCATTTTCCTTTTCTTCCAATAGGTTTACGATACCGATGTCTGCAGCGATGACGATTCCAGGCACACCAAGACTCGTCAGGTGCTGAGGAGGCTGCATGCCGGCTAGTACGACGCCTTCTTTGCTAGCGGCGACTACAGATGCCCCTTCTATAAGGGGATCGCCTTCTCCTAGGTGAGTCTCGCCGGCACCGACTTCAACTGCTTAGTGAAGCATGCAGAGGGCCCGGGCTCTGGTACCCACAAAGGCGGCCAAACCGTGAACGTCAATGCCTACATTGCTGAACACCAGGCTCTCGGCATTCACCTCCGAAACCTCTAGCGGGTGGCCATCGAAGAGAGTCGCATGTCTCCAATCAAGCCGAAGTTCCCCAAGATCAAGGGACTGGGCAGCAAGAAGTGGAGGAAGCGCCAGAGGGAGGAGGCGGAGGTGCATGCGCATGCAAGGAGGGGTTGAATGTGTCTACTGCTGCTGCTAAGCAGCTTCTTTTGATTTTCTATATTTTGCTTGCATCCTATTTGTGGTTGAATGCATCGAACCTCGTTAAGCAACCTAGTTTCTATCGCTATATCATATTTAGCTGCGCACAGCTATATCTACATTTATTTTGTTTTCTGAATGAATGTATTCTGCCTGGTGTGATTTGCTACTCTAGATTTGCTACCAGATCGGAGGCAAAAAGAGGTCCAAAAGGGCACAAATTATCGAAGAGAGAATCTTCTCTAGATTTGCTACCAATTTGGGCAAAATGAAACATATCTGTTTAGCGAGAGAGGAAAAAGGTACTCTTTCAAACTGCCAGTTAACGAGCTACCATCTTGACAAGCTACAAGACACATACAGAAACATAACACAAAGAAGTAAAATTTATTTTACTACTCTCACTTGAGGCGCTAGACATCTTGATAAGATAAATGAGTTCCACAAAATAGAAACGTAACACAAAGGAGTAAAATTTAATTCACTTCTCATCAGCCCACTTGAGGCGCTTGCCATCGTTCCTAGGCGACCAACTGCGATCATTCCAGGTGGATCTTACATTATTGGCACTCCACAACTCACGAAATGCTTCATCCCACCTAGGATCTGACTTGGATTCCCTATCTTCAGCGTCATGTGGCAAAATTAGTGGTGCATCACAGGCCTGATTGTTGCCGCTAGAAGATGCTACCTCTCTGTTTGCTGCTTCAGCTGCAGCCTCTGTATCAGCTGGTTCTGCTTCAGCTGCAAGCTCTCTTTCAGCTGCTTCTGCAACCTCTCTGTCCGCTGCTTTTGATGCAGCCATTTCCTTTGCATATGCAGCTTCAAACTCTGCTATTCTGCATTTTTACAAAGGGATCCCCTAAGCTCGTCTTCCCTCTTGCAAATAGGGAAAAACATGAGGTAACATAGAAAAAAATGGATCTGCTTGTACAGCTGGTAGGTCACATAAGCATCTGTGGCTGCATACTTCAGGTTTATATCCGACAATGGCCACTCGTCCCAGAAATCGTGCATATCCGTAGGGAAACCTGCCTTCATTCTATCGTATGACTCATCGAGGATTCTAGTTGTGACAAGACTTCATCCTTCCTCGAGCCTCCTAGGATCTTGACAAGACTCTGAATATCGATCCAGTTGTGCGCAGGAATTGTAATTCCCTCTCGATGAAATTTCGAAAAATCAGTTGTATTGTCGACAGTGCAGAAAACAATTCCCTTTTCTACAAGGAACTGGCGCAGCACTGCACAATTCCTGTCAGTCCTGAAACTATGTAGTTTGTCATCACCAAAATTTGTAACTACAAATATTTTGTCAATGCAAGATCATCATCTGAATATAATTTTGAAAAGTTTAGTAAATGCAAGATCAGGACTCTCAACATTGTCTTGTCATAATTTATTTGGTCCTAAATAAAATCCAGTAGTTGCAAGATGAGCAAATGGATAAAGAACAAGAGGAGAAAACCCTAAAAGCGGTTGGCTACAGAGAGCAGATCTACAAACCGGGACTCGCACCACTGTCTCCTCATCAAGACTCTCAAGCCAACCCTCATACATCCTCAGGACTCGCACCACTGTCTCCTCCTCGTTGGTGTAGACGATGTCTATCTTCTTATTGTCATGGGTAGTGAAGCTTGTCTCTAGAGTGCAACGACCTTCCATGGCGGCAAGGAGAAGATGGGAAGAAGAAGAGTGGTTTCTGCAAGGCAGGGGAACGGTGGAACCGCCGATGCGCTTTTAAGGTAGTGGTTAACGATAGGGACAGAAGTCCAAAGGAGAGATGCGTGGCGGTGGCCATTCTAGCTTCTGAGTAAACAAAAAATAATTATAACAATGATATATGTGCCCTGTTTTGACACGTCAATACATTGGGCTGGTCGCGTTGTCCTATCCACTGTGCCAGCGCTGCAAGCCTATGTGACAGCCACCCCGCCTAAGTGATGGGAGCGACATAACAACGAGAACTGATAGAGGGGTCCAACTTGACGGCCGTTAGCCTGATATTTTGTATTGAAACGTAAAGTTGAATTCATGCCGAAAAGGACCCTCTTAGTGATGGGGATATGCCGACTGGGGTGTACCCAGCAGGACGTTCCGGTTGGGCCAAAAGGTCTCACGAGTGGGCCTGCATGACAGCGACTGGAATGTGACTAAGATGAAGGCCCATCGACTGGAGACTGGAAGCCCAGAAGCGTACCAGAAGCCTAGTCGGATTAGGTCAAAGCCTCTGAATCCATATCTTGTTCGGTTGTAACTTGTAAACCCTAGCGAGGTGACTCATATATAAACCTCCCTAGGGTATCCTTATGACTTATGTTCCATCATACACCCCCTCAAGCGACTCGCTGTTTAGACGCCGAGCTCGCCACCCCTGTAACTCGCTCTCCAATAATCTAATCTAACAGGAGTAGGTCTTTACCCTTCGGGGGGCCGAACCTGGGTAAACCCATGTGCATCCGCCCCCATCTCGCACCGTAGATGGCCGCCAGCTCTTGCCCCCGATTCAATCAATCGCTGCCTACTGCAGCGACTGCCGTGGCCATTTCCACGACAGTGGCACCCACCATGGGGAATAGCAGGATTGGCCTGAGTTCTTCAACGAGACCTTATTCGTCGATCGATCGGCCGCTCGCCACCGGCCGCATGATCGCCATCGGCGAGATCTTACAGATCCTACCCAGCAGCTACATCCCGGCGTCACGCCTGGTCACTCACGGCACGGTGATGCCAGTTGGCTCCATCAACCTCTTCGTCGGCTTCATTGGCACGGTCAACCCAGCTGCGACTGTGATCATTGGCGGATCGCCACCGCACCGCGATCTGCTCTCGGAGGAGCAGGTCCGCTCCACCAGGAGCCTCGTCACCGAGTACGAGTCGGCCGCCAGCAACACGGCCGAGACCAACGCCGGCACAATGATGAGGCCCTAAATGACGACGTCGACTCCGCGACCCCTGGCTCGGTCGACGGGTCTATCACCATGGCATCACGAGAGGACTACATCACGCGAGTCTCCAACCTGGAGGATTTCGAGGACTCCTCCATCCTCGGGATCTTCGACTCCGATTCCGGCTCGGAGTCACCTGAAGACTTCCATGCCAGATCCAATCGCTTTAACGCGATCTACATGGCGGGCAGCATGGCCGCCCCGCCAGATCCGTTCTCCACGCCGATCTCACCGACTGCCATGGCCACAGAGGTGGAGGAAGCCCGCCTGCGACTCGCGGAGGCGCAACGCAATGAGCTCGCCGAGCGCGAGAAATACCGCCTCGAGCGGGAAATAGCGCAGGAGCTATCGCTCTATCACCAGTGCCGCATCAGGACCCGCCTAAACTCCAACGTCCAGGGCCACGTCCTGAACTTCAACGACGAAAGTGACCCCACACGCGCGGCCGAGCGCGAATACTGCGAGAACGCGCCGCCAGGCGGAAGCAACCCTACAAGACCACCACCCGGCGCACCGGCGACCGAAGCCCCTCCACCACCCATTGGCCGCGCACCCTCGCCGGACCAGTCGCGGATCATCATCTTGCCACAAGCCCGCGATGCCAATGGACTCCCACTCTACTCCACCCCGATGGACAACGTCGTCGTGGCCGACGCTGCGGTCGCCAATCTTGACGTCCAAGGCGACGGCGCGCTGCAGATCTAGTACGCCAAGGCCCTACTCGCCAGGGCCGTCGAGCAACAAGCTGCGGGAGTAGACCCGCGGGGGCAGATGTATTCCCGCTCCTCAGCTAGCAAGGCGGCCTCGAGTGGCCACCCCACTATCGCCAACGCCGTGACCTGCCCACCACCGCAGCCACTGGCGAACCAGCCGCGGGCCGCCAACCCCGCACTCTCCACCAACGAACCTCGACCGGTGAACAACACGGTCGCCGCCAACAGGCAGCCAATCGACGCTCCCACACACATCATCAACAACCAGGCCTGGCGGGCGCGCCAGCCCAATGACTTGAGGCACAACCTTAGTAACCGTAGCGATCCCGAACCAAGGGGCTCGCTCAGCCGAGTCGGCCCCCAATGCTTTTGGCCTATGATTGGGGAAAGTACCCCGCCAACTTCAAGGCCCCCAAAGAGATCGAAAAGTATGATCCAACGTACGACCCATCAGTATGGATGGATACATACCTCATGGCGATGGGAATCGCCGGCCACACTGACCTGCTCGCCGCTCGCTACCTCCCCCTGATGATGGAGGGCGCGACCAGGAAATGGATCAACACCCTCCCTGCCGACAACATCGACTCATGGGAGGAAATGCGGGATGCCTTTGTCAGGCACTTCGAGGGCTCCTACACCCGCGCCACCATGATTGAAGACCTGGAGCGGTGCATCCAGGGACAACGCGAGTCGACCCGCCACTGGATTCAAAGGTGGCAAGAACTATGGATCAACGCCTCCGGCATCCACCCAGATACGGCAATACACTGTTTCAAGAACGCGTGCCGGTATGAACCCCTGGTCGCTAAGATCAAGCGGGTCTACCGGACACTCGACAACATCCCTGACCTCCTCGAGATCGCCAAGCGCTATGCGGAGGAGGACCCCAACCAAGACTCCGACGATGAGTCGGGGGGGAGACACCACACCAGGGGCCATGACAGCGGGCAACAGCGCGACATGCGCTACAGCAACACCCGCATCACCGGCAGGCGCCACACGGACGGGCGAGTCGAGTTCGTCGCCAATGCGGGCAATGGCCAACGCGACCCAAAGAGTTACTGCCGCGACGGAGGAAATTACCGCGATAGCGGAAACTACCGCGCCAACAACGCGGCGAAGCCGAAATTCGACCCTGCCGCCCTGCTCAACCAGCCCTGCGTCTACCACAACAGGGAGGGGAAACCCGCCACCCACACCACCGTGGGCTGCCACTCTCTCAAAGAGATCAAAAAGGCAAGGCGAGCAAGGGAAGACCCCAACAACAACCCACCTCGGGACAACGAAAACACCGACGGCTTCGGCAACACCGTCGGCTCACTACACACCTTCACCGGACTCGGCACCAAGCGCGAGAGGAAGGTGCTCGCCCGCGTAGTCGCCGTCAATGCGGTGACACTGGTCGACATCCCACGCTTCCTCAACTGGTCCGAGCATAGCATCACTTGGAGTCGCCAGGACCATGCCCCCAGAATCGAGTATCCAGGGCGAGTCGCCCTGGTAGTCAGGCCCAAAGTGGCCGATTATTGGCTACCCAAGACATTTATGGATGGTGGGAGCTCCATCAATATCATGTATCTAGACACGTTCAAGAGGCTACAGCTCCCGAAGTTGGCAATCTAGCTGACCCTGACAACCTTCCACGGTTGCGTCCCCGGTTAGAAGGCATACCCGATCGGAAAAGTGATGTTACCCGTCACCTTCAGACACCGACGAACTACTGCACCGAGCGAATCAAGTTCGAGCTGGTGAACTTCCGCAGCCCCTACCACTGTGTCCTGGGACGCCAAATGTTTGCCAAATTCATGGCGACCCACCACTGTGTACAACATGATGAAGCTCCCAGGGCCGAGCAGCATCATCACCGTCCATGGCGACCCCGATATGGCTGTGGAATGCGAGGACAAAGGCGCTAAGCTCGCCGACACCGTCATCGCCGTGGAGACTAACCACGCGGAGGAGCTCGCGAAATACGTGGGCAACATCAACAAGGACGACCCCACCATACTGAAGAAGTCAACCGCCACAAACTCCACGTTTGAGGCAACAACGCATACCCGCACCGTCGAGCTCGTCCCGGGCGACTCCAGCTAGACGGTCACCATCGGGGCGCATATGAGCACCGTGTAGGAAAGCGCACTCAACGAGTTCCTCCGTGAGAATCGCGACATCTTCACATGGAAACCTTCCGACATGCCAGGTGTCCCGAGGGAACTCGCTGAGCACAAACTACACGCCGACCCCAAAGTGCGACCAGTAAAGAAGTCGCTGCGGCCCTTCAATGAAGAGCGCCGCCGAGCAATCGCCGAAGAAGTGCAATGCTTGTTGGCCGTAGGATTCATCCGGCCAATAAAACACTCCAAGTGGCTGGCGAATCTAGTCCTGGTCCTAAAAAAGAACAACACTTGTAGAATGTGCATCGACTACACCAACCTCAACAGCGCCTGCCCGAAGGAGGAGTTCCTTCTACCGCGCATCGATCGGATCATCGACTCGACCGCGGGATCGGAGTCGATGTGCTTCCTCGACGCTTACTCGGGTTACAACCATATCAAGATGGCGGTCGAGGGATGAGGAGAAGACGACATTCATCACGCAATTCGGCGCCTTCTGCTACACGACCATGACGTTCGGCCTCAAGAACGCCAGCGCCACATACCAAAGATGCATGCAGGAGTGCCTCGCGAGACAAATTAGCCGCAACATTCACGTCTACATCGATGACGTGGTGGTAAAATCCACCCGCCAGGACGACCTGCTCGCCGACCTGGCCGAAACCTTTGCAAATATACGGAGGTACAACATCAAGCTGAACCCAGGGAAGTGCACCTTCGGCATCCCCACCGGACAGTTACTCGGATACGTAGTCTCCAGGTAAGGCATCAAAGCCAACCCCACCAAGATCGACACCATCACGTGACTCAGAAAACCCGAGTGCCTGCGCGACGTCCAGAAGTTGGCCGGGTGAGTTGCGGCTCTCAGTCGCTTCATCCCCCGACTAGGCGAGAAGGCCATGCCCCTCTATCGCCTGATGCACAAGAACCCCACGTTCCAATGGGACACGGAGGCGGACGATGAACTCAAAGCACTCAAAGAAGTGCTACTCGCGGCTCCACTACTCGTCGCACCAGTCGACAAGGTGCCAATGCTCGTCTATGTGGCGGCCTCCAACCGAGTCGTCAGCGCCGTGATGGTCGTCGAAGGGCCAGAGGAGGGCAAGAAGCGCCCCATACAGCGCCCCGTCTACTACATCACCGAAGTCCTAACGAACTCACGACAACGCTACCCGCAGTACCAGAAACTGGTGTACGCGGTATTCCGAGCTCAGCGGCGACTCCCCCACTATTTCCAAGAGCACCCAATCCATGTGCATCCGCCCCCATCTCGCACCGCAGATGGCCGCCAGCTCTCGCCCCCAATTCAATCAATCGCTGCCTACTACAGCGACTACCGTGGCCATTTCCACGACAATGAGTATTTGTCACACCAACTGTAGTCATCGCGGCTGATTACAGGCAACTTGGGTACCAGGTTGCCTGGGCACCCCAACTTTCAGGCCGCAAAATGATATTCTCTCCAGCATGTGTCAAACCATGTCCAGGAACCCTAGCAACATGATGAGATTCACCTGCCACATGCAGTGGAGCACCAGTTTGAAATATGTTGCATCACAACACCCATCTAGATGTGTGTGTGTATGATTGTGGTTTGGAAAAGAACAGATGCAATGTCACCCCAGCATGTGTCCAACCATGTCCTGGAACCCTAGCAACATGCTGGGATTCAACTTCCACAGGAAGTGGGGCACCAGTTTGAAAGATGTTGCATCACCACACCCACTTGGATGTGTGTGTATCATTGTGGTTTGGAAAAGAACGTATGCAATGTCACTCTAGCATGTGTCCAACCATTCTTGGAACCCTAGCAACATGCTGGGATTCAACTGCCACATGCAGTGGAGCACCAGTTTGAAAGATGTTGCATCACCACACCCACTTGGATGTGTGCGTATCACTTTGGTTTGGAAAAGACCACATCCAATTTCACTCCAGCATGTGGCCAACCATGTCCAGGAACCCTAACAACATGCTGGGATTCAACTACCACATGAAGTGGAGCACTAGTTTAAAATATGTTACATCACCACACCCACTTGGATCTGTGTGTATATCATTGCGGTTTGGAAAAGAACACAATCAATGTCACTCCAACATGTGTCAAACCATGTCCAGAAACCCTAGCAACATGCTGGGATTCAACAGCCACATGTAGTGGAGCACCACTTTGAAAGATGTTGCATCACCGCACCTAGTTGGATGAGTATTTGTGTCATTGTGGTTTGGAAAATAACAATGTAATTTCACTCCATCATGTGTCCAACCATGTCCAGGAACCCTAGCAACATGCTGGGATTCAATTGACACATGTAGTGGAGCACCAGTTTGAAAGATGTTGCATCACAACACCCACTTGGATGTGTGTCTGTGTCATTGTGGTTTGGAAAAGAACACATGCAATGTCACTCCAACATGTGTCCAACCATGTCTAGGAACCCTAGAAACATGTTGGGATTCAACTACCACATGAAGTGGAGCATAAGTTTGAAAGATTCTACATCACCACCCCCACATGGAAATGTGTGTGTGTCATTGTGGTTTGAAAAAGAACACATGCAATGTCACTCCAGCATGTGTCCAACCATGTCCAGGAACCCTAGCAACATGATGGGATTCAACTGCCACAAGTAGTGGATCACCTGTTTAAAAGATGTTGCATCACCACACCCACTTGGATGTGTCTGTGTGTATCATTGTGGTTTGTAAAAGAACACATGCAATGTCAAGCCAGCATGTGTCCAACCATGTCCAGGAACCCTAGCAACATGTTGGGATTGAACTACCACATGAAGTGGAGCACCAGTTTGAAAGATGTTGCATCACCACACCCACTTGGATGTGTGTGTGTATGTGTGTATGATTATGGTTTGGAAAAGAACATATGCAATGGCACTCCAGCATGTGTCCAACCATGTCAAGGAACCCTAGCAACATGCTGGGATTCAACTGCCACATGCAGTGGAGCACAAATTTGAAAGATGTTGCATCAACACACCGACTTGGATATATGTGTGTGTATATCATTGTGGTTTGGAAAAGAACACATGCAATGTCACTCCAGCATGTGTCCAACCATATCTAGGAATCCTAGCAACATGCTGGGATTCAACTGCTACATGCAGTGGAGCACCAGTTTTAAATATGTTGCATCACCAAACCCACTTGGATGTGTGTGTATAATTTTAGTTTGGAAAAGAACACATGCAATGTCACTCCAGCATGTGTCCAACCATGGCTTGGAACCCTAGCAACATACTAGGATTCAACTGCGACATGTAGTGCATCACGAGTTTGAAAGATGTTGCATCACCACACCCACTTGGATGTGTGCATATCATTGTGGTTCGGAAAATAACGCATGCAATGTCACTCCATCATGTGTCCAACCATGTCCAGGAACCCAAGTGACATTCTGGGATTTAACTGCCACATGCAGTGGAGAACCAGTTTGAAAGATGTTCCATAACCACACCCACTTGGATATATGTGTGTGTATATCATTGTGGTTTGGAAAAGAACAAATCAATGTCACTCTAGCATGTGTCTAGCCATGTCCAGGAACCCTACCAAAATGCTAGAATTCAGCGGCCACATGAAGTGGAGCACCAGTTTAAACTATGTTGCATCACCACACCCACTTGGATGTGTGTGTATAATTCTGGTTTGGAAAAGAACACATGCAATGTAAACCATCCATGACTAGGAACCCTAGCAACATGCTAGGATGCAACTGCCACATGCAGTGGAGCACTAATTTGAAAGACGTTGCATCACTACACCCACTTGGATGTGTGTGTGTGTATCATTATTGTTTGGAAAAGAACACAGGGAATGTCACCCATCCATGTGTCCAACAATGTCTAGGAGCCCTAGTAACATGCTCGGATTCAACAGCCACACGCAGTGGAGCACCAGTTTGAAATATGTTACATCACCACATACACTTGGATGTGTGTGTGTCATTGTATTTTGGAAAAGAACACATGAAATGTCACTCCAGCATTTGTCCAATCATGTCCTGGAACCCGAGCAACATGCTGGGATTCAACTACCACATACAGTGAAGCACCAGTTTGAAAGATGTTGCATCATACACCCACTTTGATATCTGTGTGTATCATTGTGGTTTGGAAAAGAACATATGCAATGTCACTCCACCATGTGTCCAACCATGTTCAGGAACCCTAGCAACATGCTAGAATTCAACTGCCACATCCAGTGGAGCACCAGTTTGAAAAATGTTGCGTCACGACACGCACGTGGATGTCTGTGTGTGTGTTTCATTGTGGTTTGGAAAAGAATACATGAAAGGTCACTCCAACATATGTCCAACCATGGCTAGGAACCCTAGCAACATGCTGGGTTTCGACTGCCACGTGAATTGGAGCACCAGTTTAGAAGATGTTGCTCCACCACACCCACTTGGATGTGTGTGTATCATTGTGGTTTGGAAAATATACCATGCAATGTCACTCCAGCATGTGTCCAACCATATCTAGGAACCCTAGCAACATGCTGGGATTCAACTTCCACATGGAGTGGAGCACCAGTTTGAAAGGTGTTCCATAACCAGACGCACTTGGATGTGTGTGTGTGAATATCATTGTGGTTTGGAAAAGAACACATGAAATGTCACTCTAGCATGTGTGTAACCATGTCCAGGAACCCTAGAAAAATGCTGGGATTCAGCTGCCACATGAAGTGGAGCACAAGTTTAAAAGATGTTGCATCACCACACCCACTTGGATGTCTGTGTGTGTATCATTGTGGTTTGGAAAATAACACATGCAATGTCACTCCAGCATGTGTCCAACCACGTCTAGAAACCCTAGAAACATAGTAGGATTCAACTACCACATGTAGTGGAGCACTAGTTTGAAAGATGTTGCATCACCACACCCACCTGGATGTGTGTGTGTGTGTGATATCATTGTGGTTTTGAAAATAACACATGGAATGTCACTCCAGCATGTGTCGAACCATGTTTAGGAACCCTAGCAACATGCTGGGATTCAACTACCACATGTAGTGGAGCACTAGTTTGAAAGATGTTGCATCACCACACCCACCTGGATGTGTGTGTGTGTATCATTGTGGTTTGGAAAAGAACACATGCAATGTCACTCCAACATGTGTTCAACTATGTCTAGGAACACTAGAAACAAGTTGGGATTCAACTTCCACATGAAGTGGAGGACCAGTTTGAAAGATATTGCATCACCACACCTACTTGGATGTGTGTGTGTGTATCATTGTGGTTTGGAAAAGAACACATGCAATGTTACTCCAGCATGTGTCCAAACAAGTCTAGGAACCCTAGAAACATGCTAGGATTCAACTTCCACATGTATTGGAGCACCAGTTTGAAAGATGTTGAATCACCACACCCACTTGGATATGTGTGTGTGTGTATCATTGTGGTTTGGAAAGAAGAAATGCATTGTTACTCTAGCATGTGTCTAGCCATATCCAGGAACCCTAGCAAAATGCTAGAATTCAGTGGCCACATGAAGTGGAGCACTAGTTTAAAATAAGTTGCATCACCACACCCACTTGGATGCGTGTGTATAATTGTGGTTTGGAAAAGAACACATGCAATGTCACCCATCCATGTGTCCAACCATGTCCAGGAACGCTAGCAACATGCTGGTGCAACTGCCACATGCAGTGGAGCACCAGTTTGAGAGATATTGCATGCACCCACTTGTATGTGTGTGTGTATCATTTTTGTTTGGAAAGGAACACAGGCAATGCCACCCATCCATGTGTCCAACCATGCCCAAGAGCCCTAGCAACATGCTGGGATTCAACAACCACATGAAGTGGAGCATTGGTTTGAAAGATGTTACATCACCACAGACATTAGGATGTGTGTGTGTGTGTCATTGTATTTAGGAAAAGAACACATGCAATGTCACTCCAGCATCTGTCCAACCATGTCCAGGAACCCGCGCAACATGCTGGGATTCAACTACCACATATAGTGAAGCACCAGTTTGAAAGGTGTTGCATCACTACACCCACTTTGATGTTTGTGTGTATCATTGTGGTTTGGAAAAGAACACATGCAATCTCACTCCTGCATGTGTCTAACCATGTTCAGGAACCCTAGCAACATGCTAGGATTCAATCGCCACATGCAGTGGAGCACCAGTTTGAAAGATGTTGTATCACGACACCCACTTGGATCTGTGTGTGTGTTTCATTGTGGTTTGGAAAAGAACACATGCAATGTCACTCCAGCATTTGTCCAATCATGTCCTGGAACCCGAGCAACATGCTGGGATTCAACTACCACATACAGTGAAGCACCAGTTTGAAAGATGTTGCATCATACACCCACTTTGATATCTGTGTGTATCATTGTGGTTTGGAAAAGAACATATGCAATGTCACTCCACCATGTGTCCAACCATGTTCAGGAACCCTAGCAACATGCTAGAATTCAACTGCCACATCCAGTGGAGCACCAGTTTGAAAAATGTTGCGTCACGACACGCACGTGGATGTCTGTGTGTGTGTTTCATTGTGGTTTGGAAAAGAATACATGAAAGGTCACTCCAACATATGTCCAACCATGGCTAGGAACCCTAGCAACATGCTGGGTTTCGACTGCCACGTGAATTGGAGCACCAGTTTAGAAGATGTTGCTCCACCACACCCACTTGGATGTGTGTGTATCATTGTGGTTTGGAAAATATACCATGCAATGTCACTCCAGCATGTGTCCAACCATATCTAGGAACCCTAGCAACATGCTGGGATTCAACTTCCACATGGAGTGGAGCACCAGTTTGAAAGGTGTTCCATAACCAGACGCACTTGGATGTGTGTGTGTGAATATCATTGTGGTTTGGAAAAGAACACATGAAATGTCACTCTAGCATGTGTGTAACCATGTCCAGGAACCCTAGAAAAATGCTGGGATTCAGCTGCCACATGAAGTGGAGCACAAGTTTAAAAGATGTTGCATCACCACACCCACTTGGATGTCTGTGTGTGTATCATTGTGGTTTGGAAAATAACACATGCAATGTCACTCCAGCATGTGTCCAACCACGTCTAGAAACCCTAGAAACATAGTAGGATTCAACTACCACATGTAGTGGAGCACTAGTTTGAAAGATGTTGCATCACCACACCCACCTGGATGTGTGTGTGTGTGTGATATCATTGTGGTTTTGAAAATAACACATGGAATGTCACTCCAGCATGTGTCGAACCATGTTTAGGAACCCTAGCAACATGCTGGGATTCAACTACCACATGTAGTGGAGCACTAGTTTGAAAGATGTTGCATCACCACACCCACCTGGATGTGTGTGTGTGTATCATTGTGGTTTGGAAAAGAACACATGCAATGTCACTCCAACATGTGTTCAACTATGTCTAGGAACACTAGAAACAAGTTGGGATTCAACTTCCACATGAAGTGGAGGACCAGTTTGAAAGATATTGCATCACCACACCTACTTGGATGTGTGTGTGTGTATCATTGTGGTTTGGAAAAGAACACATGCAATGTTACTCCAGCATGTGTCCAACCAAGTCTAGGAACCCTAGAAACATGCTAGGATTCAACTTCCACATGTATTGGAGCACCAGTTTGAAAGATGTTGAATCACCACACCCACTTGGATATGTGTGTGTGTGTATCATTGTGGTTTGGAAAGAAGAAATGCATTGTTACTCTAGCATGTGTCTAGCCATATCCAGGAACCCTAGCAAAATGCTAGAATTCAGTGGCCACATGAAGTGGAGCACTAGTTTAAAATAAGTTGCATCACCACACCCACTTGGATGCGTGTGTATAATTGTGGTTTGGAAAAGAACACATGCAATGTCACCCATCCATGTGTCCAACCATGTCCAGGAACGCTAGCAACATGCTGGTGCAACTGCCACATGCAGTGGAGCACCAGTTTGAGAGATATTGCATGCACCCACTTGTATGTGTGTGTGTATCATTTTTGTTTGGAAAGGAACACAGGCAATGCCACCCATCCATGTGTCCAACCATGCCCAAGAGCCCTAGCAACATGCTGGGATTCAACAACCACATGAAGTGGAGCATTGGTTTGAAAGATGTTACATCACCACAGACATTAGGATGTGTGTGTGTGTGTCATTGTATTTAGGAAAAGAACACATGCAATGTCACTCCAGCATCTGTCCAACCATGTCCAGGAACCCGCGCAACATGCTGGGATTCAACTACCACATATAGTGAAGCACCAGTTTGAAAGGTGTTGCATCACTACACCCACTTTGATGTTTGTGTGTATCATTGTGGTTTGGAAAAGAACACATGCAATCTCACTCCTGCATGTGTCTAACCATGTTCAGGAACCCTAGCAACATGCTAGGATTCAATCGCCACATGCAGTGGAGCACCAGTTTGAAAGATGTTGTATCACGACACCCACTTGGATCTGTGTGTGTGTTTCATTGTGGTTTGGAAAAGAACACATGCAATGTCACTCCAGCATTTGTCCAATCATGTCCTGGAACCCGAGCAACATGCTGGGATTCAACTACCACATACAGTGAAGCACCAGTTTGAAAGATGTTGCATCATACACCCACTTTGATATCTGTGTGTATCATTGTGGTTTGGAAAAGAACATATGCAATGTCACTCCACCATGTGTCCAACCATGTTCAGGAACCCTAGCAACATGCTAGAATTCAACTGCCACATCCAGTGGAGCACCAGTTTGAAAAATGTTGCGTCACGACACGCACGTGGATGTCTGTGTGTGTGTTTCATTGTGGTTTGGAAAAGAATACATGAAAGGTCACTCCAACATATGTCCAACCATGGCTAGGAACCCTAGCAACATGCTGGGTTTCGACTGCCACGTGAATTGGAGCACCAGTTTAGAAGATGTTGCTCCACCACACCCACTTGGATGTGTGTGTATCATTGTGGTTTGGAAAATATACCATGCAATGTCACTCCAGCATGTGTCCAACCATATCTAGGAACCCTAGCAACATGCTGGGATTCAACTTCCACATGGAGTGGAGCACCAGTTTGAAAGGTGTTCCATAACCAGACGCACTTGGATGTGTGTGTGTGAATATCATTGTGGTTTGGAAAAGAACACATGAAATGTCACTCTAGCATGTGTGTAACCATGTCCAGGAACCCTAGAAAAATGCTGGGATTCAGCTGCCACATGAAGTGGAGCACAAGTTTAAAAGATGTTGCATCACCACACCCACTTGGATGTCTGTGTGTGTATCATTGTGGTTTGGAAAATAACACATGCAATGTCACTCCAGCATGTGTCCAACCACGTCTAGAAACCCTAGAAACATAGTAGGATTCAACTACCACATGTAGTGGAGCACTAGTTTGAAAGATGTTGCATCACCACACCCACCTGGATGTGTGTGTGTGTGTGATATCATTGTGGTTTTGAAAATAACACATGGAATGTCACTCCAGCATGTGTCGAACCATGTTTAGGAACCCTAGCAACATGCTGGGATTCAACTACCACATGTAGTGGAGCACTAGTTTGAAAGATGTTGCATCACCACACCCACCTGGATGTGTGTGTGTGTATCATTGTGGTTTGGAAAAGAACACATGCAATGTCACTCCAACATGTGTTCAACTATGTCTAGGAACACTAGAAACAAGTTGGGATTCAACTTCCACATGAAGTGGAGGACCAGTTTGAAAGATATTGCATCACCACACCTACTTGGATGTGTGTGTGTGTATCATTGTGGTTTGGAAAAGAACACATGCAATGTTACTCCAGCATGTGTCCAACCAAGTCTAGGAACCCTAGAAACATGCTAGGATTCAACTTCCACATGTATTGGAGCACCAGTTTGAAAGATGTTGAATCACCACACCCACTTGGATATGTGTGTGTGTGTATCATTGTGGTTTGGAAAGAAGAAATGCATTGTTACTCTAGCATGTGTCTAGCCATATCCAGGAACCCTAGCAAAATGCTAGAATTCAGTGGCCACATGAAGTGGAGCACTAGTTTAAAATAAGTTGCATCACCACACCCACTTGGATGCGTGTGTATAATTGTGGTTTGGAAAAGAACACATGCAATGTCACCCATCCATGTGTCCAACCATGTCCAGGAACGCTAGCAACATGCTGGTGCAACTGCCACATGCAGTGGAGCACCAGTTTGAGAGATATTGCATGCACCCACTTGTATGTGTGTGTGTATCATTTTTGTTTGGAAAGGAACACAGGCAATGCCACCCATCCATGTGTCCAACCATGCCCAAGAGCCCTAGCAACATGCTGGGATTCAACAACCACATGAAGTGGAGCATTGGTTTGAAAGATGTTACATCACCACAGACATTAGGATGTGTGTGTGTGTGTCATTGTATTTAGGAAAAGAACACATGCAATGTCACTCCAGCATCTGTCCAACCATGTCCAGGAACCCGCGCAACATGCTGGGATTCAACTACCACATATAGTGAAGCACCAGTTTGAAAGGTGTTGCATCACTACACCCACTTTGATGTTTGTGTGTATCATTGTGGTTTGGAAAAGAACACATGCAATCTCACTCCTGCATGTGTCTAACCATGTTCAGGAACCCTAGCAACATGCTAGGATTCAATCGCCACATGCAGTGGAGCACCAGTTTGAAAGATGTTGTATCACGACACCCACTTGGATCTGTGTGTGTGTTTCATTGTGGTTTGGAAAAGAACACATGCAATGTCACTCCAGCATTTGTCCAATCATGTCCTGGAACCCGAGCAACATGCTGGGATTCAACTACCACATACAGTGAAGCACCAGTTTGAAAGATGTTGCATCATACACCCACTTTGATATCTGTGTGTATCATTGTGGTTTGGAAAAGAACATATGCAATGTCACTCCACCATGTGTCCAACCATGTTCAGGAACCCTAGCAACATGCTAGAATTCAACTGCCACATCCAGTGGAGCACCAGTTTGAAAAATGTTGCGTCACGACACGCACGTGGATGTCTGTGTGTGTGTTTCATTGTGGTTTGGAAAAGAATACATGAAAGGTCACTCCAACATATGTCCAACCATGGCTAGGAACCCTAGCAACATGCTGGGTTTCGACTGCCACGTGAATTGGAGCACCAGTTTAGAAGATGTTGCTCCACCACACCCACTTGGATGTGTGTGTATCATTGTGGTTTGGAAAATATACCATGCAATGTCACTCCAGCATGTGTCCAACCATATCTAGGAACCCTAGCAACATGCTGGGATTCAACTTCCACATGGAGTGGAGCACCAGTTTGAAAGGTGTTCCATAACCAGACGCACTTGGATGTGTGTGTGTGAATATCATTGTGGTTTGGAAAAGAACACATGAAATGTCACTCTAGCATGTGTGTAACCATGTCCAGGAACCCTAGAAAAATGCTGGGATTCAGCTGCCACATGAAGTGGAGCACAAGTTTAAAAGATGTTGCATCACCACACCCACTTGGATGTCTGTGTGTGTATCATTGTGGTTTGGAAAATAACACATGCAATGTCACTCCAGCATGTGTCCAACCACGTCTAGAAACCCTAGAAACATAGTAGGATTCAACTACCACATGTAGTGGAGCACTAGTTTGAAAGATGTTGCATCACCACACCCACCTGGATGTGTGTGTGTGTGTGATATCATTGTGGTTTTGAAAATAACACATGGAATGTCACTCCAGCATGTGTCGAACCATGTTTAGGAACCCTAGCAACATGCTGGGATTCAACTACCACATGTAGTGGAGCACTAGTTTGAAAGATGTTGCATCACCACACCCACCTGGATGTGTGTGTGTGTATCATTGTGGTTTGGAAAAGAACACATGCAATGTCACTCCAACATGTGTTCAACTATGTCTAGGAACACTAGAAACAAGTTGGGATTCAACTTCCACATGAAGTGGAGGACCAGTTTGAAAGATATTGCATCACCACACCTACTTGGATGTGTGTGTGTGTATCATTGTGGTTTGGAAAAGAACACATGCAATGTTACTCCAGCATGTGTCCAACCAAGTCTAGGAACCCTAGAAACATGCTAGGATTCAACTTCCACATGTATTGGAGCACCAGTTTGAAAGATGTTGAATCACCACACCCACTTGGATATGTGTGTGTGTGTATCATTGTGGTTTGGAAAGAAGAAATGCATTGTTACTCTAGCATGTGTCTAGCCATATCCAGGAACCCTAGCAAAATGCTAGAATTCAGTGGCCACATGAAGTGGAGCACTAGTTTAAAATAAGTTGCATCACCACACCCACTTGGATGCGTGTGTATAATTGTGGTTTGGAAAAGAACACATGCAATGTCACCCATCCATGTGTCCAACCATGTCCAGGAACGCTAGCAACATGCTGGTGCAACTGCCACATGCAGTGGAGCACCAGTTTGAGAGATATTGCATGCACCCACTTGTATGTGTGTGTGTATCATTTTTGTTTGGAAAGGAACACAGGCAATGCCACCCATCCATGTGTCCAACCATGCCCAAGAGCCCTAGCAACATGCTGGGATTCAACAACCACATGAAGTGGAGCATTGGTTTGAAAGATGTTACATCACCACAGACATTAGGATGTGTGTGTGTGTGTCATTGTATTTAGGAAAAGAACACATGCAATGTCACTCCAGCATCTGTCCAACCATGTCCAGGAACCCGCGCAACATGCTGGGATTCAACTACCACATATAGTGAAGCACCAGTTTGAAAGGTGTTGCATCACTACACCCACTTTGATGTTTGTGTGTATCATTGTGGTTTGGAAAAGAACACATGCAATCTCACTCCTGCATGTGTCTAACCATGTTCAGGAACCCTAGCAACATGCTAGGATTCAATCGCCACATGCAGTGGAGCACCAGTTTGAAAGATGTTGTATCACGACACCCACTTGGATCTGTGTGTGTGTTTCATTGTGGTTTGGAAAAGAACACATGCAATGTCACTCCAGCATTTGTCCAATCATGTCCTGGAACCCGAGCAACATGCTGGGATTCAACTACCACATACAGTGAAGCACCAGTTTGAAAGATGTTGCATCATACACCCACTTTGATATCTGTGTGTATCATTGTGGTTTGGAAAAGAACATATGCAATGTCACTCCACCATGTGTCCAACCATGTTCAGGAACCCTAGCAACATGCTAGAATTCAACTGCCACATCCAGTGGAGCACCAGTTTGAAAAATGTTGCGTCACGACACGCACGTGGATGTCTGTGTGTGTGTTTCATTGTGGTTTGGAAAAGAATACATGAAAGGTCACTCCAACATATGTCCAACCATGGCTAGGAACCCTAGCAACATGCTGGGTTTCGACTGCCACGTGAATTGGAGCACCAGTTTAGAAGATGTTGCTCCACCACACCCACTTGGATGTGTGTGTATCATTGTGGTTTGGAAAATATACCATGCAATGTCACTCCAGCATGTGTCCAACCATATCTAGGAACCCTAGCAACATGCTGGGATTCAACTTCCACATGGAGTGGAGCACCAGTTTGAAAGGTGTTCCATAACCAGACGCACTTGGATGTGTGTGTGTGAATATCATTGTGGTTTGGAAAAGAACACATGAAATGTCACTCTAGCATGTGTGTAACCATGTCCAGGAACCCTAGAAAAATGCTGGGATTCAGCTGCCACATGAAGTGGAGCACAAGTTTAAAAGATGTTGCATCACCACACCCACTTGGATGTCTGTGTGTGTATCATTGTGGTTTGGAAAATAACACATGCAATGTCACTCCAGCATGTGTCCAACCACGTCTAGAAACCCTAGAAACATAGTAGGATTCAACTACCACATGTAGTGGAGCACTAGTTTGAAAGATGTTGCATCACCACACCCACCTGGATGTGTGTGTGTGTGTGATATCATTGTGGTTTTGAAAATAACACATGGAATGTCACTCCAGCATGTGTCGAACCATGTTTAGGAACCCTAGCAACATGCTGGGATTCAACTACCACATGTAGTGGAGCACTAGTTTGAAAGATGTTGCATCACCACACCCACCTGGATGTGTGTGTGTGTATCATTGTGGTTTGGAAAAGAACACATGCAATGTCACTCCAACATGTGTTCAACTATGTCTAGGAACACTAGAAACAAGTTGGGATTCAACTTCCACATGAAGTGGAGGACCAGTTTGAAAGATATTGCATCACCACACCTACTTGGATGTGTGTGTGTGTATCATTGTGGTTTGGAAAAGAACACATGCAATGTTACTCCAGCATGTGTCCAACCAAGTCTAGGAACCCTAGAAACATGCTAGGATTCAACTTCCACATGTATTGGAGCACCAGTTTGAAAGATGTTGAATCACCACACCCACTTGGATATGTGTGTGTGTGTATCATTGTGGTTTGGAAAGAAGAAATGCATTGTTACTCTAGCATGTGTCTAGCCATATCCAGGAACCCTAGCAAAATGCTAGAATTCAGTGGCCACATGAAGTGGAGCACTAGTTTAAAATAAGTTGCATCACCACACCCACTTGGATGCGTGTGTATAATTGTGGTTTGGAAAAGAACACATGCAATGTCACCCATCCATGTGTCCAACCATGTCCAGGAACGCTAGCAACATGCTGGTGCAACTGCCACATGCAGTGGAGCACCAGTTTGAGAGATATTGCATGCACCCACTTGTATGTGTGTGTGTATCATTTTTGTTTGGAAAGGAACACAGGCAATGCCACCCATCCATGTGTCCAACCATGCCCAAGAGCCCTAGCAACATGCTGGGATTCAACAACCACATGAAGTGGAGCATTGGTTTGAAAGATGTTACATCACCACAGACATTAGGATGTGTGTGTGTGTGTCATTGTATTTAGGAAAAGAACACATGCAATGTCACTCCAGCATCTGTCCAACCATGTCCAGGAACCCGCGCAACATGCTGGGATTCAACTACCACATATAGTGAAGCACCAGTTTGAAAGGTGTTGCATCACTACACCCACTTTGATGTTTGTGTGTATCATTGTGGTTTGGAAAAGAACACATGCAATCTCACTCCTGCATGTGTCTAACCATGTTCAGGAACCCTAGCAACATGCTAGGATTCAATCGCCACATGCAGTGGAGCACCAGTTTGAAAGATGTTGTATCACGACACCCACTTGGATCTGTGTGTGTGTTTCATTGTGGTTTGGAAAAGAATACATGCAACTTCACTCCAGAATTTGTCCAATCATGTCCTAGAACCCGAGCAACATGCTGGGATTCAACTACCACATACAGTGAAGCACCAGTTTGAAAGATGTTGCATCATACACCCACTTTGATATCTGTGTGTATCATTGTGGTTTGGAAAAGAACATATGCAATGTCACTCCACCATGTGTCCAACCATGTTCAGGAACCCTAGCAACATGCTAGAATTCAACTGCCACATCCAGTGGAGCACCAGTTTGAAAAATGTTGCGTCACGACACGCACGTGGATGTCTGTGTGTGTGTTTCATTGTGGTTTGGAAAAGAATACATGAAAGGTCACTCCAACATATGTCCAACCATGGCTAGGAACCCTAGCAACATGCTGGGTTTCGACTGCCACGTGAATTGGAGCACCAGTTTAGAAGATGTTGCTCCACCACACCCACTTGGATGTGTGTGTATCATTGTGGTTTGGAAAATATACCATGCAATGTCACTCCAGCATGTGTCCAACCATATCTAGGAACCCTAGCAACATGCTGGGATTCAACTTCCACATGGAGTGGAGCACCAGTTTGAAAGGTGTTCCATAACCACACGCACTTGGATGTGTGTGTGTGTGAATATCATTGTGGTTTGGAAAAGAACACATGAAATGTCACTCTAGCATGTGTGTAACCATGTCCAGGAACCCTAGAAAAATGCTGGGATTCAGCTGCCACATGAAGTGGAGGACAAGTTTAAAAGATGTTGCATCACCACACCCACTTGGATGTATGTGTGTGTATCATTGTGGTTTGGAAAATAACACATGCAATGTCACTCGAGCATGTGTCCAACCACGTCTAGAAACCCTAGAAACATACTAGGATTCAACTTCCACATCAAGTGGGCACCAGTTTAAAAGATGTTGCATCACCACACCCACTTGGATGTGTGTGTGTATCATTGTGGTTTTGAAAATAGTGTCGAACCATGTTTAGGAACCCTAGCAACATGCTGGGATTCAACTACCACATGTAGTGGAGCACTAGTTTGAAAGATGTTGCATCACCACACCCACCTGGATGTGTGTGTGTGTGTATCATTGTGGTTTGGAAAAGAACACATGCAATGTCACTCCAACATGTGTTCAACTATGTCCAGGAACACTAGAAACAAGTTGGGATTCAACTTCCACATGAAGTGGAGGACCAGTTTGAAAGATATTGCATCACCACACCTACTTGGATGTGTGTGTGTATCATTGTGGTTTGGAAAAGAACACATGCAATGTTACTCCAGCATGTGTCCAACCATGTCTAGGAACCCTAGAAACATGCTAGGATTTAACTTCCACATGTATTGGAGCACCAGTTTGAAAGATGTTGAATCACCACACCCACTTGGATATGTGTGTGTGTGTATCATTGTGGTTTGGAAAGAACAAATGCATTGTTACTCTAGCATGTGTCTAGCCATATCCAGGAACCCTAGCAAAATGCTAGAATTCAGTGGCCACATGAAGTGGAGCACTAGATTAAAATAAGTTGCATCACCACACCCACTTGGATGCGTGTGTATAATTGTGTTTTGGAAAAGAACACATGCAATGTCACCCATCCATGTGTCCAACCATGTCCAGGAACGCTAGCAACATGCTGGTGCAACTGCCACATGCAGTGGAGCACCAGTTTGAGAGATGTTGCATGCACCCACTTGTATTTGTGTGTATCATTTTTGTTTGGAAAGGAACACAGGCAATGCCACCCATCCATGTGTCCAACCATGCCGAAGAGCCCTAGCAACATGCTGGGATTCAACAGCCACATGAAGTGGAGCATTGGTTTGAAAGATGTGACATCACCACAAACACTTGGATGTGTGTGTGTGTCATTGTATTTAGGAAAAGAACACATGCAATGTCACTCCAGCATCTGTCCAACCATGTCCAGGAACCCGCGCAACATGCTGGGATTCAACTACCACATATAGTGAAGCACCAGTTTGAAAGGTGTTGCATCACTACACCCACTTTGATGTTTGTGTGTATCATTGTGGTTTGGAAAAGAACACATGCAATCTCACTCCTGCATGTGTCTAACCATGTTCAGGAACCCTAGCAACATGCTAGGATTCAACCGCCACATGCAGTGGAGCACCAGTTTGAAAGATGTTGTATCACGACACCCACTTGGATCTGTGTGTGTGTTTCATTGTGGTTTGGAAAAGAATACATGCAACTTCACTCCAGCATGTGTCCAACCATGTCTAGGAACCCTAGCAACATGCTGGGTTTCAAATGCCACATGAAGTGGAGTGATATGTCCAAAACATATCTACTTTCCCGAACACTTTTGCTATTGTTTCCGCTCTAAACTTGTGTGATTTGTATACAACTAACACGGACTGACGCTGTTTTCAGCAGAATTACCTTGGTGTCTAGTTTTTGTGCAAAAAATCAACTATCAGGAAAAATCCCGGAAAATATGCCAAAAATCCTATTTCACCAGAAGACTCACGGAGCTAGAAGATGAGACGGAGGAGGGCCACAAGGGGCCCACACCACCTGGACACGCGGGCTAGTCCTGGCCTTGCCAGGGGTGGTATGGCCGCCTCGGTCACCCCCTTGGCCTCCCTCTTCACCTATAAGATGCCTCCTGACCTAAAAACCCTGGGGGGGTCGACGTTTTTCCAAAAAGAGTTCTGCTACCCCGTCACCACTAGATTCCGCAAATCAGAACCAGAAACTCCGTTTTGGCACCCTTCCAGGACGGGGAATTGGAGGAGATCATCGCCATCATCATCACCATCGCTTATCCTTCGACCATCCATGATTCCCCCATCTATGAGTGAGTAATCCCCTGCTTTAGGCTATGGGGATGGTAGGGATTGGATGATATCATTCATGTAATGGCATCAGATTGTTAGGGCATGGTGCCTAGTATCTATTATTAGTGCTTTTTGACTTTGTTGCAACTTGTTACGCTTAATGCTTATCACTAGGGCCCGGGTGCCATGATTTCAGATCTGAACATGTTATTGATTCATTATGATAGTATCATTTATGGTCTTACCTGCAAGTTGTATACACATATTGTTGTCCGGAACCAAAGGCCCCGAAGTGAAAATAATCGGGATAACCGGAGGGAATGGCTTTGATGTGACGATCACATGTGTTCACGAAGTGTTAATGCTTTGCTCCGGTGCTCTATTAAAAGGAGCACCTTAATTGCCAGTAGTTTCCTTGAGGCCCCGCTGCAAACGGGCTGGCGGGACAAAAGATGTTGTGCAAGTTGTCATTGCGAGAACGTATGACTATATATGGAACACATTCCTATGATTATTTAGTACTTGGATGCTTTATCTTATTTATCTGCAAATGCCCTATATCTTGATTGCCATATGAATTGTCTTTTCCATGCAACGCCCATCCATCCATCCCTATGCCTACCGCGCTTTAATCCTACTGCTTACTGGTATTGTTACTACCATCTTTACTTTTACTACTGCTATCACTTTGATATTACTACTACAAAACTATTGCTACTGATAAACTACTACAAGCAAGATTGTTTCCAGGTGCAGTGGAATTGACAACTCAGTTGTTAAGACTTATAAATATTCTTTGGCTCCCCTTGTGTCGAATCAATAAATTGGGTTTCACTTCCCTCGAAAATACTACGATACACCCCTATACTTGTGGGTCATCAAGACTATTTTCTGGCGCTATTGCCGGGGAGCATAGCTCTATTTATCAAGTTCACTTGGAATCACTATTGTTCTCTTCCATCCATCCATCATGGGTAAGTCTCGTGATGGTAAGGTTCCTATTTTACCATCCACTACAAGGAGAGGTACGGTTCTGAACACCTCTGTTGCTCTTGATTCACCATCTATGATGAGTAATCTCCTTACACCACCACATAGACATGCTACACATACTACTACTACTACTGAATCTGAAACTTCTAATACTTATGATGCTGCTTCTATTGTGCTTGATAAGAGTGGCTCATTAGTCCTTTCCTAGATGCTACGATCGCTATAACTATAGATGGAAATACTGAAACTCCTAATGAAGACACTACTACACCTGTCAGTTCACCTAAGTCTAGAGAGAGCTATGATATTAAAGACGGTTATATAGAGATGAGAGATGAATTTATTAAAGAATGTCAAAACACTCATGGTAAAAGTGCTATTAAGAGTCTTCTTGAGAAACATACTATTAGACCTAAATTATCTCCTAATGCTAAGTTTGCTACATCTCCCATAAACATTAAAGATAAGGATTATGCTTCCTCTCTTGATTTATCTTACATAACCATTGTTGAGAAAGAACCTTTTTGTGGGACTAAGAATGAAAGTGCTGTAGCACATATGACTGAGCTTTCTACCATGAGTGGCCTATTTTCGGATGATATTAAGATGCGCACCTACTTTGTTGCTAAATTTTCCCCTTTTCACTGAAAGGAGAAGCTAAAACTTGGTTTAATAATTTATCTCCTGGATCTATTGATAGCCCTGACTGCTTGATTAGTACTTTCCTTCAAAAATATTTCCCTCCTAGTGCTAGACATGCCATTTTGCAGGAACTTTTTGATTTTAAACAGGGAGAAAAGGAGATATTGCCTGAATCATGGGCAAGGTTTTGTGCTTTGGTTCATGCACAAGCTGGATGTCCATTACCTAACAATGAGCTTCTTCATATATATTATAATGGACTAACAGAAGAATCTAGGACATACCTGGATAGTTGTGCTGATTGTGTTTTCAGGAATAGAACTCCCAAAGAAGCTGAGGAATTAATGGCTAGAATAAGCAAGAATTATGATGTCTGGACTCCACCTGAGACAACTACACATGAGTTAACTGTGCCTGAGCCAACACCAACACCAAAGAAGAGAGTAGTTCTTGAACTAAATGATGAAGTGATGAAGGAAGCTAAGAAATGTCTTAAGGAGAAGGGTATTAAAGCTGAAGATGTGAAAAATTCACCTCCTATAGAAGAATTATGTAAGCCAATCCCCCACTCATCCACTATTAAGGTACACTCTCTCCAACATTTTGATGATGGTGATATTCCTTATTCTAAACCTCCTGATCAATGCTTAGAAGACTTTGATGTTTTTATTGTTAAGCAAGATAATTTTAATAAAAGGGTGCAAAATCATCTAATGGAAAACTCTAGAGCTATTATTGAGTTGAAGGATATTGTGGAAAGAACCTCTAATGATGTTAAAATGTTTGTTAAACATTTCCAAATGGTTCAAACTCAAATTAATCAGCTTATTAAGGCACAAAAAGAATTGCTAGTTAATGCTTCTAAGGAAAAACAAGCTTATGAAATTAGAACTAGAAGTGGTGCTGCCACCCAGGATCCTCTATACCTTGAGGGGCATCCTAAAAGAATTGAGCAGGATTCTCAACAAACTGAAAATAGTGGTACTACTCCTAAGAAAAGGAAAAATAAACATAAAGCTATTGTAGAATCTTCTGAACCTGCTAAAGATCCTAATAGTATATCTGTCTCTGATGTTGAAACTGAAAGTGGTAATGAGGAAAATGATGCTCCTGATAAAGAAAAAGTTGAAGAAGAACCTGAAAGGCACACTAAGAATACTAAATACACTAAAGAAGATTTTGTTGCTAAAACACATGGTAATGAAAGAGAGCCTTGGTCCAAAAACCTATGCCTTTCCCTGATAAGAAACACAAGTCAAAGGAAGATGAACACTACAAGAAGTTTTGTGAGTGGATGAAACCTTTATTTTTGCAAATTCCTTTAACTGATGCTATTAAATTGCCTCCTTATTCCAAGTATATAAAGGATATTCTCTCTAATAAAAGGAAGAGCCCTAATGAGGAAATTTCTACCTTGCTTGCTAACTATTCCTTTAATGGTAAAATTCCAAACAAACTTGGATACCCTGGGATTCCAACTATTCCATGCTCTATTAAAAACAATTATTTTAGAACTGCATTGTGTGATTTGGGAGCAGGAGTGAGTGTTATGCCTTTTTCTCTTTACAAGAGACTTCAATTGGAAAAATTAATACCAATTGATATATCTTTGCAAATGGCTGATAAATCTACTACTATTCCTGTTGGTATATGTGAGGATATACCTGTTCAAGTGGCTCATAATTTCTTGATATTAACTAACTTTGTTGTGCTTGAAATGCCTGAAGATGACAATATGTCTATTATTCTTGGCAGACCTTTTCTTAATACTACAGGAGCTGTTATTAATTGCAGTCAAGGAAAGGTAACTTTTAATGTTAATGACAAGGAGCATACTATCTATTTGCCCAAGAAGATTGATAGGAATTATGGCTTAAATTCAATTGAAAATATTGAGGGCATTCAAGTTGGAGAAATATATTGTCCCATACCAAGAGAAAAATATGAAACTATTATAATTGGGACCATTGCTATCAAGGTTGAGGTAACATGATCGTTGAGTGGAATACAAAGTTTTGTTTCATATAAAATTGTTTTGGTAACAAGACCTGATCAACCTTGTTAACAAAGGGATTTTAATGAACAAAACAATGTTTTCACCATGATTATCTTCACTTACTTCTATTTTATCCATTTTAGTTTTTGCTTTCGCTTAGTTTACTTTTCTTTTGCTAGTAGCTTGCATAGTAGAGTGTCTTAGAACTTCTGAAGTTTTAGTTTAGTTCCATTTTTGTATCTTTCCGAAAACACCTTTCTGTCAGAAAATCATTCATCAATACCTGAAAATTGCTCAAAAATAAAGTGTCTTAAAAAATCCCAGGAAATTCATATTAAATTTTTACGTGAAAAAAGGGGCATAGAAGTGCCTGGAGAGTACCGGGGGACCCACCAGGCAGGCACACCACCTGGTGGCGCGACCACACCAGGGGCGCGCCTAGCCATGGTGTGGGCCACCCCTGGCCCTCCACTTACTCTCTCACTTGCCACTTCTTTCTCTCTCCGGAGAAAACACCAATTCATTGCTCAAACTCGTTGTCCTGCTGTTCTTGCTCGCGATTTTCGATCTCCTTGCTCAGCCCATCTTTGTTGCTGAAATTTGGAGCATTTGTTCTCCGGTATGTGACTCCTCCAGCTATCCAAGTAGATTTGTGATTAGTGGTTTATATCTTGAGTATTTTGCTACTGTAGGTGACATGTTATGTGAGCTTGTAAGCTTGTTCAATGCTTAGAAAAATTGTTTTGATGCATGTTTAGGCCTCTTACAAGTCCCTATAAGTAGTTCCTTTCATTGTGTAATCACTTTGCAATCACTTGTATGATGGTTGTCTAAAATTTCAAAAAGAAGATGAATGAACACCAACTCAACCAACATAAATTAAGGGTGCCTGAGGTTATGAAGGTTCACCGTGAGGAGGAAGTCTTTCCTTCTACCTATCCATGCCCCAAATTCATGAGGGCTACATGGATTTCTCAAGATTTCCATACTTTAATCTCTAATGCAGGCTTGGAGCATTTTGTGGGAGATGAACCTTACCAATATGTTAAACTAACAATGTCTATGGTGCAGGATTTTCGATTTAGTTGCTCCTTGCCTAACCCCATGGTTCACTACAAAATTTACAATATAGCTGTGGACCTTCCTTTTGATGATTTTTGTGCAGCTATTAAAGTACCACAGTGGGGTTCGTGTGAAAGGATTAGAGAGCAACCTACGCCACTCATGGACTTGTATGCGGATATTTGCCAAGGGAGCAGCTTCTCAAAGAAGAGTGGTAAAATCCGTAATGCTCATTTCCCGTCGATTCGCTACTTTGCCTACTTTATTGCCAAGTGTGTTCTCGCTAGGAAAACAGCTAATAAATTATCCTCATATGATCTAGCCTTCATCTCAGCTACTTTAAAACAAGATAGGACTTATAATTTGGGTGCCTTGATAGCTTTCTGTCTTGCTGCTAACCGCGAGAAAGGTGGAATTTGTAGAGGCCTCATCGCCTCTTGTTTATTAGCTTTGCATGGTGTAGTGCCTCATCATTTAGACCTACAGTTTCCCATAGAGAGGCTTGACCTTAATTCCATGATACAACATAAATTTGTTTCTTCTTGGGCTAATTTGAGTGAATTTTCTTATGAAATAACCTTTTTAAGGCTAGTTGGAGAAGGGGTAAGTCCGAGCGTGTTGTTCTTTTGCTTACACTTGTTTCGTTTAACCTTGAAGCCATGGTAGGATGGTCACTCAATGAGGAAAAGCTCGATACATATCTGGGGGAGCTTTCCCAGCAGGAGCAAGGTACTAGAAGGGAGATTACATATGATTCAGTCCAGCCCTCGAATGAAGGGGAGTCTTCGTACCAGCAGCCTACCTATGATTGGGGAGCTTCTTCTTCTTCCCAAGGGCCTAACTATGATCATTCTTATGATGACCAGCGGGCTTGGAATCCTTACCTAGCCTAGGATTGATACCCACTTAGGACAAAAGCCTAAGCTTGGGGGAGGTACACTGACATCACACTCATCTACTTATTTTGCTCAGTCGGTACTTTGTATATCCATGCTTCACTTTCTTTTTATTTTTGTTCTTGCTTTTTTCTGATTTCAAAAACACAAAAAGACCAAAAATATTTTCATTGTTTCTCTTTGTTTGCTTCTTTGTCTTTTTAGCCTTGGTTTGCTTTTTTGCTTTTAGCTTTATTTTGATTATTCGAAAAACCCAAAAATATTTCGCTTTGCTTGTTCTTCCTTTTAGTTCTTGCCTTCAAAAATCGAAAACCCGAAAATATTTGTTGTTGTTCTTTGGTTTTGTGAAGTTCGTTGCAGGGTTCAACAGTCCTTAGTGGAGTTTGGTTTCATGTTATTATTCAAGCCACACAAGTGAAGGGCAATAATGAGGATTAATGACAACTTGAGGTGTGGTAAGAGGTTGGTAACAAATATGTTTCTTTTCATTTTTGTACATATACTCATCATTGTGGGCATGCTTAGTCTGTTCATGTAAGGTGTATGTTATTCATGGATGCTTAGTAGTTCTTGCTTTCTTATGATTAGCTCCAGCTTGCTAATGGTTTGTAGCATGTCATATGAATGATTGCTTGCATTGTTCTATTCATAACTTGATATGACACTGTGGTATCCTCCTATGAATGTTTCACTTGAATCAACTTGGCACATGCTCACACATGCATATGACTGAAACAATCAGTTAAGCCTCGATGAATTATTTTGCCTCAGGATTCTTGAATTACTTTCATGCCATAATAGTCCTGTTTTGTTGCAAGCATGATTATGATAGTTATTGCTCTCTCGTTTGTCGTTCCCTTACTATTGCTAGCCTTCACATGCACTGAGTATGAGCTCTACTCGTGCATCCAACTCCCCAAAACCAATATTGCCAAAGTGTCCACCATACCTACCTATTAGCATCATTTGCTATTCCGTGCATATTAAGTATGCATTGTTTTCTTCCGAATAAAATGTTCGCTTGTTATGAGAAAGTTAGTTAGTAAAGATCTCACGAACTTGATGGCACACTTTACTTTCTTGCACTTAATAATCTTGAACCATTGTGTCCATCTTTGTTGCGTATATGCTTGCGCTTTATAAGTTGAAGTTAGCAGAACCATGTATCATGGGGAACTCTTTCAACATTGCACTTATTATTCCGTTGATATCATGATTCTTTTGCTTATGGATCCCGACGGTGTGAAATAAAAGGGCAACTGGTAAGATCATGGAGTTTGTATGTGTGTTAGAGAAACGCCTGGGCCGCTAGCCTAAGCCATGCCTAATCATGGTGGAAACTTGCAGCATAACCATAATGAGCATTCTATGAAGCATCCTCAATAAAAACCTATGCAAATAGCAAATAAAAAGATCGTTGAGATGCTCATTGTCTATTGCCTTGTCATTTTTGATATGGTATAGCTCCTGTGTCATGGGGCAAGGGGTACCCCGTTGGTGGTTCTCTATGATACATATGTACTTACAATGACAAGAGCTTACTTGTGACTAAAGTTGAGTAGCATGAGGTTCGATACTCGTAAGCAAGGGGCGTGAGATTTCAATTTATAACTTGTCAAGCATATCCTCTTAGTTGTGTCACTTTGACCTTAATCATTTAAAGATGCTTATGATAGGGGAAATGAGAGCTCAAAGCTAATGAGTACCATACTTTCAGCATTTGGAAGCCTTTCAAACTTTTCAAAACCTTTTCATTTCCTTGTTGAGTCTCCACACATTCGGTTAGCACTTTCTTGAAATAATAGTTGTCATTCTTATTGTAATATGCTTGTTTCAAAACTTGGTTAATTGTTTCATGACTTTGATGCTTGTATTCTGATATCTTTACTTCTAGTCTTCACTTGAACTTCAGAGGTGCCTTGGCATTTATGTTTTCTGTACAATTAAAGGCAAGCGAGATACCACTCTATCATACCTTTTTATGAGCATTGCAATGTTGCTTATGTTTATGTATCATGCTACTTATTATTTTTGAGTTGGAATCTCTTCATAGCTTGCAATGACTATTGGGTAACCTTATTTGCATACTCCTTATTATGAATTGTCTAAGTACATGATCATATGCTGAGAATATATACATCTTATGAAGCAAATGTGTTCGTGAAAGTTTCTTTTATCGCACTCAGTTTTCAACTGAATTGCTTGAGGACAAGCAATAAGCTAAGCTTGGGGGGAGTTGATATGTCCAAAATGTATCTACTTTCCCGAACACTTTTGCTATTGTTTCTGCTCTAAACTTGTGTGATTTGGATACAACTAACACAGACTGACGCTGTTTTCAGGAGAATTACCTTGGTGTCTAGTTTTTGTGGAGAAAATCAACTATCAGGAAAAATCATGGAAATATGCCAAAAATCCTATTTCACCAGAAGACTCATGGAGCCAGAAGATGAGACGGAGGAGGGCCACGAGGGGCCGACACCACCTGGCCGTGCCAGGGGCTGGTGTGGCTGCTTCGGTCACCCCTTCGACCTCTCTCTTCGCCTATAAGATGCTTCCTGACCTAAAAGCCCTGGGGGTTTGACGTTTTTCCAAAAAGAGTTCCGCTACACTGCCACCACCAGATTCCGCAAATCAAAACCAGAAACTCCATTCTGGCACCCTGCCAGGATGGGGAATTGGAGGAGATCATCGCCATCATTGTCACCATCGTTTCTCCAACGACCATCCATGATCCCCCCATATATGAGTGAGTAATCCCTCGCTGTAGGCTATGGGGATGGTATGGATTGGGTGAGATCGTTCATGTAATGGCATCAGATTATTAGGGCATGGTGCCTAGTATCTAATATTAGTGCTTTTTGACTTTGTTGCAACTTGTTACGCTTAATGCTTGTCACTAGGGCCCGAGTGCCATGATTTCAGATCTGAACATTTTATTGATTCATTATGATAGTATCGTTTATGGTCTTACCTGCAAGTTGTATACACATATTGTTGTCCGGAACCAAAGGCCGCGAAGTGACATTAATCGGGATAACTAGAGGGAATGGCTTTCATGTGAGCATCACATGTGTTCATGGAGTGTTAATGCTTTGCTCCGGTGCTCTATTAAGAGGAGCACCTTAACTGCCAATAATTCCCTTGAGGCCCCACTACAAACGGGCTGGCGGGACAAAAGATGTTGTGCCTGTTCTCATTGCGAGAACGTATGACTATATATGGAACACATGCCTATGATTATTTAGTACTTGGATGCTTTATCTTATTTATCTGCAAATGCCCTATGTCTTGATTGCCATATGAATTGTCTTGTCCATGCAACGCCCGTCCATCCATCCCTATGCCTACCGTGCTTTAATCCTACTGTTTACTTCTATAGTTACTACTATATTTACTTTTACTACTGCTATCACTTTGATATTACTACTACAAAATTGTGGCTACTGATAAACTACTGCGAGAAAGATTGTTTCCAGGTGCATCTAAATGGAAAACTCAGTTGTTAAAACTTATAAATATTCTTTGACTCCCCTTGTGTTGAATCAATAAATTGGGTTTCACTTCCCTCGAAAATATTGCGATACACCCCCTATACTTATGGGTCATCATGGAGCACCATTTTAAAAGAGGTTGCATCACCACACCCACTTGGATGTGTGTGTGTGTATCATTGTGGTTTGGAAAAGAACACATGAAATCTCACTCCAGCATGTGTCCAACCATGTTTAGGAACCCTAGTAACATGCTGGGATTCAACTACCACATGTAGTGGAGCACCAGTTTGAAAGATGTTGCATAACCACACCCACCTGGATGTGTGTTTGTATCATTGTGGTTTGGAAAAGAACACATGCAATGTCACTCCAGCATGTGCCCAGCCATGTCCTGGAACCCTAGAAACATGTTGGGATTCAACTACCACATGAAGTAATGGAGCACCAGTTTGAAAGATATTGCATCTCCACACCCACTTGGATGTGTGTGTGTATCATCGTGGTTTGGAAAAGAACACATGAAATGTTACTCCAGCATGTGTCCAACTATGTCCAGGAACCCTAGCAACATGCTGGGATTCAATTGCCACATGTAGTGGAGCACCAGTATGAAAGATGTTGCATCACCAGACCCACTTGGATATGTGTGTGTGTATATCATTGTGGTTTGGAAAAGTAGAAATGCATTTTCACTCCAGCATGTGTCCAGCCATGTCTAGGAACCCTAGCAAAATGCTAGATTTTAGCGGCCACATGAAGTGGAGCAATAGTTTAAAATATGTTGCATCACCACACCCACTTGGATGCGCGTGTATAATTGTTGTTTGGAAAAGGACACATGCAATGCCACTCCAGCATATGTCCAACCATGTCCAGGAACCCTACCAACATGCTGGGATGCAACTGCCACATGTAGTGGAGCACCAGTTTGAAAGACGTTGAATCACTACACCCACTTGTATGTGTGTGTGTGTATCATTTTTGTTTGGAAAAGAACACAACCATTGTCACCCCTCCATGTGTCCAACCATGTCCAAAAGCCCGAGCAACATGCTAGGATTCAACAGCCACATGAAGTGGAGCACAAGTTTGAAAGATGTTACTTCACCACACACACTTGGAGGTGTGTGTTTCTCATTGTATTTTGGAAAATAACACATGCAATGTCACTCCAGGATGTGTCCAACCATGTCCACGAACCCGCGCAACATGCTGGGACTCAACTACCACATATAGTGAAGCACCAGTTTGAAAGATGTTGCATCACTACACCCACTTTGATGTCTGTGTGTACAATTGTGGTTTGGAAAAGAACACATGCAATGTCAATCCAGCATGTGTCTAACCATGTTCAGGAACCCTAGCAACATGCTAGGATTCAACCCCCACATGCAGTGGAGCACCAGTTGGAAAGATGTTGCCTCACGACACCCACTAGGATGTGTGTGTGTGTGTTTCATTGTTGTTTGGAAAAGAATGCATGCAACATCACTCCATCATGTGTCCAACTATGTCTAGGAACCCTAGTAACATGCTGGGTTTCAAATTCCACATACAGTGGAGCACCAGTTTAAAAGATGTTGCATCACCACACCCACTTGGATGTGTGTGTGTATCATTGTGGTTTGGAAAAGAACACATGCAATGTTACTCCAGCATGTGTCCAACCATGTCCAGGAACCCTTGCAACATGCTGGGATTCAACTGCCACATGTAGTGGAGCACCAGTTTGAAAGATGTTGCATCACCACACCCACTTGGATGTGTGTGTGTGTATATCATTCTAGTTTGGAAAAGAACAAATTCAGTGTCACTCCAGCATGTGTCCAACCATGTCCAGGAACCCTAGCAAAATGCTAGAATTCAGCGGCCACATGAAGTGGAGCACTAGTTTAAAATATGTTGCATCACCACACCCACTTGGATGTGTGTGTGTATAATTGTGGTTTGGAAAATAACACATGAAATGTCACCCATCCATGTGTCCAACCATTTCCAGGAACCCTAGGAAAATGCTGGGATTCAACTGCCACATGCAGTGGAGCACCAGTTCGAAAGACGTTGCATCACTACACCAACTTGAATGTGTGTGTATCATTGTGTTTTGAAAAAAACACATGCAATGTCGCCCATCCATGTGTCCAACCATGTCCAGGATCCCTAGCAACATGCTGGGATTCAACAGCCACATACAGTTGAGCACCAGTTTGAAAGATGTTGCATCACCACATCCACTTGGATGTGTGTGTGTGTGTCATTGTTGTTTGGAAAAGAACACATGCAATGTCACTCCAGCATGTGTCCAACCATGTCTAGGGACCCAAGCAACATGCTGGGATTCAACTACCACATATAGTGATGCACTAGTTTAAAAGATGTTGCATCCCTACACCCCCTTTGATGTGTGTGTATTATTGTGGTTTGGAAAACAACACATGCAATGTCACTCCAGCATGTGTCCAACCATGTCCAAGGACCCTAGAAACATGGTAGGTTTTTGCTGCCACATGTAGTGGATCACTAGTTTGAAAGATATTGCATCACGACACCCACTTGGATGTGTGTGTGTCATTGTGGTTTGGAAAAGAACACATGCAACGCCACTCCAGCATGTGTCCAAGCATGTCAGGAACCCTAGCAACATGCTAGGATTCAACTGCCACATGCCGTGGAGCACCAGTTGAAAAGATGTTGCACCTCCACACCAACTTGGATGTGTGTGTGTATCATTGTGGTTTGGAAAATAACACATGTAATGTCACTCCAGCATGTGTCCAACTGATGACTGCAAGTGTACAAATCGTTTGTAGCTAGTTTCGAAATAAATATATCGATCCCACAGGGAGCAGGAGTCTGAAGTCTAATGATTCTGGAAATAAATATTTCAAATAGAAATGCTAGATAAAGTTCTAAGTAACAAGATAAGATGCGAGTAATGTTTAAAAATGTGTTTTGGGGTTTTGGGTATAAGAGCAATAATAAAGTAAAGCAACGTAAATTAATACCGAAAGTAAGTATTGCATATGTAAAGAAAGATTGGAACTATAGTAGGGAAAAGTGTTCTCAAGGAGTAGCGGATACACCACTAGTATTGTAAAGATCAAAGATAAAGTTTATCATCATGAACATTCTCAACTATGTATGTGTGGGAGGAACTCCGAATGTGGACGAATAGGCAACAACCGCTGCTCACATCATCCTCATAACCAGAGCAGTCAGCAATCGAATTATTGCGCTATTAAGGGACATAATCGCGTAGGACGTATCCCATGCCATGGATAGTGTTCCGTGAGTTTCCTCGATTTCCCAAGTTGATACATAAGGATTGCTAACAACTTTATAGTCACAGTAAGTGCAAGCACGCCTCCGTCCACCAACAAGTAGTTCCCTCCATGAAGTCCCAACAAGAGGCAAATATTGAGAAGTCGACTTCTCTCAACATCAAGATGTAGAGAATCTAACACATGGTCACAATGATGAATATAATAATAGATTTTATCTTATTTCAATCTCATACTAGGGTTTCTCTATCTCCCAAAGAACTAATGATCTACTCAGACATCGAGGCTATCAACATCATGGTAATGGTAATGGAAACAATCATATATGAATAGTACTTGTATAAATCCACAACGAGTGTAGGAATTACAGCAACATATAGACAACATGTAGGTGGGATGGATGAAGATGGTGGTGATGCAGCGGTGGATGATGAAGATCGATGCCTTAGCCTACCGGATCTGCGCAGGGTGAAGATGGATCCCTGGCGGATGAGTTCCCCCTTCAGATGCCTTCCGAAGGTGAGGTTTCTGTGATTTTTGGGTGTTCTGTATGTCATCTCCTCGAACGAATTGCACGGGGTGAAACTATCTGACGAGGTGGAGGTGGCGCCAGCTATACGGCCGGAGCTATATGGACGGAGAAAATTCTCCCGCTGTATAGTTGGTCGTTATGCTCTCTGCCTCTCCTGTTCGCTTCTGGTTTTCTTCTAGTATTATTAATATTTCCCAAATAAGCGATTTACGTTGTTTTTTACTCCTTTTCTCCACAGCACAACTGCTTCAATAATTGCATCCATTGGATCCATCATATGTCCTGATCCTGGTGAAAACAGACATAAAATATGCGCATGAGCGCCGTAAAATACCAAAATCCTACATCTACAATGGAAAATAATAATGTAAAACATGATGCAAATATGCACTCATCAACTTCCTCAAGCTTAGACTCTTGCTCGTCCCGAGCAAGATTTTAGCTTAATGGATGTGATCCTCATATTCATGAAGCTGAGTCGATAAAATAAATGAGGCAATTGCAGCATGTGTTTATCATGTACAATACATGGGAATAAGTTCATGAATAGTACCTTACTCGAACCATCTGAATAGTATTGGAAGGCTTCCACACCTTAGTTATCACTGCTTCATAAAAGATGAATCTCAACATAATGTAAAAGAATCCGGTTCAACCGAATGAGTTAACGAGGTAGTCCCAAGTGTTTTAGGATCAACATATTCACTTGGGATTCAAAATCTCAAAAGTGTCTCTTTGTCATACTACAATATAGTGGCATATGCCTATTTGCTCTTTGCACATTCACTCTTTTTTCTTCTTTTCTTTTGCATATACGCTCACACTTTTGTTTTAAGTGTTGTGCAAAGGAGCTAGCCATATATTCCACTTCATGTAGGAATTCAAAGTTCAACGACCTCAATTATCAAATTCCAACTGTATATGAAGCATTCTTATGACTTGAGATTCTACCACGACTTGTTCTCACTCTATTTAGATAGCACTTCATTTTTCTTTGTTCAAGGTTTTCCTTTTTCAACTTAATTGTATATATAATTTTTCTTTTTGAATCAAACCATAATCTTACAGCATATTGACCAAATTATCTTTATGTGTTCCATTAATACCAATGGTGTGGAAGACTCCTATTGCTATCATCAAGTGCAAGTAAAATCATACTCAAGCCATTCATATATCCATAAAGCAAACACAAACTCAATATTGCTCCATATATAATAATAAACTTGGAATTTCATAAAAGGGATCGACTATTCCTAAAGGGAATTATAATGATGAAAACTTTATTTCTAGTTTGAACTAATGCAAGAATAATAAAACTTATAAGATAGATTACAAGGTCTTAATGATCTCCCCAAGCTTGGAATCAAGCTAGGCGGGATCAGATAATCCCTTGTGATTATTTGATACCGTGATTATTGTAGATCACTAGGGGGCCATGGCATGTAGCATCGTAGTGCGTAGCTTCTTGTTGGTCTCCTCCAGAGAAGTTATGCGGCTGTAGCACCTGCGTATATCAGATTATAGAGTATCCACTCTACCAGCGAGCTTGGTCACCAATGGAAGGAGGTCTTCCTTGTTCTCCATCTCATTGAGACGGTGACGGACTTCGACGTGATGGAGTAGCTCCTACTTTTGATATATCTCCAGTGCCCGCATGCGATCCCTGGTCCTGGGGACAGCTTCTTCTTCCTCATCCATAATTGATGGACTAGGGAAGTGGAAACCGTACCTCCACTCCTCTTGAGGTTTAACCTTCATACAAGCGCCAATGGTTGGCCTCGGGAGTGGAACCTCCCCTTCTTTGCTAGCACCTGCACCAATATTAGATAATTCCTTACGCTTGTGCGGCCTTGAATCTATGGTGATGAACTTGACCGTCTCCACACACCGTTTTCCATGCGGCTTGCGATCTTCTCTCTCTTGACGAGCTTTCTTCATCGCCACCCAATTGATCTCTAGTGGATTGTAGATGCCGCGGCAGATGTAGACGTCAACTACGTCATCATCGCCATCAAAATCATTGTTGAAGTAGCTTGGCTCGACGTACTCCTTGTACTTCGGGCTAAACCTCTCCACCTCCTCATCATCGTCCTCCACAGACGGGCTGCTAGAGCAGTCCCTAGAAGGAGCAATGATCCCCATGGGTTTACCACGGCCTGGAGCACGATAGCGCATTGCTAGATTGGTTTCTGTAGATTGTGATTAGAGAGATAGACAATTGCAGTATATAAAGAGGGGCCAGAGGTTGGTAAAACTCACGAGAAACACCAAATTATTGTCCAAGAAAAGAATCTACATGGAACAGAAAAAAGAAATCACAGATTTGGAAATAACCTATCGCGTAACAACCAACTATACGGGCGCGACCCGTATAGCTCTGGCCGTATAGTTGGTTCCTGACAGATATTTCCAAATATCTCGAGTCCAGGTCGATTAAATCATGACTCAGAACCGATAATAACGTTTTTTTCTCAAAAAGAAAGATCGAAAGAAAAGTGTCTCAGAGTTTAGCAACCAACTATATGGCCAGAATTTTTGCTCTGGTCGTATAGTTCCGACCGTATAGTTTCAAACACCAAAAATCAAAAGTGCCTAGGAGTTTAACGACCAACTATACGGCCGGAATTTTTGCTCCGGTCCTATGGTTGCGACCATATAGATATTGGAACCTAAAATCAAAACCATCTGAGAGTTTAATGACCAACTATACGGCTGGAATTTTTGCTCCGGTCGTATAGTTGCGACCGTATAGGCTCAGATATCGAAAATAATTTCATGAAGATGATAGAGAGAGTTTAATGACCAATTATACGGTGGGAGCTCCCTCTCCGTTCGTATAGATACGCCCGTATAGTTGGTAAAACCCCTCTAAAAGTTTAGAAAAACACAAGGAATTCGAAAAAAGAAATTTCAAGAGTAAAAATTGTGAAAATAAATCACTTATTGGGGTAAGAACACTTACCTTGCACTTACCACTTACTTAATCGGGGATAAAAAGTTCCTCCCATAGCAAGGACTCCTTCTCTATTGAAGTAATTGACTTTAATTCATCAAATAATTCTCATAAATGAAAATCACCAGGACTAAAGTTCCTCTCAATAATATTAGTGTCCTCCTAGGCAAGCACAGATACTGTATCTAACATCTTTATTTCTTGCCTCTGCATAATCTGCAACTCAAATTCTTGAAGTGAAAGAATCCAACGGATCAGTCTTGGCATATGTTCTTTCCTCTCAAGGAGTTCTTTTAAGCCATCACGATCCATATGAACTCTCACCTTTGCATCAACTATATAAGAACGAAATTTATCACAATAGAAAAATACAGCAAACAGTTCCTTTTCTTCCTTAGGGTAATCCTTTTGGGCACCATTGAGAGTTCTACTAGCATGATGTATAATATTAAATCTTCGACCAATATGTTGTCCCAGAGTTACTCCTACAACATCATCGCTAGCTTCACATATTAAGTCAAATGTTGTATCCTAGATAGGTGGTTTTATAGTGGGAGCTCGAGTTAAAGCATTTTTAAGTTTATCAAAAGCTTCAAGACATTTATCATCAAAATTGAATCTCATTTTCTTTTGCAAGAGGTTGGTCAAAGGTTTAGATATCCCTGAAACATTTCTAATGAACCTTTTGTAAAAACCCACATGACCAAGAAAACTTCTTATACCTTTAATATCCCTAGGTGGTGGCATTCTCTCTATTGCTTCAACCTTATCTCTATCCACTTCAATTCCCTTACCTGATACTTTGTGTCCAAGGACTATACCTTCTTTGACCATAAAGTGGCACTTCTCCCAATTTAGAACAAGATTAGTTTCTTCACAACGCTGCAAAACTTTCTTGAGATTATCCAAGCAACTAGTAAATGCAGTTCCATAGACAGAAAAGTCATCCATAAATACTTCCATTATAAGTTCTATGAAATCAGCAAAAATAGCAGTCATACATCGTTAAAAAGTAGCTGGCGCATTACATAGACCAAAAGGCATACGTCGGTAAGCATGTAAACCGTAAGGACTTATGAAAGTTGTTTTAAGTTGGTCATCCGGATGAACAGCTATTTGAGAGAAACTAGAATATTCGTCCAAGTAACAAAAATGAGTATGGTTTTCTAACCTTTCTAAAGTTTGATCTATGAACGGTAGTGGATAGTGATCTTTCCTAGTTTCTTTATTCAATTTCCTGAAATCTATGCACATCCTATGCCCAACAACAGTTCTAGTAGGTATTAGTTCATTGTTTTCATTAGGAACAACAGTAAAACCGCCCTTCTTAGGAACACAATGAACAGGGCTTACCCATTCACTCTCTTTAACATGATAAATTATACCTGCATCTAGTAGGTGTACAATTTCTTTTCTTACCACTTCTTTCATTTCAGGCTTCAGTCTTCTATTAAATTTCGCAACTGGGTTAGCACCTTCTTCCATGAATATCCGATGGACAACTATCATGGGACTAATGCCCTTCAAGTCATCCATTGAGTAGCCAAAGGCTTGGCGATGCTCTCATGAGTTCTTCTTCTTCTCCTGAAAGTTTATCACTAATAATAACAGGAAATTTATTGGTATCATCTAAAAACATGTATTTGGGATTATCTGGTTGAGTCTTCAACTCCGGGGATGGTAGTTCCTCATCCCCTCTCTTTTCTGGATCTTCAAAAGCTGATCAGTTGGAGGTCCCAAAATAGGAAGTGAATCAAATTCATCTTCTAGTTCTTCTAAGGACTTGTCCTTCATAACCGTGTCTTCATAATTTGGATCTTCATTTATTTCTTCTCTTTCATTACCAAAGAAAAGAGCTGCCATTTCCTCAATAGTTCTCTATTCCTCTTCTTCTTGTACTTGTGGAGGCTCGTCTTTAAATTTGGAAAAATGGAATTTATTTTCCGTTCCCCCAAGCTCGAGAGTCACAATCTTCTTTTTGAACTTAACATAGGCACCTATATCACCCAAAAAGGTTCTTCCAAACATAATAGGGCAAAAAGTGTCAGCTGGCATATCAACAACTACAAAATCGATAGGAATTTTTTTGTTGCCAATTGTGACAGTTGCATTGTCAACTACTCCCATTGGAATTCTAAGATTTTTATTGGCTAACATAATTGTTATATTAGTATTCTCAATTGTAGCCGGTTCTATTTCTTATTTTATTTCTAGGTAGAAATCATAAGATATAAATTAACCTCGGTGCCAAAATCACATAAACCGTAATGAGAGGTTTCTTTAAATATGCAGGGAAGAATAGGCTTACCCACATCTTTTACCTTTGTTTTACGTTCAACCAATATGGAAGTCTCTACATCAAGTTCAACTATGTTACAATGTGAGCACATAGCCATAATTGCTTCCTTGGTTACCTCTTCATCTTTGTTTTCCTTCAGATGTTCCTTGACTTCTAGCACGCTTTCCTCTTCCCTCTTTTCCTATACTTCTTTGACCTGTTCATATTCAAAAATATGCTTTTGTGTAGTGTTAGGGATAGGCACTTCATATATTGGTTCTACGGAGGCAAGTGTTGCTTTATCTTTGCTTTTCTTCTCTGGTTCAGGTGGTGGATCATACTTGACTGGACCCTCCTTTGGAGCTTTACTATGTTCTATAAAAGCTTTAACAACTTGCAACACAAGATATGAATCCTGATAAAGTTCTTTAGATAATTATTCACAGGGCCTTTTTTTTGTTATAATCATGAATACAATCATGCTCTATTTCTACGCCTCCTTCACTTCCTAGACCAAAATTCCATGAAACTCTATGGTCACGAATTCTATTAAGTAAAGCCCAAGCTTTAGGTATAGGAAGATTCATAAAGGCTCCTTCCGCGAAAGAGTCTAGTTCAATTTTATTAGGTTCAATTAAACCGCCATAACAGATATGTAGTAAATACCATTCAGGCAAATCGTGATGAGGACATACTCGTAGTAAATATGTAAATATAATATAAGCTCTTACTATTCCTTCATTAGAACGATTCTTCCAAGTCATTATAAGACGCCTGATCCAGAAAGATTTTGATAATGGATAATACTTAGATAGAAATTCACAAGCTAAATTATCTGAAGTGGTAGTGGCTTCATGTGGTAGAGATCTATACCATGAGAGAGCTGTACTTGTCAAAGTTTGACTAAAATGTTTAACCCTTACCACATCGGCAGTATACATCAATAGAAATGTGCCACATATATCTTTAAAACATGCAATATGCTCATATGGATCAGGATCTTCTTCATCTCCAGTAAATTGCTTCTTATGTAGAATACTAAGTAGTAGAGGATTTAGTTCAAAACCCCTTGTCTTCTCATTGGAGTTGTCTCTTTTATTAATATCATAGGGCTTCCAAAGTAGTTGAGTGGGTTAGCACTAGTCATATGCTCAAACTCCATCGTGTTGGTGGAAACCTGTAACTCAAAACAAAATTTAGCAAGATAAAAATAAATAAGCAAAAACTAAAAGACCTACAACACTTAGCTCCCCAGCAATGGCGCCAGAAAATAGCTTGATGACTACAAGTGCATAGATCTTTTGTAGCTAGTTTCGAAATAAAGATATCGATCCCATAGGGAGCAGGAATCTGAATTCTAATGATTCTTGAAATAAATATTGCAAATAGAAATGCTAGATAAAGTTCTAAGTAACAAGATAAGATGCGAGTAATGTGTAAAAAGGTGTTTTCGGGTTTTGGGTATAAGAGCTATAATAAAGTAAATCAAAGTAACTTAATAAAGGAAGTAAGTATCACGTATGTAAAGAAAGATTGGAACTGCAATAGGGAAAAAGTGTTCTCAAGGAGTAGCGGATACACCACTAGTATTGTAAAGATATAAGATAAAGATTATCATCATGAACATTCTCAACTATGTATGTGTGGGAGGAACTCCGAATGTGGACGAATAGGAAACAACCGCTGCTCACATCATCCTCATAACCAGAGCAGTCATCAATCCACATCTTTTGAATTACTGCGCTATTAAGGGACGAAATCCCGTAGGACGTATCCTGTGGCATGGATAGTGTTCCGTGAGTTTCCTCGATTTCCCAAGTTGATATGTAAGGATTGCTAACAACTTTATAGTCACTGTAAGTGCTAGCACGCCTCCATCTACCAACAAGTAGTTCGCTCCATCAAGTCCCCACGAGAGGAAAATATAGAGATGTCGACTTCTCTCAACATCAATATGTAGAGAATCTAACACATGGTCACATCGATGAATATCATAATAGATTTTATCTTATTTCAATCTCATACTAGGGTTTCTCCATCTCCCCAAGAACTAATGATCTACTCAGACATGGAGGCAATAAACATCATGGTAATGGTAATGGAAACAATCGTAGATGAATAGTACTTGTATAAATCCACAACGAGTATAGGAATTACAACAAGATCTAGACAATATGTAGGTGAGATGGATGAAGATGGTGGTGATGCAGCAGTGGATGCTGAAGATCGATGCCTTATCCTCCCGGATCTGCGCAAGGTGAAGATGGATCCCTGGCAGATGAGTTCCCCATCCGGTTGCCTTCCGAAGGTGAGGTTTCTGTGATTTCTGGGTGTTCTCTATGTCGTCTCCTCGAACCAATTGCATGGGGTGAAACTATTTGACGAGGCGGAGGCGGCGCCAGCTATACGGCCGGAGCTATACGGGCGGAGAAAATTCTCCCGCCATATAGTTGGTCATTATGCTCTCTGCCTCCTCTGTTTGCTTCTAGTTTTCTTTTGGTAATATTAATATTTCCCAAATAAGCGATTTACGTTGTTTTTGACTCCTTTTCTCCATAGTACAATTGCTTCAATAATTGCATCCATTGGATCTATCATCTGTCTTGGTCCTGGTGAAAACAGACATAAAATATGCACGCGAGCGCCGTCAAATACCAAAATCCTACATCTACAATGCAAAATAATAATGTAAAACATGATGCAAATATGCACTCATCACCAACCATTTCTAGGAACCCTAGCAACATGCTGGGATTCAACTGTCACATGTAGTGGAGCCCTAGTTTAAAAGATGTTGCATCACCACACCCACTTGGATGTGTGTGTGTGTATCATTATGGTTTGGAAAATAACACATGCAATGGCACTCTAGCATGTGTCCAACCACGTCTAGAAACCCTAGAAACATGTTGGGATTCAACTTCCACATGCAGTGGGCACCAGTTTAAAAGATGTTGCATCACCACACCCACTTGGATGTGTGTGTGTGTATCATTGTGGTTTGGAAAAGAACACATGGAATGTCAATCTAGCATGTGTCCAACCACGTTTAGGAACCCTAGTATCTTGCTGGGATTCAACTACCACATGTAGTGGAGCACCAGTTTGAAAGATGTTGCATCACCACACCCACCTAGATGTGTGTGTGTATCATTGTGGTTTGGAAAATAACACATGCAATGTCACTCCAACATGTATCCAACCATGTCCAAGAACCCTAGGAACATGTTGGGATTCAACTGCCACATGAAGTGGAGCACCATTTTGAAAGATATTGCATCACCACACCCACTTGGATGTGTTGTTTGTATCAATGTGGTTTGGAAAAGAACACATGCAATGTTACTCGAGCATGTGTCCAACCATGTCCAGGAACCCTAGCAATATGTTGGGATTCAACTACCACATGTAGTGGAGCACCAGTATGAAAGATGTTGCATCACCACACTCACTTGGATGTGTGTGTGTGTGTGAATATCATTGTGGTTTGGAAAAGATCACATGCAATGTCACTCCAACATGTGTCCAACCATGTCCAGGAAACCTAGCAACATGCTGGGATTCAATTGCCACATGTAGTGGAGCACCAGTTTGAAAGATGTTGCATCACCACATCCACTTGGATGTGTGTGTGTCTCATTGTGGTTTGGAAAAGAACACATGCAATGTCACTCCAGCATGTCCCCAACCCTGTCTAGGAACCCTAGCAACATGGTGGGATTCAACTGCCACATGCAGTGGAGGACCAGTTTGAAATCTGTTGCATCACCACAAACACTTGGATGTGTGTGTGTGTATAATCGTGGTTCAGAAAAGCACACATGCAATGTCACTCTATTATGTGTCCAACCATGTCCACGAACCCTAGCAACATGCTAGGATTCAACTTCCACAGACAGTGCATCACTAGTTTAAGAGATGTTGCATCACCACACCCACTTGGATGTATGTTTATCATTGTGGTTTGGACAAGAGCACATGCAATGACACTCCAGCATGTGTCCAACCATTCCTGGAACCCTAGCAACATGCTGGGATTCAACTGTCACATGTAGTGGAGCACCATTTTGAAAGATGTTGCATCACCACACCCACTTGGATGTGTGTGTATCACTTTGGTTTGGAAAAGAATACATGCAATGCCACTCTAACCATGTCTAGGAACCCTAGCAACATGCTGGGATTCAACTGTGACATGCAGTGGAGCACTAGTTTAAAAGATGTTCCATCACCGCACCCACTTGAATGTGCGTGTGTATCATTGTGGTTTGGAAAATAATACATGCAATGGCACTCCAGCATGTGTCCAACCACATCTAGAAACCCTAGAAACATGTTGGGATTCAACTTCCACATGTAGTGGGCACCATTTTAAACGATGTTGCATCACCACACCCACTTGGATGTGTGTGTATCATTGTGGTTTGGAAAAGAACACATGGAATGTCACTCCAGCATATGTCCAACCCCGTTTAGGAACCCTAGTAACATGCTAGGATTCAACTACCACATGTTGTGGAGCACCAGTTTGAAAGATGTTGCATCACTACACCCACCTGGAAGTGTGTGTTTGTATCATCGTGGTTTGGAAAAGAACATATGGAATGTCACTCCAGCATGTGTCCAACCATGTCTAGGAACCCTAGCAACATGATGGGATTCAACTGTCACATGAAGAGGAGCACCAGTTTAAAACATGTTGCATCACCACACCCACTTGGATGTGTGTGTATCATTGTGGTATGGAAAATAACACATGCAATGGCACTTCATCATGTGTCCAACCACGTCTTGAAACCCTAGAAACATGCTGGGATTCAACTTCCACATGCAGTGGGCACTAGTTTAAAAGATGTTGCATCACCACACCCAATTGGATGTGTGTGTATCATTGTGGTTTGGAAAAGAACACATGGAATGTCACTCCAGCATGTGTCCAACCACATTTAGGAACCCTAGTAACATGCTAGGATGCAACTACCACATGTAGTGGAGCACCAGTTTGAAAGATGTTGCATCACCACACCCACCTGGATGTGTGTGTGTATCATTGTTGTTTAGAAAACGACACATGAAATGTCACTCCGGCATGTGTCCAACTGATACATTGCAAATGTATCTATAATTTTTGATGTTCCATGCTTAGTTTTATCTACTTTCTTGTGTTTTGTCCACACTTTGGAGTACTTTTCATATGATTTCTTGGACTAACCTATTAATAAGAGCCATAGTGCCAGCTGCCTGTTTTCTGCTGTTTTTGGTTCCAGGAAAGTCAGAAAATCAATATTCTCGGAATTGGACCGGACAAAAGCCAAAGTTGATATTTTCCCGGAAGACTCACGGAGCTAGAAGGAGAGTCGGCGAGGGGCCACAGGGTGGCCACACCACCCCATGGCGCGGGTCCACCTAGACCGCTCCAGGGCATGGTGTGGCCCCCCTGGCTGCCCACCGACCTTGCCCTCTGGCCTATAAGAAGCCTCCCGATGCATAAACCCTAAATCGTCAATCAGAAATCCACGAAAAGTTCCCTAGCGCCGCCGCCAACGAAGGGGAGATTCAGCGGATAGAAAGTCTCTGTTCCGGCACCCTGCCGGGACAGGGAAGTGCCCCCGGAGCCATCTCCATCGATCTCCACCACCATCTCCATCGCCGTTGCTGATTCCCATGATGAGGAGGGAGTAGTTCTCTCTCGAGGCTAAGGGTTCAACCGGTAGCTATGTGTTCATCTCTCTCTCTATGCATGATCATATTGTGATCATGAGCTTGTAATCAAGTAGATCTACCTTGCTACTCAAGTGCTTTAATGAATCTCTGCTCTCCTCATGTGTGTGAAAGTGACAGCGTGCACACCATGCTGGCACTTAGTCTAGAGATTACAAATACTTGTTATGAGTTATATTTGGATTTGGATGTCTTTATGAAATTGCGGTGTTTGTTGGACTCATATAGTACTCAAGGTGACAGTGTGGGGTTATCTAGATGGGAAAGATGAACTTTGAGGTGTGCTGTTATAACCCTACCATCGATTAGAGTGTTCAACTAGAGAGTAGTTAAGAGTAGTATCATAAAGAGAAGATATTTATATGATAGTGTTCACTAGTGAAAGTATGATCCCTAGGCCTTGTTTCTAAGCATTGATACACTGTTTGCTATTAGATCTGTTACATGTTTGCTTGCTTCCATCTTTATTTCAGTTTGCCTTTAGTCTCTTCCACGCCATCAAGCTATTTGCTGGCACCGTTGTCTTATATCCATACCACTTGTATTTCACTATCTCTTCGTCGAACTAGTGCACCTATACACCTGACAAGTGTATTGGGTGTGTTGGGGACACAAAAGACTTCTTGTATCTTGATTGCGGGGTTGCTTGAGAGGGAATACCTTTGACCACTTCCTCCCTGTGTTCTATAAACCTTGGGTGATCCACTTAAGGGAAAACTTGTTGCTGTTCTACAAACCTCTACACTTGGAGGCCCAACAACTGTCTACAAGAATAGAAGTGCGTAGACATCAAGCTATTTTCTGGCGCCGTTGCCGGGGACTGAAGAACAAGAAGAAGCTCCCACGTCAACCACGCGCCAGCAATATATTTTCTGGCACCGTTGCCGGGGAGGTAAGGTAAAAGGTATTCACACTGGAGGATTAAAGAAGAAGATCCTCCCACGGCAAACGCCTATTTTCTGGCGCCGTTGCCGGGGAGGTAAGGTAAGAGGTACTCACATCCTCCGGTGTGAGTGCTCGAAGTTATTTTCTTTAGATTCTGCAATTTTGTCTTTTTGTTTCTTGTTTCCACTAGTTAGGCTTAATGGAAAACAACAACAAAATTAGAGAGCTTTATAGTATTTATCTTGAGTTAGGACATGAAGTGTTTGAAGAGAAAATTAAAAAACCTATGGAACTTTATCTGCATGCTAATAACAATGTTGTTAGTATGAATTCTTTGGACACCATTATTGATAATGCTATGGAAAAGTCTAAGCTTGGGGAAGCTAGTTTTTATGAAAATGATCTTTTTAGTTCCCCAGCTTTGGAAGATAGCTATTCTATTGCTTATGATGATACAAAACCTCCAATATATGATGAGTACAATGATGATTGTGATCTTTTCAGTCCACCTACTATTGAGGAGAAAATTAATTATGATTACAATATGCCTCCTATATTTGATGATTATGGTGATGACAATAATAATAATAGCTATTTTGTTGAGTTTACTCCCACTATAATTAATAAGAATAACCATGCTTATGTGGAGAGTAATAATGATTATATGCATGTGGCTCATGATAAGAATGTTTCTTGTGATAGTTATATTGTTAATTTTATTCATGATGCTACTGAAAGTTATTATGAGAGAGGGAAACATGGTTCTATGCATCTCAATAATATTAAGTTTCCCCTCTTTATGTTGAAAATTTTGAAGATGCACTTGTTTTGCTTCCCTATGCTTGTTGCTTTGTGCTTTCATCACTTGTTTCTTTACAATATTGCTATGCATAGGAAATGGTTTAGACTTAAATGTGTTTTGAATTTGCTTCTTGATGCTCTCTTTTACTTCAATTCATATTTCTTATGTGAGCATCTTCTCAAACTATCATGCCTAACTTAAAGGCGTTAAAGAAAAGTACTTATTGGGAGATAACCCAAAAGTTATAGATGAGTCTTGGAAGTTATTAACTCTGTAATAACCGCTCCTTATCCTTTTTATTTTGCTTTTTGTGCCAAGAGTAACCTCTAATGAGAGAGAAGTAATGTTTGGGAAAGTTGCTATCCCGAAACAGATTTCTATTCTTTACCATAAAAATTCGTGTAAAATCTCTGCACGTCCTTTTGAGACACGAATTTTTGTCCTTCTGCCCCAGGTTGTTATCTAACTTTCGTTAGTTTAACACTTTTTGATTTGAGCAACAGAAGGTCTTCTAAAAAATTTGTATTTACCTGCTGGTCTGTTTTGACAGATTTCTGCCATTTTCTGCATTTGCTTCTTGTTGGTTCCTTTTTGAGTTCTTTTAGGGAATTGAGATTTTTGAGGGAAGTGTTATAGTAGCTTTTGTTTTAATGGAAGTTTTATTGGTGTTAGAACTGAACCTAAAGACTTATTATCTTAAGTGCAGTAATGTTGCTAATAAAGATTGTGTGAAGTTTTGTATGAAGGAAAAATTTCAGGTGTATGGAAGGAACGAGTAATGAGATGAAGGATGGACTAAACCTCAAGATTGGGGATTCCACGCGTGTTACCCCAAGAAATATCCAAGAAGTACAAGCATCAAAGCTTGGGGATCCCCAAGGCATCCCCCTCTTCATCAATAAAAATCCTAGGTTTCTTCCAAATGCTTCATTTTTATTGTTTCATGCATAGTTGTGTTGTTCTTGGAGCGTCTTCTTTTCCGTTTTTGTTTTGGTTTTTCATTTGCTTGGTTTGCTTAGTTTGCTGAATAAATTGGTTGGACCCCCTCTTTCATGCATTGGTTTTCAAATAGTTTGGTTTGGTTTGGAAAAGAGTAGGAAAGTTCATGCTAAAGTGGTGAATGATCTTGTTTTTGACTGTGGCCTATGCTTTGTCATGCCATGCTTGATATTTTTTTGGCTTTAGGCTTAGTATTCTCTGTTGTAGCATGACATGTTATAAACAACTGAGATTTCTTAATGTGCTTTGGATGAATCATGCGTTGTTTTAGCATATTAAAGCATATTATTATGGTATTCTCCTTTGATGCTTTATTTGGGTTGACTTGGCGCATGCTCACACCATGTTATAACTATCTTAAGTCACCATAGCCTTTATGATCCTTTAGTTTTCAACTTGTAGTATCACTTTATGCTTTGATCAATGATGTTTTGTCGCTCTACATGATTATGGCCATTATTGCTCTCTTAGTTTGTCGCTCCCAGTCTTTTGCTAGCCTCCGTAACCAAGTGTGAGTTCCACTCATGCATCCAACTCCTTAAACCAAGTTATTCCAAAGAGTCCACCATACCTACCTATTAGCATATGCTATTCCAAGTATATTCATGTTTTTATCTACCTTCCAAATTAAACTTGTTATGTGAAAATTAGTGATTAAAGCTCTCACGAACTTGATGGCACACTTTACTTTTCTGCATCTAATAAACTTGAACCATTGGGTCCTTCTTTGTTGCATATATGCTTGCGCTTTATAAGTTGAAATTAGCAGAACCATGTTTCATGGGTAACGCTTTCAACATTGCACTTGTACTTTGTACCCCGTTGATATCATGTTCTTTTGCTTACGGATCCCGACGGTGTGAAATAAAAGTGGAACTTGTAAGATCATGGAGTTTGTATGTGTGTTAGAGAAACGCCTGGGCTGCTAGACTAAACCATGCCTAATCATGGTGGAAACTTGCAGCATCACCATAATGATCACTTTATGAAGCATCATCAATAAAAACGTATGCAAATAGCAAATAAAAAGATCGCTGAGATGCTCATTGTCTACTTTCCTTGTCATTTTGATTATGGGAAAGCTCTCGTATCATGTGCAAGGGGTACCCCGTTGGCGGTTCTTAATGATACACATGTACTTACAATGACAAGAGCTTACTTGTGACTAAAGTTGAGTAGCATGAGGATCGGTCTTCGTAAGTAAGGGGCATGAGATTTCAGTTTATAACTTGTCAAGCATATCCTCTTAGTTGTGTCACTTTAACCTTAATCACCTTCAAGATGCTTATGATAGGGGCAATGAGAGCTGAAAGCTATAAGTACCATAATTTTTGGAAGCTCTTTATGAGACTTGAATGCCTACTTGCTTTTATAAAGGCCTTTCTTCCACTTATACATTGAGTCTCCACCTTCTATCTTTATGCACCTACTTTGAGAGCATAGTGGCCATTCTTAGTTCTATGTGCATTGTCCCAAGACTTGTTGATTGATGCATAACTTTGATATTGCTTGTTTTAAACTATTTGTATCTAGTCACTCTTATGAACTTTGAAGGTGTCCTATGCATTTATATTTGCTACTCTATGAGGGACAAGCTAAATGCTACTATGCTATGTTTTCTTTATGTGAAACAAACAAATGTCTTGCAAAGTATTGTTATTCATGAATCTTTTGTTTGTACCCTTTCATGTTGCATCATAGTTTCTTTGTCTTATGCTAGAACTTTCTCTTTCATGTTATGACTAAAGTACTATGATCCCAGCTCTGAATGTTTTACAAATACTTTGATGAAGTCTTTGATTGTGCATGTCACCTAAAAAATTATTCTTTCTTTTTATCACTTACCTACTCGAGGACGAGCAGGAGTTAAGCTTGGTGATGTTGATACATTGCAAATGTATCTATAATTTTTGATGTTTCATTCTTGGTTTTATCTAATTTCTTGTGTTTTGTCCACACTTTGGAGTACTTTTCATATGATTTCATAGAATAACCTATTAACAAGAGCCACAGTGTCAGCTGCCTGTTTTCTACTGTTTTTGGTTACAGGAAAGTCAGAAAATCAATATTCTCGGAATTGGACCGAACAAAAGCCAAACTTGATATTTTCCCGGAAGACTCAAGGAGCCAGAAGGAGAGTCGGAGAGGGGCCACAGGGTGGCCACACCACCCCATGGCACGGGTCCACCTAGGCCGTGCCAGGGGATGGTGTGGGCCCCCTGGCTGCCCACTGACCTTGCCCTCTGGCCTATAAGAAGCCTCCCGATGCATAAACCCTAAATCGTCAATCAAAAATCCACGAAAAGTTCCGTCGTGCCGCCGCCACCAAAGGGGACATTCGGGGGACAGAAAGTCTCTGTTCCGGCACCATGCCGGGACGGGGAAGTGCCCCCGAAGCCATCTCCATCGATCTCCACCACCATCTCCATCGCCGTTGCTGATTCCCATGATGAGGAGGGAGTATTTCTCTCTCGAGGCTAAGGGTTCTACCGGTAGCTATGTGTTCATCTCTCTCTCTATGCATGATCATATTGTGATCATGAGCTTGTAATCAAGTAGATCTACCTTGCTACTCAAGTGCTTTAATAAATATCTGCTCTCCCCATATGTGTGAAAGTGACAGCGTGCACACCATGCTGGCACTTAGGCTAGAGATTACAAATACTTGTTATGAGTTATAATTGGAGTTGGACGTCTTTATGAAATTGCGGTGTTTGTTGGACTCATATAGTACTCAAGGTGACAGTGTGGGGTTATCTAGATGGGAAAGATGAACTTTGAGGTGTGCTGTTATAGCCCTACCATCGATTAGAGTGTTCAACTAGAGAATAGTTAAGAGTAGTATCATAAAGATCAGATATTTACATGAGAGTGTTCACTAGTGAAAGTATGATCCCTAGGCCTTGTTTCTAAGCATTGATACACCATTTGCTATTAGATCTGTTACATGTTTGCTTGCTTCCATCTTTATTTCAGTTTGCCTTTAGTCTCTTCCATGCCATCAAGCAATTTGCTGGCACCATTGTCTTATATCCATACCACTTGTATTTCACTATCTCTTCGTCTAACTAGGGCACCTATACACCTGACAAGTGTATTGGGTGTGTTGGGGACACAAGAGACTTCTTGTATCTTGATTGCAGGGTTGCTTGAGAGGGAATACCTTTGACCACTTCCTCCCTGTGTTCGATAAACCTTGGGTGATCCACTTAAGGGAAAACTTGCTGCTATTCTACAAACCTCTGCACTTGGAGGCCCAACAACTGTCTACAAGAATAGAAGTGCGTAGACATCACCAACCATGTCCAGGAACCCTAGAAACATGTTGGGAATCAACTGCCACATGAAGTGGAGCACTAGTTTGAAAGATAATGCATCACCACACCCACTTGGATGTGTGTGTGTATCATTGTGGTTTGGAAAACACCACATCCAATGTTACTCGAGCAAGTGTCCAACCATGTCCAGGAACCCTAGAAACATGTTGGGATTCAACTACCACATGCAATGGAGCACCAGTTTGAAAGATGTTGCATCACCACACTCAGTTGGATGTGTGTGTGTATATATCATTGTGGTTTGGAAAAGATCACATGCAATGTCACTTCAGCATGTGTCCAACCATGTCCAGGAACCCTAGCAACATGCTTGGATTCAACTACCACATGTTGTGGAGCACCAGTTTGAAAGATGTTGCATCACCACACCCACTTGGATGTGTGTGTGTGTGTGTCTCATTGTGGTTTGGAAAAATAAAACATGCAATGTCACTACAGCATGTGTCTAACCATGTCTAGGAACCCTAGAAACACGTTGGGATTCAACTGCCACATGCAGTGGAGCACCAGTTTGAAAGATGTTGCATCACCACACTCAGTTGGATGTGTGTGTGTATATATCATTGTGGTTTGGAAAAGATCACATGCAATGTCACTTCAGCATGTGTCCAACCATGTCCAGGAACCCTATCAACATGCTTGGATTCAACTACCACATGTTGTGGAGCACCAGTTTGAAAGATGTTGCATCACCACACCCACTTGGATGTGTGTGTGTGTATGATTATGGTTTGGAAAAGAACAGATGCAATGTCACTTCATCATGTATCCAACCATGTCCAGGAACCCTAGCAACATGCTGGGTTTCAACTGACATATGCACTGGAGCACCAGTTTGAAAGATGTTGCATCACCACACCCACTTGGAAGTGTGTGTGTATATCACTGTGGTTTCGAACAGAACACATGCAATTTCACTCCAGCATGTGTCCAACCATTTCTAAGAACCCTAGCAACATGAAGTGGAGCACCAGTTTAAAATATGTTGCATCACCACACCCACTTGGACATGGAAAGGAACACATGCAATGTCAATCCAGCATGTGTCCAACCATGTCTAGGAACCCTAGAAACATACTGGGATTCAACTGTCACATGCAGTGGAGCACCAGTTTAAAAGATGTTGTGCACCCCAACCACTTGGTTGTGTGTGTATCATTATGGTTTGTAAAAGGACACATCCAGTTTCACCCATCCATGTGTCCAACCATGTCTAGAAACGGTAGTAACATGCTAGGATTCAAGTGCCACATGCCGTGGAGCACAAGTTTCAAAGATGTTGCATCACCACACCCACTTGGATGTGTGTGTTTCATTGTGGTATGGAAAACAAGACATGCAATGTCACTCCAGCATGTGTCCAACCATGTCCAGGAACATTAGCAACATGCTGTGATTCAACTACCACATGTAGCGGAGCACTAGTTTGAAAGATGTTGCATCACCACAACCAATTGGATGTGTGTTTGTGTTATTGTAGTTTGGAAAAGAACACATGCAATATCACACCAGAATGTGTCCAAGCATGTCTAGGAACCCTAGCAACATGCTGGGATTAAACTGCCACATCCAGTGAAGCACCGGTTTGATAGGTGTTGCATCACCAAACCCACTTGAATGTGTGTGTATCTTTGTGGTTTGGAAAAGAACACATGCAGTGTCACTCTAGCATGTGTCCAACCATGTCCAGGAACCCTAGCAACATGTTGATATACAAGTACCACATGAAGTGGATCACTAGTTTGAAAGATGTTGCATCACCACACCCACTTGGATGTGTGTGTATCATTGTGGTTTGGAAAGGAACACATGCAATGTCACTCCAACATGTGTCCAACCATGTCCAAGAACCCTAGCAACATGCTGGTATTCAACTGCCACATGTAGTGGAGGACCTATTTAAAAGATGTTGCATCACCACACCGACTTGGATGTGTGTGTGTCATTATGGTTAGGAAAAGAACAGATACAATGTCACTCCAGCATGTGTCCAACCTTGTCTAGGAACCCTAGCAACATGCTGTGATTCAACTATCACATGCAGTAGAGCACCAGTTTAAAAGATGCTGCATCACCACACCCACTTGGATGTGTGTTTGTGTGTCTGTATGTATCATTGTGGTTTGGAAAAGAACGCAAGCAATGTCACTCTAGCATGTGTCGAACAAGGTCTAGGAACCCCAGCAACATGCTGGAATTCATTTGCCACATGTAGTGGAGCACCCGTTTAAAAGGTGTTGAATCACCACACCCACTTGGATGTGTGTGTGTATCATTGTGCTTTGGAAAAGAACACATGCAATGTCACTCTAGCATGTGTCCAACCATGTCTAGGAACCCTAGCAACATGCTGGGATTCAACTACCACATGCATTGGAGCACCAGTTTGAAAGATGTTGCATCACCACACCCACTTGGATGTGTGTGTGTGTATGATTATGGTTTGGAAAAGAATAGATGCAAAGTCACTCTAGCATGTGTCCAACCATGTCCAGGAATCCTAGCAACATGCTGGGATTCAACTACTACATGAAGTGGAGCACCAGTTTGAAAGATGTTACATCACCACACCCACTTGGATGTGTGTGTATATCATTGTGGTTTCGAAAAGAACACATGCAATGTCACTCCAACATGTGTCCAACCATGTCTAGGAACCCTACCAACATGCTGGAATTCACTTGCCATATACAGTGGAGCACCAGTTTAAAAGATGTTTGATGTCTACGCATGCTTCTATTCTTGTAGACAGTCTTGGGCCTCCAAGTGTAGAGGTTTGTAGAATAGAAAAAAGTTTCTCTTAAGTGGATCACCCAAGGTTTATCGAACTCAGGGAGGAACTAGTCAAAGGTATCCCTCTCAAGCAACCCTACAATCAAGATACAAGAAGTCTCTTGTGTCCCCAACACACCCAATACACTTGTCAGGTGTATAGGTGCACTAGTTCGGCGAAGAGATAGTTGAATACAAGTAATATGGATGATTATAAGTGGTAATTGCAATCTGAAATAAGAGTGGCAGCAAACAAACATGTAACAGGACTGATTGTAAATGGTATTTCAATGCTTAGAAATAAGGCCTATGGATCATACTTTCACTAGTGGACACTCTCATATTAATATCTTCTCTTCATTATTCTACCCTAAACTACTCTCCGGTTGGACGATGTAGGGCTATAACAGCACACCTTAAAGTTCACATTCCCCGTCTAGATAACCCCTCACTGTCACCTTGAGCGCTAGATGGTTCCAACAAACAACACAATCTCATGGAGACATCAAAATCAAATTATACTCATGATAAGTATTTATGTAACCTTAGACAAAGTGCCACACGGTGTGCACACTATCAACTTCATAGACGTGGGGATAAGCAAAGATTCTTTAAAGCACTTGAGTAGTAGAATAGATCTATAGATTACAAAGCTCATGATCTCAATAATATCACGCATATAGAGAGAGAGATGAACACATAGTTACCGGTAGAGCCCTTAGCCTCGAGAGAGAACTACTCCCTCCTCATCATGGGAGTCAGCAACGATGATGGAGATGGTGGTGGAGTCGACGGAGATGGATCCGAGGGCACTTCCCTGTCCTGGCAGGGTGCCAGAACGGAGATTTGTGTCCCCCGAATCTCCTCTTCGGTGGCGGTGGGACTGTGGAACTTTTCATGGAATTCTGATCTTGTATTTAGGGTTTTCGTCCCAGGGGGATATATAGGCGAAGAGGCGATACTAGAGGTGGGCCAGGGTGGCCACCCCCTGGTGGCGCACCCAGGGGTGACCCACGCCACCCTAGGGTGTGCCAGCCTCCTAGCTCCCCTCCGTCTCCCCTTTGAACTCCGTGTCGTGTCGGGAAAAATAGGAACTTCGGCTTTTGTTTCTTCCAATTCCGAGAATATTTCTTTTCTGACTTTTATGAAACCAAAAACAGCAGAAAATAGGCAACTGACACTATGGCATCTTGTTAATACGTTAATTCCAGAAAATGTATAAAAATACCTCAAAGTGTGAATAAAACATAAGAAAGTAGATACCAAACAAGCATGGAACATAAAAAATTATAGATACGTTTACGATGTATCAACATCCCCAAGCTTAACTCCTTATCGTCCTCGAGTAGGTAAGTGATAAAAAGAATAATTTTTGAGGTGACATGCACCATCACAATCTTGATCAAGGTATTTGTAAAACATTTATAGATGGGATCATAGTACTTTAACATAGCATGAAAGATATAGTTCTAACAATAAGACATAGCAACTATGTTGTAACATGAAAAGGTACAAACAAAAGATTCATGAATAACAATGCTTTGAAAGACGTTTGTTTGTTTCACATATAGAAAACATAATGAGAATGGTATTCAGCTTGTCCCTCATAGTGTAGCAAAACATAAATGCATAGGACACCTTCAAAGTTCATAAGGGTGACTAGATACAAATAGTTTAAGAACAAGCAATATCAAAGTTATGAATCAATCAACAAGTTTCGGGACAATGCACATTAAACTAAGAATGACGACTATGCTATCTCAATAGGTGCATAAAGATAGAAGATGGAGAATCAACATAAAAGTAAAAGAAAGGCCCTTCATAGTAGGAAGCAGGGATTCACGTCTCGTAAAGACCTTCCAAAAATTATGGTACCTATTAGCTTTGAGCTCTCATTGCCCCTATCATAAGCATCTTTAGATGATTAAGGTTAAAGTGAACAAATATGAGGATATGCTTGACAATTTATAAGCTGAAAATCTCATGCCCCTTGCTTACGAGTACCGTTCCTCATGCTACTCAAATTTAGTCACAGGTAAGTCCTTGTCATTGTAAGTACATGTGTATTATAGAGGCTATGGTGACTTGGTATAGTCTTAACATGGTGTGAGCATGCGCCAAGTCAACCCAAATAAAGCATCAAAGGAGAATACCACAATATTATGCTTTAATATGCTAAAACAATGCATGATTCTTTCAAGGCACATTAAGCAATCTCAATTGTTTGCAACAAATCATGCTACATCAATAATCATTAAGCATAAAGTCATAGCAATATCAAACATGACATGATAAAGTCCAAGTCACAGTCAAAACAAGCTTCATTTTGTACCACTATAAGCATGAAACTTCCTACCCTTTTCCAACACCAATAGAAAACTAAAGCTAAACGCAGTGCTAGCAAAGGAGAACACTCACAGAACAATAAGAGTGAAAACTAGAGTGTTCTAGGCAATGAATAACACGGTGTCTCTCTCCAAAAGAAGTGTGTTGGGATCCAACCAACTTATTGGGGCAAATAAAGCAAAAGAAAACTAAAAAACAAAGACGAAGACGCTCCAAGAACAACACAATTTGTGCACGAAACAATAAAAATGAAGTGTTTGGAAGAAAACCTGAGATTTTTATTGATGAAGAAGGGGACGCCTTGGGCATCACCAATCTTTGACGCTTGTAATTTTTGAATATTTCTTGGGGTGACACTCTAACATCCCAAAACTTCAATCCAAGGTTATTAAGATCCAAATCAACAAAATTAGGGCTAACAAAAAACTTTTCCAATTAAAAATATTCAAGCATTCATATGTGTGTGCATTTAATTAGGAGTTGATTTGAATTGCCATGATTAAGTGATCCATTGCTTGTAACATGATTATTAGGTGAAATAAACATCATCTAGATCATTCCCAAACAAATCCCAAAGAAAAACAAATCAAAATGAATGAAAGAAAGAAATGGTCATTTGTGCCATTTTAATCAACATGCCTACTTTGGGTATTCCTAGAACTCAAAACCTAACAGAAATAAATATGGATCTTTGCACCCCTTGGTAGTACATGTAGTAATTTAACAAGGCCCACTTTGTGATCTGCCAAAAACTTTCAAACACTAATTTTAAATGGCAATTGAAAATTGAATCTAGTGTAGGTATCAAGATCACACTTATTCAAAAACCACTCAAATGACCTCCATTTTTAAAACCCAAGAACAGTTAGAAGCTCAAGCATAAGATACAATACCCCACCAAAAATCAGCCCAAAATTCCAATGTTTTGTTCTTGTGGCAATTTCTACAAACACCTTGCAGACAGAAAATAAATGGCCTAACAATTACTGTTTCTAATCAAGTCTTTGTCCCCCTTTGCACCCTATCTACTCTCCTTTTGTCCCTCCTGAGTCCAACAAACTCCCCATCGGCCTACCCCTAAACCCCAGCAGTAGTGGAGCGTCGCCCATTTTTGGTCACCGCCGGCCGATCGTGGACAGAGCTCCACAGACCATGCCGTGCCATTCCAGCAAGTCCCCTAGCTCAGCCCAACCATACCGCACCTCCATCTCCACCCCTCGATCACCCCCAGGCCCTGGACCACACCCCAGCACCGCCGCCCATTCTCTCTGCGGGCTCGCAGAGCGCGCCAGAGCACGTTAGCCGCTAGCATGCCAGAGACCGCCTCACGACCCAATCCCGTGCACGCCGCTCTGCCTCGACCCCAGCACCCCGCCAGACACGGCCGTGCGCCGTGTCGAGCACCGCCTCTGTCTCCCAGAGCGCGGGAAGCTCCTGACCGTTAGGCACCACCCCTAGCCGCGCATTGAAGTCGTAGAGCACCGCCAGGATGCAGGCTACCGTCCGCCTACACCGCCCATGCCTCTAGCCGCCTGTATCAGCGTCACCGACGAGCTCGCCATCGTGTCGCTTGGTCCCCTCGTCGCCCTATAAAAGGAGCCCTCCCAGCACCAACGACTCACACCTCTCCACTACCCTCTCCTCACTGATCCTTCCCCACCTCTAGCCGGAGCCGCTCGAGCCATAGTTTGCCGGAGGAGCCCGTTGTAGAGGAGGAGAAGGCATCGTCGATTTCGTCCACCCCAGGAGCTACCGCGACCTTGCCTGAGCTCGCCGTCATCCACCAGTTCGTTTTCCTGCCTCGCCGTGGTATCTGGAGCCCTGGTATGCCCTCACCGTACCCCCACCGAGCCGCTAGGGTTATCCCTTGCCGGCGACCTATCCGTCGTCGACGATGAGCCCTAGCCTTCGATCTAGGTTCTAATCGCATGGTCCACGTTGCCCCGTACCGCTTCTCGTTTTAAAGAGCCACTGACATGTGGACCCCCTGTCAGCTGTTCTCTGCGCCGCGAAATGCCACTAGGCCGGCCCATTTTCTTTCCCGCGCTAGCCCACGAATTCAAAATTAGGTTTTTCTATTTAAGTTTGAACTTAGTTATGTCCCCTAGTTTGAAAATAATTTCAGAGAGATTTACAAATCCAAATGGAGTGATTCCAATTGTGTTGGAAAGCTTCTGAAAAGATTAATCCAGGCCCTTTGGAATTAATTCATTTCGAGTTAGAGATCTCTCCTAGTAAAAATAACAAAACAGAAGCATTTGCACCTTGCAACATTTTTATAAAATCAACCATGTTAGGTTTTGAGTTGATTCCAACTCTCAAAAATCACATTTAACCATACTTATCTAAATATGTAATAATATTAAGGTTTACATGCAGTGACTTTGGACTAGTACCAAAATAATGCTATATAAGCATTTCTAGTCACTTTAAATCATTAAATAATAAACTTAAACTTAAGTAAATGTGATCCAACCCTTAAATCACATTCCCACATGTTAGAATATGTGGTGAGGACATGTGTCCCCATGATCCCATATTTTAAGTGGTGAATATTAAATCTTAGTTATTTTCAATGAGTAGAAATTACTTTTCTTAAATAAAAAGGATGAAACTAGTTAATAAAACCTTGTGATGCTTGTGATGAGATTAGATCATCAAATGTGTGCCTTAGAGTGATAAGTAGACTAGTTAAGTATTGTTTGGTGATTGTGTACTCTGTATGTATTTATAGACGATAGTACCGACCAAGCTGTCGAGGAGGAGGACTTCTACCAAGAGGAGGAGGAGGAAAACTTCAACCACTACACTACCCAAGGCAAGCCATCATTAACAATGCAAGCTAACCCTTGCAAGCTAGATAACCTAAGAAAAGGCATTAGGCATGCTTTGGTGATACCATTTGGATTTATACCTAGTCCAAGATTTAATTCCAAGCTTTACTTCTTTACTTTACCAAAGTCCTTTACTTGTTTTGAATATAGCATAAAAAGTATAAAACTTGACCTATCTAGATAACATTAGATGTCATTCTATGGCATGAGATTGATCCTATCCTCCCACCTTAGTGAACACTCTTAACTTAGTAGATTAGAGCTAGATCAAAACTTGAGTCACTTTTAGATGGGAATACTTGGTAAAAATGAATTGTGAAAACCTTGGAATGATGAGTCATTCTATTAAGATGTTTGGACATGTGTTGAGAAACACAAATGGTTTATGATGATGAAAATGTTAAGGCATGAGCCTTAACCCTTTTACAAAACTGATGGTTGGATTCGGATGCGATACCATTCCAATTTTACCGTACAACCACAATACCTGAATTGGGTAAGGCTTAGGCGGAAGTTTATATGCATTACTATTAGTTCCCTCGCGGGAGAGGTTTGAGCTGAGGCTACCTCTCAATGTTGTCCACCTATGCAATTCCCAAGATGACAGATGGTCATGGTTGGAAGGCCATGCTCATAGGAGAGGTGCTTATACTAGGGTGTGTAAAGGAAAGGTTATGTTTGATTATCTGCATACTAAGTATGATGATTTAAGGTTATCCCTGACAGATGTATCGAATCTTGTGGTGAAAGTGTACCACCTTTGTAGGGTGTCAAACTATTTGAATAGCCGCGTCCGCGGTTATGGACAGTTGGGGAGTGGCCATACTGTTTCGTTGTCAGATGTTTTCAAAATGACTTATGAAATGAATGATGGATCTTGACTTGACCACAAAAAAGTTGTGACTATGACACTAGCTTCCCAACTTAAGTGATTCTAGAACTTTATTTTATCTTTCTTTGTTTCTGAACTCAGCTTAGGTTTCAAACTTAACTTTATAGTTAAACTTAGAGTTAGCACTTACTTTAGTACTATCCTACTTGTTAGTGATAGTTTGCGAGTATTTAAAGAGTACTCATGGCTTTGTCCCTGGCTATTCCTATGGCCAGACTATGAAGGAGACTACCAAGATGACGGCCAGCAGGACAGCTATGATAACTAGGACTATCTGCCTTCGTCAGCATTGCCTGTGCCCCTGAAGATGGACCCCACCGCTACGCTTATTCATTATTCCACTGCTTGTTGTATTAAGACTGGATCATGAGATCCTTTATTTGTGTAAGACCTTATGTATGGTTTGTAATGGATGGTGTACTGTGATATCCAATCTGTTATGTCTCACAAAAATGGTAATCCTGGGATTGTGAGGTATGGCATAATAGACATCTGGGATTAAAAATCTGGGTGCTGACAAGTTGGTATCAGAGCCATCCTGACCATAGGATACCCTAGTTAGAATGGACGTCTAAACAAAAAACTTAGTTTCCAAAACAAAGTGAGTATTTATGAAAAACTATTTCCTCTCTTACCCTTGGGAATTCATTCTTTCTCAAAAATTCATGTCCTTCCAATTCTTACATTACTACATAAAAATTGACACACTTGATCACTTCACTAACTTCCTCATCCTTAATTCCTGTAGATGGAGTCTTAGTTCAGCAAGTTCTACCAATTGGGAAACGGAGGTCAGCTGATCTTCGAGAGGGATTTGGATTCACTGTCTGAGTTATTGGGACGCCCGCATCCAGAGTTTCTTGGAGCTCAACTTCCAGGACCCCCAGGAGGAGATTTGCAATGGCTTGTCACTGCTGATCTTCGAGGAAGCATCGAAGGACCAATGTCCAGGAGAATCCAGTTCTCCGTGAGAGAGAACAACTGGCTAGATGGATTAGCCAGGGTAATGCATGAAGCTCTCGCACGTCTATGTGCCCTCAGTGTCAACCAAATCCAAGGAACCCGTTTTGCTCACTATGCAAGGCGTGACTTCATGGGAATGCCGATGGAGATGCCAAGTCATCTAGAACTGAAGCGCCAAGTGGAGAACCTCGACTTCCTGTTGTACAATCGTTAGAAGGAGTTGGACAATGCTAGGGAGTTCGCCAACCACAACCATGCCATCGCCGACCAGAAGGCCCAGACGATCTCACTGCTCGTCAAGGATCGCCAGTCTCTTCGCCTCCAGCGTGAGAAGAAGGATCGCACCATCGCCCGTCTTCGTAAGAAGGTGGCTGACCTCGAGAAGACCGTCAAGGAGCAAGAAGTTCAGCTTGCAGCAAAGGAGGAGGAAGAGGAGGGCAAAGACATCCAGGGAGACATGGTTTCTTACCTTAGAATGACGATGACTTTCTGGAGGAGGATGTCGTGGACTTCTACACCGACGATGAGGACTCCGACTTCATCGGCGATGAGTAGATGCACTAGGTCTCTGTCGTAGCATGAGATGTATCGCTCCCATTGTATCGTAGCTTGCAAAATGGTTCTTAAAACCATCTGTTTCCCTTTGATGTTGTGGTGTGTGTTTGTATCGTGTGCTTTGTTTGAATGAATGAAATGGAGTTAGTTGCAAAACCTGAGTCGAACTCAAAGTTTTAGCTTTAAAAATCAAAACCCTAAATCTTAGAACTTTCCCTCTTACCCCTTTATCTATCTCAATCTTCAGATGACTCGTGGAAACCCCAGAGGGAGCAGCTCATCGCAAGACCCAATGCTGCAGATCATGCAGATGTTAGTCGCAGACCGTGAAGCAAGCAGGGCAGAATGCCAAGCTAATCTAGCAACACTGCAACAGATCGCCCAGATGGCTCTCAACCACCAAGGGCATGGAAATCAGGATCATCAAGGATCCAAGCTGAAGAACTTCTAGAATACCAATCCCCCAATATTTAGCACTTCAAAGAACCCCTTAGATGTTGATGACTGGTTGCAGACGATGGAGAACAACTTGGAGGTAGCCAGAGTTGAAGACAATGAGAAAGTTCTCTTTGCCACCCACTACTTGGCAGGAGATGCAAGAGCCTGGTGGAACAGTATTTGCCTGATGAACCATGGTCAAGTTATGACATGGGAAGCCTTCAAACTCAAGTTCAGTCGCACCCACGTGTCGCAGGGTCTAGTCACCCGAATGAGGGATGAGTTCAGGGAGTTGAAGCAAGGTAGAATGACTGTGGTGGAGTACCGTGATATAGATTCCTGTCGCTTGCAAGGTACGCCCCTGATGAGATCAACATGGAGGCCAAGAAGAAGGAGAGATTCCTGAACGGACTGCATGATGAGATGCAGACTGTCCTCGTCAACATCCGTTTCGAGGATCTCGAAGAACTAGTCAACTCTGCCATTCAGATGGAAGGGAAGATTAATCAGGCAAACGACAACCGCAAACGTCGTATGATGCAGCAATTTGGATCCAACAGTCACCAGAAGTACCGTCCCAACCCCTCACCAGGATATGCACCCAGAAACAATCGACCCCCAATGTCTCGCCCGAGCTACCCCAACCGTAGCGGAGGTAATGTGAAGTCCGGAGGAAACAACAACAACTCCAACGACAACAACAATTTCAATCGTGCCCCTCCCAAGAGCAACAACAACAACAATATTGCACCTAGAACTGGCAGCAAATGCTGTGCCCGTTGTGACAAAAGACAAGTGCCAGATAACTTGTTTCGAGTGTGGAGTTAAGGGCCACTATTCTAATGAGTGCCCCAAGAAGACTGCCGCCCCTGCCAATGTGAATGCCCCAGCTCAACAGCAGCGTCATGTTCAACCAGGAAGAAGATTTGCCCTAGGGAACCCTCACAACCGCAATGGTTGTCTCTTCCACATGAACGCAGAGGAAGCCCAAGAAGCGCCAGATGTAGTGCTGGGTATGTTTTCTGTCAACTCAGTTTTAGCAAGAGTTTTTGTTTGATTCTGAGCATCGCATTCATTTGTCACCGAAGAATTTGCATGCACTAGTAAGATTCACCCAACCAACCTGAAGCATGTCATGATAGTCCAAATCCCCGGTTCAACTACAAAGCTATAAAAATTTGCAAAGTTGTGCCTATCAGAATACATGGGATAGATTTTTATGCCAACCTAATAGTACTCGGAACCAAAGGATTGGAAGTAGTACTAGGTATGGTGTTGGGGGGATACTTGTATGTAGGTATGAAGTATGAAGTATGAAGTATGAAGTATGAAGTATGAAGTATGAAGTATGAAGTAGTACTAGGATTGGAAGTAGTACTAGATTTTTATGCCAACCCGACCGACGTATGAAGTATGCCAGCAGGATTTATGTAACTTGTATGTAGGTACCCACGGGGCCGGATTAACCAGGCACGATCCGGGTTATATCAGGCTTGCAAGAGAAGGAAGGTATCTCGCTGGTCAAAAGGTGGTCATTGTACGCTGGAGCATGAGCGAAGTGGATAGAGAGAAGGACCACTGAGGCATGGCTGACAAGGGTGACGCGCCCTGTGTCGGATGATGTTGGCGCCGCAGAGGCTTACGTAGCCTCGGCGAAAGTGATCCGGTCGGTTTTCTTTTTTGGGAAGAGGCATATTCTTAGGAATATGCCTCCACGTATGCCCTAATTGGAGACCTAGCCTCCCCTTTAAAAGGAGCGCTAGGGCCTCTGTAGAAAGGGTTGGTATTTGAGTAGTTGGTTCCTTCGAGATAGGTAGTGGTGAGAGTAAGAGAGCTCCTTCTTCCTCCTCTCCCCAATACAGCTCGAGGAGGATCGTAAACCTTGCGAACCTAGTGAATACAGAGCATCTGTGTGTGGAATCACCACACTATCCCTCCCTGGATTCCTCTAGTGCATATTGGCCCTACCTTTAGCCTATCCATGGCATCTGTCGTGGCACCACCACGACAGTTGGCGCCCACCGTGGGGCTAGCGGCGCTAGCAAGAGTGAAGATCCGGACGGGAAACCTCAACGGCAACGGCGAGCGCATCGTCTCAGGGCTCGTTCAGCGCTTTGGAGCGCTGGACTACGTCAGCGACAATGCTGGCTGTTTCGGCAAGCAACCTCCACTGCGCAATGGCGTCTTCGTAAAGCTTGGTGCTCACAAGATCTACGTCGGCGTCGGGGTGTCATGCGTTCACCCGCGACACGTCATTGAGGGAGGCGAGCCACCCCTTAGCGCGGCTTACGGGGCACGTATCATTCGCTCCCTTGACCGTGCCGAGGTGATGATGACGGTGCCTGACGCTGGCGCGAGCAAGGATCCGGCACCAGATCCGGAGGGTAACGCCCAAGGCACCAAGGAAAAGTAGAGGTCCTCCACTAGAGAGGCTAGAAAATGTGCTGCAGCAGGCAATAGATAGCTTGGCAAGCCCCATAGCACCAGTGGTAGATCCGGCTCAGGCACAGGCCAAGTTAGAGGAAACTAGGCAGAAAATCCTAGAAGGTGCGAAAAAGATAGCCGCGGCTCAACAGTCGTTGAACATGACGTTGCGCGAGTATGCAAAAGCAAATAAGGTAGATGCTATAAAGGTAAAAGGGAGAAACCTGATCAGTGAAATGAACAAAGAGGGTGACACTAGAGTGGAGGAATCAGAGAACCCTTTGTCCATAGGGCTGCCGAAGTATAGCACTCCGGCAAAGAACCTCAGAGCAGCAGATGCAGCTGCATCCGAGCTGGAGGGTTTGACGGGTGAAGCCCGCAGAGAGACAGCAGGAGAGGGTCAATGAGTTAGTTCGGATCACTAACAGACAGAATGAGGAGTTTCTCAGGGCTAACCCGGAAAGAGCTGGGCTTCCAAGGTCTTTTATTCGTCAGTGGGAAACCCAGAGAAATCTTCTGGAGCTGCGTCATCCCCACATGATGGCCCTAGGAGAGACGAGGTGGTAACCTCGGCAAGGAGAAACAAGCAGATTGTCCCGTATGACCCGGCAAGGGCAGGGAAAGGAAAGGCATTGCAAGGAAATGAGGATCAACGAAGTGTCAGCCGAGGTGAAGCTGGCCGAGGGTAACCGCGACCAAGGCAATGCCGGTCAGAGAAACGTCGTCAACAGCAACGCCGAACAGCGTAACTCTGTGGGTGCAGGGAAAAACTTACCTCAACAATAGTAGCAGCGTAGTGCACCTCGGCAAGAGCAAAATGCCGGCCAAGGTATGTGGCAAAATTGTGCTTAACAAGGGAAGACAGATACAATGATGGTGATTCAGAAATGATGAACGCAGGATACCCTAGGCCGGACTATCATGTGATAGGGTCAAGGTTGGGAAGCAGGAACTTGATGCCTGATGACGCCAGGTTAAAGCTGGATTGCCTTTATAGGTCGGAGCAAATTGAATGTCAAGGTCCTCTGGGCCCAGCGTGCTTTGGGCTCCGGATCATGAAAGAACCCCCGGTACCTAACTTCCAGTTACCAAGAGGCACAAAGACATATGACGACAACACCAAGCCGGAAGATTGGTTGATCAATTACGCAACAGCAGTGAAAATTGCCACAGGCAACCTGAGATGGGCAGTAGTGATATATGTACCCCAGATGCTGGACGGTCCAGTGAGGGTATGGTTAAATAATTTACCACCTAGAAGTATCAACTACTGGATTGATTTTGAGGAAATGTTGTCAGTAACTTCTCGAGCACGTATTAGAGGCCCGAATAGGCCACAGACCCCTAGCAATGTGCAAGCAAAGGCCCAAATGAAACAGACTGGGAGTTCCTAACCCGCTGGTGCACCAATGAGAAACTCGTGTGAAGGTGTGTGATTGAGTCTCAGACCATAGCATGGTTTGCACAAGGGTTGTAGATATGCAAGCATGTTGTGGCAAAGGTTGCAAAGGGATATGCCCAACTACACTAGCAGAGACGATCCAGATTGCTGATTCGTATGCTTTGGGTGATCCGACTTAACCCTGGCTTATGGAAAACGAGTCAAGTGAGGAGTACTACCAGCGAGATGGAGCCGGATCATCCCGGCGAAATGATTACCGGGGGTAAGGAGAAGAGATGATAGACCAGATTACCGTTACAGTTTGCAACAAGTTGCTGCGGTAAACCAAGATCTACCCGGAGCGGGGAGTAATCAGCGTATAAAACTGGAGGGCAACAATGGACTCCGAGAAATGATGGCAAGAAAACTTGGACGCCCGAACAAAAGAAACAGTGGCAAGAAAAGGAAAAGAAAGACTGGCCAAGGTATACGTATGAGGCAATGCTGGATCAGCCGTGCAAATTTCACACGCCAAAACCCGAGTAACCCTAGCGGGTCACACAACTCGGCAATGTGAGTGGATGAGGAGGATAGAACAAAGTGGTTCGAGGAATGCTGAGGAACCTCGGAGCGATCAACCTCGGCAGGAGTTACCCCGGCATCATTTACTCTCCAGAGCGAACACGCAACAGTTAATGTTGCCACCACCTCCGCCGAGGTATGAAAATCATGAGAGAAGGGATGCAGTGCATCAGGTGGAAAATCAACACCAGCCAGATCAAAGATTATCCCGGCAATGAGGGGAGAAATGATATCAGAGAGCATCACCAGAGTTACTGCGTGTTTACCACGGAGCAGACAAATAGAAAGAGCTTGCAGCACTGACATATGGAAGTGAATGCGGTTAATGTCGGTAGTGACAGAGGTATATGCCTTGGTCGGATCAGGAAATACATGGAGTATCAAGGACCATCGCAAACTTATGCCTAGTCCCGGTTCGTATGACCCAACATTCATCGGGCCAAATATCAATGTGAGGCTTTCCAATGGTACTAATTGACAATGGCAGCAGCATCAATATTATGTACGTGGATACAATGCACAAGTTGGGTATCTCAGAGAACATGCTCCAGGCTACGAGAACAACTTTCCATGGTATTGTGTCAGGCATTTTCCTGTGAACCCATTGGCAAGGTCTAGATAAACGTGTTATTTGGCACAAGAGATAACTGCCGAACTGAAAGTTTGGAGTTTGAGGTGGTGAACCTAGAAAGCGCATATCACGCATTACTCGGCAGGCCTGCCCTAAACAAATTCATGGCAAGTTGTCACATCAGTTACCTGAAGATGAAGTGGCCTCGGCCAAATGGAGTACTTACCATAGCTGGAGACTTCCGACGTTCCATTGAGTGTGCGTCAGCTGGGTCTAACCTGGCCGAATCACTCGTGATTGCGCAAGAAAAAAGAAAGATGTAGGAGGTAGCGGCATCAGCTCAGTCCGCACAGCAGTATATGCCGGCGCTGAGTAACCCGCATGGAAGTGTCTCAATTCAAGCAACGAAGGATACAAAGAAAGTGCCTGTTGATGATCTATTCCCAGAGCGCACCGTAACGATTGGAGCCAGGTTAAATGACAAATAGGAAAGCGAGCTCGTCAACTTCTCCGTGAGAATCGGGATATCTTTGCTTGGTCCACACAAGACTTGCAAGGTGTTCCAAGGGAGTTGGCCGAGCACTCTTTGAATGTGAGACCCGGAGCAATGCCGGTGAAGCAACCTCTCCGCCGCTTTGCCGAAGATAGGAGAAAAGTCATTGGAGATGAGATAGCTCGGCTCCTAGCAGCTGGGTTTATCATGGAAGTTCTTTACCCGGATTATCTATCTAATCCGGTGCTGGTGGAAAAGAAGAAAGATGATCCGAATGTGGCAGTGGTTTGGCGTATGTGCATCAATTACACGAACCTGAATAAGGCGTGCCCAAAAGATCCATTCCCACTGCCAAGGATAGATCAAGTCATAGATTCTACTGCTGGGTGTGAATTGTTGTCATTCATAGATGCATATTCTGGTTTCCACCAGATACCTCTGAACCCAAATGATGAAATAAAGACTGCGTTTATCACCCCGTATGGGGCTTATTGCTATCGCACCATACCTTTTGGTTTACGTAATGCAGGGGCAACGTACCAAAGATGTATGCAAAAATGTTTACATGACCAAATCGGCCGAAATGTGCAAGTGTATGTGGATGATGTGGTTATAAAAAACAAGGAAAGCAAAACATTCCTTGATGATATCAGGCAAACGTTCGCGAACCTAAGAAGATTCCGAATGAAGCTTAACCCAACTAAAATCCGAGCCATAGAGCGAATGGAACTGCCAAAGTGTCTTAACGATGTCCAGAAGTTCACTGGTTGCCTGGCATCTTTAAGTCGGTTTGTATGTCGGATGGGAGAAAAGGCATTGCCTCTCTATCAATTAATGAAAAAAGCGGACAAGTTCGTATGGACGCCGCAGGCCAATGAAGCCTTCATCCAATTAAAGAAAATGTTAGCCACTGCACCAGTGTTAGCCTCTCCACTATCAAAAGAGACAATGTTGCTCTACATAGCCGCAACTAACCGAGTTCTAAGTGCAGTAGTAGTGGTAGAGCGTGACGAAGAGGGTAAGTCAGTGCAAAGGCCAGTTTATTACCTAAGCGAGGTATTATCAGCATCAAAACAGAACTATCCTCACTATCAGAAGATGGCGTATGGTGTGTATATGGCAGCGAAGAAGCTAAAACACTACTTTGAAGAACACCCAATCAAAGTGATATGTGAAGCCCCCATATCTGAGATAATGAGTAACAAGGATGCAAGCGGCCGAATCGCAAAATGGGCAATTGAGCTAGCCCCTTATGCTCCGCAGTACGACAGGAGAGATGCGATCAAGTCTCAGGCTCACTACTAGGAAATAGCCTATCTGTGGCGCATGAAAAGGGGGACTTCTGTGGCGCATATCTTTGTCGCCACTGTTACCTCGCCACTGATAACTACTTCCTGTGGCGCATATGGATATGCACCACAGAAGTTCCAGACTTCTGTGGCGCATTCCTTCATATGCACCACAGGAAGAACTTCTGTGGCGCATTTACGTGTATGCGCCACAAATATGCCATGCGCCACTAACTATATAATTATATGCGCCACTGATTGTGTAATATGTATTTGAAGTAAAATACTTTCCTGGTGTATAATCAGGTATTTATACAGTATTTATCCAGATGAGTATAAAATACATTGCACAAGTAGTAGATGCATGAAAACCGACATATATATAATACAAACACTTAGAGGCCGATCGAGATACATATATAGTGTCAAGTGCCAAATTTTTACACAAGCGCCGAATACAAAGTTCATATCATCTCACATTACAAATATGAAGTGGCCACCGCCGCCTACACTAGGATCAAATAGAATACAACTGTGATAATGGTGAGCAAGAGCATTAGCCCGACCAATATCTTCATCCGGTTCTTCTTCCACAAGTGGTTCCTCCACTTGGCTATCGCCTCCTCTCTAGTCACGTATCCTTTGTAGATGTTGCCGCTGAACTTGTTCACTTGTTTGTGGCAATCCTCCCACTCCTCGTAGACTCTTGGAACCCTACCCATGTACACCACATACCACCTCGTCGCCATCTCTATAGACGACAAGGCATATTAGTAAAAATACAACGAAAAGAATGAATAAAGGGTTCACATCCATATATATATATGTTCATAGAATATAAAACAAAGGATCCATAAACCTAAAAGTTAGATCATCATAGAAGCAATAAGTTCAACGACAGCACGACCACAAGGTAGTTTAAGTCTAACAACAATGACCATTTCGACCACGAGATAGTAAAGTTTATGACACACACACACTAATACAGCATGCGTCCATCAAGAATATACACACACTGGATCATGCTAGAGGCACACATCGATCATGATGAAGACTTCCTCTTCTGGCACAGCTTTGGGAACGGTAGATAGCCCTCTTTCGTCATCCACGTCCTTGTGTCACCCTGCTTACGGAGGCATTCTTTGATCTCCCTCTTACTCAACCCTCTGGCTTGTTGTAGGGCACCGCCCCTGTGTTGACATCTTCAATGATGATTTGCGACAACTTCATCTTAATGCGATGGAAGTCTTCTCTAAGATCAGCATCGTCGATTTTCGCCAAAGTTTCGGCCCATCCTCGGAGAATAGATGGCAG